>CM022302.1:225210323-225893994 GCA_011799875.1 Thinopyrum elongatum | reverse complement strand
AGTTTTGTTTTAGTTGATCATAACAGAATATTTTAATTGATTTTTTTAGTTGATTCCTTTTGATATTAGAGTTTCATAAAAGTTTTCTAGTTCATTCTTTTTGCTATTAGTTCATTCTTTGAGCTAAATGACCCTGAAATTGAAAAGCACTTCAAATGAACTGTGAAAAGGTTGAAAGTTGGCATGGTATCATCATATCACCCACATAGCATGTGCTAAAAAGTTGAGAGGGTTATGGCAAAAACTGGATGCACTTCGTGTACAAAATGGACAATCTCTTTCGAAGTATCAGGGTTTCGGACGAAAACTCGTCTGTTACAGAGGGATTTCATTTTTTTGAACTTATTTGAACTCCAGACTTTTTGTGTGTTCAAAATGCACCATTCAAAGCCACATCATCAATTTTCAACCCTTTCTGACTTCATTTGGTATTTTTCATGCATTTACTGATTTTTTTGAGCTAAATGACCCTGAAATTGAAAAGCACTTGAAATGAACTGTGAAAAGGTTGAAAGTTGGCATGGTATCATCATTTCACCCACATAGCATGTGCTAAAAAGTTGAGAGGGTTATGGCAAAAACTGGATGCACTTCGTGTACAAAATGGACAATCTCTTTCGAAGTTCGGGTTTCGGACGAAAACTCATCTGTTACAAGGGATTTCATTTTTTGAACTTATTTGAACCCAGACTTTTTGTGTGTTCAATGCACCATTCAAAGCTACATCATCAATTTTCAACCCTTTCTGACTTCATTTGGTATTTTTCATGCATTTCTGATTTTTGAGCTAAATGACCTTGAAATTGAAAAGCACTTAAATGACTGTGAAAGGTTGAATTGGCATGGTATCATCATTTCACCACATAGCATGGCTAAAAGTTGAGTGATGTATCGAAACAAAAACTGGATGCACTTCGTGTACAAAATGGACAATCTCTTTCGAAGTATCAGGGTTTCGAACGAAAACTCATCTGTTACAAGGGATTTCATTTTTTTGAACTTTTGAACTCCAGACTTTTTGTGTGTTCAAAATGCACCATTCAAAGCCACATCATCACATTTTCCCCTTTCTGACTTCATTTGGTATTTTTCATGCATTTATGATTTTTTTAGCTAAATGACCCTGAAATTGAAAAGCACTTCAAATGAACTGTGAAAAGGTTGAAAGTTGGCATGGTATCATCATTTCACCCACATAGCATGTGCTAAAAAGTTGAGAGGGTTACGAAAAAACTGGATGCACTTCATGGACAAAAGGCATTTCATTTCTTCACATGTAACTGCAGTGATATTCTAGATCAAAGGCATCATCATAATTTTGTGGAGAGAAAGTCTTCACTTTTCTTCGCTTGTGTCCTTTGCTTATTGCGCCGTAACCATGGATAATCTTCAATGTTTAACAGGGTGCTTGGGTCAGCCTTGACTTTGAAGGAGGAATTTCATGAAACTTTTCATAATCTTCAGACATGTCTGTCTTGCCCTCCAATCACGATGTCTCTTTTCCTGAAGACTATGTGGCACTTTGGCTCTTCGTTGAGTGATTCGCTTCCTTATCTTTTCTTTTTCTTGGTTTGGTAGACATGTCCTTCACATAGAAAACCTCGCCACATCATTGGCTAGGACGAATGGTTCGTCTGTGTACCCAAGATTGTTCAGATCCACTGTTGTCATTTCTGTACTAGTGGGCTACCTACCCCGCCCCCTGACAGATTGCCCATTTGCACTGAAACAAAGGGACCTTAAAATCATTTCCATAGTCAAGTTCCCATATGTCCACTATGTAACCATAATATGTGTCCTTTCCCCTCTTGGTTGCTGCATCAAAGCGGACACCGCTGTTTTGGTTGGTGCCCTTTTGATCTTGGGCATCATGTAAAATGTATTCCCATTTATCTCGTACCCTTTGTAAGTCATACAGTCAAAGATGGTCCCCTTGCCAACGAGTACAGCTCATCAGAAACAGTGTTGTCACCCATGAGACGTGTTTGCAACCAACTGCCGAAAGCCTGATGTGTTCACATGTAATCCAGTCGTCCCACTGGCTCCAGGTGTTTGGAGCGCAGAATATTCTTTGTTCATTGACATACGGGGTCACCAAGGTAGATATCTGTAGAACTGTGTAGTGTGCTTGAGACCAAGAATGCCCGTCCCTACATATTATTGAGTCCGCTCCTAGCGTGCCTTTCCAGTCAGTCTCCCCTCATACCGCGATTGAGGGGACCAATCTTCCTAAGGTCGGAATGAAGTCAACACAAAACCCAATGACCTCCTCTGTTTGATGGCCCGTGGAGATGCTTCCTTCTGGCCTAGCACGGTTACGAACATATTTCTTTAAGACTCCATGACCTCTCAAAGGGAACATATTGTGTAGAATACAGGGCCCAGAATGGCAATCTCATTGACTAATGAACTAGGATGTGCGTCATATATTGAAGAAGGATGGTGAACACCAGCTCGAAACTGACAAGACATTGCGCCAAATCACTCCTTAACCTGGTAGGATTTCTGGATCGATCACCTTCTAGAGATTGCATTGAGGAATGCACATAGCTTCACAATGGCAGTCGAACGTTTTCCGGTAGAAGCCCCCTCAATGCAACCGGAAGCAGTTGCGTCATAATCATGTGGCAGTCATGAACTTTAGTTTCTGAAACTTTTTCTCTGGGATATTTATTATTCCCTTATATTGGACGAGAAGCCAACGGACCTTCATACTGAGTAGCCATTCAAAGAAGATTTCCTTCTCTTCTTTGGTAAGAGCGTAGCTGGCAGGACTTCATACTGCTTTGGAGGCATGCTGTCTTTTTCGTGCACACGTTGCTGGTCCTCCCGTGCCTTCGGTGTATCTTTTGTCTTCCCATACACGCCCAAGAAGCCAAGCAGGTTCACGCAAAATTCTTCGTCACGTGCATCACGTCGATTGCAGAGCGGACCTCTAGGTCTTTCCAATAGGGTAGGTCCCAAAATATAGATTCTTTCTTCCACATGGGTGCGCGTCCCTCAGCGTCATTCGGAATAGATAGTCCGCCGGGACCCTTTCTAAAGATTACTTGTAAATCATTGACCATAGCAAGTATGTGATCACCAGTACGGACGGCGGGCTTCCTCTGGTGATCTGCCTCGCCTTTGAAATGCTGCCTTTCTTTCGACATTGATGGTTGGTCAAGAAATCGACGTGCCCCAGGTACACATTCTTCCTGCATTTGTCCAAATATATACTTTCGGTGTCATCTAAACAGTGTGTGCATGCGTGGTATCCCTTGTTTGTCTATCCTGAAAGATTACTGAGAGCAGCCAATCATTGATGGTTACAAACAACAACGCATGTAGGTAAATTCCTCCTGTCTTGCTCATCCCACACACTTACACCTTTTCCATTCCACAGTTGTAAAAGTTCTTCAACTAATGGCCTTAGGTACACATCAATGTCGTTGCCGGGTTGCTTAGGGCCTTGGATGAGAACTGGCATCATAATGAACTTCCGCTTAGATACATAGAGTCACGGGCCAGGTGCTATGATTTCTGCTCTGTTCCCCAAAAGGATTAATGCCATCCGCGCTTAAACCAAACCGTACGTTCCTTGCTCACCTGCAAAGTCCCCCCCTTTCTCTCGATTTTTCTCCACTGCGACCCGTCAGCGGGTGCTCTCAACTTCCCATCTTTCTTACGGTCCTCTTTGTGCCATCGCATCAACTTGGCATGCTCTTTGTTTCTGAATAGACGTTTCAACCGTGGTATTATAGGAGCAACCACATCACCTTGGCAGGAACCCTCTTCCTGGGGCCTCGCCGTCAATCACCAGGGTCATCTCGTCTGATCTTATACCACAATGCACCGCATACCGGGCATGCGTTCAAATCCTCGTACGCACCACGGTAGAGGATGCAGTCATAAGCATGCATGTATCTTCTGCCACCTCCAATCCTAGAGGGCATAGAACCTTCTTTGCTCCGTACGTACTGTCGGGCAATTCGTTATCCTTTGAAGCTTCTTCTCAATTTTTCATTAGCTTCTCAAATCCGTTGTCAGATACACCATTGTCTGCCTTCCACTGCAGCAATTCCAGTGTGGTACCGAGCTTTGTGTTGCCATCTTCGCAATTTGGGTACAACCCTTTTTTGTGATCCTCTAACATGCGATCGAACTTCAACTTCTCCTTTTCACTTTCGCATTGTCTCTTTGCATCACAACAATGACCCGGCGAAGATCATCATCGGGCACATCGTTTGGTTCCTCTTGATCTTCATCGCTTCCCCCGTTGCAGCATCACCGTATTCAGGGGGCACATAGTTGTCATCATCCTCTTCTTCTTGTTGTCTTCCATCATAACCCCCTCTTTCTCCTTTCTTGTCCAACATTATATGTGGCATGAAACCCTTCTCAAGCAGGTGGATGTGAAGGATTTTCGAGTCAAGTAAGACTTCGTATTCCCATAGATAGGGCATGGACAACACATAAAACCATTTGCTGTTTCCTCAGCCACTTCGAGAAAATTATGCACGCCCTTAATGTACTCGGAGTGCTTCTGTTACGCTTACTATCCATTGCCGTTCATCTGCGTGCATTATATATAATTAAGTGTGTCAAAAACCATTACAGAATGAACACCCCAGTTTTAGCTCAGTAATCCCCCTTTGGTAATGCCATGTCATCATGATCAACAGTGCTTAAAATCATTGGATCATATCTCTTTTCAAATTCAAATCAAATGGAAATTCCAAACTAAAGTGAAAATAAAAGTTGTTCAATCCAAGAACTAAAATGTTCATAATGTTGTAAATAATCCGGAGACAATTCTAAATTCATAATCAACATATACTAAATTAATTATGTGCCTCTAACACAACAAAACAGAGATATTTAATCCATTTTCATTTATTAAAATCCAAATAAATTAATTTACCCCCAAACCAATTTTCAGCAGTGACAAATTTGCACTGTAAATATTGGGCCAAGTTCGTGCGCCTCTTATTCTCAGCGTCAAAGTATCCTTCCCAGACTCGCTGCAGGTTTTCATGTACCATTCATGGAATCTTCGCATCATCGTTGTTAGAGGAGGATGATCAGGTTTGACGATATGCTGCCCGTACTGGTATCGAATTCGTCCACCTCCATTATTTCAAACTCTACATCACGCTCAGGTAATCAGCAGGATTGGTACCGGGCACCATCCGGCTGATTAGTGACGATATGCTAGACACCTTGAGCGGGGGGCACGATTGGTTCGCCTGTTCGCCGAGCTGGGGAATTTTTTCCCACTTCTTCGTTCTGCTAACCTTGCATGCATGCAAGTACTTCCCGACTGCTTCCGCTTCCTTATATGTCCTTTCAATAATGCGCTCATAGTTGGATGCGGCGGAGACGGTGGTGGTCGCTTCAGGGCATGATGTAGTGCGCTTCAGTTTCACCGGATCTATCGTCTCTTCGGAGGTGGAGGTTTCCGTGCAAAATGTTCATGCACTTCGGCAACACGATTTTCGCGGTTTCCTCGTCGGTCCTTCATATGGTAACTTTTCCAGAGGCTTGAGAGATGGACCGTATCTGATTTGCTTCCCGCCTCTGCTTGTACTGCTAGCCGCTGGAGCGGCGGCGGCTCTTTCCGCCGTTCTGACGAGGCGGAGGGAGGAGGCGGAGTGCTCGACGCGCCGAGGAGGCGGAGTGCCCTCACGCGCCGGAGGAGGCGGAGAAGGAGGAGGGGGGAGTGCCTCCACGCGTCGGAGGAGGGCGGAGAAGGAGGCGGAGTGCCTGACTCGCCGGAGGAGAAGGAGGAGGCGTCCAGTTTGGAAGCTTGATGTACTCCTTCATCCATAGACATGTACTCCTCAAGCATAAAGCAGCTGATTCTCCCCTTCACTGTAGGGTGGTCAAGCTCGAGCTCCTCAAATCCCTCCATTATTTCATCCACCGTCACAACAACATAGCCATGTGGAATCGGACGGCAGTGAAAAGTTTCCGTGGGTTGAGAGGTGCAATAGAGCCGACAGCCGCCTTCAAAGTGAGGTTCTGCCATTTTTTCATAAGCTGGCAAAGTTGAGCCTCCGTGATAGTATCCACGGGTAGCGAGGAGCCGGGGAATCAGGCTGAACGAGCTCCGTGGAAGCCATGCTGCTTCTCGCTGAGATGGCGGGGTAGCTTCGTGCCGTGAGATGGTTGGCCGGCAGCTGCAAGTTCCTCTAGCTTTACTAGTCTTGCATGAGCTTCTGCATTTCGCTCAGCTCCGCTTTCCTCTTTCTCTCCCGGCTTCTGTAACCGCCTGCGCCGGCAAACCCAACCACCCACGGAACGGAGCCTGATGTGCCTCGTGTTCGTCCAGGGTGCTCAGGATTCTCGAGGGCCTCAGTCAGCTCATCCTTCTCTCTGTCGGGAATGAACGTCCCTTGCTACGCTGCGGTGATATAAGCCTGAAGCTTCTTGATGGGTATTGCAAGTTGCTCGTCCGTCCAACGGCACTCCCCTGTTTCTGGGTCCAAAGTTTCCCCAACCCGAGAGAACCAAGTACTTAACGGTCTGGCCAGTTCAATGTCGTGGTTGGACACCCTTTAGCAAGCAGGTCTTGTCAGCTTTGTCCCACAACGGCCGGGCTTTGTGGTAGCCACCTGACCCCGTGTGATGGTGATACTTCTTCTTTGCAGCATTTATCTTGTTTTATCTCTGACCTTTTCTTGCCCTTCTCCGATGTCTTGTAGGCCACAAATACGGGCCAGTGATCTCTTATATTCTCATATCGGCCGGTGAAATCTGGAGTCTTCCCTTTGTCGACAAACTTTGTGTTCAACTCTTTCTTCCACCTCCTGAATAGATCTGCCATCTTCTTAAGAGCACACGCCTTGACCTTTGGCTCTATAACTGGCGTATTCGGTCCCCTCTGGCGGTAGGGTGAAATTTGCCTTAACGAGGTCAAAGATCATCTTCTGTCTATCGGTGACATAAGAAACTTCCGGGTCGTCCTTAGCCGGCTTATTCCATTTCTGGATGCTAATCGGGTGATGTCCCTAACAATAGCTCTGCACTGAGCAACAAATGCGCTCCTTGGTCCGCTTGGGTCAATCGGTTGGCCATCGTCGCGGAGTCTTGTGATCGTGAACCTTTCATCTGGCGCAACCTTTTCTTCGGGCCTCGTCTCGTTACAGAAGTTTGGCTCGATCCGGAGGGCTATAAAAGAAGAAAGAGCGTATATATGTACATACCAAAACAATTAATGCATCAATTAGTCAGACACGGCTTAATTAATATATATACCTCGCCGGCACTTTGCAACAGCTCCCTCCTCCGTTCGGTCACCGGAGCCGTCATCATGGCTCCTTCTTCCTCCGCCATTCGGTCACCGGAGCCGTCATGATCATGTCCTTCCTCCTCCATTGTTCGATCAACGAAGCCGTCATCCCTCCTTCCTGACCATCGGTGTCGTTGAGAAATGACAAGACATCACCTCCGCCGAGGATTATATCCCCCAAGAACTGTTCTTGTTCCAAGTCTCTTTGCTCCATAGTTTCTTTGCAAATATATATTACAACATGGCAATATACAAACATGAGAGATGGATATATTAGGGCAAACATAGACCTAGCTAATATCACAACAAGGGATCATATTAGTGGCCCGACGCTTCTACGGTTTGGGGTGGCCTCGACAACGCTCTTTAACTTGGTAAATTTGGGTGGCCTCGACGCTTCTAGGTTTGGGTGGCCTCGACAACGTTCTAGGGGTGGGGTGGCCTCGACGCTTCTAGGGTTTGGTCGGGCGGAAGGGGGTTGATCGCAGTCCCCCCTCATGTTGAAGAGTTACCGGAGTTTTCTATGAACAAAAAAAAATACTACCTATCACATGACATGTCCGGCGACCGGACCGGACCGGCTCTCTCCTGAATGTCGAGTCCGGACGCCTCTCTCATGAATGTCAAACAAGGGATTCTCTTAACCTTTAAGGGGATTTAAATAAATGGCGCCATTCTGGATGTGCAGAAAATGGTCCATATTTTTCCTGATCTCATCTACCCTTCTATATGTCACGTTGTCTAGTGTCAAAGGATTCAAGAAAACCATGGCTTCATCATTAGCCGGAAGTAACAGGCGCATAATGGTACGAAGCTCTCCCAAAATTGTTTTGGAACGGAGTCCCGGATAGGATAATTAGTTTTTTGGTACGAAGTTCAGCAAGAGCTTCCGAATATCGCTATTTGGAAGGCATTTGCTGAAATTCGTACCAAAAAGCGAATTATTCTATCCGGAACTCCGTTCCAAAACAACTTTGAAGAGCTTCGTAGCATCATACGCTTGTTACTTCCGGTAAGATGAAGCCATGGATTCTTTAATACTTTGACAGACAACGTGACATATAGAAGAATATATATATAGATGAGATCAGAAAAAAAAATTGGATCAACTTGTGCACATCCATAATGGGGGCATTCTTGATAATCTATGTCAAATGTTGCATATGTCAAAATTCAAACTTTGACATATGATCAAACTTTGATATATGATCAAATGTTGCATATGTCAAAATTCAACCTTGACATATGATCAAACTTTGAATATGTCCACCGCGTATAAAATGATAACATAGACTTGTTCGGGCGAGGGGGTTGATCGACGTACCCCCTCATATTGAAGTTACCGGAGTTTCTTCTAGTGGTTTGGGTGGCCTCGAGAGTTTGTGGGTAGGAGCGGGAGGGGGTAGGAGATCGACAACGCTTTTTTTCTAGGGTTTGGGTGGCCGAGAGTTGGTCGCCCGGTATATCGAGAGGGGGTAAACATTTTATCTTAGTAACTTAGAAAAAAAAATGTTAGCGGGGAGGGGGTATATCGACCCCCCCCCTCATGTCGAAGTTATAGGGGAGGGGGTATATCGACAACGACAACATACATGGAAAAAATGATATCCATCTATACATACATAGCCACATACATATATACATGGAAAAAAATGCTATGAAAAAAAATACATATATGAACAAAAAAATTAATACACATATGAACAAAAAAAATACATATATGAACAAAAAATAATACATATATGAACATCCATACATACCTATAGCCACATACATATATACATAATATGAACAAAAAAATTCATCATATAAAAAAAATCAACATATATAAAAAAATATGCACAGAGCCGGGGCGGCGGCGGGGCAAGCGGGGGCGGAGGAGAGATGGCGGAGAGGGAGGGGGGGGGGCGGACGATGGCAACACAGGCGACGGGGAACGGTGGGGGGGGGCGGCAGGGGGCGCGCGCGGCTGGGGCGTCGGGGGAGGGGCAGTAGGGGCGGGGCGTCGGGGAAGACGACGGCGACGGCGATGACGGGCACGGGCGACGGCGATGAGGGGCGGGCGACGGCGTCGGGGCAGCCTGGCGGCGTCGATGAGCTCGGCGTCGTCGGGGGGAACTGGCGAGAAATGGTTAATTTTTGCTAAGTGTTCTTATATAGCAATGTCTTTAGTCCCGGTTTGTGGCGCCAACCGGGACCAATGCCACCCAACCGGGACCAAAGGTCTGTTTGGGCCAGGCGAAAGGGCGGGAAGCACAACCCTTTGGTCCGGTTGGTGGCACGAACCAGGACAAAGGGTGGCATTGGTCCCGGTTGGTGCCACGAACCGGGACCAAGGGGGGCATTGGTCCCAGTTCGTGCCACCAACCGGGACCAATGGGCTTGCCACAGCAGCGTGGTGTAGGAGTTTAGTCCCACCTCGCTAGCTGAGAGAGAGCCGCACCTGTTTAAAAGGCGCGGTGCGCCTGAGCCTTCGAGCTCCTCTCTAAAGCAGGCTTACGGGCCTAACCTCTCTGTATATGCATGTGGGCCTCTGGGCCTTCTGCGGGCCTGAATCCTGGCCCACCTGGTGTGGGTTTCTAGTCATATTCAGGCCGTGGTGGCCCAGTAGGCGGGATTTTTTTATTTTTTTAGTATTTTTGTTTTGTTTTTTGCATTATTTATTTTCTTTGTTTTTTTGCTTTATTTTTTTAATTCTTTTTGCTGTTAGGTCACAAAATTATAGACTTCCTGTTAGTGCCATTAGTTTTCAAATTTGAATAGTTTAAATTGAATTCTTGATGAAATTTGTGTGAATCACTAGTTTGTGAATAACTTTACTATAAAAATGATTTTTGAGTGATTCTTTTCCTGCTATTAATATTACTGTGTTTTATCATTATATTCAAAAACAGATTTTGTTATTTTAGTTTTCTAACAAAAAAAATCTTTATGATAATTCTTTTTGTCTATTAATGTTTTGAACAAAAATACTTTGATATTTTAGTTGCATACATTTTTTATAATTTTAGTTTCAAAAATACTAGAAGTTTATAAAATGTTTTAGTTGATCTTTTGCTATTAGAGTTTTATAAAAGCTTTTTAGTTGATTCTTTTTGCTATTGAAGATATTATAGTTTTGTTTTAGTTGATCATAACAGAATATTTTAATTGATTTTTTAGTTGATTCCTTTTGATATTAGAGTTTATAAAGTTTTCTAGTTCATTCTTTTTGCTATTGTTCATTCTTTGAGCTAAATGACCCTGAAATTGAAAAGCACTTCAAATGAACGTGAAAAGGTTGAAAGTTGGCATGGTATCATCATATCACCCACATAGCATGTGCTAAAAGTTGAGAGGGTTGGCAAAAACTGGATGCACTTCGTGTACAAAATGGACAATCTCTTCGAAGTATCAGGGTTTCGGACGAAAACTCGTCTGTTACAGAGGGGATTTCATTTTTTGAACTTATTTGAACTCCAGACTTTTTTGTGTGTTCAAAATGCACCATTCAAAGCCACATCATCAATTTTCAACCCTTTCTGACTTCATTTGGTATTTTTCATGCATTACTGATTTTTTTGAGCTAAATGACCCTGAAATTGAAAAGCACTTGAAATGAACTGTGAAAAGGGTGAAAGTTGGCATGGTATCCATCATTTCACCCACATAGCATGTGCTAAAAAGTTGAGAGGGTTATGGCAAAAACTGGATGCACTTCGTGTACAAAATGGACAATCTCTTTCGAAGTATGGGTTTCGGACGAAAACTCATCTGTTACAAAGGGATTTCATTTTTGAACTTATTTGAACTCCAGACTTTTTGTGTGTTCAAAATGCACCATTCAAAGCTACATCATCAATTTTCAACCCTTTCTGACTTCATTGGTATTTTTCATGCATTTACTGATTATTTGAGCTAATGACCTTGAAATTGAAAAGCACTTCAAATGAACTGTGAAAAGGTTGAAAGTTGGCATGGTATCATCATTTCACCCACATAGCATGTGCTAAAAAGTGAGAGGGTTATGGCAAAAACTGGATGCACTTCGTGTACAAAATGGACAATCTCTTTCGAAGTATCAGGGTTTCGAACGAAAACTCATCTGTTACAAAGGGATTTCATTTTTTTGAACTTATTTGAACTCCAGACTTTTTGTGTGTTCAAAATGCACCATTCAAGCCACATCATCAATTTTCAACCCTTCTGACTTCATTTGGTATTTTTCATGCATTTACTGATTTTTTTTAGCTAAATGACCCTGAAATTGAAAAGCACTTCAAATGAACTGTGAAAAGGTTGAAAGTTGGCATGGTATCATCATTTCACCCACATAGCATGTGCTAAAAAGTTGAGAGGGTTACGAAAAAAACTGGATGCACTTCATGGACAAAGGCATTTCATTTTTCACATGAACTGCAGTGATGATATTCTAGATCAAGGCATCATCATAATAGTTGTGGAGAGAAAGTCTTCACTTTTTCTTCGCTTGTGTCCTTTGCTTATTGCGCGTAACCATGGATAATCTTCATGTTTACAGGTGCTTGGGTCAGCCTTGATTTGAAGGAGGAATTTCATGAAACTTTTCATAATCTTCAGAATGTCTGTCTTGCCCTCCAATCCCACGATGTCTCTTTTTCCTGAAAGAAACTATGTGGCACTTTGGCTCTTCGTATGATGTATTCGCTTCCTTATCTTTTCTTTTTCTGGTTGGTAGACATGTCCTTCACATAGAAAACCTGCGCCACATCATTGGCTAGGACGAATGGTTCGCTGTGTACCCAAGATTGTTCAGATCCACTGTTGTCATTCTGTACTATGGGTTCTACCTGTACCCCGCCTCCTGACAGATTGACCCATTTGCACTGAAACAAAGGGACCTTAAAATCATGTCCATAGTCAAGTTCCCATATGTCCACTATGTAACCATAATATGTGTCCTTTCCCCTCTTGGTTGCTGCATCAAAGCGGACACCGCTGTTTTGGTTGGTGCCCTTTTGATCTTGGGCAATCATGTAAAATGTATTCCCATTTATCTCGTACCCTTTGTAAGTCAATACAGTCAAAGATGGTCCCCTTGCCAACGAGTACAGCTCATCAGAAACAGTGTTGTCACCCATGAGACGTGTTTGCAACCAATGCCGAAAGTCCTGATGTGTTCACATGTAATCCGTCGTCCCACTGCTCCAGGTGTTTGGAGCGCAGAATATTCTTGTGTTCATTGACATACGGGGTCACCAAGGTAGAATTCTGTAGAAATGTGTAGTGTGCTTGAGACCAAGAATGCCCGTCCCTACATATTATTGAGTCCGCTCCTAGCGTGCCTTTTCAGTCAGTCTCCCCTCATACCGCGATTGAGGGAGACCAATCTTCCTAAGGTCAGGAATGAAGTCAACACAAAACCAATGACCTCCTCTGTTTGATGGCCCGTGGAGATGCTTCCTTTGGCCTAGCACGGTTACGAACATATTTCTTTAAGGACTCCCAGAACCTCTCAAAGGGGAACATATTGTGTAGAAATACAGGGCCCAGAATGGCAATCTCATTGACTAGATGAACTAGGATGTGCGTCATGATTATTGAAGAAGGATGGTGGGAACACCAGCTCGAAAACTGACAAGACCATGCCGCCAGCCCACGTTCTGTTTTTGTAAAGGAAAACGAATATGATCGTTACTCCCTCCGTTTACAAATATAAGATATTTTGGATATTTCAATATGGACTACATACAGAATGAAACAAGTGAACAAACACACTAAAACATGTTATATACATCTCTTCATAAAAAAGTTACTAGAACATCTTATGGGCCAGTTCTTTCGCCTCATAATTCTCCAGAATATGATTCTGGGATGCTGCCCACAGAATTATCTGTCCAGTTCTTTTCTGTAATTCTAGCCTGTGATTGTTCTTTGAGTTGTCTGTTTGAAATATCTGTAACACCCTTAGATTGAAGTGAGTGTTGAATTGGTAACACTTGGTTATTACTGACGGTTTCATGTCTAATGTGAACACAAACAGGATGCAAATCTCATAAACTATATAATATACAAATAAAAGCGACTTGCAATATCAAAAGTGCTTAGCATTACAATTTAGAACCAGAGGTCGGAAATATCATATAGTGCTTAATATTAAAAGTTAAAAGGGAGTTGAAACTACAAATAGATGGATGATTCTAAGGTACAAGGCTGACAGCAATAGCCTCACGTGTGGCGGCCATGTACCATCATCGTCACGTGTGTAAAGCGTTGGCACTTGTAAACGGCTCTGTGGCGGTTGCACATATGCATCATTGTCAAACTTGTCAAAATGCTCATCACCTAACTTGCTATCACAAATGTAGTTGTGAAGACATGCATGCAGTGATGATCATCTTTTGGGTCTCGGTTGTACCGTGGTATGCCTTGGAGAATACGCCATTTCATCTTGACATAGTAGAAAACGACTCATTTGTCCCGGTTCTAGAGGCCCATTAGCCGGTTCTGGAACCGGGACTAAAGCCCCAAACCTTTAGTCCCGGTTCGCTACGAACTGGGACAGAAGGGGCTCCACGTGGCTGCTGCGGGGAGCCAGGCAGGAGGACCTTTAGTCCCGGTGGTAACACCAACCAAGACCAAAAGGCATCCACGCGTCAGCATTTGGCAGGAGCTGGGGTTTTTGTTTTTTTAAAGGGGGGGGTGGGTGTAGGGGGTTTTGGAGGGTTAATCTAGGGGTTTCATATGTGTTAGCTAGCTAATGAGAGAAGTGTCCTTCTTTCTCCGTGCTGGTCGACGCTAGCTACTATACGTATAGAGATAACTCGACACGCTAGCTAGTAAGCAATGAAGGAACCATTAAGTACACAAGATCGTCATGAACATATACAGAGAGAAGTGATCGACCTCTCTTTCCTAGAGATTGGTCGAACAACAAGTTTTCGTATATCTATCCGACGCTACTAGCTATATAATATAAATATAAGATCTCTTACGTACAATCCCTAACATCTAATGTCAAATTCCACATGGTATTCTCCGGCTTTATTTATGACGTGGTCAAGAAAGAATCCCGCCAATTCCTCTTGAATTGCTCGTATGCGATCATGTGGTAGGAGTTCATCCGCATCTTCCACAACTAATTTGAAGAGGGGGTCAATACATATAATGAATGAAACTCAACACAAATGATGGTAATAAATTAAATTGTGAATATTATTGCTTACACACTTCATATTGTTTTTCAGAGTAGCCCCGCTTAGAGGTCGTCGCGTTGTAGATGAAACTCGCAAACGTAGTATCCACAAAAATCATTCCCGGCTTCCTGCCACAAGCACTTTACGAGAAATAGAGTTCAATCAAACTGATAATCAAGCATTATAAATGGTATTGATGAAACTAGAATCAATGGGAGATGCGCGGAACTAGCTGTAGTACTTACTTTCGGGTGTGTAAATCGCAGCTCCCTCGGCAGTGCCAGAACAATTCCGGTGAACTCTTTCCAAACCCTGCCCAGACAAAGAAAATAATTACTTGATATCAGGAAATGAACAAAGTTGCCGATATGGTGCGATAATGATCGATTGAACTTACTTCTGGAGCATTTCAGTCATGTCCGCATACAACTGGGGATCTTTTCGTCTCGAGTCTAAGACGGTTACTACCCCCGCTCAAGCTTAATCTCTAGCAGAATAAAGTGGAACCTGCGCACGCATGCATAACTCATCAATTACATTACTATAACCTCGAGTAATAAGGGAAACCGAATATGCACAAGACAGTAACACTCACTTGAATTGTAAGGAAAGAGTATTTTCTCTTTGTTTTGATTTTTAAGCAACGATTGTAGCAAGTTGTCCTCGGTTTCTGCGACATTCTTTTGAACCGTCCATCTCATGTATGATATTTGGGTTAATGAACCCAATGTCATAGATTTGTGCTTTTTGCATCGATGATCTTCAATCTACATAATTAGTGAGGATAATTATATATACATGCAATGAAAGAGCTGAGCTAATATAGAGACTAATTACAAGGAGTAGTACTTACAGCAAGTAGCAAGTCACGAGTGTTTTGTCGAGGGCCTTTGATTGTATAATTGGAATAACTCGTCAAATTCAACAGACAACATGTCCATTCCAACGAGGTCGTGCCCTCTTTATTCTCAGCGTCAAAGTATCCTTCCCAGACTCGCTGCAGGTTTTCATGTACCATTCATGGAATCTTCGCATCATCGTTGTTAGAGGAGGATGATCAGGTTTGACGATATGCTGCCCGTACTGGTATCGAATTCGTCCACCTCCATTATTTCAAACTCTACATCATCGCTCAGGTAATCAGAGGATTGGTACCGGGCACCATCCCGGCTGATTAGTGACGATATCGCTAGACACCTTGAGCGGGGGGCACGATTGGTTCGCCTGTTCGCCGAGCTGGGGAATTTTTTCCCACTTCTTCGTTCTGCTAACCTTGCATGCATGCAAGTACTTCCCGACTGCTCCGCTTCCTTATATGTCCTTTCAATAATGCGCTCATAGTTGGATTGCGGCGGAGACGGTGGTGGTCGCTTCAGGCATGATGTAGTGCGCTTCAGTTTCACCGGATCTATCGTCTCCTTCGGAGGTGGAGGTTTCCGTGCAAAATGTTCATGCACTTCGGCAACACGATTTTCGCGGTTTCCTCGTCGGTCCTCTCATATGGTAACTTTTCCAGAGGCTTGAGAGATGGACCGTATCTGATTTGCTTCCCGCCTCTGCTTGTACTGCTAGCCGCTGGAGCGGCGGCGGCTCTTTCCGCCGTTCTGACGAGGCGGAGGAGGAGGCGGAGTGCTCGACGCGCCGAGGAGGCGGAGTGCCCTCACGCGCCGGAGGAGGCGGAGAAGGAGGGGGAGTGCCTCCACGCGTCGGAGGAGGCGGAGAAGAGGCGGAGTGCCCTGACTCGCCGGAGGAGAAGGAGGAGGCGTCCAGTTTGGAAGCTTGATGTACTCCTTCATCCATAGACATGTACTCCTCAAAGCATAAAGCAGCTGATTCTCCCCTTCACCTGTAGGGTGGTCAAGCTCGAGCTCCTCAAATCCCTCCATTATTTCATCCACCGTCACAACAACATAGCCATGTGGAATCGGACGGCAGTGAAAAGTTCCGTGGGTTGAGGAGGTGCAATAGAGCCGACAGCCGCCTTCAAAGTGAGGTTCTGCCATTTTTTCATAAGCTGGCAAAGTTGAGCCTCCGTGATAGTATCCACGGGTAGCGAGGAGCCGTGGAATCAGGCTGAACGAGCTCCGTGGAAGCCATGCTGCTTCTCCGCTGAGATGGCGGGGTAGCTTCGTGCCGCTGAGATGGTTGGCCGGCAGCTGCAAGTTCCTCTAGCTTTACTAGTCTTGCATTGAGCTTCTGCATTTCGCTCAGCTCCGCTTTCCTCTTTCTCTCCCGGCTTCTGTAACGCCTGCGCCGGCAAACCCAACCACCCACGGAACGGAGCCTGATGTGCCTCGTGTTCGTCCAGGGTGCTCAGGATTCTCGAGGGCCTCAGTCAGCTCATCCTTCTCTCTGTCGGGAATGAACGTCCCTTGCTACGCTGCGGTGATATAAGCCTGAAGCTTCTTGATGGGTATTGCAAGTTGCTCGTCCGTCCAACGGCACTCCCCTGTTTCTGGGTCCAAAGTTTCCCCAACCCGAAGAACCAAGTACTTAACGGTCTGGCCAGTTCAATGTCGTGGTTGGACCCTTTAGCAAGCAGGTCTTGTCAGCTTTGTCCCACAACGCCGGGCTTTGTGGTAGCCACCTGACCCCGTGTGATGGTGATACTTCTTCTTTGCAGCATTTATCTTGTTTATCTCTGACTTTTCTTGCCCTTCTCCGATGTCTTGTAGGCCACACAATACGGGCCAGTGATCTCTTATCTTCTCATATCGGCCGGTGAAATCTGGAGTCTTCCCTTTGTCGACAAACTTTGTGTTCAACTCTTTCTTCCACCTCCTGAATAGATCTGCCATCTTCTTAAGAGCACACGCCTTGACCTTTGGCTATAACTGGCGTATTCGGATCCTCCTCTGGCGGTAGGGTGAAATTTGCCTTAACGAGGTCCAAAGATCATCTTCTGTCTATCGGTGACATAAGAAACTTCCAGGGTCGTCCTTAGCCGGCTTATTCCATTTCTGGATGCTAATCGGGTGATGTCCCTAACAATAGCTCTGCACTGAGCAACAAATGCGTCCTTGGTCCGCTTGGGGTCAATCGGTTGGCCATCGTCCGCGAGTCTTGTGATCGTGAACCTTTCATCCTGGCGCAACCTTTTCTTCGGGCCTCGTCTCGTTACAGAAGTTTGGCTCGATCCGGAGGGCTATAAAAGAAGAAAGAAGCGTATATATGTACATACCAAAACAATTAATGCATCAATTAGTCAGCACACGGCTTAATTAATATATATACCTCGCCGGCACTTGCAACAGCTCCCTCCTCCGTTCGGTCACCGGAGCCGTCATCATGGTCCTTCTTCCTCCGCCATTCGGTCACCGGAGCCGTCATGATCATGTCCTTCCTCCTCCATTGTTCGATCAACGAAGCCGTCATCCTCTCCTTCCTGACCATCGGTGTCGTTGAGAAATGACAAGACATCACCTCCGCGAGGATTATATCCCCCAAGAACTGTTCTTGTTCCAAGTCTCTTTGCTCCATAGTTTCTTTGCAAATATATATTACAACATGGCAATATACAAACATGAGAGATGGATATATTAGGCAAACATAGACCTAGCTAATATCACAACAAGGGATCATATTAGTGGCCTCGACGCTTCTACGGTTGTGGGGTGGCCTCGACAACGCTCTTTAACTTGGTAAATTTGGGTGGCCTCGACGCTTCTAGGTTTGGGTGGCCTCGACAACGTTCTAGGGTGGGGTGGCCTCGACGCTTCTAGGGTTTGGTCGGGCGGAAGGGGGTTGATCGCAGTCCCCCCTCATGTTGAAGAGTTACCGGAGTTTTCTATGAACAAAAAAAAATACTACCTATCACATGACATGTCCGGCGACCGGACCGGACCGGCTCTCTCCTGAATGTCCGAAGTCCGGACGCCTCTCTCATGAATGTCAAACAAGGGATTCTCTTAACCTTTAAGGGATTTAATAAATGGCGCCATTCTGGATGTGCAGAAAATGGTCCATATTTTTCCTGATCTCATCTACCCTTCTATATGTCACGTTGTCTAGTGTCAAAGGATTCAAGAAAACCATGGCTTCATCATTAGCCGGAAGTAACAGGCGCATAATGGTACGAAGCTCTCCAAAATTGTTTTGGAACGGAGTCCCGGATAGGATAATTAGTTTTTTGGTACGAAGTTCAGCAAGAGCTTCCGAATATCGCTATTTGGAAGGCATTTGCTGAAATTCGTACCAAAAAGCGAATTATTCTATCCGGAACTCCGTTCCAAAACAACTTTGAAGAGCTTCGTAGCATCATACGCTTGTTACTTCGGCTAAGATGAAGCCATGGATTCTTTAATACTTTGACAGACAACGTGACATATAGAAGAATATATATATAGATGAGATCAGAAAAAAAAATTGGATCAACTTGTGCACATCCATAATGGGGGCATTCTTGATAATCTATGTCAAATGTTGCATATGTCAAAATTCAAACTTTGACATATGATCAAACTTTGATATATGATCAAATGTTGCATATGTCAAAATTCAAACTTGACATATGATCAAACTTTGAATATGTCCACCGCGTATAAAATGATAATAGACTTGTTCGGGCGAGGGGGGTTGATCGACGTACCCCCTATATTGAAGTTACCGGAGTTTCTTCTAGTGGTTTGGGTGGCCTCGAGAGTTTGTGGGTAGGAGCGGGAGGGGGTAGGAGATCGCAACGCTTTTTTTCTAGGGTTTGGGTGGCCCGAGAGTTGGTCGCCCGGTATATAGAGAGGGGGTAAACATTTTATCTTAGTAACTTAGAAAAAAAAATGTTAGCGGGGAGGGGGTATATCGACCCCCCCCCTCATGTCGAAGTTATGGGGAGGGGGTATATCGACAACGACAACATACATGGAAAAAATGATATCCATCTATACATACATAGCCACATACATATATACATGGAAAAAAATGCTATGAAAAAAAATACATATATGAACAAAAAATTAATACACATATGAACAAAAAAAATACATATATGAACAAAAAAATAATACATATATGAACATCCATACATACCTATAGCCACATACATATATACATAATATGAACAAAAAAATTCATCATATAAAAAAAATCAACATATATAAAAAAAAATGCACAGAGCCGGGGCGGCGGCGGGGACAAGCGGGGGCGGAGGAGGATGGCGGGAGGGAGGGGGGGCGGCGATGGCACACAGGCGACGGGGAGGTGGGGGGGGGCGGCAGGGGGCGCGCGGCTGGGGCGTCGGGGGGAGGGGGCAGTAGGGGCGGGGTCTCGGGGAAGACGACGGCGACGGCGATGACGGGCACGGGCGACGGCGATGCAGGGGCGGGCGACGGCGTCGGGGCAGCCTGGCGGCGTCGATGAGCTCGGCGTCGTCGGGGGGAACTGGCGAGAAAGTGGTTAATTTTTGCTAAGTGTTTCTTATATAGCAATGTCTTTAGTCCCGGTTTGTGGCGCCAACCGGGACCAATGCCACCCAACCGGGACCAAAGGTCTGTTTGGGCAGGCGAAAGGGCGGGAAGCACAACCCTTTGGTCCGGTTGGTGGCACGAACCAGGACCAAAGGGTGGCATTGGTCCCGGTTGGTGCCACGAACCGGGACCAAAGGGGGGCATTGGTCCCAGTTCGTGCCACCAACCGGGACCAATGGGCTTGCCAGCAGCGTGGTGGTAGGAGTTTAGTCCCACCCGCTAGCTGAGAGAGAGCCGCACCTGTTTAAAAGGCGCGGTGCGCCTGAGCCTTCGAGCTCCTCTCTAAAGCAGGCTTACGGGCCTAACCTCTCTGTATATGCATGTGGGCCTACTGGGCCTTCTGCGGGCCTGAATCCTGGCCCACCTGGTGTGGGTTTCTAGTCATATTCAGGCCGTGGTGGCCCAGTAGGCGGGATTTTTTTATTTTTTTTAGTATTTTTGTTTTGTTTTTTGCATTATTTATTTTCTTTGTTTTTTTGCTTTATTTTTTTAATTCTTTTTGCTGTTAGGTCACAAAATTATAGACTTCCTGTTAGTGCCATTAGTTTTCAAATTTGAATAGTTTAAATTGAATTCTTTGAAATTTGTGTGAATCACTAGTTTGTGAATAACTTTACTATAAAAATGATTTTTGAGTGATTCTTTTCCTGCTATTAATATTACTGTGTTTTATCATTATATTCAAAAACAGATTTTGTTATTTTAGTTTCTAACAAAAAAAATCTTTATGATAATTCTTTTTTCTATTAATGTTTTGAACAAAAATACTTTGATATTTTAGTTGCATAACATTTTTTATAATTTTAGTTTCAAAAATACTAGAAGTTTATAAAATGTTTTTAGTTGATCCTTTTGCTATTAGAGTTTTATAAAAGCTTTTTAGTTGATTCTTTTTGCTATTGAAGATATTATAGTTTTGTTTTAGTTGATCATAACAGAATATTTTAATTGATTTTTTTAGTTGATTCCTTTTGATATTAGAGTTTCATAAAGTTTTCTAGTTCATTCTTTTTGCTATTGTTCATTCTTTGAGCTAAATGACCCTGAAATTGAAAAGCACTTCAAATGAACTGTGAAAAGGTTGAAAGTTGGCATGGTATCATCATATCACCCACATAGCATGTGCTAAAAGTTAGAGGGTTGGCAAAAACTGGATGCACTTCGTGTACAAAATGGACAATCTCTTCGAAGTATCAGGGTTTCGGACGAAAACTCGTCTGTTACAGAGGGATTTCATTTTTTGAACTTATTTGAACTCCAGACTTTTTGTGTGTTCAAAATGACCCATTCAAAGCCACATCATCAATTTTCAACCCTTTCTGACTTCATTTGGTATTTTTCATGCATTTACTGATTTTTTGAGCTAAATGACCCTGAAATTGAAAAGCACTTGAAATGAACTGTGAAAAGGTTGAAAGTTGGCATGGTATCTCATTTCACCCACATAGCATGTGCTAAAAAGTTGAGAGGGTTATGGCAAAAACTGGATGCACTTCGTGTACAAAATGGACAATCTCTTTCGAAGTATGGGTTTCGGACGAAAACTCATCTGTTACAAAGGGATTTCATTTTTGAACTTATTTGAACTCCAGACTTTTTGTGTGTTCAAAATGCACCATTCAAAGCTACATCATCAATTTTCAACCCTTTCTGACTTCTTGGTATTTTTCATGCATTTACTGATTATTTGAGCTAATGACCTTGAAATTGAAAAGCACTTCAAATGAACTGTGAAAAGGTTGAAAGTTGGCATGGTATCATCATTTCACCCACATAGCATGTGCTAAAAAGTGAGAGGGTTATGGCAAAAAACTGGATGCACTTCGTGTACAAAATGGACAATCTCTTTCGAAGTATAGGGTTTCGAACGAAAACTCATCTGTTACAAAGGGATTTCATTTTTTTGAACTTATTTGAACTCCAGACTTTTTGTGTGTTCAAAATGCACCATTCAAAGCCACATCATCAATTTTCAACCCTTTCTGACTTCATTTGGTATTTTTCATGCATTTACTGATTTTTTTTAGCTAAATGACCCTGAAATTGAAAAGCACTTCAAATGAACTGTGAAAAGGTTGAAAGTTGGCATGGTATCATCATTTCACCCACATAGCATGTGCTAAAAAGTTGAGAGGGTTACGAAAAAAACTGGATGCACTTCATGGACAAAAGGCATTTCATTTCTTCACATGTAACTGCAGTGATATTCTAGATCAAAGGCATCATCATAATAGTTGTGGAGAGAAAGTCTTCACTTTTTCTTCGCTTGTGTCCTTTGCTTATTGCGCCGTAACCATGGATAATCTTCATGTTTAACAGGGTGCTTGGGTCAGCCTTGACTTTGAAGGGAGGAATTTCATGAAACTTTTCATAATCTTCAGACATGTCTGTCTTGCCCTCCAATCCCACGATGTCTCTTTTTCCTGAAAGAACTATGTGGCACTTTGGCTCTTCGTATGATGTATTCGCTTCCTTATCTTTTCTTTTTCTTGGTTTGGTAGACATGTCCTTCACATAGAAAACCTGCGCCACATCATTGGCTAGGACGAATGGTTCGTCTGTGTACCCAAGATTGTTCAGATCCACTGTTGTCATTCTGTACTATGGGTCTACCTGTACCCCGCCTCCTGACAGATTGACCCATTTGCACTGAAACAAAGGGACCTTAAAATCATGTCCATAGTCAAGTTCCCATATGTCCACTATGTAACCATAATATGTGTCCTTTCCCCTCTTGGTTGCTGCATCAAAGCGGACACCGCTGTTTTGGTTGGTGCCCTTTTGATCTTGGGCAATCATGTAAAATGTATTCCCATTTATCTCGTACCCTTTGTAAGTCAATACAGTCAAAGATGGTCCCCTTGCCAACGAGTACAGCTCATCAGAAACAGTGTTGTCACCCATGAGACGTGTTTGCAACCAACTGCCGAAAGTCCTGATGTGTTCACATGTAATCCAGTCGTCCCACTGCTCCAGGTGTTTGGAGCGCAGAATATTCTTGTGTTCATTGACATACGGGGTCACCAAGGTAGAATTCTGTAGAACTGTGTAGTGTGCTTGAGACCAAGAATGCCCGTCCCTACATATTATTGAGTCCGCTCCTAGCGTGCCTTTTCCAGTCAGTCTCCCCTCATACCGCGATTGAGGGAGACCAATCTTCCTAAGGTCAGGAATGAAGTCAACACAAAACCCAATGACCTCCTCTGTTTGATGGCCCGTGGAGATGCTTCCTTCTGGCCTAGCACGGTTACGAACATATTTCTTTAAGACTCCCATGAACCTCTCAAAGGGGAACATATTGTGTAGAAATACAGGGCCCAGAATGGCAATCTCATTGACTAGATGAACTAGGATGTGCGTCATGATATTGAAGAAGGATGGTGGGAACACCAGCTCGAAACTGACAAGACATTGCGCCAAATCACTCCTTAACCTTGGTAGGATTTCTGGATCGATCACCTTCTGAGAGATTGCATTGAGGAATGCACATAGCTTCACAATGGCTAGTCGAACGTTTTCCGGTAGAAGCCCCCTCAATGCAACCGGAAGCAGTTGCGTCATAATCATGTGGCAGTCATGAGACTTTAGGTTCTGAAACTTTTTCTCTGGGATATTTATTATTCCCTTTATATTGGACGAGAAGCCAGACGGGACCTTCATACTGAGTAGCCATTCAAAGAAGATTTCCTTCTCTTCTTTGGTAAGAGCGTAGCTGGCAGGACCTTCATACTGCTTTGGAGGCATGCTGTCTTTTTCGTGCACACGTTGCTGGTCCTCCCGTGCCTTCGGTGTATCTTTTGTCTTCCCATACACGCCCAAGAAGCCAAGCAGGTTCACGCAAAGATTCTTCGTCACGTGCATCACGTCGATTGCAGAGCGGACCTCTAGGTCTTTCCAATAGGGTAGGTCCCAAAATATAGATTTCTTCTTCCACATGGGTGCGCGTCCCTCAGCGTCATTCGGAATAGATAGTCCGCCGGGACCCTTTCTAAAGATTACTTGTAAATCATTGACCATAGCAAGTATGTGATCACCAGTACGGACGGCGGGCTTCCTCTGGTGATCTGCCTCGCCTTTGAAATGCTTGCCTTTCTTTCGACATTGATGGTTGGTCAGAAGAAATCGACGATGCCCCAGGTACACATTCTTCCTGCATTTGTCCAAATATATACTTTCGGTGTCATCTAAACAGTGTGTGCATGCGTGGTATCCCTTGTTTGTCTATCCTGAAAGATTACTGAGAGCAGGCCAATCATTGATGGTTACAAACAACAACGCATGTAGGTAAAATTCCTCCTGGTCTTGCTCATCCCACACACTTACACCTTTTCCATTCCACAGTTGTAAAAGTTCTTCAACTAATGGCCTTAGGTACACATCAATGTCGTTGCCGGGTTGCTTAGGGCCTTGGATGAGAACTGGCATCATAATGAACTTCCGCTTAGATACATAGAGTCACGGGCCAGGTGCTATGATTTCTGCTCTGTTCCCCAAAAGGATTAATGCCATCCGCGCTTAAACCAAACCGTACGTTCCTTGCGTCACCTGCAAAGTCCCCCCACTTTCTCTCGATTTTTCTCCACTGCGACCCGTCAGCGGGTGCTCTCAACTTCCCATCTTTCTTACGGTCCTCTTTGTGCCATCGCATCAACTTGGCATGCTCTTTGTTTCTGAATAGACGTTTCAACCGTGGTATTATAGGAGCATACCACATCACCTTGGCAGGAACCCTCTTCCTGGGGCGCTCGCCGTCAACATCACCAGGGTCATCTCGTCTGATCTTATACCACAATGCACCGCATACCGGGCATGCGTTCAAATCCTCGTACGCACCACGGTAGAGGATGCAGTCATTAAGGCATGCATGTATCTTCTGCACCTCCAATCCTAGAGGGCATAGAACCTTCTTTGCTCCGTACGTACTGTCGGGCAATTCGTTATCCTTTGGAAGCTTCTTCTTCAATATTTTCAGTAGCTTCTCAAATCCGTTGTCAGATACACCATTGTCTGCCTTCCACTGCAGCAATTCCAGTGTGGTACCGAGCTTTGTGTTGCCATCTTCGCAATTTGGGTACAACCCTTTTTTGTGATCCTCTAACATGCGATCGAACTTCAACTTCTCCTTTTCACTTTCGCATTGTCTCTTTGCATCAACAATGACCCGGCGAAGATCATCATCGGGCACATCGTTTGGTTCCTCTTGATCTTCAGCTTCCCCCGTTGCAGCATCACCGTATTCAGGGGGCACATAGTTGTCATCATCCTCTTCTTCTTCGTTGTCTTCCATCATAACCCCTCTTTCTCCGTTCTTGGTCCAAACATTATAGTGTGGCATGAAACCCTTCTCAAGCAGGTGGATGTGAAGGATTTTCGAGTCAGAGTAAGACTTCGTATTCCCATAGATAGGGCATGGACAACACATAAAACCATTCTGCTTGTTTGCCTCAGCCACTTCGAGAAAATTATGCACGCCCTTAATGTACTCGGAGGTGCGTCTGTTACCGTACATCCATTGCCGGTTCATCTGCGTGCATTATATATAATTAAGTGTGTCAAAAACCATTACAGAATGTAACACCCCAGTGGTTAGCTACAGTAATCCCCCTTTGGTAATGCCATGTCATCATGATCAACAGTGCTTAAACATCATTTGGATCATATCTCTTTTCAAATTCAAAATCAAATGGAAATTCCAAACTGAAAGTGAAAATAAAAGTTGTTCAAATCCAAGAACTAAAATGTTCATAATGTTGTAAATAATCCGGAGACAATTCTAAATTCATAATCAACATATACTAAATTAATTATGTGCCTCTAACAGCAACAAAACAGAGATATTTAATCCATTTTCATTTAATTAAAATCCAAATAAAATTAATTTACCCCCAAACCAATTTCTAGCAGTGACAAATATTGCACTGTAAATATTGGGCCAAGTTACTTATTTTACAAAACTGGAGTTGGGGTTGTACATTTTGAAAAACAACAACTAAAAAGAAAAACAGAGAAAACAGAAAAGAGAAAAGAGAAAAGAAGAAAAGAAAAAGGGCCGTGCTACCGGGCCTAAGTGCCACAGTGCGAGCCCAACACACTCCCCACCTTGTCTCCCTCCTCTGTTCACCTCCCCGCGCGCTGTCGCCGCGCCCGCACGCCGCGCGCTGGCCCCCCCTCCTCCCTGGTCGACAGTGCGCTTGCTCAGCCGCCCCCCCCCCCCCCCCCCGCCGCCCCGTGGAGGATAAGGGCAGAGCCCGCGACCCCCTGGCCTCTCCCTCTCCACTCCCTCTCCCTTCCTTCCCCTTCCCCATAGCAGCCGAGCACCGCCGTCGCCATGAACGCCATTGCCCACGCGCTCTGCGGCCTCCCCGCCACCTGAGACCGCGCCGGGAGGACCGCCTGCGTCGACTACGTTGACTACGAGGACGCGCTCGAGCTCGGTGCCCCGCAATGGCCGAGACGCACCCTTCCCCTTCCTCGGATCACCACCGCTGCACTGCCTCGACCCACGCCGCATCGAGCTCCCCTAACATCCCCGGGCCTTCTCTGCACCGCTGTGAGCCACCCGATACTCCCCGACCTCTTCCTTCTCCTCCCCGTGCGCCGTAGTTAGCTCCCCCGTGTGCTCAAGCTTCGGCCGCCGTCGGTCACCGTCGCAGCCGGCGCTGCGGGCCGTTTCAACGGCCGCTGTTGCCGCCGTTTGACGCGGTGTGATGTCCGCATTCGAACGCGCCAAGTCCCGCACCGAATGAGCCCCCGCAACCCACTTCTCCGCGCGCCACCGAACACCACCGCCGCCTCGTTCGCCTCCGGCGATGTTCCGGCCATCCCCGACGCTAGCAACGGCCACCATCGGACGCGGCGTGTCGCGCCCGTCCCCTAGGACGAAACCGCGGGCCAAATGGCCCCCTGTGCGTCATTTCCGCGCGTCGCCGCCGTCTTCGGTGGTCGCTGGAGCACGCGCCGGCATTTAAATGCCGGCCGACCAACGTGGCGCTAACCTGGCCCCCCCTGTGCCACTGACCGATGGGCTCGGGGCCCCCTGTTGACCAGTTGACCAAGTCAACTGTGCTGACTGGGCAGGCCCCAGTCAATGACATACGGGCCCCACCCCATTAAACATTTTAAAAATAAATAAATAAAATGTTAGTTAATTAATTAATTAACTTAATCAGTCACTGACAGTGCGGGCCCACTAGCTAATTAGGTTATTTAGTTAGTTTTAACTCTGTTTAATACTAACAGAGGCTGACATGTGGGTCCCACTGGACCCACAGGTCAGGTTTGACTCTGGTCAGCCAGAGTCGACCTGCTGACGCCAGCAATTCGTCATGCTGATGTCACCTTTCACTGTTCTGGATAATGTTGGATTAAAATAATTAAAATAAATCTAGTAAATCAATTAAATCTTCAGAAATTCATATAAAATAATCCGTAGCTCAGATCGAAAAACTTTCTACACGAAAGTTGCTCAGAACGACGAGACAAATCCCAGTGCGCGGTCCGTTCGTCCGCCACATGTCCCTAGCATAGCGAACATGCAACCGTCCCCCTCCGTTTCATCTGTTCGAAAATGCCAAACTTCGGGAAAACATTCCCGGATGTTTTCCCTCTTCACCTATATCGTGTAGCACCGCGTCCGAACACCCCTAGCTCTGCGTATTGTCATGTCATGCTCTTGTTTGCTTTATATTTACTGTTTCCTCCCCCTCTTCTCTCTCGGTAGACCCCGCTGCAGACGCTTTTCCCGAGACCGACGCAGCTCAGGAGCCCGACGACACTGTTGACGACCTTGCCCTTGCCGTCGAGCAACCAGGCAAGCACCCCCCCTTTGAGCATGCCTATATCGCCTATTCTCTTCTCTCTTGTGCTTGCATTAGAATTTCTGCTGTTACTGCCTTA
Organism: Thinopyrum elongatum; assembly: GCA_011799875.1. Taxonomy (NCBI): domain Eukaryota; kingdom Viridiplantae; phylum Streptophyta; class Magnoliopsida; order Poales; family Poaceae; genus Thinopyrum; species Thinopyrum elongatum. Next base: position 225,866,212 of record CM022302.1, on the reverse strand, counting down.
CCTATTCTGATGCATGACCTGATTTTGTACCCTGCTTTTGATAATTACCTGTTTATCCTAAACTGCTTAGAATAGAATGGTTAGAGACCCCAGTGACCCCACTTGTCCCGATTGCCCCGCTGGATTATCAGAAGACTCGACAACCAGACCCCGGCACCGCACATCACCCCCTTAGTTGTACGACACTGCAGTGTTACTATCGAGTGCCGAGGGTAATACCTCGTATAGCACTTCTGATGTTAACTCTGTAGAGTAGCTATTTGGCCGTGGTCATCGAGGGTGATTCCTCCTTCACCACTTCCGATAACGACGCCGTCGTGCAACACCTCAAGCGTGAACCTCGAGGGTGATTCCTCCTAAGTTCACCTTGACGGATACATCGAGTAGGAATCCAACGAGGGTGATACATCGGATTCTTCAGATGTTATGGACACACGGATACTTGGACTTTACAACTGATACTTGAAAAGGCGGGTCGACCCTGAGGGGTACCCGCAAATGATGGGATGTCGGGTTGACCTGGAGGTTACCCGTGAAATAAATACGAGGCGCGGCCGGGCATTCTTAGCCCTTGCAGCAAGTCCTCGAGACGGGGCGACGGGGTCACATCGATCGTGAGTCTCTGCTCGTTTCCGCAAGCCCCTAGTCCACTAACGATTTGGATATTTGATCCGAGCAGGCCTCTGGCCTGATGGCACTAACCATCACGTGGGCATAGTATGGGCGTTCTGCGTCGTAGCATCAGCCGAAAGCTCTGTCAGACGTCCAGTTCAGCTTTGCGGCACGGTCGGATTGTGTCGGCCATCCGAGGCGACGCTGGTATCCACCCTGTGCGCAACGACCCGGAGTGCGCAGGGCGATGGCCCAAGACCCCTGAGTGCTTAGGATGTAGACCGGCGGGGACCTCTCTGCTGAGCTCTAGGTAGGGTTGCGGTGTGTCGTTTGGCCGAGGCCAGGCATGACCCAGGAAAGTGTGTCCGGCCGGAGTTAATCGATCGTGGTGGGTAAGTTGGTGCACCCCTGCAGGGAAGAAAACATCTATCGATAGCCGGTCCTATGGTAAAGGACACTCGGAGTTGTATCCCGATCGATACAACTAGAACTGGATACTTGTGATGAGTATGGCTCTGGGATTACTTTCTCGCAGGGAGTCGAGAGAGGATCTCTGGCCGAGGTTGATACTTGGATATTATGGCTTTGGGATTGCTTTCTCGCAGGGAGTCGAGAAAGGATCTCTGGACGAGGTTGATGACTGTATGGCTCTGGGATTGCTTTCTCGCAGGGAGTCGAGAAAGGATCTCTGGCCGAGGTTGATAACACTTCTACTACTTATAATGTACTACTCTACACTCTTCTAATGCTGCAAGACTGCTGAAGATGCTAGTCTTCGATAGGACTAGGCCTTCCCTCTATTCTGGCATTTCTGCAGCCCAGTCCACATATACAGCCTCTCTTTGATAATGTTGCATATGTAGTGTAGATCCTTGCTTGCTGAGTACTTCGGATGAGTACTCACGGTTGCTTTGCTTTCTTTTTCTCCCCATATCCTTTTGATGCAACCAGATGACGGAGCCCCTGAGTCAGCTGCCCCCGCCGACGATCGCTACTACTACCCCGAGGGTGGATACTACTACGAGCTGGCCGACGACCAGGAGTAGGTTCGGACGGTCCCAGGCAGGAGGCCTACGCCTTTCGATCGTAGTGTTTTCTTTTGCCCCGCCTTCTAAGGGCCTATCTGTGTTTTATTTTATACATGTACTCAGATATCTGATGCTTCCGCTGACGCTTGTATGCGAGCTTATGTATTCGAGCCCTCGAGGCCACTGGCTTGTAATATAAAGCTTGTATGACTTTATTTATGTTTTAGAGTTGTGTTGTGATATCTTCCCATGAGTCCTTAGGCTTGATCATGTGCATTTGCGTGTATGATTAGTGCACGATTGAGCCGGGGGCGTCACACAGAACATCATGAATACAGAAGTGACCAAATTAATAGAAGTTCATCATCACATTAAAACCAAAGTACAGTAGTGATCAAATGTTATTACTGAAAAAATAAATACATAAAGTGCATACATAGTTCTCATTGAACAACATATAGCTCTCTAGAGCATCTAATTAAACCATTTCAATGCAACAACAAATGCGATCATAATTGCAACTAAGGTAACAATTGATCCAACGGCATAATGATACCAAGCCTCAGTATGAATGGCATATTTTTTAATCTTTCTAATCTTCAAGCGCATTTTATCCATCTTGATCTTGTGATCATCGACGATATCCGCAACATGCAACTCCAATGCCATCTTCTCCTCCTCAATTCTTTTCAATTTTTTCTTCAAGTAATCGTTTTCTTTTTCAACTAAATTTAACCTCTCGACAAGAGGGTCGGTTGGAATTTCTGGTTCACATACCTCCTAGATAAAACATCTATGTCACGTTGGTCGGCATAATTGTCATAAACACTAAATGAAACAAATAGTTATAAAAGATAATATATACCACATCTGAATCATAGACAGGACGAGGGCCGACGGGGGCGGATACCAAAACCATCGCACTATATAATAACAAACAATAATAAAAGTAAGAAAATTATACAAGTATCAATCTAAATCATACAAGTAAGAATTTTTTTTCTTTTAGAAAGAAGATAAGAACAAGAGGCTCACCACAGTGGTGCCGGCGACGAGATCGGCGCGGGCGATCGACGGCGGTGAGGACGGGGACGGGACAGGACGGACCGCCAAACCTAGACAAATCTTGAGGAAAATGGAGTTTGGACAAGGAGCTTCGAGAGGAGAAAGCTTAAGTGTGGCTCAGGCATTTCATCGAACACCTCATGTGGATAGGAGGTGAGCTAGAGCACCACAAAGCTCTCCCATGGCCGGCCAAAAAAACAGAGCAGTGTGCACTGCTCTGCTCGCGGGCAGGGGGTTTATATAGGCCTCTCTTTAGTCCCGGTTGGTGGCTAAAACCGGGACTAAAGGACCACTTTTGGTCCTGGTTCTAGTCACCAACCGGGACTAAAGGTTGTGGGCCAGGAGCGAGGCCCATTGGTCCCGGTTCGTGTCTGGAACCGGGACCAAAGGGGTCAGACGAACCGGGACCAATGGCCCCCGAGGCCCGGCCGGCGCCCTGGCCTCACGAACCAGGACTGATGCCCCCTTTGGTCCTGGTTCATGAGTGAACCGGGATTAATGCCCTTTTCAGGCCTGGACCAAAGCCATGTTTTCTACTAGTGTGAGAACACCAAATGATCTTTCGACAACATTACGCAAAGAAGAATGTCGATGGTTGAATGTCTCATACCTCCCCATGGGAGGGTGTTGTTGGAAATCAGGTACATGATATCGTTGCCCTTTGTATGGTGCTATATATCCAACTCTGTTCAGATATCCAGAGTCGACAAGGTAGTATTTATCTACAATAAGACATCATGTACATAAGAATATGCATGCATACACGTACATAATAATATGCATAGATACAAGAGATTACCTGTGGGTGGTTGTGGATAATGCTCATAGCGAACTATAGCATCACTCCATACACGTGTGTCATGAACAGATCCGGGCCATCCAGGAACAACAAAAGTGAACCTCATATCGAAATCACAAACTTCCATGACATTTTCGGTTGTGTACCCTTTCCTATTCCTATGTTGGGGCTCCAATTCCTTGGGCACAACCACTTTAATGCGTGTTCCATCTATGGCTCCAATAGCATTTTTGAAATGAGGCCAGAACCTTGTTTTTCTAAGTATGGGATGAGGTTCAGAGAAAGATGGATCCATTGGCCTAATGTAGTCACCGGCCATGCGGTCTACACACTCCAAAATCTCATGGAATTTTTTGTTGGTGACAGAACGACTATGGGCAAACCGATCTGCCACATTGTCAGTGGTCTGCGTTGGTCCCCAAAGTCCATAGAAAAAGCGCCAACGCTTCTTTGGATGATATGTTGCAAGTTGACTGAAGCCCATAGTTCTCAACCAACAGATCATGCAATGGGTAAAACACTGACCTCCTCATTCTGAACATAGCGTAGAAAGCTTTTGGATCTTGCTCCTTCTCTTCCACCCATTGGAGGCCAGTAACAAGGGGTAATCTTCTTGACGCATACGGTCTTTGTATAAGGATCCCTTCCGATGCCCGAAGCTTTTTGAAGCAATGTCTTCCATATGGCATAATCACTTCTACATGCATCCCACCGGTTTCTTAATTGTTGGTGCGAATAATTTCTCCCGGAGCGCTCATTAAACTTAGTAAGCAAATTAACTTGTCCTAGATCGGACAAAGTGGTGTGTCCTGGAGCGCGGTTATTGGCTCGCACCTCCTCTACGCACACATCCATATAAATGGAATGAGCCACAGCATCCCAAATTGCTTTCGGACCCTTCACTTTTTCCATCTACAACACTCACATGTCAATGTTTTAATATATACACATTTTTTTACTAAGCAGACATCAATCCATACCATCACAAAATTAATAGTAAGCAATCAATCATATAGAAGTACATTCCTTACAGATTTTCATACAATGTTTTTTTGCTAAATGTTGCATACAAAAAAATTCAATGCATGCCATCAATCACATGTTTGCATCATCCAAAGCAACATACAAATTAACTAACAAGAAACCATACAAGATTCCCCTGCTTTGCCTCCTGTAGCAGCAGCAATACAATGAGGAATCATGAGGAAGAAGAAAGGCAGTGTGGAGGACGCGCTCGCCAGCTATCCTGGCCGGGCGGAGGCCGGGCGCGTCCTGCTGTCGGGCGGAGGGAAGGGAGGGCCGGGCGGGCGGACGCGTCCTGCTGCAGGGCGAGGATGGACGTCGGGGCAGGCGGGGAGGAGTCGAGGAGGGGCGGTCGGGCCGGGAGGAGTGAAGGAGAAGGGGCGGCCGGCCTGGGGCGGCGTCGTAGGGGCCTCCCGCCGGCGGATCTGACGACGCCGAGGCTGGGAGCTGGCTGGCGGCGCGCCAAACCCTAGCTCGAGATGGCTGGAGACGATGGGTGTGCGGGGAGGACGACGCGCTTCGTGAGAAATCCCCTGCTCTTTGCCTCGCTCGGTCGGCCCTCCCTGGTGGCATTTTGGCTGTAAATACAGTTGCCAATAGGGGTATTGGTTCAAAGCAAACCGTTTTGTTTTGAGGGAATGGCTAGAATGACCAGAATTGCCAAGTTTCGGTGATTCTAGATTGCACTGTAATTCTGAGATGATTTTGGACGATTCCTGAGGCAGAGATGAGTTCCTTTGTAATTTTGATTCCCCGGGCAGTAATTCTTCACAATTGAGCCAAAAGAACTGGCCCTATATTTGTGATCGGAGGGAGTACATATTTCAGTGCTCCGAGACAATGGCAAGAAATCAATGGGGGCGCACACAAAATCTACGCTTGATAAAACTATTTTGGGGTCCGACTATGTCACATCTAGATGTGAGATAATATCTCACATCTAACAATTTCACGATGAAAGTATGATGTCAGCATCACCTCACTTAATCATTATTCTTTTTATTTATTGTTTGTTTTGTTTTGTTTGATTATTTGTCAAAGCACAAAACAAACAAATCAGTTTGCCCACACGTCCGCTGGGTGGGCTGGCCTATAGGTCAAACCACTACTTTAGTTTTACTGGTATGACACATCTGATCGCTAGCTTTTCCTATAAAGAAAATCCGATCGCTAGCTTTGTACAGTGCTATCATGGATTTGTTCGTTCTTGCGCTGATTGCTATCTTCTTACCAGTACGTCTCTGATCGCTAGCTTACAGTAGGCTACGGACGAAATCTTTGTCTTTTGCCTTTTGGTTTTTGTATTTTTCACCCTTACATTTTGTACATTAATTTTCAGTAAAGACAAAGTTTGATCAAAACATGTTAACGAATTTAAATAAATATTTTCAAATTAGAAAAATGTTAACGAACATGTTCTAATATACGGTGAACCATTTGATTTAAAAATGTTCAAAATTTTGAAAAAAAAAATCTTGAAATTTAAAATTGTTCATAGATATGACAAAAATGTTCACAGATTAAAAAAACAAACAAAATTGCTCATGAATTTTACAAAGTTCATGAATTAAGAATTTCCAACAGTTTGGAAACATCTTTTAAAATGCAATTAAAATTTCTAAAATACTTTATGTGTACTTTAAAACATGGTGCACATTTCTAAAAATATGTGGTGCAAGCTGTGAGTGAACCGTTGTCTTGCAACTAGGATAAAAAAGATGGGCCCAGTTACGAGTCGATGGTTGACTTGCGACTAGGACAAAAAAGTCAACCCCTAGTTGTCAGTCGATGGCGGAGTTACAACTAAGGCCCAGTTGCAAGTTGAGGATGGACATGTAACTAATGCCAATAAAAGAGGCGGGCTTAGTTGCAATGAAGTTGCAAGTTGAGGATGGACATGTAACTAATGCCAATAAAAGAGGCGGGCTTAGTTGCAATGCAAAAGAAATATCGAGCCAGTTACAAATCTAGGATGGACTTGCAGCCGGAGACAAAAAAATGCCGGGCCCAGTTGCAAGTCGAGGGTGGACTTGCAACTGGGATGAAAACACATGCTTGATTGTGAGTCAGGGGTGAATTTGCAACTGAGACAATAACAAAATTATGAGCTCGATTACGAGTCGAGGGTGGACTTGCAACTTGGACAATTACAAAGCTATGAGCCCAGTTGCGAGTCAACGGTGGAATTGCAATTGAGATGAAAACAAACGCTCAGTTGCGAGCCGATGGGGTACTTGCAACTGGGATGAAAACAAATGGCTCAGTTGTGAGTCGGGGGATGAACTTGCAACCAGGACAACAACAAAAATACGAGCCCAGTTGCGAGTCGAGGATGGACTTGCAACTGGGACAATTATGAAGCTATGAGCCAAGTTGCGAGTCAAGGATTGACTTGCAACTGGGATGAAATAAAATACAATCCTAGTTACGAGTCTAAGGGTGGACTTGCAACTGGGATGAAACAAACTAAGGTCCTAGTTGCGAGTCAAGGATACACTTGCAACTAGGACAAATACATAAAAACTATAATACCATTTGCGAGTTGGTAGTGGACTTACAACAGAGACAATAACACACTACAAGCCTAGTTGTGAGTCAAGGGTGTACTTGCAACTAGGATAACTACAAGCACATGTGCGAGTTGAGGGTCGACTTGCAACTAGGACAACTACGAAACTACGAGCCCAATCGCAAGTTAAGGGTCGACTTGCAACTAGGATGAAACAAACTATAAGCCCAGCTGTGAGTTAAGGATGGACTTGTGTGACGCCCCCGACTCAATCGTGCACTAATCATACACGCAAACATGCACGATCAAGCACAGGGACTCACGGGAAGATATCACAACACAACTCTAACACAAATAAACGGAGATCCACAATATTACAGACCACGGATCCGAAGATCCGAATACAAAAGTCAGTCATACAAATATTATCTGAGTACAGACATAGTTAGACAAGTTTTGCCTTAAGAAGGCTAGCACAAACAACGACTCTAGATCGAAAGGCGTTGGCCTCCTGCCTGGGAGCCTCCGATCCTACTCCTGGTCGGCTGGCTCGGTCCAGTAGTACGTGCCCTCTGGACCCTCCTGGTAGTAAGCTCCTGAGGTGGCATCTGGCTCCGGGGCTCCATCGTCTGGTGTATCATCAAGTAGGAGAATATGGGGAAAAAGAAGTAACAAAGCAACCGTGAGTACTCATCCGAAGTACTCAGCAAGCAAGGATCTACACTACATATGCAACATTATCAATGGAGAAAGGCTGTATATGTGGACTGGGCTGCAGATATGCCAGAATAGAGAGAAGGCCTAGTCCTATCGAAGACTAGCATCTTCAAGCATCTTCACGGAGCCACCATCTTGCAGCAATAGAAGAGAGTAGAATAGCATTTTATTTAGCAAACATGTTGAAGCAAAGCCTAGAGATCCTTCCTCGACTCCCAGCGAGAAAGCGATCCCGAAGCTTCAATTAAGTAACAAGTATCCAGTTCAAGTAGTAGATCGGGATATACAAACTGAGCGTCCTTTACCGTAGGACCGGCTATCGATAGATTATTCATCCCTGCAGGGGTGCACTACTGTTACCCAACACGCTCGATCAACTCTGGCCGGACACACTTGCTGGGTAATGCCCGGCCTCGGTAGATCAACACGAAGCAACGCCCTACCTAGGCTCAGCAAAGAGGTCAGCACGCCGGACTAACCTATGCACCCAGAGGTCTTGGGCCATCGCCCTGGGCACCCTGCGCGTTGCGAGACTGGCCGGGGTGCAGGCGCGACACTGAACTTGTCAGTGAAGTATCCAGCCCAATCCCAACAATCAGCCCGCACGGTGAACCGTGACGTATGAGGAGCTTTCGGGAGAAACATACGACGTAGAGGGCCCCATAAACCATAATCCCGCGTGGTGGTAGTGCGTATAGGGCACGTCGACCCACTCAGATCAAACACCCAAATCCGATAGGCTGATTTAGTAACACACGGAGGCGATCAGAGTTTCTGAAGCTCCGCCACAGTATCACACTCGAGTGCCCTTCCGGCACACCCGACATCATAGATCCCCTGCAGGTACCCATTAGGGTTGACCCGCTTGTAACAAAGGTCAAAGTAACCGTGTGGTCATAACATCAAGGGGGAAACCCGAGGAATCACCCTCGGCGAATTCCATTCGATGAAAACATCAGGGCGAACGTAGGAGGCATCACCCTCGAGGTTCACACTGAGGGGTTGCACGACAGAGTCGTATCGGAAGTGGAGAAGGAGGAATCACCCTCGGTGACCACGACCGAACAGCTACACTGCAGAGTGTTCATCAGGAGTGCGTTACGAGGTATCACCCTCGGCACTCGATAGTAACTAAGCAGAGTCGTACAATGAAGGGGGTGAGGTGATGTGTCGGTCTCTGGTCGACGATCACATTGATCGAGTCGTCGATGATCAAGCAGGGGCAACAAGGGTAAGGTGGTGGGGGTCACTGATGGTCCACTACCAACCTATACTAAGCAGTTTAACATAGGCAGGTAAGGTAACTATAAATAGGTTACAAAAGCAGGCTATGCATCAGAATAGGAGCAACATATAACAGTAGCAAAATCTAATGTAAGCAGGAGAAATGGAATGGGCGATATCTGGATGCTCAAGGGGGGGGGGGGGGGGCTTGCCTGGTTGCTCTGGCAAGAGAGAGGGATCGTCAACGGGCTGCTCGTCTGGAGCGTAGTCGTACTCAGCTGCAACGGCGTCGGTCTCGGCGTCTATCGAGAGAGAAGGAGGGGGAGAGAAACAATAAATTCACGGCAAAAATGCAAACAATATGCATGACATGACTAAATGATATGCCGGGGTGTTCTACTGCCTAACTAAATGATTTAGTTAATTTAGGAATTTATCCGGATTTATTTAATCAACGTTGGGCACTATTCATTTATCGAAATCGGTCTAAAAGTTCAATGTTCATATAGCTAGGGGCATCTGACCAGAATACGGAGGGTGTATTCGGGTTCGTATCGAAATTCTAGGCAACTTTCATATATAAATTATTTTCATCAGAGTTACGGTTTATTTAATATGATTTTCTAAAGTTTTTATTAATTTCTGAAATTTAATTATTTATTTAAATTCAACATTATCCAGAACAGTAATTAATGACATCAGCATGACATCATGCTGACGTCAGTAGTCAACAGTGCAGTTGACTGGGTCAACCTGACAAGTGGGTCCCACCTGTCATACTCTGTTTAGATAATTAGGGTTTAACTAATTTAATTACTGTTTGATTAAACTAACTACTTAATTAGATTAACTTAATCAAAGTTAATTAACTTAATTAATTCACTAAATAATTAATTAATTAGTTAATTATTAATTTTATTAATTACATTTTTATTTTCTTTTATCTTTTTAAAACGTTCTGGGGCTAGGCCCCACATGTCATTGGCCCTAGGGGCATCGGGCCCCACTGGGCAGTGGCCCAGGAGCCACAGCGGGCGCGTGGGCGTCGGACGCGGGCGACCTACACAGGACACTGGCTAGACACTGGCTGCCGCACCTCGGACCTGGACACGGGCTGCCGCGCGACACCAGCGAGCGCGAGCGAGCTGAACAAGCTGTGCAAATCTTAAAGACAAATAAGATCCGACGGTCTTAGACTTGGATGTGAGATAACTATTTCACATCTAGATGTGAAATAGCAAACCTGAACTATTTTTACATGGTTTTTAGTTCTCGGTACATCCTCCTCTTCTTACTGCTCAAACTTTATTTAAGGCAAAACTTTCTCCTTCAAGATCCTGAGGGCTTCACCAATCCCATCCTGGAATGATATCAATGGGAGAAATTTTTTACTCTCAGCCTTTCTAAAACAAAATAAGTGCTCAAATATTATGGATACAACAATTGGAGAAAACACACCTCGGAAGCAAGTCTCTGAGCAATTACAGTTGCTTGAGCTTTAATTTCTGGTGATAATGCTGATCTGATAGGTCCAAGTAGCACATCTGCAGCTTTGTTAACGCTCGCGGCATCATCTATATCTGGGATTAGATGTTGTCTTTTAAGGGGCTCAGGTGCCACCCCTAACCAGTGTAGTCTCTCCGCCCAGTAAAACTGGTCCAGCAGGAAAGGGCATGCAACCTGCATGATAATATTCTTTAGTACAATGTGTAACATCCAAAAGCAGCTGCTAGTATAATTTTACAACAGTCAATACTTTGATTCAGAGGTTTTAACTACTTCCATCTTGTTATCGAAAAGGATAAATGCCAAAAAAGTAAAGTCACTTGCATGCTACTCCCTCCGTAAAGAAATGTAAGAGCGTTTAGATTATTACTTTAGTGATCTAAACGCTCTTATATTTCTTTACAGAGGGAGTACATCACAAGAATTCAAATTCATTTCCTCAAAAGAAGTACTAAAATTCCTTACTTTTCATTGTGCTCAGGGTGACATTTTGCTGGTATCTTGGCAAGCTGTCATTTGTTTTCAAAACCAGATGCTATTATGACAAGCTACAAAAGGTGAAACAAATGTCTGTCCTTTTATTTTTTTCATACAAAGCAGAGCACTGGGTTAACCAGTCGTTGTTCTTAATTAAAGGGCTAAGAGCATCTCCAGCCATTCAGCGCCCCCGGGGGCTGAAATAGCGCCTCCTGGGGGCTCACCGGCGCTTTTTTCGCCTTGGGGGCGGTCGGGTTCCCAACCGCCGCCCCAAGTTGGCCCCAGACGCCGGTTTTTGAAAACCAAAATCGGCCAAACTCCGTACAAAATGACACAAATTTGGAGGAAATTCAGGCGTTTTCATTGATATTTGTACAAACTTAAAACATAATTTAAAAACTAAACTAAAACTACTACTACTACTACGCCGCCGCCGAACCTTCTACATGCCGAGGAGCCTGTAGAAGTTTGTGTAGTCGCCTCCGTTGTCGTCGTCCTGCACGCCGCCGCCGCCCTTGCTGCAGCCCTGCCCTGGGTCGCCGTGGCGGACAGGGTTGGACGGCCCGGGCGCCTCCTCGTCGCTGTCGTCGAGGATGAGGACGCCGCCCTCCTCGTGGCCGCGGCGCCGAGCGGCGATCTCCTCGAGGGCGCGGCGCTGGCGCTCCATCTCCTCGCGGACGTAGTCGTCCCGCGCCCACTTCATGCCGGTTTCGCCGGCGGCGGCCATGGCGAGGTGCTCCTGCTTGACGACGACTGGCGGCGTCGCCGGCTCCTTCGGCCTCACCAGGCGAAGGTGGCCGCGGGGAGAAGGGGAAGGCTGGCGGCGACCCTCGTTTATGACGCGGCCGCCGCCGCGGCTGCGCCGACGCTCCGGCGTCTCTAGCGGCTCGGCCTTGACGGTGGCGAGCGGCGCCGTGCCGAAGGAGCGGGAGGAGGAGGAGGAAGCGCCCGCCATGCGCCTCGGCAGCCAAGAGCTGCCGCTCCGGCGGGAGAACGTGGGCGACGGGTACTCGAACGGCGGCTCGTTGCCACCCCCGAGGTGCTCGAGGACGGCGTGGAGCGTGCACCCGGGGACGCCCCACCACAGGCGACGGCCGTCGGCGTTGTGACGCCCCCTTGGCGCCGGCGCGTTGTTGGTGGAGGCGAGTTGCTCCTCGTGACGGCGCTGGAAGTACGCCGTCCACAAAACGTGGTTGTCGGCGGCGTACTTCGGAAGGTCCCGCACCTCCTCCGGCAGGGACGCCCGAACGCGCGCAATCTCGCCTCAACGTTCGGCGTCGATGGGCGGCGGGGGGACGGGGACGCCGCCGGCGCTGAGCCTCCACGAGCCCGGCACGCGCATGTCCGGCGGCGCCGGGTAGTTCGCCTCGTGGAGGAGGCGCGCCTCCCACTCGTGAAGGTGGCGGCGGCCGAAGCCGTTGGCCGCCGCTCCGTCGCCGGGGAATCGCTCGACCATCGGTAGCTTGAGAGACGGGGAGAGAGAGCGGCGAAGGAGAGAGGGTCGTCGGCGGCGAGAGAGAGAAGTTGTGGCGAGGGAGTGTGCGTCCAGCGGCAAGGGAGAGTGGCTTTTATAGCGGTGGGTGGGCGGCGAGCGGGCAGCAGCCGTGTGGACGCGTGGCGGGAGAGGGCGGGACGCGCGGCAGAGGCGCCTTCACTGCGCCGCCCGTGAGGAATCAATGGAAGGCTGACCGGTGGCAGCCTTCGCATTGATTCCCGCGGGAAAACGAGGCGATGAGGACGACGAAGGCGCCCAGTCGCTGACTCGGCGGGTCCACATGTTTTCCCGCCAAATTCATTTCCCCCGGCGCCCCCCAGCGCGCGGGGTTCGGCCTGGGTCCGCCGGCGCCAATTTCGGCCCTAACCGACGAAAACTGGGCTCATGGGGGCGCGACTGGGCCGATTTTTTCGAGCCGGCGATAAAAAAGGGGCCTGGGGGGACCTGTTGGGGGGCGAGTGGAGATGCTCTAAGTCACGACACGACTCTCAAGTGGAACAATTGCCTTATTTCTTTTGAGTATGCACTTATCTAGCTGTATGGAAGGCATCTACAGCATATTAACTATCAGCACATAGCACTGCCACAGTAATTGAACAACAAAAATATTCTTCATATCTAAGTACATCAGATGTTGTAATCACCTGAGGGGTTCCAGCAAATAGTGCAGCAGCTGTAGATCCGCTGTGAAGCACAAACCGAAGTAAATTCTTTTGTGGAAGACTTTATTATTCAAAAACTTAGCACTGAAAAATTGAGAACTTTATTACCTGCCAGCATGATGAATAGCAGCTGCACATTTAGGGAAAAGCCAACTATACGGTATTGATCTGAAATAGTAGTCATATACTTATACGGTTGACAAAAATATCTGTCTATTTCACCAAGATGAATGGGCGCCATCACGTTAGAACTCACCCAGAGAAGCAAAAGAGTCGATTATTGAAAAGGAGAGTGCTGTCATTACTAAGAGCAGGTGCCTCTACACTTGATTCTACAACTAAAGAAGCAATAGATCTGATTGCTGAATCCAGTGGCTGGTATCCAGACGAGAAAAGGATAAATCTGTAATCTGTTGACTCTATGACAGCTTTAATCACCATTAGAAATGCTTTAGGATTTCTAAGAAACCCCATGCTGCAACATATTGATAGCATGAATCAAAGTGGTTAGAAACCACTTAAAAAATAGAGAAATCATTAAATTCAACTGCAACAACACCAATATGAAAATATCAACTATAGGAGACATGACCTTGCATAATATAGAAAAAAAACTTTCGCGATAAGAAACTCGCCTGCCAATGGAACTTAATCCTATAAATATAGGTAAAGACGAATGAGAACTTCCCATGAGGAAGTCTTCCAGGACAGCATGATCTGCACATAGAATACCCTCAAATGGAGAATTGAAATCTCCAGAGAATAACTGCCTGCATTTATCACAAGATAACTGCCAAGCCATAGGAAGAAACCAAAAGCCACAAATATGAGCACTTGAGGGCCAATATCCTGCCATTATATGATAGAAATTAGTATGAAAAATTCTCATTCTATGAGCTATAGAGTATAAACAACTGATATGAGATCCAGGACTTATCAGAATTTACCTGGGCGCTCGACAATTTCCTTGCTGAAACCATACCTGTTCAAGTAGCAACCAAATTGCTAGAATTATTTATCAAGTTTAACTAGAATTGAAGGAAGTTGTAATACTTTTTTTGTATTACTAATTTTTCCTACTCCAACTAGTAACTACCATCACTTCTCGCTGACTTAAGGTTTACAAATAACCCGCTGAAGATAACAAGCTTTTAGACAAAAGCATCAACACAAGCCTTATTGAAAGCCGAAGTTTCAGAGCATAAAGTATGAAAGTGTCATTTAATATATATTATTATCGATTGACAGGATCAATACTAATCTTGAAAAGGTGATATATTGCAAATCTTACAGCAACAATGGCGACTCTGCACGTACATGCCACAAAGGAAGATTTGTTACTGGATCCTGTAGTTACAAGAAAAGCTGACCTCAGTAATGTCCAAAGTGGTAATCAGTTAATTACATTTGCATATGAGCTGAACAGGTTTGCATTCCAGATATATAAACAAAAGAAACATCAATGAACACATTCACTCACTGTATAAGGGATAGGACTAAGATTTAGGCAATCATTTCTCCACAATCCCCAACTTTCCATGAATAGCGCCCACATCCAATGGGTGATGTCAGTCCAGCAGATCTGCCATTATTTACATCAGCAGGTCAGTTCCCCACCAAAAAAACATCAGAAGGTCATCAAAGAAAGACAGAAACACTCATGTATATCAAATCACTATCACTCGAGAACCCGCAATCTCTGTGCTCGAGAACTAGCATGATAGAAACTGGCATGGTCCCATGTGACTGGATACATGATGGCTAGTATAGTTGCAAGAATCTGGTCAAGAAAACCAACCTGCAGGAACTGCTAGTGACAGGTTTGCTCTACAGTTCATTCTTCCATGACATACGGTGCTGAATTTTAGGCTTAGAGAAGTACAAGGTGGCAAAGGAGGCCGCAAAGCGAGTTGTGAGTGAAGCAAGGGGTCGGGCGTATGAGGACCTCTACCGGCGCTTAGACATGAAGGAAGGTGAAAGGGACAACTATAAGATAGCCAAGATCCGAGAGAGGAAGAAGAGGGATGCGACCAAGTCAAATGCATCAAGGACGGAGCAGATCAGTTCCTGGTGAAGGACGATGAGATAAAGCATAGATGGTGGGAGTACTTCGACAAGCAATTCAATGTTGAGAATGAGAGCTCTACCATTGAACTTGACGACTCCCTTGATGATACTAGTAGGCGTTTTGTGCGGCGAATCCAGTAGTCTGAGGTCAGGGAGGCTTTAAAAAGGATGGAAGGAGGCAAGGCGATAGGCCTTGATTGTATCCCCATTGAGGTGTGGAGAGGCCTTGGAGACATAGCGATGGTATGGCTAACTAAGCTTTTCAACCTCATTTTTCGGGCAAACAAGATGTCAGAAGAATGGTGGCGGAGTATATTAGTACCAATCTTCAAGAACAAGGGGGATATTCAACGTTGAACTGATTATCGTGGAATTAAGCTGATGAGCCATACAATGAAGCTATGGGAGAGAGTCATTGAGCACCGCTTAAGAAGAATGACAAGCGTGACCAAAAAACAGTTTGGTTTCATGCCTGGGAGGTCGACCATGGAAGCCACTTTCTTGGTACGACAACTTACGGAGAGATATAGGGAGCAAAAGAAGGACCTGCATATGGTGTTCATTGACTTGGAGAAGGCCTACAATGAGATACCGCAGAATGTCATGTAGTGGGCCTTGGAGAAATGCAAAGTCCCAACAAAGTACATTACCCTCATCGAGGACATCTACGATAATGTTGTGACAAGTGTTCGAACAAGTGATGGCGACACTGATTCCGATTAAAATAGGACTGCATCAAGGATCAGCTTTGAGCCCTTATCTTTTTGCTTTGGTGATGGATGAGGTCACCAGGGATATACAAGGAGATATCTCATGGTGTACGCTCTTTGTGGATGATGTGATGCTAGTCGACGATCGTCGGACGAGGATTAATAGAAAGTTAGAGCTATGGAGACAAACCTTGGAAACGAAAGGTTTTAGGCTAGTAGAACTAAAACCGAGTACATGAGGTACAGTTTCAGTACTACTATGCACGAGGAGGAGGTGAGCCTTGATGGGCAGGTGGCACCTTAGAAGAACAACTTTTGATATTTGTGGTCAATGTTGCAGAAGGATGGTAATATAGATGAAGATGTGAGCCATCGAATCAAAGCCAGATGGATGAAGTGGCGCCAAGCTTCTAGCGTTCTATGTGACAAGAGAGTGCCACAAAAGCTAAAAGGCAGGCTCTATAGGACGGTGATTTGACCTGCAATGTTGTATGACGCTGAGTGTTGGCCAATTAAAAGGCAACACCTTCAACAGTTAGGTGTAGTGGAGATGTGCATGCTGAGATGGATGTGTGGCCACAGAAGGAAGGATGGGGTCCGGAATGATGATATACGTGATAGAGTTGGGGTAGCACTGATTGAAGAGAAGCTTGTCCAACATCGTCTGAGATGGTTCGGGCATATTCAGCGCAGGCCTCCAGAAGCTCCAGTGCATAGCGGACGGCTAAAGAGCGCTGAGAATCTCAAGAGAGGTCGGGGTAGACAGAACTTGACATGGGAGGAGTCTGTAAAGAGAGATCTGAAGGACTGGAATTATCACGAAAGAACTAGCCATGGACAGGGGTGAGTGGAAGTTAGCTATCCATGTTCAGAACCATGAGTTGGTTGCGAGATCTTATGGGTTTCAGCTCTAGTCTACTCCAACTTGTTTGGGACTAAAGGCTTTGTTGTTATTGCTTTGAGCAAATGATAAAGTGGTCATGAAATTATCCTCCATGGCGAAGAAGATAATGTGCCCCAGCAGAGAGGTTAAATATGTTGAAGTGTATATGTGGATTGCCTAGCCCTTTCTATTAGTTCGGACTTTTCGTTGCGTTGACTAGTGCATGCAGCTTAACATGGTATCGGAGCCTAAGGTCTTGAGTTCGAGTCCTGGCTTTCGCAATTTATCCAAAAATTGTTGTTCCCCCCTTCGTGTCCATGTATAGGCCTCTTGAGCCATACCTCTGAGTCTATCCATGTGTTGACTTCCCGCATCACACGTGAAAGGGGGTGTTGAAGTGTATATATGGATTGCCTAGCCCTTTCCATCAGTTCGGATTTTTGATTGTGTTGGCTAGTGCATGAAGCTTAACAAGGTATTAGGGCCTAAGGTCTTGAGTTCAAGTCCTGACTTTCGCAATTTATTCAAAAATTGTTGTTGCCCCCCTCTGTGTCCACGTATAGGCCTCTTGGGCCATAACTCTGAATTTATTCACGTGTTGACTTCCTGCGTCACACGTGAGAGGGGGCGTTAAAGTGTATATGTGGATTGCCTAGACCTTTCCACCAGTTTAGACTTTTGGTTGTGTTGGCTAGTGCATGAAGCTTAACAAAATAGAGTTGCAAATTTAATATTGTTTGCAATTTAGATAGTGACCAAATCCAAACCAACGAAACAATCATTGAAGAAGGATATATGCTTATGTATCATCATGACTAGAGGAGCGAATTTGTACTGTGTTGGGGGGCGCTTCTTGAAAGTACTTGTACAGAAGAGGAAAACTTTGCTTGAATTGGCGTTCAAATGATGAAGGAGCACTGCACAAAGAAATGAAAGCACGTAAACAAACAGGATTCAAGAAGAAGGCGCCAAAATGAGTGTGCAATCCCTCATAAAATCATTATAAGATAACAGCTTAAATGTGAAATTGAAGCCAATATAAGCCAAATTACCTATATGGAACAAAATAAGAAGCAGCAATGATGCACTTAACTTGAAACAATTCTGCAAGATGCCAACCTTCCTAAACCATGAGATAAACCCATATTATGACCGCACAATGCATTTCATAACTGCATTAATTCTTATACCCTCTGTTCCTAAATATAAGACGTTCTGGCAGTTTAAACTGCCAGAACGTCTTATATTTAGGAACGGAGGAAGAACATAGAACTGACTGACTGATATTCTCAAGGATCTGTTCCAGTGAATGTGCTTGCTGAAATTCTTTAATTTTGACATCAATTGTGCATCAGGATTTCTGTATTATTCCAGCACAAATCACTATCAGAGCATTAACTTGCACAAGTTGTAGCTGAAACTTGAACAAGAAGCCCTGCTACTTAACTTTTAGCAAGCATGATAAGTATGTTGTTAGTGAGGTCCTCACCAGGGCAAAGAAATTGATCATAATGAAGTCACTATGAATGGTCGGATCATTTCCAAACACTTCTTCGACAAAGGCTAAACAGTCTTTCCTGTGCTCTGTCTGAATGATCTCTTTCCGCCGTGAAAATGACTCAGGATCAGCGTTCGATTGAACAGAATCATCTAAGAAAGAGATTTCCATGATACATCACAATGGAAAAAACCTACAGCAGAAACTTTGTATTTGATAACGGAGTACTTAAATTCATAGCACTTACATGAAATATTATCAAGTTGTTCAGCAGCAAGGGCAGGTGGGCTTGGCACAGGCATGTACCTAACTTTACTGGCTGCTAGATGTGTGGATAAACTCTGCGTCAAATTTAATGCATGAGGTCAAGCATGAACTAGTTTTAGCACGGTTCAACTGTTCTGATTTCACAAGATCCGGACCTGGTGTGCTGAATGAGTGATGAACACCACAGTATACTGCTGTTGGTCATTAGCAAACGCTGCAGCAAGGGCCTAAGAAGAAGAAAAGGAGTAGTGAAATTCAAAGTATAGTGCTCTGAGAAGGTTGAAATTGTCATCTTTCTTGAGTATATCTGTCTTTATATTGCTCAACATTTAGTACTAATGTGTTATACCAAAGCTATATCGATTTTCCATCTAGAGAAGCGGAAAACTATATCGATCTGATGGATTCATGTGGCTCAACTTCTCAGTAATAGGTGCATCGAAATCGAATGCAACAGCAATCATGTGCTAGATGCTCTAGAATCAGGTGGAATTTCATCGCTCCCCTCTTAACTTGATGTCAGCGGCAAAGAGGGTTGTCTTATACGCCCGAGTCCGAATACACGCACCACAGAGAGAGAGAGAGAGGAGGAGGAGCATACAGCGATTGGGAAGACGTCGCCGTGGGTGCCGAAGGCCATAAAGACGGCGCGAGGCCGGCGGCCATCGCCGCCGCAGCCGTCCATCGTCCTCGCCGAAGCTTCGGGGGGCTTTGTGCGTGCGTCCACGTTGGGCCGTCCAGACTTGGTCGGAGCGCAGGATGAAGCCCGTGAGTAGGGCGCAGGCCGAAAGATGTTGCTGGGCCCTGAATTTGGGTTTGTGTTTAATCTCTACTCCTAGCTAGTAGAATGCCCGTGCGTTGCTACGGGCTAAAATGCATATAAATGAATAAACAAACCCCAAAATCCAACCGTCTGGACAGTCCGGGCTCCCTCAAATCCGGCCCACATGTGGGGGAGAAATGTGGTTGTCTGAAGTATCTGCTATATTATCTCCAACACACGGTCCCACGAAACCCCCACCCCACGACGCACCCTTCCTTTTTCCTGCCAGACACTCCCCTTCCCGCCCGGTTTTCCACCATAGCGGGACATTTCTCGCTGGAGCCCTTTCCTTTAAAACCAAATGACGCCTGCCTCACTTTCGCCATGGCACCCTCTCTCCTTCACACCGTACTTCCGACAGACTGCCAAGTAGGAGTCCTGCGGCAACCTCCCTGCTCTCCCTTGATAACCAATATGAGCAGGTGGAAGTGGTTTTACTCACCAAATGCATTTAGGGTTACTCTTTCATGTCTTCATGAGCTGCCAACTACATCCAACCATAAAAACTGAAATCAGAAGATGAGAATTTGAGAAACTGGGAGATGGAAAGCTCACAAGGCCTTCGGAAATGGCAGGCGAGGCTCCAGCGAGGTCGGGGCTGCCCGGTGCGTCGTGCCATGACCAAGTGGTGCGCTGGGCAGCCAAACCATATATGGAGGTGGGCAAGAAGCCTCAACATCCTGCAAGGGCAACAACAAGCACTGGAGTGCACTGGAGCCTCAACATTCGGCAAGGACTTATTGAATTGTTAATTGCAATTTTTTTCCTGAGAGATACCATATGCTTATTATACTATTGTAAAATTTTGATATGAATTATAGAGGCTTCTAAAGTGCTAAACAATGGATTGGAATCCAGTAGAGCTCCATTACTAAATTGATGAACCACAACTTATATGAAATGTTACAGATCAGAGGAACATTTCTTCCTAATGGTAAACCTAGAAAACTCTATTGCATCATAAGTTGATCACCTACATCCTTTTCTAATACTAAAAAAAAAAATCAGAGGATCAGTAGAACATCTGTTCCTCATGCTAAATCCTCCTCTAGAGCTGTCCGTTTGATCAATAGTATTAATTTTCTTATCATGTTAGAACCATCATGCCCTGTAATTGCCAACCAAAGTGCTCTCCACTCACATCGTAATATACTATATCTCGATTGCAAAGTTTGAAGGACCTTAATTTTTTTTTCCTAAACTGTACCAATTCACAAGCTAATTATTCAATGCCTGTTACTCAACCAAAGGAGGAGCAAACTTATACTCCCAAATGGCCAAAGCAATAATGTATCAGTTCTTAGAAACCCTGCTCGACCAGGTAGTCACCATGCTTCTCCACAATTATAATCCACTGGCCATGAGTTATGGACTCATTATGGATACCAATAATCAATGCCACGCTGGTCTTCTTGATAGCAGTGCTACCACTGCCCTGCAAAAAATGTAGACAAAAAATAATAGTAAAATATTTACTTTTTTGTGAAAAAAGGAGACAAACAAATAACGACGACAACAGTGCAAAAAACACAATATATGCAGTGGTGCATAGCAGCTTTCTTACGGGGAATATCAGAAAAGTAAACCTTCAGTAAAATGGAAACCCACAAAACGGCAATCTAGCATTATTACTACTAATTGATAAGCATATTGTCCAATTAACGAGTGCATGTGTGATTTGCTGACAGATAGAGCAAAGCTTGAAAAATCTTGAACTGCATGCCATTTTCGTCTACACAAATCAAGCAAAGCAAATGTGTGAGTATAAGCTATGCATTTATAACCCATTTAATTATTAACTTGTAACCAAAATATAAGGTTGAAAACTGATAGGACACGTTCATCTCGTAAATCAGGGTATATAATCTCGTAAATCAAAAATTAATTTGCTATCCTGCATGCACAAGATAGAAGATACGATCAATTTCCGTTCTGAACCCCAAACATGTAACCTATTTGGAAAAGTCTTAATGAAATGCACAAGAAATCATAATAGCTCGTTACCTTAATAGGGTTGAAGTTGCAAGTTTAAAGCGACGTTTACTTGCAGCTTACCACTTCCATCCTTTGGAAAAACAAGGGCGCCCCTCCGGTTTCCTTCTTCCCCTCACCGATGGTGCAAGTGAGGGTTACGTGGATTTACGAAATGATAATCCCGCGAAAACCCAAAAATGGTCTCGAGGTCCCATGATCCCTTTTTATTAGAATAAACTCATCCAAAAAATCAGAAAGAAAAGCCTCGCATGACAACTGCACATTATTGTACCTGAAATTATATTCATTTGTACCTGTCTGTTTAGACTAAACAAGCAGCGTTGAGATTAAACACCATATTTTTTTCCAGTTCTTTTTATCTCCGAAGTTGCAAGTAGAATTCCGGTGATGATGCCCTGCGTGGGGTTGTTGTAATGTAGTTGCTACATTAAACAGGATGGTGACTACTTCTCCAGCCTATGCAATGCAAAGCTCCCTCATGTCACTGAGATGTTCACTAATTGATCAAGGTTGTTCGCAGTTTCACAAATGGATTTACTATTCTGATCAGGTTGCTTGGCTTGATCTTTGCATGGGCAACACATTGAGGATACTAACTCAGCCTAGCGATAACTGTAAATGAGGCGACCAGCATTAAAAAACACCAAGTTGTTACTGAAGGGAAACTAAAGATCCAACTCAGCGAGCGATGGGAAAAAGGTACAAAACCTCGTCGATAGTAGTTTGCAGGGGAGAATTGCGACTGTTGGTCAACGAACTGGATCAGGATGAATCTCACGTTTTTCACCTACCATCACCGTCTAGAGGATCTCATGGACAAGGCGTGCAGGCATTGATACCTTGACCGGCAGTCACCGCAGCAGCACCAAGTGAAAGCCCCTGGGAAGCGGAGTCGCCGTCCGGGCGCCCCACGCCCACTGCCGATGACTATGCCTCGGCGACGCCGGTGCTTAAATAGTGGCGGTGAAGGAAGATTAGCGCCAGGGCAAACATCAGGAGCAGCAGGAAGACAGCCGTGAGGTGAGCACGCTGCCGGGCGACACGGTGCCGACGAGTCCATGGCGGCCCTGTGGTCGATATCTTGTTGTACTACCAGGCCCCTGAGCAGCGGCGGCGGCAGCGGCAGCGACATCAGAACCCTAGACCTACGGTTTGCGAGGAGATATTGGCGAGGGGGAGAGGGGCACGGGATTTGTGGCGAGATCAAGGAGGGGCGTTTATCGTGAGAATAAGTTTTCAGAAAAGGAAGCGATGGTGGGAAGAAAAAACGCTATAATTGGAAGGAAATATTTTTTGAGGGATAATTGGAAGGAAACGAGCGAACCAACGAGGATAATTGGAAGGAAACGAGCGAGCGAACGAGGACGAGGCTGGAGACGAACGAACGACGATGGGCATACCATCACGATCCTGTTGTGTAGGGAAAGAGCGAAAATAATTGATTAAACTGTTGTTTATGGAAGCTTTTTGTGACGAAAATATTCGATATGATTTGATTGGTGTCGTATATGGAAGGGAATGATGTAAGGATTGGTGTGTTATATGGAAGGGTGGGATCGATGGAAGGATGGAAGGGTTGGTTTGGTTTTCTGGGCATGAATTAAAACCGGTCTTGGTTCGGAGGGAGGAAAAAAATCGATGGGAGGGAGATCGCCTGGTGGTGGGGGGAGATCGATGGAAGGGTGGAAACGAACAAAACAAACGAACGACCTACGTACTGAGACATTAGGAGTAGAGATGGAGGAGTTCGTACGTGGTTCGTTCGTTCGCTCGCTCCCCCTTGCACGACCACCTTCTCCACCGATTTTTTTGATCGATCCCACCTCCCGCACGTACAATCTCTTTCCACCGATTTTTTTTAATGAACCCCACCTCCCGTGTTTCCCTCACCGGGTTTTTTTCCACTCAACATTGATTAGAGAAAACCAACGCCCTTGCCTGTCTCGGGACCCCTCGCGCTATCTCTCGACTCGCTAGGGTTTTCTCGCACCCCGACTTCTCCTCCTTGCCGCCGCCGATTTCCTCTGTCCACGCTGCAAGATCCGCCAACTAACCTCGGCAGGCTTGGCGACGGCCCACTTCTTCGTCTTCTTCCTCCCCTCCTGGCCGCACTCTCCGGCTCCACGTAAGTCTACATGATCGTCGTCCTCAACCACCGCCTGCCGTCGATGAGGAGGAGATCCTTGCCGCCGTCCCATTCCTCGGTGCCCATTATGACCGTGTTTCCGAGTGCGTCCGCCTGCGGCATTCGAGAGACAGGGAGGCTTCTGGACGATTACATCGACGAGCATCTGTCCTAATCCACTCCATCACCACTCAAATTAAGGCCATCGTTGTTGGGCCCGCGTCGAATGTCTGCTCGGACGTGTATCTTTCCGTCAGAGCATGTACGCCGGAGTCGCTAGCCGCGCTAGCCGGCCGATCAGTTTTTGTTGAGATGATGTGCACGTACGCCGGAGTCGCTAGCGATCAGTTTCTGCTGAGATGATGCGCACGTACAAGGAGCAAGCTACCAGGCAGGTGGGTGCTTCCGTGGAAGCTAGCTAGCCATGGCTTGATCGATTGATCTCAGCAGAACAACACACACAAACACAGGCAATTTTGATGGCTAATAGATGCACTAAACGTGGATTTTGAGGCCTATGGCTGATACGACCTGCTTCTCCCCGTGCTCCAGCGTAAGGTATCAATTTGCTGCTTCATCTCTACTCCTAATGGAGGAGTTCGTACGTCGTTCGTTCCTTCACTCGCTCCCCCTCGCACGACCACCTTCTCCATCGATTTTTTTGATCGATCCCACCTCCCGCACGTACAATCTCTTTCCACCGATTTTTTTTAATGAACCCCACCTCCCGTGTTTCCCTCACCGGGTTTTTTTCCACTCAACATTGATTAGAGAAAACCAGCGCCCTTGCCTGTCTCGGGACCCCTCGCGCTATCTCTCGACTCGCTAGGGTTTTCTCGCACCCCGACTTCTCCTCCTTGCCGCCGCCGATTTCCTCTGTCCACGCTGCAAGATCCGCCAACTAACCTCGGCAGGCTTGGCGACGGCCCACTTCTTCGTCTTCTTCCTCCCCTCCTAGCCGCACTCTCCGGCTCCACGTAAGTCTACATGATCGTCGTCCTCAACCACCGCCTGCCGTCGATGAGGAGGAGATCCTTGCCGCCGTCCCATTCCTCGGTGCCCAGTATGACCGTGTTTCCAAGTGCGTCCGCCTGCGGCATTCGAGAGACAGGGAGGCTTCTGGACGATTACATCGACGAGCATCTGTCCTAATCCACTCCATCACCACTCAAATTAAGGCCATCGTTGTTGGGCCCGCGTCGAATGTCTGCTCGGACGTGTATCTTTCCGTCAGAGCATGTACGCCGGAGTCGCTAGCCGCGCTAGCCGGCCGATCAGTTTTTGTCGAGATGATGTGCACGTACGCCGGAGTCGCTAGCGGTCAGTTTCTGCTGAGATGCTGCGCACGTACAAGGAGCAAGCTACCAGGCAGGTGGGTGCTTCCGTGGAAGCTAGCTAGCCATGGCTTGATCGATTGATCTCAGCAGAACAACACACACAAACACAGGCAATTTTGATGGCTAATAGATGCACTAAACGTGGATTCTGAGGCCTATGGCTGACACGACCTGCTTCTCCCCGTGCTCCAGCGTAAGGTATCAATTTGCTGCTTCATCTCTACTCCTAATGGAGGAGTTCGTACGTCGTTCGTTCCTTCACTCGCTCCCCCCCGCACGACCACCTTCTCCACCGATTTTTTTGATCGATCCCACCTCCCGCACGTACAATCTCTTTCCACCGATTTTTTTTAATGAACCCCACCTCCCGTGTTTCCCTCACCGGGTTTTTTTCCACTCAACATTGATTAGAGAAAACCAGCGCCCTTGCCTGTCTCGGGACCCCTCGCGCTATCTCTCGACTCGCTAGGCTTTTCTCGCACCCCGACTTCTCCTCCTTGCCGCCGCCGATTTCCTCTGTCCACGCTGCAAGATCCGCCAACTAACCTCGGCAGGCTTGGCGACGGCCCACTTCTTCGTCTTCTTCCTCCCCTCCTGGCCGCACTCTCCGGCTCCACGTAAGTCTACATGATCGTCGTCCTCAACCACCGCCTGCCGTCGATGAGGAGGAGATCCTTGCCGCCGTCCCATTCCTCGGTGCCCAGTATGACCGTGTTTCCGAGTGCGTCCGCCTGCGGCATTCGAGAGACAGGGAGGCTTCTGGACGATTACATCGACGAGCATCTGTCCTAATCCACTCCATCACCACTCAAATTAAGGCCATCGTTGTTGGGCCCGCGTCGAATGTCTGCTCGGACGTGTATCTTTCCGTCAGAGCATGTACGCCGGAGTCGCTAGCCGCGCTAGCCGGCCGATCAGTTTTTGTCGAGATGATGTGCACGTACGCCGGAGTCGCTAGCGATCAGTTTCTGCTGAGATGATGCGCACGTACAAGGAGCAAGCTACCAGGCAGGTGGGTGCTTCCGTGGAAGCTAGCTAGCCATGGCTTGATCGATTGATCTCAGCAGAACAACACACACAAACACAGGCAATTTTGATGGCTAATAGATGCACTAAACGTGGATTCTGAGGCCTATGGCTGATACGACCTGCTTCTCCCCGTGCTCCAGCGTAAGGTATCAATTTGCTGCTTCATCTCTACTCCTAATGGAGGAGTTCGTACGTCGTTCGTTCGTTCGCTCACTCCCCCTCGCACGACCACCTTCTCCACCGATTTTTTTGATCGATCCCATCTCCCGCACGTACAATCTCTTTCCACCGTTTTTTTTAATGAACCCCACCTCCCGTGTTTCCCTCACCGGGTTTTTTTTCACTCAACATTGATTAGAGAAAACCAGCGCCCTTGCCTGTCTCGGGACCCCTCGCGCTATCTCTCGACTCGCTAGGCTTTTCTCGCACCCCGACTTCTCCTCCTTGCCGCCGCCGATTTCCTCTGTCCACGCTGCAAGATCCGCCAACTAACCTCGGCAGGCTTGGCGACGGCCCACTTCTTCGTCTTCTTCCTCCCCTCCTAGCCGCACTCTCCGGCTCCACGTAAGTCTACATGATCGTCGTCCTCAACCACCGCCTGCCGTCGATGAGGAGGAGATCCTTGCCGCCGTCCCATTCCTCGGTGCCCATTATGACCGTGTTTCCGAGTGCGTCCGCCTGCGGCATTCGAGAGACAGGGAGGCTTCTGGACGATTACATCGACGAGCATCTGTCCTAATCCACTCCATCACCACTCAAATTAAGGCCATCGTTGTTGGGCCCGCGTCGAATGTCTGCTCGGACGTGTATCTTTCCGTCAGAGCATGTACGCCGGAGTCGCTAGCCGCGCTAGCCGGCCGATCAGTTTTTGTCGAGATGATGTGCACGTACGCCGGAGTCGCTAGCGGTCAGTTTCTGCTGAGATGCTGCGCACGTACAAGGAGCAAGCTACCAGGCAGGTGGGTGCTTCCGTGGAAGCTAGCTAGCCATGGCTTGATCGATTGATCTCAGCAGAACAACACACACAAACACAGGCAATTTTGATGGCTAATAGATGCACTAAACATGGATTCTGAGGCCTATGGCTGATACGACCTGCTTCTCCCCGTGCTCCAGCGTAAGGTATCAATTTGCTGCTTCATGTTCTTGGTATTGTTTGCTTGATGGTTTGAGCTGACGAGATATGACTTGTGTTGGATGGCCAGCGAGAGAAAGCTTGTGCATATGGTGAAAACATGGTACTGTGTACTGAGGGCAGCTCGGAAAGGAAGAAGCTGGATTCTTGTCATTGGCCTATATGAATTGTCAGATTGGTGATATTTGTATTTGTCACTGTGATCTTGCTGGCTGCCACACATTTGATGGACGCATGTGACTGTGAGCTGAGGGGAAAGGAATCATATTTTCTTCCGTTGTCATGTTCTCATGCACCTTTTCCTTTAGGTATGTGCCTCCTATGCTGCGATCTGTTTTATTATAAGTACTTCTTGCTACAGAGGCGGCTGGTACACAAGGAGTGTGTATCTTTCTATAGAGGCAGCTGGTGCACGGGGAGTTAGTCTGTTTGTGCCGAAACATCAGCTGCATATTGGATTTTTAAAGCAGGTGAAAGCTGCTATTGTTTTACTGCAGATTTTTTTAGATCATTATGCTCTGTGCCACGTTATATGCACATATGAACAAAAGTAACTCTTTTATGTTATTCTGACAAACTCGATGATCTACTGATTAGGTGTTCTATGGTTCATCGCTTAGCGATTTTTGCAAATGTTACTTTAGAACTGCTTATTATATAGTATATTCTTCGGTCTGTTTAATTAGTGATGTTTTTCAATGTTTCCAAGAGATGTAATTGGCAGTATTTCTCGTATTTCTGTCACTGAACAATTCCATTTGCTTTTCATAACTACCGCCCCAACAAACTGAATTCTCTAGCCTACTTATAATACTGCTAAATCGTTCCATTTTTTCCTTTTATTTTGGGCCATGCTAAAGTGAGTAGCCAACTAATTTGTACAGGGTGGTCTCCGCAATGTGTCTTAGTTGTTGGGACAATGTGAAACACCTTTCCTTCTCTATGGTATTGTACTATTTTGTTCAACAAAGAATTGATCAATATGGCAAGATTTCTCTTCCTTGGAGCGAATACAATGCTTTTCGGGATTTTTTCAAATATTTAAATATATTTTATGAAGAGTGGGAGCATGGGAGCACCTTTTGTGTGGCAGCACCCTATATTCTCCCATATTCTTAAATAAGAAAGCTACAGCCTACATATGCTAGCAATGAATTAATTATTCAATTAGAGAAATATCTTATGCATAATTGCATATTATGGGTCTTTCTCATGAAATCTTGTACATCCAACAGTTTCACAGGAATAAGTCAGTGGCAGTAAAAGGTGAAGCTCCTTAGTCAGGTTCGTTCAGGTAAGTACCTTTCCTGATACAAGAATTAGCACTATTTTTTTTTTCAGAGATAAATTAGCACTGAGAGTTTTGTATAGGATGCCCCTTGATGGGTCTGGATCTTCAAGGCCCTAGCTTTTTCATATCAGAATTTCGGAATCCAGTAAATGCATGGCCCAGAATTTGGTCGCAGAACAACTACTGCTGGCCTGCAATCAATGAATGGCCTGGGCCGGCATAGTTGAATCAACTTTCTCCAGGGTGGTTATATAAAAATATCAGCATCCCGTGCATTGGATGGTTATATGTGATGGTGTGTTCATCTGTGGTGTGCTGCTGCTAGAGCTTAATGATGGAGTTCTTCGAAGGAGACAATGACTTGAGGTAGAACCTTTCTCCATATTATTTCGCAGGCATTTTGTGTGATTCATGTTTGATTCATCTTCTGTGATTCATATGTTGTATGCGTGTTAGACAGATCTTGATAAACAGACTCTTGTTTTTACAGTTCTATGTGCAGTCTCATGCCTGATGGGGTATGTGGCACACCGAACTTGTCCCCCGCATTTGGTGGTTCGCCGCTGCCGACCGACGTAGATAATTTGGCAGGCTGGACGGCAATTGCTTGCTTAGGAGCGGGGTCGGTTTGCCGGGGATAAGCTCCTGTGTGAACGAGCTCCTATACCTTGTGGTATACCAAAAGCTAGATATACATCTTCATCAGTTATTGTGAACGAGCTCCTGTTGTCCATGACAATTGTTGAAGTGTCTGGATCAACCCTTTGCATCAGCAATGCACTGAATTTCAGGTTCGTTTTTTGTGTGATCTTTAAGTTCAAGCGGGCCTCCGAAACCAGTTTCATCGGCCAACCGTCTACTAATATTTGTCAACCTGGAAGCTACCGCACGAACTTTTGTAGTGAAATCCTGGAAGTGAGTGTGGGGCAGCCTGGGTTAACTGCTTGACGTCCGGCTTGGATATTAGGATTGCTAATAGCAACTTTGATGGGGGAACTGATGGGATTTTCAGGGCTGTTCATGGCTACCTAGCGGGGCAGATCTGCCTTGACAGACTCTCAATCCTGAAAAATCGTATGTAGAAAATTTAATTAATTCCACTGGAGGTAAAACTGACTATTACAAGCCTGATTGACATGATTCGTGGAAGTTAATTCTGAAGAAATATTGAGATCGATTGGGCGTGGGGCATTCAAGCTAAGATTGGGATGAGCTGCGATGGGGATTCAAAGAGAGAAAATGTTGGTAACCGGCAGATCCGGGGCTTGGGTGGGGGCGGGGTGTGGAGGAGGACGAATAACCACCGATGCTCCAGGAGAACAGATGAGTGGGGGTGGCCTCCTACAGCCAGATGCAGAACAAACGCCGGGTGAGTGGTGGGCACTGGCACGACGATGACAAGCAAGCAGCGGGGCGGCGCGACTGGTATGGGACTAGAAGAAGATGGACGAAGAACAGATGGAGAGGTTGTACGGTAAATGCATTGCGCGGTGCAGCTATATGCATTTGGCGTGCGCTACAGAAATACGGTTGACAGCTGGTGGGTCGCATTAAATTGGACAAGAATTTTGGGTCAACAATAACGTGATGGCACATATGTGATAAGAAAAAAATAGCAACAGACCGAATATGCTGATTGTAATGTTAATCTTCCTTGATAGATATGCTCATTTGAGTAAATCAGATGGGCCGTGAACATGAGAACCAAAATTATGTCCAAATAATGGATATGTGTGGCACTCGAATTAACTTTGCATACAGAATTAAGAACTGGGGTTAATTATTTTGGGATCAGAAATAATTGAAATTGGATCAAGTGTTGGCAGCTGTTTATTATGTTGGGACCAGACATAGTAGAAATGGTCTGTTGTAGGATAATTTTTTTATGTGTAGCTAAATTCAGTAACTTGCCTGTTAAAAAATTGTACAATTATATATGCATACATGCGCTGTTCAGTTCAGTATTTAGACTTGAGCTAGACAATGCTGGTAATAAACTAATAATATACAAAAAAAATCAATGCTGCTAGACCGTGTTCTGGTATTTTGGTTTTACTTAAAAAAATAATGAAATGGCATTGGACATGGGTGTAGCCGAAGCTGGCATGTGCACCCAACAGTGGCCGAACTAACTGGGCTGTTCTGCCGTGCTTGTCAGTGGCCCATGTGGCGAACCTGACCATCCCAAGGGGTTATGGGTTTTTTTTCTACCAATGGGAGCTTTCCCTTCACCGCCCCCAAGGGGGTGGTCCACAGGTTTCATAACTACGCCTCGTTTAGGTTCAAGACATTTCCTACGATCTGTGGAGTACAGGGAACATACTATACTGAGCTTGTGTAAAAAACATACTGTACTGAGCCATCTTGCGTATTTGTACAGAAAATTAAAACTATGTGTATGCTGGAGAAGTCCTAGGAAATTATGTACCATCAATGCGAGGCACATATCCAGACGGGTTCAAGCGGCTTGGATATGCATCCCACTGAGCGCCGTGCGCCAAATGTATTATTCAATATTAGTGTCCCCTTTAAGGAGAGTTATTCTTATTTGACTTTACATATCTCGCCAGGAACTTATTATTCAACATCAGTTAGGCATCATCATCGCTCAATTGTGTGGCACATGCCTTTGCATACAGGCATAGTTCCTTATTTTAGCATTTGCTTACAACATTTGAACTTTTTTACCATTAGGATAAATCTTGGATATAGGCAGTGTGTTATTTAATGCATTGTTATTTAGTTGGCTGGTACTAGGTTCTAAAAAGCATCCTCCTTGCAGAGCCAAATTTCTATAAAATTTAGAGTGAATAAATCTTTGTTCTGTATGCATGTAATGCTTGTTAGCATCTCCATCACCTTTGACGGCCATGACGTCACTGGTCCCTCTCTCGATTCCGTATTTATTCCGAATCATGGTGGTGTTTCATATTTTTGTTTAGTGGGTTCTCTCTTACCTTCGCATGTTGGGCCGCACTGCCACATGTTTCACCTTCTAGACCATGCAACTGCCTCTACCGACCTAGCCCCGGACGAAACGACAACGTGACTCGAACTCCCGGCATTCCAATGGTACTGTTTCATATTTGTAGATTGTTTTATTTTTGATAAGTTTCATACTTCTAATCAGATTTGTACACTAGGAACCATGCCTATACTAATTGGTTGAAGTACAACCACTGCTAACTGTTATTTGCTTGCGACAATAAATCTATGTTAGAGAGAGCGAGGGTTGGAGAGAGATGAAGGGTGGTAGACAGAGTGTGGGGGCAGAGGGAGAGAGGAGAGGGAGGGAGAGGGAGAGGGAGAGGGAGAGGGAGAGGAACATATTATAATGAGAGAGAGAGGAGAGACAAAGATAGAGATAGAGAGAGAGATTATAATGAGAGAGAGAGGAGAGATAGAGAGAATTTCAGTGTGAAATAGGAGTATATCGCAAGTGTAGCGTTGCGTGTTTGATGAAATTCAAAGTGTGCAAATGGAGGTGGAAGGGGAGATTGCGAGCCGGATCTTTCATTAACTCAGGTGGCATACATGGACTAAGGATGCGGAGATAGTGGTGGAGAAAGAAGATGTTTAGTGATTTACAAATAAAAAAGTAGACTACATATGTGCACGAGAAATCTGTAAGTATACATTAAACTCGATTAATGTCAAACAACCAAACTAATGTATGCCCCATTGCTTGTAAATATATTTTATGTGAAATCTTCATGCTAATTATATATATATTGCTTCTGCATGATGGTTATGAGTTGAGAAAGATATTTTTATTATACTTGTTTAAGTACCATGTGAATGAAGCTAAAGACAACTTCCTAACGTAGTATGGTAATATCATAAGTGCATCAAGTAGATCTTAGTTTGTAACATATAATTATTTGGATCATTACTCTCTGTGTACACATCTTCGAGTTACATTGTAGTTGAAGTGGATTTCTCTTATTTGGAGTTTGTTGCATGCTATCTTCTCTATGCATGCGAAATTTGACAGGCATTATATTTATAGATGCAATCAAACAACTATATATGCAAAATTTGATATGCATGATATTCATAGGTGCAATCGTAAAAATATTTAAAAGGCCCGTGACAACACACGGGCATTCTCCTAGTGGTAATTTTGTTTTTGAGTGAAATGCACCAAGGGATACGGCGAACTTGTTCCAACCACTCAAAAAAAAAACGAGAACTTGTTCCGTATGCTCACTTTAGCCCACGCACTCGCATATCGTAAATTTATCAGAAATCACTAGTTAATGAGTACTCCTTGCAAAAATCACTCTCACCTTCCTAGGTTGCGACAAGTGGCGTGCTGCATGTGCGCCACTTGTCGCAACCTGGGAGTTTTCCTTTTTTTCTAGATTCGTTTATTCAAAATGTTTTATCTTTTAAACCGTGCGTCCAAATCTCGAACCGTTTTCACCGTTGGATTACTCACGTCGAGATCTTCAAAACTAGATCCCATGTTGATAGGTTTTGACGAATTTTTTTTTACGTAAAAAAACCGGACTAAAAAACCGAACCAGAAGGACGAGTTTTTTCCCTTTCCGAAAGAGGCACGCCCGTGCCTCTCGCGAAATCACAAGCGTGCCTCTCACGGAAGCAAAACCGTGCATCTCGCGGAAGGAAAAAAAAAGAGAAAACGCGTTTTTTTTCGTTTCCAAGGAGGCACCGCCGTGTCTCTCGCGAAAGCACAACCGTGCCTCTCGCGGAAGCAAAACCGTGCCTCTCGTGAAAGAAAAAAAACGCGTTTTTTTTTCGTTTCCGAGAGGCACGGCCGTGCCTCTCGTGAAAGCACAACCGTGCCTCTCGCGGAAGGAAAAAAAACAGAAAACACGTTTTTTTCCGTTTCTGAGAGGCACGGCCGTGACTCTCACGAAAGCACAACCGTGCCTCTCTTGGAAGCAAAACTGTGCCTCTCGCAGAAGAAAAAAAAACAGAAAACGCGTTTTTTTTTTCGTTTCCGAGAGGCACGGCCGTGACTCTCGCGAAAGGGAAAAAAAGAAAACGCGTTTTTTTGCGCAAAAGAAAAAATTTTCGAAAATTTTTTTTGGTCCAAAAGTTCAGGAAGACCGGTGGAAAACCGAAACGTCGAAAAACCCCGAAAAAAAACCGTTTAAAAAGCCGAAAACGCGTGCGGAAAAAATAATCCGAAGGGAGCGTCCAGAGCGCGACACGTGGCGGGGCGGCTGGGAGCGCGCCAAGTGGCGCTGATCGTTGCGAGGCTGCGTTCGTTAACTAGTTGCTCTCAAATTTATCCCCATGTGCACATTGGTCCTAATCACCCCCAAAAGAGGCTAGGTTGGACATTTTTCACGCATGTCGTGCTAATTTCGTGAGAGGGTGGTTTTAGCGGGATAGTACAAACATTAGGTTTTAGCCGTGTAGTGAAAACATTAGCCAAATACCCCTGCGTTTCAACTTGACAATTTTGTTCTGGTGGTTCAACACTGTAAAACTTTTAACAGAAATGTTAAACAATTGACGTCAGATTTTTTAAGATTTCCTAGCGAATGCTCAGAACTGCCATGCGAAAACAGATAAATCTGTCATGTTGTTGTAAGGGATTTGCCATGCTCTAAAAAATTGCCATGTAGTACAAGAAAATGGCAGAAAAATGCCACGTTGTGCATTGTAATTGTCATGCATTCGATCGGGATCTGACGTCCAAAGGGCGTTCGCTGAGATCGCTTAAAAAACTGGCGTTCGCTGGTTAGTGATGTCCTTTTAACAATAATGTTAAAAAATAACGTCAGATTTTTAATTGTTTTGAGATTGAGATATGTTGTGTGGAGGAAATCCATAGGCAAACATAAGTTGATTTTGTTTGTTTGCTTGCAAGGTATTTCTAGCTATTGACAATTCATTTGATTTCTATTGATTGCTTTGCAAGGGATTTCTTTTCATATAAACAAGAAGATGGGGTGGAAAATGCCAACCATGACCGAGCTCCGGGGAGCTCAGTATTTAAAAAAGTTCAAAAGGCATATTTCAAAGTTGCAGAAAAATTTAGAAAAGATTCCATGAAAACTTATACCTTTTTTTTAGAACATGAAAACTTACAAGTGTTCTGCACCAATGTACGAAAAAAATCATTTGAAAATATTCTGATTTGTAGGCGTTAAAAAAAAGTTTGACCCAACAACAAAATAATGCCCATTTTAGAAAGGAAAATGTTTGCTGCCGGACTGCCGGCCGAAGCTTTCGGCCGGTCTCACGCGCGTCGCTCGATTAAACAGGATCATGCGGCTTCCGCACGCTTTATCCCTTATCTCTTCACGCAATCACTCTCGTCCAATCATTCCACTCGTTCTACTTTCCTCTCTAACTTCTTCTCCTCCACACATGCGTCACAGGCCATGGTCCCTGCCGCTTTGGGCTGCAGGCGAGCGGCACAGCAGGGCAGAGCAAGCGACGGTGTTGTGAGGGGGCGGCGGCGCTGCATGGCGGAGCAGGCGAGCGGTGCTGTGAGCACCCCGACCGGCGCTGCGAGGCCGAGGTGGAGGAGTTGCAAGGTGCTGCAACCGACGAAGTTAGAAGCTCAACAGGGCCGGGCCGGCAAAATTCGGGGCCCTATGTGAAACTACAAAATGGGGCCCTATCACACTAAAAAAAAGAACTCGCGAGCAATTATAATATCCTAAATTCTAATAAGTGCAGCTGTGCTCATTAGGCAGCCGTGAGCACACACCCGCGACAGCCACACGATTGAAATCCATCGGTGCACGCGCGATCAGGTGGCTCCTGGTCGGAAATCGCTCGCCACGTCGCCAACGGGAAACAGCTAGGGTGCATACAGCGGCGGGGCCCACCACAAACCCATCCCACTCTCTCTCTCTCTCGCCGCACTTTTTTTTTTTCCGAAATCCCGAGAGGAGCAAGGGGCGGCGCTGTCTGCAGTTGGTTTTTCACCCAAATCGACCGCCGTCCAAAATCGCAGCCGCGGCGGAATTGCCGGAGTGGGGTACGGGGGGCGCAGGAGAGGAGAGCGAGGCGCAGAGCGCCAGCCGCGCGCGGCGCCAGGGCATTGCATTCAGAGCGGGCCGGAGGACGGGGAGATTTCGTCGCCGTCGACATTGCTTATCCTGGACAGCGAGGATGGGGATTTCTCCGGCAAAATCCGAGGTAAGCGGCGTCGCTCGGTATTCTTTAGCCCCATCCCCTTGGCTTGCCTTGCCCTGCCCATCCCCTTGATTCCATTTCCTTGCTTTCCCATCACCCCATCCCCTTGTTGACCACGAGCACGAACTACCACGGTGTCTGAATCGGGTCCAGCCGTTGTACGAGGAGGAATAGCAGCAGCGGGTGGATGAGGATGTGGAGGCTCGATGCGGGGTAGGATTGGATGGTGAGGAGGAGGTGCAGATGGAGGCGGGAGGGTCCAGGTGGCATGGAGAGGAGGAGGAGGAAGAAGAGGGGTTGCGAGGAAGAAAAGTTGTGCTGGATTTAGGATTCGTGTCCTACAGTACTATATTGCCAACCAAATCCTGCTCGGTTTGTATATACTCCATGCCCATGTTGTGAGATCTGGGACTCTGAATCAAGTGTCGTCAAGTTCAGTTATCAACCACTCGTATTCAAGTTCAGTCATCAACCATTAGCAATACTGTTCTTCTGTATATGTCAGCAGTTCAGGACATCAAATGTTTGAACAACCTGTGAAATATTCTCAGGCAACCTCCGTTTAGACAACATGCAAGTTTAGGGGAGGTGGAGGTTGCCCCGCGGAGGGGCACGAGTTGCCTGATATGCAGTATGAACTTGCCATATCATATTTCAGAGATTTTTTTTAACAAATATTTTTTTGCTACTGAGATGCTAGGTTTTAACATGAAACCGTGCTATTGTGTTTTTTTGTTTTTCACATTTCGTCATAATTTGTAGCAATATTTATACATGATTTTGAATGCAACAACATGTTATAACTGCATGTGCTTATCTATCGCTACTTATCTGAAATAAATTATTTAGTTTGATTGGAATGATAGGGGGTGGGGATGGAGGTCATTCCACTGATTTAGTGCATCTCGATGAAGGGGAGTGTGTGGAATAGGTTTGCGAATCTGCGAGGTTGATATGTAGGATGATATTTTTTTTCAACGGCGATGTTTTTGGGTTGATGGCGATAGCATCCTCATCGGAGCAGATATCAGTTTTGACACCGGGCAAGTTTGGGGATGGTTGGAGGTGGGAGTTGCTTGGGCGGGGGCACGAGTAGCCAGATATGTGGTATGAATTTGCCAGTCAAGCTAGATAAGCACACTGTATGTATGTTTAGTTATTTTATTTGTGTGGACTATTTTACAGTGAAAACAACCCTCGTTTTATATTGTTGAAGACAATCCGTGTAATTAAACACGGTAGGCCTCATGCACCGTAGGCCTAGTTTTTTCACTGTATGTATGTTTAGTTATTTTATTTGTGTGGACTATTTTACAGTGAAAACAACCCTCGTTTTATATTGTTGAAGACAATCCGTGTAATTAAACACGGTAGGCCTCATGCACCGTAGGCCTAGTTTTTTTTATGGACTCTGTACCACCATATCCCTCATTTAATCCTAGCCACATAATATCCCTCATTTAATCCTAGTGTTTCTAGGTTATATCCGAGATTTCCTGTGATCATTAATATGTGTTCACTTAGAATCTCATCGCTAGCTCATCGCCGCAAGTCCATTGTCATGGTCAAATGCGAAGTTGCCTAGTAATAATAACTAGTTGTCCGGTACAAAATGCAAGTTGCCTAAACAACTACTAGTTGCTTGGGACAAAAAGACATGTTGTTTTGGGGTGGAAAATTTCACAAAATTTTGCTTGCCTATTGGATTAACCATAAGTTTTGTTTGTCTAGGAGATTTTTTTTCTTCTAAAAATACCTGCTAGTTGAAGAGGGGGGTGCGGGGTCTTAGTTTTGTTGGCGCGAATGGATGATTTTGAGCTCGGGGTTGGTTTGCGGCATGGGGATGTGAGGGCTGGAATCATCGACGGTTTTGAGCCAGAAGTGTGCAAAACTTGCCCAACACATGTTTGTTAGTCGCTAAAGATGATGGCGTGAGTTGCCCAGAGATCTGTTTCTGAGAGTGATAGGTTTTATTTCGTCCAAAACTTGCACAACGCATGATGGTTAGTTGCTAGAGATGCTGATGCCAATTGCCCAGAGATATTTTTTAGCAAAAAATTGATTTAATTTGCGCGAAAGTTGATATTTTCAAGAAAAAAGTCTATTTTACTACCCTGAACAAAGTCGATGGTTCACATAACCCCCTGAAGTCCAAAATGGTTCACTTAACCCCTTAATAAAACCAATACCGTTCAATACTCACACGAAGTGGATTTGGTCAGGTGGTTTTGCTGAGTTGGACTAGGTCAAGGCTGTTTTGCTGACCATGGGGTCTTCTCCTCCTTCCCTGTGTAGCCTCGGGCCTCTCCGGCCGGCGACGCACATGACCTGGCCACCGGCGGCGACGGGTGCGGGGAGCCGGGGGTCGCCAGCGGCGACCAGTACGTCAGGCTGGGGCTGAACTAGGAGCACCGTGGCTCATTCTTTCCCTGTCTCTCTCAGATTCGAGCACTGCATCGAGCACTACAGAGCGCCGCCAGCCGTCGACGTAGCCACCGGCCATCCCTCGCCAAACCACCATGTCCAGAGCCTTCAAAATCTCACGCCGGTCCTCTGCGCCGAAGGATTCAAGCCCATATGCCCGGAGTCGACCCAATCGGGCTGTCTTCTCCGACTGCGGCCGCCGGACGCCGACGAATGATTTGCCGTGCATAGAAGAGCCCCGGCCTAGCCCTCGCCACCGTTAGACTCGCAGTAAGCCTCTCTCAATTTCCCCTCTCCTTTAGAGCTCGCACTTGTGTTGTAGTTGTCGTCCACGCGAGCTCAGCGCCGCCGTCCGCCATGGTCGCCGTGCTCCTCGTTCCCGAGCTCCCCTTGCGTCGTTATGCTACCTGTCGTGCCCCAATAGGTCCGTAGATTCCACCCAGCTGCCTAGTTCGCTTGGGTTCGTGTCGTAACACCGACGTCGTCGGAGCCGTGCCTCTGCCGCCGCTCAGCTCCGTCGGTAGCCTGCTTCCGGCCATCCCACGGCCTCCTACGACCACCTATGGATGCGCGCGAGCGCAAGCTACGCCCTGGTAGCCTCCAACGCTGCCGTCGTGGTCTCCGGCGGAACACCGCCGTGATTTGAGGTCGCCGGCAGTTAACCCCGGGCGTGCCTGACACGCGGCGTCATTAGTTTAGGTTGATTAAGGTTAGTTCGAGACAGTGACATGTGGGTCCCCCACTGTTAATGATGCAGTTAGGGCTAAATAAACCCCTGTTAGTTTCTGTGCAACCAAGATGTGGGCCCCATGTGTCATATTTGACTGGCACAGTCAGCGTTGACCGGACCGATCAGTCAGTGAGAGTGGCTAGGAGAGAGGGACCCACCGTAGGTCAAATACCGCCATTGACCGTCTCCACGTCAGCATCTGATCGGGGCAAACCACTCAGGGATGTTTTTTGACTGGTATGGGATAGTTGAGGGGTGTAAAGGAGCAGAAAAATAGATCAGGGGGTAAAGTGAACCACCCACTTTATTCAGGGTAGTAAAATGGACTTTTTTCTATTTTCAATAGGATAAGTTGCTTGCATATAAACAAAACAATACTTGAATCACCTAGTTTTGTAACTTTTTTTGTTATCCACTAATTTGATACACTTAAATAGCTTCTTGTTTGGTCCACAAAACAAGCAAACCATTTTCGGTTGAACCATAATCGACACCCATTACTTGTCTGGTACAAGGCCCGTCTACGCTGTCACCTTTGGTAGCTCCTTGCTCCTCGGCTTCGACCCCATTGCTGCTAGTCCACCGTTGCGGCCAGAGGTAAAGTTGCCTCGATAACAATCATTAGTTATCTAGTACAAGATGAAGTTGCCTAAACAACAACTAATTGCCTAGGACAAAGAGACTAGTTGTTTTGAGGTGGCAAACTTCACACCAGTTTTGTTGTCTAGGGGGATAGAGGCAAAGTTGTCTAAATAACAACCATTAGTTGCCCGCGATAAGTGGTAAGTTGCTATGGGTTGGCAACCCTAGCAACTTCTCGCCACTTTTGGTTTTCTGGGAAAGAGGCAAATTTGCCTGGGGGTTGGGCGGGTGGCAACTTTACTGCACTTTAAAACCAATTTTCCTGCTACGGGAGGCAATTTTAGTGATACACAGAAGCAAGTTCATTGCATTGTGTGCATTAATGAATTTGTCTAACTTTTCCCAAACTTTGCCCACTGCAGCTTCTAAGTTACCTACTCGTTGATGCTCAGTTGCCTACAATACTATGTAGTTGCTTACTTTCTTATCATCGATGCTCATCGATGCTCAGTTGTCTGCAATTGCTAATTTTTAGTCGCCTACTGCGATTGATAAGTTGCTTTGACATTAATAATTAGTTGCCTACTAATGAAACTCAGTTGTGTGTCATCGCTAATTAGTTATCTACAATACTGTGCAAAGTTGTCCATCGTTATTGGTAAAGTTTGTCTACCTCTAAGCTAAGTTGCTTATAGTACTAGAAATTACTTGTAGGTATGTTAGGATAATATCAGGATACTCGCTAATCATGTTAGGCAACTTGGCAGTCGTGGTCACCAACTTAGGGGAGCACTGAGTTGATAGTTCGTAGGCAACTAACAGGGTAAAGTCGTGTGTTTCCTTTTTTTTATTTTTTTGTTTGCAGGGCCTCACTAAATTCTAAAATGATGTCAAAGCAACGTTTTAGAGGTTTTGTACACACGCCCAAGCAAGAAGCTTCAACATCCACTTCCAGGTAAGTTTGGCACAACCACAAAAAGCTATCCTTTTTTTTGTTTCGGCAAAAGAAAAAGGAGTTGCGTCAAACTTATATGCATTCTGCCTACATCCTATCGCAGCAGGACTTGATGTTTATTTCCCTCTTTGCAAGCAAGAAGCTTTGCCAGCAGGTTCTAGTTAAACTTCACACAACTACAATAGCTTTCCAACTGTTAGCTTTTCTCTTTCCAGCAAATAAAGGGAGTTGCCTGAAACTTATATGCAAATTGCCTACATCACAGCAGGACTTGCTTTCTCGTCCTCCTTTTTTCTCAAGCAAAAAGTTTCACTAGTAACTTCCAGGTAAACTTCACACATCCCCCAGAACTTTCCAACATGTTTTTTATGCATCCCCAGTAGGAGTTGTTAGCTTTTTTGTTCAGCTAAAAAGGGAGTTGCCTGAAACTTATATACCATTTGCCTACATTACAGGAAGACTTGCTTTTGATTTCCTCTTCTTCCTTTTTCTTCGCAACAAACTAATAAGTTGGTTGCATAAATAGGTTTTAAGTCATAAAATTTCCCTACACCGCAACCCAAAACTTGCTGAAGCACAAAGAAGCCCGAAAACACTATCCTACAATTGATTTTCTTTTCAAAATCAGAATTTGCTTGCAATCATTATGAAAATTGCCTACAACACGACACAACTGGATGCGGCCAAAAAGCCACACACAAGAGTGTTATACAAATCTAGCAAAAAAGTGTCTCTCTACTAGGTTTTTCACTGTTGTAGGCAACTCTTTCTTGATGAACTCTTGTTTTTCCTTAACAATTAGAACTTTTTTCTTAGGATTTTTACTGTCTCTTTTACTGTTGAGTTGGGGGGAAGGAGGGATGGGGTGGATGTGCAAGGGTACCTGTAGCATGAAATTGACGAGAGTTTTTTTCTGCAGTTCTTAGTGCATGGTCATGGCCATCACAGAACACCTGGGTGAGATGGAACTTTCATATGGATCGAGATCTGGGAGGACGGAGGCATTGGGTTGGTGGGAAGGACAGTGTGGGGGTGTGGGGGAATGGGGAGGAGACAGAGTGAATGCCAATGTGAATGCCCGGCACTGATCCGCTTGGTAAGAAAAGTAGACGAACGACAAGGTGATTTCTCTAACTTCATGTTCCTTAAGAGGTGAGACGATATTTTAAGGGTGTTGGGCGACGCAGTCATTGTTTAAGCAATGACGCCCTTCAAACTTGCTGATTTTAGTTGAAGTAATGATGCTTTTGGAACCGAGATCCTATCCATGAATATTGGGTTAGATGAACAAGAAATTTGGTTGTGAAGCTCCGTCTATTGTGCATCTATTTTCTCCTTTGAGTGTAGACTGGAGCTCGTAACATTTAGGTATTGCATTTTGTATGTGGAGCTTGACTGTTTAGGGCTAGTGCTTGTAATATTTATTTGTATATAGTATACTTGCCCAAACATCAACTAAACTTGCCTCCAATCCATTCCCTACTTGCCCAAACATCATACTCCCTCCGTCCCAAAATAAGTGTCTCAACTTTGTACTAAGCTCAAGACACTTATTTTGTGTCTCAACTTTGTACTAAGCTCAAGACACTTATTTTGGGACGGAGGGAGTAGAAACTTGCCTATATATATGACGAGCTTGAAGCTCAACCAAACACAACAGCCATGTGCAACTTACAGCACCCTGCAGATACTTGCCCAAAAACCAGTACTTCAAGAGGTGTTCCATGTGTTTTCAACACGAGTTGCCTGAAAATCATTCTAGACTTGTCTGCACATCATCCCAACTTGCCTAAAAACACAATTTTTGTATGCACAACGTTTGAGCTCTTTTTTGGGGTTCAACAAACATTGACTGCCATGTTGTTGCTATTTCCTCACTTATTTCCCAGGTTCCACAGAATTTGTAAAGAGGAGGTGCCTGGGAGGGCAGAGGAGGATGGAAAACTCACCTTCCAGGTGTTGGATTCGTTGAGGGAGGAGGGAAAGGTATGGGTGGGGTTTTTGGCTGAGGGGAATACAGAATCCATGAATCTCAGATCCATGGTCACCAAATCCGGGGCAACAGTTGTGGCAATGCGGAAGAGGGAAGATGGAGAAGAAAGGGGAGGTCTGGGGCCTGCGATACAACTGGATTGAAGGTGAAGGGGACGAGGTGGGTTGGCGTGAGGCTCACGCTGATGCCGGTAGGGGGAGCAACAGTTACGATCACGAGAGATTCTCCCCTCGTCGCGAGGAAGAACTATTTTCCTTTTTGGTTTCCAGCTGGCAAAGGGGGACGGTCCACTACCTAATTTGGGTGTGTGTCCTGGACCGCTAGCCAGCCAACGGGTGCTGGCTAGTCGCGTCCTTATAACTGACCTTCCTCTTCTGAATTATATGAATGACAGAAATCAGTCCTCACTTGTATTAACTTCATGAGTGAAGAGATAGACAAGGTGGTGAAAAGCATGAAACCAAATACTGCTCCAGGTCCAGATGGCTTCTCTGTTAGCTTTTTAGAGCTTTTTGGCTCCAGGTCCAGGTAGGGAGTGCGGCTTGCCGCACCTGGCAGCACCGCTGCCAGGTGCTGCCGGGTACAGTTATATCCAATCCGGTAATATAGTCATTGGAGCATTGCAAATATAAAAAAAACATAAACACACCTTGGCGCGAGGTGCCTGGCTCAACCCATTGCCTAAACTTTGTAAACAAAGTACATATTGTTGCGAGGTTAGTTGCTGAGAATGGATCAATTTAATGCATGCCTATATAGATAATATAATCATGTCCAATGCAGCATTTCAGATAGAAAGTGCGGCCTGCCGCACCCTACTTGGTCACGTTTTAGCTACCCCGCTAACAGAAAATATATAACCCACCCGGCAATAGAAAATAGTTAGCTCCAAATGAAAACATAGAGGATAGAGAGATAAACATAAGTATAATGATATAACATCTGGTATTACTCAAAGAGTGAGCTAATAGATACTTAGCAGAATGGTCCAATACAAAATATAAAGTTCCATTACATGGCGTTGGTGCATTTGTTAGAAAATGCAGTGCCAAATACCAAGAGCTTCGAGGTTCGGTGTGATACAACAGAAGCCATAGTTGTAGTCCCAGATAACTTATGAACACAACTTTGATATGGCATCGTAGTAAACTATGACTATTAGACATGTAGCTTTGTCCAAACACCTTATCATGTGATTTGCTCGTGTGCTGCGACGTACAGATCTGCTGAAGGACATGTTGTGTTAGCCAGGTTACTCATATAGGTTGTTTTATGAATAGAGAGTAAACAATTCATGCATTGACCTTAGGAAAGGTTATGGATATTGAGTGATAGTTGCATGGTGCTCCTGAGCCTTCCTTGATTTTCGCTCCTTTGGCAAACTGTGTCCAATCAGCGATTATAGTTGCTCTCTCATCATTGCCTTTAATTACACATGTTAATATTTATATGATATGTGGCATTACACATGTTAAAATATGGGTTCATAACTACAACCAGCATGATCTAAATAGAGCAAGAAACAATTAGGATCCATGTGGTAATTCATCTACTTATCAAAATATGTTCATCCCAAGCCACGAGGAATGCCATACACACAGATAAGAGGAATATAGTCCAAAAAGAAGCTATTAATGCAGCAATCCATCATATATTGTTTTACCCAAACAATTACTAATGAAAGTTGATGAAGCAACATAAGTGTTAGCTAGTAACTTGGCATGCAGCTCGCAAAATTAACAATCCATTTTAAACAGGAAATGTCTATGAATATCTATCACAACATGGTAGGCTTTTTTGCCAAAACTATCACAAATAAATGCACCTAATGCTTCTTCATGACATAGGTGGCACTCAAGGTTGAATGGTAGAGAGACCGGTAAAAGGAAATCTCAAATTTAATAACCATTCGATTACTTGAAACCCTCTCTATCCTAAACCAAACTACTTCAGTCATCTATGCTTCCCACCCTAGTAAAGAATCATCTTAAGAATAAAAAATCCGCTTGCTACTACATCTATGGTCATGGAGTAAAACTATTATATAACTCTTATACATAGAATGGCTGGAAGATATAAATATTTGGTTGAATAATATAGAACAAAAAAGAAATTGACTACTGGAATTGAATCGGCTTAATGCGGGTTGTTGTCCATTCATACAAGTTCATTGTAAGTAGTAGTCAGCCAAGCACATGTGTAACACTTTAGCAGAGCAAGCAGAAATGTAGAGAAAAAAGAAGAACGGAGAGACTACCTACAGGCTGCGGCAGCTGGAGCATGGAGGCGGCTGTCGGCAGGCACCCGGTCGAAACGTCCAAGCCCAACACGAGCCGCATCGAGCTCATAATCTCCTCGCGCTCGATGTGGGCGCCTGGCGCTCCTCCCTTTGATGGCACGACGGCGCACTCATCCGAGCGGAGGAGCAGCAGCGTCCTCGCCTCCCGATAATGGCGATGCGCGAGCTCGCCTGAGGAGCAGCGGCATGGAGCAGCAGCGGCTGCGGTGCTTCCCGGTGGGTGGCGGCCTTTTGCAGAGAAGTTCACCTGGGACCTTTGATTTGGCAGTCAAACCCCATGAACCACATCCTTCCACACCACATGCATATCTTTCCGTGAGAGATACAAAATGTTGGACCATAGACTCAGATAGGCAACACGCACCTACACACAATCAACTGTCAATGCAAGCGACCCGCTGAACCTGCCAATACAATA
Source organism: Thinopyrum elongatum (assembly GCA_011799875.1). NCBI lineage: Eukaryota > Viridiplantae > Streptophyta > Magnoliopsida > Poales > Poaceae > Thinopyrum > Thinopyrum elongatum. Next base: position 225,821,409 of record CM022302.1, on the reverse strand, counting down.
ATCAGCGTGTGAGTGGTGATCCCGACGGGGGCAGAAGAGAAGACACAGAGAAACCAAGTAATATTTTAAAGCTAAAAAATCCCACGAGGGACTTTCATAATGCAAAATCAGTGCAACTAAAAACACATGCTATATTTTGAAGCAAAGAAGCAGCATAGGCATTGGAGCCAGCATTGTTTGTCAAATCAACCAAGCACTGTACCAATGACCACACACAAAAATGCTGGTTGACAATCCTAATGGACCATGAGGTTCACAAGTAAACTCAACATAAGAATTATTTTCCTCGAACCAAATGTGTATCATATAAAACAGTGTGATACTTACATCTGATTTATGACAAAAAGGGGAGAGAAGAATCAACAAATGATTCTGTAATAGGGAAGAAAAGGAGAAAACTGAATTTGAACATACCAGCCCAATAACTTTGTTATCTGATATGTTTAACTCCCCCGGCTATGTAGAATGCAATAACCATGGGAAAGCAAATGAGAGAGAGAGAGAGAAGTAAATCTTAAGTCACATTATCAAGCATGGAAGAGTTTTCAGCCTTTACCATAGATCTAGAATAAGATGAGTAGCTCTCCTCTGCAATTAAATTTATAACTGGTGTCCATGTGTAAGGCACCATGAGCCACGACCATGCGTAAAGTACTATGAGTTCATGACATTCAAATTTATCACATGGTAGCTCAAGTTTGCCAAAGAAAGAAAATGCACCTCATCCAAATTCAGAAAAGGACACAGAGAACAGCTGCAGAGAAAAGTACAGGGAACTCAACAAATTCCTAGAAGAAGAAAAATCTGAAAATTACTGTGTAATTTGACTTCATATTAACAGCCTACGCGAGGTATTTGGCTGACGAAGTCCTTGTATATTAACAGCCTATGCACATTACTGGTAGATTGTTCCACTGAAATAGTGGACTGAAATATATACATTGGCTTTGAGAAGCACTTGGTGTGAGTTCAGATCATCAATGGATTGCACCTCCTCAAATCCAGATTAAATATTTCTTAAATAAATCCGAGAAGCACTTGGTCTGAGTGGAATGTATATTTTACCTTAAAGCTGATGTGATATTACACCTGCAAACTCATCTCTCCTAGTCCTAGTCCTCTCATCCAAGGGCAAGCTCCTGAGCTGCTCGTTCGTTGTAGTGGAATACAAAATTGACTTGCTGGTGAGCTAACTTTCTGAGCCTTTCTTTACTTGGGCTGCCGAGATAGTTTACAATATTTCAGCCCTTCCATGAAATCCAGTAAAAGGCAAGGAGACCAATATGAAATCAAATATTGATTTAGTAGCGCATGTGTTGAACCATTGATAACGAAAAGAAACAACTTGAGTATAATCTATATGTTGTTACTGCAAGGTGCACAAGTGAAGAAATGCTCGAAATGCTTACTTGAGACACAGAGCGTCTGCCAGACCTACCTCGAATCCCCTGAACTGATCCTTTGGACCATTGATTTTTTTTTTGTTATCACAAAAGGGCACAAGTCAGCAAGACTAAACACCTTCAGATTTAAATCAGAAATTGTACAGAAACCCATGTTAATTAATCACCCAAAAACATGTAGTGTAATATTCTTCAGTGGTAGGCTTCTGGATGTGCATTCTACTTTGACACTGGTTTTCTTTTCTTTCACTGAACTGTGCAACTAAAAACACCGAACCAGCGTTTACAATCAAAGACAAGATTGCATTAGGGTACTTGAGCAGAAACCAATACAATTACTCAAGTGTTGGTGCGGCAGTGTTTTATTCACAAGACCATTTATAGAAACATGTGCAGGCACATGGATAGTTTCCATCAGGTCTATTCTGTATGTAAATGAGATGTTGACAAACAATATAGGTGCTTCACACAACTAAACTGCCAATGGATGACTGACTGAATCTAGGTCTGAAATAAAAGCTGAGTACCCCCAAGAATTGAGTGATAAAGGAATTAGCATTGCATAGAAACAATTTGCAGGAGATGATGGATTCTGCAGCTCCCAAGCATATATAACCGCAAACAAAGCTAAACTGCTGCTAAGAAGCTAGTAGGCAACTAATGTCTGCGAAACTGACAAACAAATCCCACACACAGTCTACTTATTTGTTAGCCAAAAGAAAAAAAATCCAAGAAAACCGAACAACTACACAGGAGCCATCATGGCTATATCAACATCATATTAAGAAAACGATTATCTTCCAACAGAGGATCTCCCTTACAGGGCAAAGGAATAGATAAAGAACATTACTTCAATAGCCCAACTTAGCGTACATAATGCACCAAATATGTTGCATGTTAACTGAAACCAAACTATCTCCTAAAACTACATCTCAAGAATATCCTATTTAAAATTTAGAGGAAGTAACATGGCAAAGCAAGCAAATTTAATAAATATGGGAGGGCTTTACACCGGGATTTTATTACCATGTCAGGAAGTTCATGTCTAGAGCTGCGGAAGCAAAAAGGTCTAGACATATAATGTCGCATGGAAGCAGCATAGGCAATCTTCCATGGACTGCTGAACATTACTAATGTTCAGAGATGAGACGTTGAGATCTGGATGGAGCATCATTACTATTTCGGCCTACGTAAAATCAAATCAAATGTATGAGCAATATAAAGTACCGCCGAGTCTTAGTCTTAGTAAGATAAGAACCAATAATGTAATTTTTGCCACGAACATAAGGGTGTAAAATTAGAAGAACATGATGAAACGCCATCTCAATCAATATCTTAAGCTAGGAAAAAGAGTAATAATTCCCATTGGTGTTTCATAAAAGATTCCCGTTTGGTAGAGATAGTTATTACAACAAGATAAAAGATGAATACAAGATACTTACTATGATCTCATGGTAAACACCAATAACAGCGTATGGTACCCTTGCTGAATTCAAAAGAGGACCAAGGATATTGAAAACTGACTTTACCTTCAGCTTCTTCCTCACAGGTCTGACAATTTTCATTGCCGGATGGTAATTTGCAGACATCATGAATCCAACACCCACCTCATTGACACACCGTTTAACACCCTGGCAACAGAAAAGGGAATAACAAATATTAACACACCAGGTTTTCTTAAGATGCACAAACATGACTGAAATATAAGATGTGAGGGTTAGAAGTTCAAGGACAGATAACTTTCCATGCATGACTGAAAGAATAAGCAAATAAGTGACATGTTGGTCGACTATGCAGCTATATAATGCACAAAGCCACCAGATCTGGAATAAATATTGCAAAAAAGGTTGTGACCAACAATCAACTCCATAGTATGTAGTTTATGTGACACAAAAGTGGGTGTCATTGCGTATTTTGATTGGTTAAGAAAAGTATGTAGCATCATGCAACCTCAGTTTTTGCTCAGTTGGACCAATTGTGTGAGTAACTTTCAATGCTTATTTACATTGTTTGATTGGTGGAAACCAACATTCAACTGGGAGTGTGTTCCTTCTTTACCAATAAGAATACCAAAATAAAGATGAGAGTCAAAGGCCTAGATCTATGCATCCATCTCAAAGCCATCGCACAGTGCATTGATTTAGATGAAAAGGGGGTGTATCTTGTTATCAATATCTTAAGCTAGGAAAAAGAGTAATAATTCCCATTGGTGTTTTATAAAAGATTCCCGTTTGGTAGAGATAGTTACTACAACAAGATAAAAGATGAATACAAGATACTTACTATGATCTCATGGTAAACACCAATAACAGCGTATGGTACCCTTGCTGAATTCAAAAGACAATCAAGGATATTGAAAACTGACTTTATCTTCAGCTTCTTCCTCACAGGTCTGACAATTTTCATTGCCGGATGGTAATTTGCAGACATCATGAATCCAACACCCACCTCATTGACACACCGTTTAACACCCTGGCAACAGAAAAGGGAATAACAAATATTAACACACCAGGTTTTCTTAAGATGCACAAACATGACTGAAATATAAGATGTGAGGGTTAGAAGTTCAAGGACAGATAACTTTCCATGCATGACTGAAAGAATAAGCAAATAAGCGACATGTTGGTCGACTATGCAGCTATATAATGCACAAGGCCACCAGATCTGGAATAAATATTGCAAAAAAGGTTGTGACCAACAATCAACTCCATAGTATGTAGTTTATGTGACACAAAAGTGGGTGTCATTGCGTATTTTGATTGGTTAAGAAAAGTATGTAGCATCATGCAACCTCAGTTTTTGCTCAGTTGGACCAATTGTGTGAGTAACTTTCAATGCTTATTTACACTGTTTGATTGGTGGAAACCAACATTCAACTGGGAGTGTGTTCCTTCTTTACCAATAAGAATACCAAAATAAAGATGAGAGTCAAAGGCCTAGATCTATGCATCCATCTCAAATCCATCGCACAGCGCATTGATTTAGATGAAAAGGGGGTGTATGTTTGCCTAAATCACGGTGGTTGGTAAAATGCTCGTGCTACTTTGCAGTACTAACACATAGAAAAGTTCCCTAAAAAACATATAGAAAATTCAAAGCAGCCAAAAGGTGCCTCTGATAGTCTGATTACTTCTCAAGGAATACATCAAGTGATGTTTGATACCAACAGCTGTTTCATCCGACAAGTCACAACCTATCTCCAGTAGCAGGAGGCACCCCTTGAGGTATGATTTGCATTCGCTGGTATTAGAAATCGGTGCACACATACTGTAGAGGCTATTAAGATATCAGGCACAAGAAAAGCAAGTACAGTACAGAGGAAAAAGAGCAATCATAAGGCCAATCAGGCAGTACCTCGGGTCCCAACTCGATGTTAGACACCCAACGCCTCAAGCACATCGGCGCTGCCGCAGTCCGATGAGCTCGCCCTGCTCCCTTGCTGCAGAAACGCACGGGAGAAGACATTGGTACAGTACAGTACATGCGCGTGTGCAATCCGATACAAAAGGTGGGGATGGAAAATCAAAATACCTTGGCGACCTTGGCGCCGGCGAGGATGGCGGAACCGGTGGAGATGTTGATGGTGTCCACGCCGTAGCCGCCGGTGCCAACAATGTCTGCAGCATCGTGCAGCCCCTCGACACGGACGCAGTTGCTCATCATCGCCTTGGCTAGCCCGACGATCTCAAGAACGGCTCAACAAAACCCAAATCAGTGGCTGCAGAAATTTCGCTCCATTTTCTGGCACTGGCAGCGCGTCAGTTCAGAAAAATCACACACCTCTTCGTAGGTCTCGCCCTTGGCCCGGAGGAGCACGAGGAAGGCGGCGATCCGCGCCTCGTTCTTCTCGTTGAGCAGCAGCTGCAGCGTCGCCTCTGCCTCGTCCTCCGAGAAGTCGGCCCCGCCGAACAGCTGCTCCAGCACCTGGCGTCATCGCGGCCACAGGACAGGGGATTGAAAGGAAAACACGGTCAATCACCGAAGGGAACAGAGGGGAGAAGGCATTGCGGCGCACACGCACCTGCTCGAAGGTGGCGGTGCCCGGGGAGGCGGCGGGGGACGGCGCGGCGGCAGGCTGCATGGCGACGCGGGCCGGCGGGAGGCGCCGAGCGATGGGCCACGCAGCGCTGGGTCAGCGGAGGAGGAGGGATGGGGACGAAGCCCCGGGGGCGAGGAGCGTCGGCGGCAGGATCCCGTGGGGAGGCGCAGAGAGGTGATGGCTCGGGCCAGAGAGAGGGAGGGCAGAGGAGCGATGGCATCGGCTAGGGTTCCCTCCGATCCAATCGCTCTCTCGCTTTTACGCACGGACCAGCCACCCACGAAGTGCCACGCGAGGGCAATAATATGAAATGACGAAACTGCCCTCGGCGGCCACACGAATTTGCAAGCGGTGGCACGACCACCCGCGTCCATATGAACCCGCACCGGGCGCGCCCACCCCCGCGGTCACTGACAGGCGTGGACCACAGACCACGTGACCCACATGTCAGTGAGATAGAAAAAATGCCGCGAAGTAAGAAACCAGGAGCACTATTCATTGGTTGTCACATCAATGAAGATCCAACGGCCGGGATCATTTCGTCTGAAGATCTAACGGTGGGGATTCGTTTGGACACCTAATCCAACGGCCGAGAATCCAAGTGCCCTGAGAAGGCTCCATTTGAGACTCCAATGTAACAATGGGATATATATATGTATCCCGCAGAAAAAAATTATAATGTATAATTGTATATAATATAATGTTTCCAATCGAGGGGCTACCTGAGGACTGTCGCCAAATCGTCGATCGATCCTTCTGTAGGCTGTAGCAACGGCGACGCGATCGCTGTTTTGCGATCGATCTGACTACCTATGTTACACGGATACGGCAGGTATATTTGTGGGTAGAGGATGAATAAAATGGTTCAACAGTGCATTAGAAACTAAATTAATAATAAATTTACTTATGTCTTATAAATTTTCAGGAGCGCTGAAAGTACGAACAGCTTGCCCTGTAGACTGTAGTTTCCCATAAGTCCTCTGTGGTTGCATACTAGTTTGTTTATGCTTTTTTTGTCGATGGATCTTAGTGTTCGTATGGAAAAGATCTGAATGCAAATTTTCCCGAATATTTTCTATCCTGTAAGTCCCCAGCACTAGCAGCATGGATGGGGTACAAAATAAGAGCAAGGAGGCTGGATCAATGGAGCTTACTTGCGATTGCGTGATGGATCGGCGAGACGATGTGTCGCTGCCGGTGGCGCGGAGAGACCGGCAGATGGCGATGTGGCAACTGCCAGGTGACGGCGGCGCCGATATGTAGGAATCGTTGTGCTTGAGGGTTTGTGTTAGCGATCAGAATTCTAGCAATCAGACGGCGATAGACTCCTGTCCCGAAGATCCAGATTTTCTTTTTCTTTTGAAGGTGTGACGATCCCTGGGACAAGGTTAAGGTTATGATCGAACAGCGTGGGATCGCCTGAGATCGAGGAGCGGCTCGCTCCTAGACTCTCTCTTTTTTTTTGAGAGGTGTTACCCAGCTTTATTCAGTTGAAATAAAATGTGGCATACAAACTATATCAGGGGTATATTTGTGGGTAGAGCATGGCTAAGTTAAAAAGCTCTGTATCTCGAAAACCCAAGCCACCTTGGTATTTAGGCATTGTAAGTTTGTCCCAAGAGACCCAAGCTACCTTCCTCTCCCCATTCTTGCTCCCCCAAAAAAACATCCTCAACGCCAGCGGCCCAGGCCCAGGAATAACATTTTTTTTCCTGAGAAATACATACTAGGCCTGTAAAAATTTGGGGCCATCGCGACTTCCGCGGGTCCTGAGGCTCTCACATCCATCCGGGAGATCCGGCTCCCCTTAAAGATAAGGATATTTCTGTGGCAATGGATCCGCGGCCGCCTTCCTTCCGGCGTGGAGGTGTTTAAGCGCAATGGCCCTGGAGACGGGTTGTGTCCGCTTTGCGGGACAGAGGAAGACTCGAACCATATCTTTTTCACCTGCGCGTCCGCGCAGTTCCTCTGGAGCTGTTTTCGTGAAATAGTGGGTGGAAGTTGGTGCCACAACAACTTCCCCGCTCTCTTTGCCGAACTCCAGGCCTTGCCCCCTGCGTCCCGCCACATTAGGTGGCTGACCATTGGGGTGCTCGCCTGGACGCTGTGGACGGTTAGGAATAAGCTCGTGATTCAGCGTATACCTCTACGGTGTGCTACTGATGCTGTGTTTAAATGGTGTGGTTACTTGCAGCTTTGGCGGCCGCTTAGCCGCCCCATGGAGAGGGACGCCATCAACTCCATCATGTCCCAGCTTCGCGCGATGGCTCTCCGTCTGGCACCGCCGCTCCCTCCCCCACCACCGGAGCCGGACTAGATCTTCTCCGACCACGCCACTGCCTGTGTTTGTGCGTCCTTTTTATGTGTGTTGGGCTTGTTGAGTTGTGCCCTCAGCAGAACCCTCTCTGTATGGTGTGTGCGCGTTTGTTTGTTGTTGTATTGTGAGACTCTGCGTGCGGGTGGCTGTGTGTGTGTATCCGCTTGTTGGTACCTTGTTGAACCTTGTGCTCGGTGGTTTGCTTTATATATAAAGCGGGGCGAAAGCCTTTTTCGGTAAATTTGGGGCCCCAAAATTTATGGGCCCTGTGCGGGCCGCACACTCTGCACCACTATGGGCCCGGCCCTGAAGCTCAACTGGCAGGTACGCGACTACGCCGACGTTCACGCCGGCGACCACCGATGTTGCAAGTGGCAGAGCTGGAAGCTTCTACCGGCGAAGCTAAAAGCTACAACCGATGAATCGAAAGCTGCAATCAGCGGCACAGGCGGACCACACCGGCGATGCAGGGATGCTGCATCCGGCGCCTGGGATGCTACTGTGGGCACCGCGAGAGCTGGAAACGGCACCGGTGAATGCTACGACCTGTGAATTGAAAGCTGCAACCGGCGGCACACGCAGACCACACCGGCGATGCAGAGATGCCGCAACAGACGTCCGGGATGCTACAACTTGTACCACCGAGAGCTGGAACCAGCACCGGCGATGCTACGACCGTGCGAGGGTGGGGGGCGATGCCGAGATGCTACAACCAGCCAGCGGACTGCTACAGCGGGTATCCGAAGGAGCTGGAACTGGCCATGGGATTGGGGGTGCTACGAGCACGACGACGAGATGCAACCGGGGAAGGAATTCCTTGTGCTGCAACCGTCACGGCGGCAAGCTGGAACCGAAGGCGGCCGATGCTATAACTGACAAACGGCGAGCTGGCCCGGGAGGCACCTGATGTTGCAACCGTCATGGCGACGAGCCGGAATCGGGGGCGCCCGATGATGCAATCAGAGCGGCGAGGGCAAGCAACCGTGATGGGGGACGACAACGTCGAGCATTGGTGAGCGGCGAGAGGCGGTGCGACCGGTGGCAGTTCGAGCATGGAGGGGGGGTGTCGCCGGTCGTGAGCGTGGTGGGCGGCGCGAGCGGAACGGCCGTGTGGTGCCGGGCTGGGCGGGGATGGGGAACGCCCTTTGTTGCCTTTTTTTTGTGTGCGGGGACCATCGAATCCTACGAACGCTATGTGCTGAATCGTGTGGATGCGCTGCGACCGGCCGAGTTTTGGGCCGGCGCGCCGGCGCCTATCAGCGCCCTTTTAGAAATACATATTTGCCATTTTTATTGTGTGCCACGCGTGAAAGTATACTGTTGCGAATTTTGCACACACACACACACACAATATACAAGTGTACGAAAGTTCACAAAAAAAATTCAATTTTTTACATTGTTGAAAATTGGTTTTTAAAAACGAGCTCCCTAGAGCTCGGTCTTCAAAAGCCCGCACTCGGATATGAGGAAGTAAGGGTGTGTTTGGTAGGATGCATGAGGGTAAAAGTTCTCAATCCGACCCACTTTTGCTTGTTTAGTATGGTGCATGGGCTCACCTGGCTATGCTCATCTGATGCATAAAAGGGCCCTCGGCCATGCCCATCTCATGCACCCCAGACAGGGTCCAGACAGGGTGCATGGAGGCAGCTATGCTGACCTTGACCCTTGTCCCCACCCACCAGACCACGTCTAGATATGTTTATATTTCCAAAAAAATGTTCATTATTTCAAATTTTGTTTAAATTTCCAAAAAATATTCAGAATTGAAAATTTTGTTTAATTTTTTGAAAAAGTTCAGAATTTCAAAATTTGTTTAAATTTTTGAAAATGTTTAGAATTTCAAAATTATTTAAAAAAATGTTCAGAATTTCAAAATTTCTTTGAATTTTTAATAAATGTTCAGAATTTCAATTTTTGTTTAAATTTTAAAAAATGTTCGGAATTAAAAAACAAAATTTGTTTAAATTTAAAAAAAAATAGAATTTCAAATTTTGTTATATTTTCATAAAATATTCAAAATTTTAATTTTCAAAAAAGTTCAGAATTTCAAATATGTTCAAGTTTTCAAAAAAAGTTAAAAATTTATTTAAATTTTTAAAAAAATATTTAGAATTTCAAATTTTCTTTAAATTTTCAAAATATGTTTAAATTTTTGTTCACGTTTTCAATTTTGTTCACCATTCAAAAAATATTCAGAATTCATAATTGTTCAGCATGTCTAAACACATGCAGGCTACCAAACAAAGTCTCAGCTCAACATGTCTCAGTGCATACATCGCTGCCAAACAACAACAACTACATGGACTCAGCATGTCTACACTCAGCATGTATGAGAGGAGAACAACTAGGCTAGGTCCATACATGCTACCAAACACACCCTAAGAGTTATCATGTGGTTTGAACAAATCGATGGAGAGGCATGTGTCAGTGAAAGGGATGGAAGTGAAACCAACAAACTTTCCTTTAATATCAAATAAATAAATAAATATAGTGTTTTATGTAAGCCGCACGTGAGAAAGGAGAGATGCCATTTCCTGTAAATTTTGTAGTATAAAAGATCTAGACTTCTTCAAATGGCTCCAGGACGCACCTTACGAGCTAAGCACCATTACAAGCTGCTCCATGATGGTGGCCAATATGCCAAGTCACCGAACCAGAGACTCTCGACAATGTTGGTAATGATGTCGGCACTAATATGCAGCCGACTTTCCAGCGTCCTCACAACCTCAGGAAGTTCCGTGTGATCTTTTTTTTTTGCCGGAGGGGTTAAGAAATGACTTCTCTAGCACTAATTGATGTATGATATTTGCTTCATTAAGTTCTAATGTTGTTTCTCGGGTTCTATGCATTGCTTAGTATGGCTGAGTAGTGCAATACTTCACGAAAGTACTCTTCTACTTCCGAGCTCAAATGAGATTGGATAAGCAGTAAAATCAAAAAATATTGAGAACAAATACAAAAAGATTGATTTTTTTAGGGACAAACATTGACAAAAGTTCTAACGCTTGCATAATTTCATGAAATGATATTTTTGAAGCATCGATTTTGCTTTTTTTAACCACGGCTTCTATAAATGTCATTTCACGATGGAATTTTGCCTAAAAAACTCCATGTCCAATACTTCATTACTTTTTGTGCCCTTTTTTCACACTTTATTTGTGCATATTATTTACAAAAATCTTATTATTCTAGCGAAAAAGGTATAAGCGTGGCAACACACGCCATCAACGATATCTAGTAATTATGGACTAATCTAAAAAAAAATAGAGCAACTCCAACGCGCCGACCCAAACGAATGGCGATTTTGTTCGCTTTTTGTCAGTTAGAGTCGGCCGCCCGCTCGGCATCCGCTCTGTTAATGATTTGGGTCGACAGTGCGCCCAACGCCTGCGACCTATTTTATGTCCGCGCACAAATTTGAACAGGCCCGCGGCCGTAGAACATGCCGTCGCCCAAAGTTCATGCCGTCATCATGCCAGCTCCAAAAAACACCACACAGTTCATGCTGACGCACTTGCCAGCGGCCGGCACACATGTCAGCACACAAAAAGGGCGGGAAATTCAACCACGCCATCTTGGCCATGGTCATGCCAGCACACTTGCCCGGCATACAAAAAAGGGATGGCGGTCGCCGCCATAGATCACTCGTCGTCGAACTTGAGCATGTTGGCCTGCATCTTCTCGAACCACGACCTCTTCCTCGGTGACACGGTGTTGAGGTTCACCTTCATGATCTCCACTGTGACGCACCCGGCTCAATCGTGCACTAATCATACACGCAAATGCACACGATCAAGCCTAAGGACTCACGGGAAGATATCACAACACAACTCTAAAACATAAATAAAGTCATACAAGCTTTATATTACAAGCCAGGGCCTCGAGGGCTCGAATACATAGCTCGATGGCATACAAGCGTCAGCGGAAGCATCAGATATCTGAGTACAGATATTAAAAGAGAAACAGAAGTGCCTTTAGAAAGGCGGGGCAAAATAAAACACTACGATCGAAAGGCGCAGGCCTCCTGCCTGGGACCCTCCGATCCTACTCCTGGTCGACGGCAAGCTCGTAGTAGTATCCATCCTCGGGGTAGTAGTAGTAGTCGATCGACGGGGCAGCTGTCTCAGGGGGCTCCGTCATCTGGTCACGACAAACTGATATGGGGAGAAAAAGAAAACAAAGCAACCGTGAGTACTCAGAAGTACTCAGCAAGCAAGGATCTACACTACATATGCAACATTTTCAAAGAGAGACTGTATATGTGGACTGGGCTGCAGAAAAGCCAGAATAGAGAGGAAAGCCTAGTCCTATCGAAGACTAGCATCTTCATCGGTCTTGCAGCAATAGAAGAGAGCAGAACAGATCAATATAAAGTAGCAGTATCATTAAGTCTCATCCTCACCCAGAGATCCTTTCTCGACTCCCTGCGAGAAAGCAATCCCAGAGCCATACAGTCATCAACCTCGTCCTGAGATCCCTTCTCGACTCCCTGCGAGAAGCAATCCCAGAGCCATATATCCAGGTATCATCTCATGTTCTAGCTGTATCGATCGGGATACAACTCCGAGTGTCCTTTACCGTAGGACCGGCTATCGATAGATGTGTTCTTCCCTGCAGGGGTGCACCAACTTACCCAACACGCTCGATTAACTCCGGCCGGACACACTTTCCTGGGTCATGCCCGGCCTCGGCCAAACGATACACCGCAACCCTACCTACAGCTCAGCAGAGAGGTCCCCGTCGGTCTATATCCTAAGCGCTCAGGGGTCTTGGGCCATCGCACTGTGCACTTCGGGTCGATGTGTGCAGGGTCGGGACAAGCACCACCTCAGTCCTGGATGGTACTGGCCCGGCCCGGCCATGAGGCTGAACTGGACGTCTGACAAAGCCTTCGGCTGATGCATACGATGCAGAGTGCCCATAACTCTTCCCACGTGATGGCTAGTGCTATCAGGCCACAGGCCTGCTCGGATCAAATATCCAAATCGTTAGTGGACTAGGGCTTGCGGTAACGAGCAGAGACTCACGAAAGATGTGACCCCGTCGCCCCGTCTCGAGGACTTGCTCAAGGGCTAAGAATGCCCGGCCGTGCCTCGTATTCATCACTCGGGCACCATCCAGGTCAACCCGTCTCCACAACACTCGCCACTTAGGCTCACGCGGGTACCCCTCAGGGTCGACCCGCCTTTCCAAGTAACAGTGTAAAATCCAAGTATCCGTGTGTCCATAACATCAGGGGAATCCGAGGTATCACCCTCGTTGGATTCCTACTCGATGTATCCGTCAAGGTGAACTCGGAGGAATCACCCTCGCTGGGTTCACACTTGAGGTGTTGTACGACGGCGTCGTTATCGGAAGCGGTGAAGGAGGAATCACCCTCGATGACCACGACCAAATAACTACTCTACAGAGTTAACCCAGAAGTGCTACAAGAGGTTTCACCCTCGGCACTCGATAGTAACGCTGCAGTGTCGTTACAACTAAGGGGAGGGGGGGTGATGTGCGGTGTCGGGTCCTGGTCTTCAATCCCGTTGATCGGGTCTTCTGATAATCCAGCGGGGCGGTCAGGATAAGTGGGGTCACTGATAGGTCTCTACCCAGCCTATACTAAGCAGTTTAGGATATGCATGTAATTATCAACAGCAGGTTACAATAAACAGGCTATGCATCAGAATAGGTAAAGCAGTAGCAGCAACAATTCTAATGCAAGCATGAGAAAATAGAATGGGCGATATCGGGATGATCAAAAGGGGGGCTTGCCTGGTTGCTTTGCGGCAAAGGCAAGGTCGTCAACGGTGGCGTCGGGCTCCTGAGTTGCGTCGGTCTCGGGGACGTCGTCGGTGTCAGGGTCTACCGAGAGAGAAGAGAGGGAAGAAACAGTAAATACTAAGCAAACAAGTACTACACAATGTATAACATGACAATATGCAGTGCCGGGTGTGTCCTAACGTATGGTTGCACGTTACCGAGGAAGGAGGAATCCATCCGGGAATGTTTTCCCGGTCCTGGACATTTGTCAGACAGATGACCGGAGGGGAACGGTTCCATGTTCGGGTAGTTAGGGACGTGTGACGGGCGAACGGACTGCGTATTCGGATTCGTCTCGAAATTCTGAGCAACTTTCATGTACAAAGTTTTTCGATCTGAATTACGGATTATTTTATATGATTTTCTAAAGATTTTATCAATTTCTGGAATTTATTTAATCATTTAAATTCGAATTATCCAAAACAGTGTATGCTGACGTCATCATGACATCAGCAGCCTGTTTAATTAATTAACAGTAGTTAATTAGGTTAATTAAATCATTAAGTTAATTAAACTTAATTAGTCTTAATTAATATGAGTTAATTAGGTTAATTGGTAATTAATTATCTAATTAATATTAATTCATTTTTATTTATTATTATTTATTTATATATTTATTATTATTATTATTATTATTATAAATCATTCTGGGACTGGGCCCCGTTTGGCAGTGGGCCAAGCCGGACATGTCCGTCGGTGCCCGTTCGGGCGCCGGACACGTCCGGGGCACACAGCGCGCGCGCGGGGGCAGCGGCAGCTGCTGCAGCCGCAACAGCGAGGGCAGCGAGCGCGAGCGCGGCGGAGGCGGCCAGGGAAAGTGCCGTGGGAGCGCGGGAGCGGGCAGGGGCGGTGGCTGGCGTGCGCGGCGGCGAGGCGCGTGCGGGCGAGGCGGAGAGGCCGTAGCGGGGCGACGGCGGTGGTAGGGAAGGGGCTCGCGACGGGGCGCGGTGAGCGCGGCCTGGAGCGCAGCTCCGGCGCGCGGCGTCGAAGGGAGAGGGGAGGGCGACAGCGGAGGCCCGGGGGGGTGCTCACAAGGGGGGGAGGCGAGGCAGGGGTGGCCGGCGGCGTTGGTGGCGACGGGGTGAGGTTGCCGGCGAAGTGGCCGGCCGGGGCGGCCACGGTGGTGGCGACGGGCGCGTCGGGGCCGGTCGGGAGCTCCTCTCCCGATCCGATCCAGAACCAGGGGGAGGAGAGGAGCGAAGCGACGAGGCGGGGGCGGGGTCCGACGATGGCGAAGACGGGCGGCGGCGGCACTGGGGAGGGGCGCCGGCGTCGGGGGCGCGGGATCAGGCTCCTCCCCGATCCAATCCGGATCGAGAGAGAGGGGGAAGGGGAAGAGGAGCGAGGGGGGTCTGGGCTAGGGTTTGGTGGAGGGGAGGCCAAAGGAGGCCAGGGGGAGTGGGCCGGCTTGGCTGGGCCGTGGCCCAGTTGGTCCGGGGAGGGGGGGAGGGGGTTTAGTTTTCTTTTATTTTTATTTTTTTATTTCTTCTCTTTTTATTTATTCTTTCCTGTTTTAATTCCGTTACATTTTATTTTAGTTTTAGTAAAACATATACTCAGCATCTAATTTAGCATTTCCGTTTAGTCCACTGTCACAAAAAGTCTAGTCTCCAAATAATTTAGTTTGATATTTTATTAATTGAAAAAGGCATTTAATTAATTGTTTTTGCCACTGTTTTATTTATTTTAGGACATTCAAACATTTTTAAAGATGTTGGTTTCAATTTTAAAATTGTCTCTGAATTATTTACAATATTATGAACAATTTAGTTTCTGATTTGAGCAACTTTTATTTTCCACTTTCAGTTTGAATTTTCATTTGAATTTAAATTTGAAAAGAGATATGATACTAATGATGATTAAGCACTGTTGATCATGATGACATGGCATAATCAAAAGGGTGATCACTGTAGCTTAATACATGGGGTGTTACAAATCTCCTCCACTAACAAGAATTCTCGTCCCGAGAATTAAGAGGTAGAAGAAAAAAGTTCGGGGTATTCCGCACGAAGATTATCCTCACGTTCCCAAGTGGCTTCATCTTCAGTATGATTTGACCACTGCACTTTGAGGAACTTGGTAACCTTCTGACGGGTCCGACGTTCAGCTTCATCGAGAATGCGGATCGGATGCTCCTTATAAGATAGGTCATCTTGCAATTCGAGCACCTCGTGATCCACTGCTCGGTGCGGAGATTCCTTGAAGCATTTACGAAGTTGCGACACATGGAATACGTCGTGGATATGAGAGAATTGCGGCGGCAACTCCAATTTATACACCACCTGACCACGTCTAGCAATAATGCGGAAAGGACCAATGTAGCGCGGAGCTAGCTTGCCCTTGATTCCAAAACAGTGAGTGCCCTTCATAGGAGTGACTCGCAGATAAGCTTGATCACCAGGTTGATAAGTTAAACCCCATCGTTTGCGATCATAGTTGCTCTTCTGGCGGTCCTGAGCCGCCTTGAGATTTTCCTGGACAATACGGACTTGTTCTTCAGCGTGTTGAATAATTTTCGGACCCACGAGCGGTCGTTCCCCAGTTTCTGACCAATTCAGAAGGATTCGACACTTACGTCCATATAGAACTTCGAAGGGGGCCATTTTCAAGCTGGCTTGATAGCTGTTGTTATACGTGAACTCAGCATACGGGAGAGATTCTTCCCACTTCTTGCCGAAAGAAATAACACAAGCCCGAAGCATGTCTTCAAGCACTTGATTGACTCGCTCGACTTGGCCTTGCGATTGAGGGTGATAAGCTGAACTCCAGGTAATATGAGTTCCCATAGCTGTTTGGAAACTTTCCCAGAACTTGGAAGTGAAAAGGCAGCCACGGTCCGAACTAATCTCCTTCGGAATACCGTGGAGTGAAACAATTCTGGAGATATACAACTCTACTAACTGACTAGCAGTGATAGTCTCTTTGACAGGCAGAAAGTGTGCAACTTTAGAAAGTTGATCGACGACTACAAGAATAGCATCGTGACCCTTCTGTGACCTGGGAAGTCCTGTAATGAAATCCATCTGAACCTTATCCCATTTCCATAAAGGAATAGGAAGTGGTTGCAGAATTCCAGCTGGTTTCTGATGTTCTGCTTTAACGCGACGACACACATCACATTCGGCAACATAACGAGCAATGTCCTGCTTCATTCTAGACCACCGGTACCTTTGAAGGAGATCATGATACATCTTGGTGTTACCCGGATGAATAGACAATGGTGTGTCATGTGCCTCCTTCATGACCTTGTCAGTCATAAGCTCGAAGCGATGTACGACGATGCGGTCTCTGAAATACAAGGTTCCATCTTCAGACAGCGAGAAATCCCTGTACTTTTCAAGGTGAAGATTTTTCTTCATCAGATCAACTTCAGCATCTTTAGCTTGCGCATTCTTAACAGCTTTCTCGAGATCTGGTTGTATCACAAGGTTATTAAGAGAACCCTGTGGGACAATACGGAGATTCAGCTTGCGCAGTTCTTTAAAAAGACGAGGTTGAGCTCACCTAACCATGAGGTTGTCGCAATAGGACTTGCGGCTTAAGGCATCAGCCATCACGTTAGCCTTGCCAGGGGTATAGGAAATACCCAAATCATAGTCCGCAATGGCCTCCATCCATCTTTGCTGACGGAGATTTAGGGATGGTTGAGTGAACAAGTACTTCAGACTTTTATGATCCGTGTATATCTCACAACGATTACCGAGGAGGTAATGTCGCCACAACTGCAGTGCATAGATGACAGCAGCTAGTTCTAAATCATGTACCGGATAATTCTCTTCATGTGGGCGCAACTGACGAGAGCCATAAGCAATCACTTTACGCTCTTGCATTAGGACACAGCCTAATCCTTCACGGGATGCGTCACAATAAATCACAAAGTCTTTGCGGGTATCTGGAGGAGATAGTACTGGGGCAGATGTCAGCTTGTCTTTGAGTGTCTGGAAACTTTCCTGACATTTTTCTGTCCATTCAAATTTAACGCCCTTGTGAAGCAGATCAGTCAAAGGCTTAGCAATCTTAGAAAAGTTCTCGACAAATCGACGGCAATAGCTTGCAAGGCCGAGAAAACTTCTCACTTACTTGACGTTCTTCGGAGGAGTCCAGTCAAGAATAGCCTGAACTCGTTCCGGGTTAACAGCAATTCCATCCTTGGAAATCACATAACCAAGGTAGGTTACTTCAGAAAGCCAGAATTCACATTTAAAGTATTTGGCATACAACTGGTGTTCTTGGAGCCTTTCCAGTACAAGACGGAGGTGTTCAGCATGTTCTTCTTTATTCTTCGAATAAACCAGGATATCATCTAGATAAACCACGACGAATTTGTCGAGGTAATCCATGAAGATATAATTCATCAGACGGGACAATGTGGCTGCAGCATTTGTTAGGCCAAATGACATGACAGTGTACTTGTAGGAGCCATAACGAGTAACAAATGCAGTCTTCGGAATATCCTCTTCACGAACACGGATCTGATGATAACCCAACCTCAAGTCTAGTTTAGAAAACACCGATGATCCAGCAAGCTGATCATACAAATCATTGATCCGAGGAAGCGGATATTTGTTTTGAATTGGTGCTTGGTTAATGGGCCGATAATCCTGAACCAATCGGTTAGTTCCATCCTTCTTCTTAACGAAGAGTGAAGGTGCTCCCCAAGCAGAGGAACTGGGACGGATGAAACCTTTCTTAAGTGACGTGTCGATTTCTTCCTTAAGCTCGAGAAGATGATGCAGAGGCATTTTATAAGGACGCTTCGCAATAGGAGTTGTGCCAGGTTTCAAGTTGATGACAAACTCGACAGCTCTAGCAGGGGGTATTCCTGGAAGTTCTTCTGGAAATACATCTTGAAAATCACGAACAACTGGAACGTTCTCGATGCCTTCAAGAGGTGAAGCGTTCAATGCATTCAGAACATATATCTGGCTCTCAGCATCTTGAGCTATTCGGGCTGAGTATTTGATCACCTAACCAGAAGGGTGAGTGAGATGGACTGTCTTAGTAGCGCAATCAATCAAAGCATTATGGGCTGTTAACCAGTCCATACCGAGAATAATGTCTACGTCGGAAGGTCTAAGAGCAATAAGGGAAGCAGAGAACATCAACCCTTCAATTCTGATCTGATTGTTGTGACTTACCATCTTGGTTTGCCACCTGGAACGGGGAGTGATAATCTCTAATGGTGTGGGTAACAGCTCTAGATGTAGCTCATGCCGCTGAGCAAATTGTTGAGACACAAACGAATGTGATGCTCCTGAGTCAAAAAGGACAGAAGCTGCAACTGAATTAATCGGGAGGGTACCCATCACAATGGTTGGTTGTTTCTGAGCCTCTTCTGTATTGACATGGTTAGCTTGGCCCAGTATAACAGCAGAAGGTCTGGCATTGGGATTCCTGGGCTGACGAGCTCGGGCATCTCGATTTTGGTTCGGACGGCAATTGGTAGCACGGTGCCCTGGTTGACCACACTTGAAGCAATTCCGATCATTATGGGGAGGAGCTACAGCATTGGACTGTCCACCCTGAGTCAGTAGCTGTCTCGGCGGCGGAGGCAGGCGAGGTGCAACATAAGACGGCCTTGGTGTTGGAGCATGCCGATGATGAACATTGTGTGGGATCCAGACTCGACGTTTCTGAACAGGCTGACCCGAGGATGAGCCAGCTTCATGAGTGCGCTTGAGCGACTCCTGGTACTCAGTCAGAGCTGTTTCAACTTGGAAAGATTTGCTGACAAGCGTTGCGAAATCTATGAGATCATGGACAGCAAGTGCAAGTTTTATATCAGTACGTAGTCCTTCACGGAATTTCTCCTGCTTGCGAGTGTCAGTGTCGACGTCATCTCCAGCATAGCGGGATAGTTCGAGAAATTTCCTCTGATATTCATCCACAGTCATTTTTCCCTGAGAGAGTTGGCGGAACTCCTGCCTCTTCTGGTCCATCAGACCTTGAGGAATGTACCGTGCACGAAAAGCTGACTGAAATTCCTGCCAAGTGGTTACTGTTTCAGCGGGCAACATACCCTTGTGGCTTTCCCACCATTGAGCAGCTGGGCCCTTCAGGTGGAATGTCGCAAAGGTGATGTAACTGTCAGGAGCAACATTAGCTGATTCCATCTCAAATAGGATGTCACGAAGCCAATCATCAGCATCCATAGGATTGGTGGAGTTGCGGAAAACGGATGGACTGAGGCGCACAAATTCTGGCAGAGTTATTGGAGCATTCTGTTGCTGAGCATTCTGAGTTGGGAATTGAGCCAATACTCCGGTCATAAACTGACGATTGAGCTCAAACTGCTGCATCATTGCGGCTATATAGGGTGGAGGTGGAGGATCGTCAGCCATCCTGCCAAATCAACAGGGGCAGTTTAGCAAGAAAACTACATGTGTATGGAATGATTCATGAAGTATCACGCACAACAGAAGGAAGTGCAATAGATACTTCAGCATATTCGCACCAGACATTCAAAGCCACACATAGCCTCGGTTACAATCCGGCATTACGACAGTTGAAAGGGGAGGGCTAGACATCTAGGCGGCGCGCAGGCACGCGGTAGGGAAGTACACAACGAGACATAGCAAAGGCTACATCAACGTCGGAGAAAACTGTTGGAGCGAGGAATCTGCAAGTGACAACACAGGGTGCCCTCGATAAGAGGATCCTGCAAGCAGAACCTGGCCCGCAATCTTGGAGCAAGGGGGGATATTTCAGAACACCGGGTGGATGTGATTATGAGAACCTAATGTTGGGGTTAGTAAATTTTTTAACCCAAATAGAAGAGAGATCAGAGTCCTAGAGTAAAGGTCGAGGAGTAAAAGATCCTAATACCACCCAATTGGCGACATGATCCTGTAAGCCACACAGCCAAGTTAGTAAATTAGTTTTTAGACCACTAGACTCAACTTCGGCCAAGGAGTTGAAAAGGGGGATCCTACATGCAGTCGGCTCTGATACCAACTTGTGATGCCCCCGGCTCAATCATGCACTAATCATACACGCAAATGCACACGATCAAGCCTAAGGACTCACGGGAAGATATCACAACACAACTCTAAAACATAAATAAAGTCATACAAGCTTTATATTACAAGCCAGGGCCTCGAGGGTTCGAATACATAGCTCGATGGCATACAAGCGTCAGCGGAAGCATCAGATATCTGAGTACAGATATTAAAAGAGAAACAGAAGGGCCTTTAGAAAGGCGGGGCAAAATAAAACACTACGATCGAAAGGCGCAGGCCTCCTGCCTGGGACCCTCCGATCCTACTCCTGGTCGACGGCAAGCTCGTAGTAGTATCCATCCTCGGGGTAGTAGTAGTAGTCGATCGACGGGGCAGCTGTCTCAGGGGGCTCCGTCATCTGGTCACGACAAACTGATATGGGGAGAAAAAGAAAACAAAGCAACCGTGAGTACTCAGAAGTACTCAGCAAGCAAGGATCTACACTACATATGCAACATTTTCAAAGAGAGACTGTATATGTGGACTGGGCTGCAGAAAAGCCAGAATAGAGAGGAAAGCCTAGTCCTATCGAAGACTAGCATCTTCATCGGTCTTGCAGCAATAGAAGAGAGCAAAACAGATCAATATAAAGTAGCAATATCATTAAGTCTCATCCTCACCCAGAGATCCTTTCTCGACTCCCTGCGAGAAAGCAATCCTAGAGCCATACAGTCATCAACCTCGTCCTGAGATCCCTTCTCGACTCCCTGCGAGAAGCAATCCCAGAGCCATATATCCAGGTATCATCTCATGTTCTAGCTGTATCGATCGGGATACAACTCCGAGTGTCCTTTACCGTAGGACCGGCTATCGATAGATGTGTTCTTCCCTGCAGGGGTGCACCAACTTACCCAACACGCTCGATTAACTCCGGCCGGACACACTTTCCTGGGTCATGCCCGGCCTCGGCCAAACGATACACCGCAACCCTACCTATAGCTCAGCAGAGAGGTCCCCGTCGGTCTATATCCTAAGCGCTCAGGGGTCTTGGGCCATCGCCTTGTGCACTCCGGGTCGGTGTGTGCAGGGTCGGGACGAGCACCACCTCAGTCCTGGATGGTACTGGCCCGGCCCGGCCACGAGGCTGAACTGGACGTCTGACAAAGCCTTCGGCTAATGCATACGATGCAGAGTGCCCATAACTCTTCCCACGTGATGGTTAGTGCTATCAGGCCCGAGGCCTGCTCGGATCAAATATCCAAATCGTTAGTGGACTAGGGCTTGCGGTAACGAGCAGAGACTCACGAAAGATGTGACCCCGTCGCCCCGTCTCGAGGACTTGCTGCAAGGGCTAAGAATGCCCGGCCGCGCCTCGTATTCATCACTCGGGCACCATCCAGGTCAACCCGTCTCCACAACACTCGCCACTTAGGCTCACGCGGGTACCCCTCAGGGTCGACCCGCCTTTCCAAGTAACAGTGTAAAATCCAAGTATCTGTGTGTCCATAACATCAGGGGAATCCGAGGTATCACCCTCGTTGGATTCCTACTCGATGTATCCGTCAAGGTGAACTCGGAGGAATCACCCTCGCTGGGTTCACACTTGAGGTGTTGTACGACGGCGTCGTTATCGGAAGCGGTGAAGGAGGAATCACCCTCGATGACCACGACCAAATAGCTACTCTACAGAGTTAACATCAGAAGTGCTACAAGAGGTTTCACCCTCGGCACTCGATAGTAACGCTGCAGTGTCGTTACAACTAAGGGGGGGGGGGTGATGTGCGGTGTCGGGTCCTGGTCCTCAATCCCGTTGATCGGGTCTTCTGATAATCCAGCGGGGCGGTCAGGATAAGTGGGGTCACTGATAGGTCTCTACCCAGCCTATATTAAGAAGTTTAGGATATGCAGGTAATTATCAACAGCAGGTTACAATAAACATGCTATGCATCAGAATAGGTAAAGCAGTAGCAGCAGCAATTCTAATGCAAGCATGAGAAAATAGAATGGGCGATATCGGGATGATCAAAGGGGGGGCTTGCCTGGTTGCTTTGCGGCAAAGACAAGGTCGTCAATGGTGGCGTCGGGCTCCTGAGTTGCGTCGGTGTCGAGGACGTCGTCGGTGTCAGGGTCTACCGAGAGAGAAGAGGGGGAAGAAACAGTAAATACTAAGCAAACAAGTGCTACACAATGTATAACATGACAATATGCAGTGCCGGGTGTGTCCTAACATATGGTTGCACGTTACCGAGGAAGGAGGAATCCATCCGGGAATGTTTTCCCGGTCCCGGACATTTGTCAGACAGATGACCGGAGGGGAACTGTTCCATGTTTGGGTAGTTAGGGACGTGTGACGGGCGAATGGACTGCGTATTCGGATTCGTCTCGAAATTCTGAGCAACTTTCATGTACAAAGTTTTTCGATCTGAGCTACGGATTATTTTATATGATTTTCTAAAGATTTTAGCAATTTCTGGAATTTATTTAATCATTTAAATTCGAATTATCCAAAACAGTGTATGCTGACGTCATCATGACATCAGCAGCCTGTTTAATTAATTAACAGTAGTTAATTAGGTTAATTAAATCATTAAGTTAATTAAACTTAATTAGTCTTAATTAATCAGAGTTAATTAGTAATTAATTATCTAATTAATATTAATTCATTTTTATTATATATATATATATATTTATTTATAAATCATTCTGGGACTGGGCCCGTTTGGCAGTGGGCCAAGCCGGACATGTCCGTCGGTGCCCGTTCGGGTGCCGGACACGTCCGGGGCACACAGCACGCGCGCGCGCGGGCAGCGGCAGTTGCTGCAGCCGCAACAACGAGGGCGGCGAGCGCGAGCGCGGCGGAGGCGGCGGGCGCGGCCAGGGAAAGCGCCGCGGGAGCGCGCGAGCGGGCAGGGGCGGTGGCTGGCGTGCGCGGCGGCGAGGCGCGCGCGGGCGAGGCGGAGAGGCCGCAGCGGGGCGACGGCGGTGGTGGGGAAGGGGCTCGCGACGGGGCACGGTGAGCGCGGCCCGGAGCGCGGCTCCGGCGCGCGGCGTCGAAGGGAGAGGGGAGGGCGGCAGCGGAGGCCGGGGGAGTGCTCACGAGGGGGAGGCGAGGCAGGGGTGGCCGGCGGCGTTGGTGGCGACGGGGTGAGGTCGCTGGCGAAGTGGCCGGCCGGGGCGGCCACGGTGGGGGCGACGGACGCGTCGGGGCCGGTCGGGAGCTCCTCTCCCGATCCGATCCAGAACCAGGGGGAGGAGAGGAGCGAGGCGACGAGGTGGGGGCGGGGTCCGGCGACGGCGAAGACGGGCGGCGACGGTGCTGGGGAGGGGCGCCGGCGTCGGGGGCGCGGGATCGGGCTCCTCCCCGATCGAATCCGGATCGAGAGAGAGGGGGAAGGGGAAGAGGAGCGAGGGGGGTCTGGGCTAGGGTTTGGTGGAGGGGAGGCCTAAGTAGGCCAGGGGGAGTGGGCCGGCATGGCTGGGCCGTGGCCCAGTTGGGCCGGGGGGGGAAGGGGGTTTAGTTTTCTTTTATTTTTTATTTTTTTTATTTCTTCTCTTTTTATTTATTCTTTCCTGTTTTAATTCCGTTACATTTTATTTTAGTTTTAGTAAAACATATACTCAGCATCTAATTTAGCATTTCCGTTTAGTCCACTGTCACAAAAAGTCTAGTCACCAAATAATTTAGTTTGATATTTTATTAATTGAAAAAGGCATTTAATTAATTGTTTTTGCCACTGTTTTATTTATTTTAGGACACTCAAACATTTGTAAAGATGTTGGTTTCAATTTTAGAATTGTCTCTGAATTATTTACAATATTATGAACAATTTAGTTTCTGATTTGAGCAACTTTTATTTTCCACTTTCAGTTTGAATTTCCATTTGAATTTGAATTTGAAAAGAGATAAGATACTAATGATGATTAAGCACTGTTGATCATGATGACATGGCATAATCAAAAGGGTGATCACTGTAGCTTAATACATGAGGCGTTACATCCACCCCCGTCATCATGCTAGCGAGAGCCACTTCTTTAGCCTTGGTCTTGACATTGGCGGGCTCGATCTCTAGCATCTTGGCTTGCTTCTCTGCCTCCATCTCAAGCATCCTCGCTTGCTTCTTCGCCTCCATGTCAAGCCTCCTCCTTTGGATCTTCATGAAGGCGTTCATTTGCTCTTTCTTGTCTTGCCGGCGCTTCTCCTTCCTTGAGTCCTTCTTGGTCATCATGCCCTCCACGGTTGCAAGCAAGGCGATCGACCCTGCATCCCGCTTGTCCTTCTTGGAGTTGGTCTTCCCCTGCGGCCGTGGCTTCTCACCCTCCCCAACCTCCTCCACGGCTTTCTCCCCCACACGCGCCATGAGGGCGGCATATTGCGCCTTGAACTTCTCCTCCCCATTGATGACCCTCCAAAAATGGGAGGGGTTGAAGGACTTGCCTTCATGTTGGACCTTGAATGCCTCCAAAGCTTGGAATGCCTACAGATGAATAACATGCAAGCATATGGGCAAATGAATATGCAAATGGACATGCAAACATAAACGGAATGAAAATAAAGAGGGGCGCATGCATGCCATGTCTTGCATGCCGATGCCGCTCATGAGGCGTGCCTTGATGCTCTCAAGAGTGGCACAAAACTTGTTGCACTCTTATTGGATCACCCTCCATCGCTTCGAAATGAACACCCACCCGCGCGTGCTATGCATTTGGTACGAAGCAAACTTCTTGCGTTCATGGAACTCACGATGGACACGAATCCAAAAGGTTGATGCCTTTTGTTCGGCGCCGACCTTAGGGTCTTGCCCAATGTCCCTCCAACACTCACAAAGGAGCTTGTCCTCAACCGCCATGTATGCCTTCGTCCGCTTGCTTTTGCGCTTTGGCTTCGCCCTGGTGGCTTGGTTGGCGAGCTCGTCCTCGAATAAAGGCTCCCCGTCGATGTCCAACTCATCCTCTTCCTCGAAGCCGTAGTCCTCCGAAAACTCGTGGTCAAGCGGGAAGCCATCCAAGTCCAGGCCGACCTGATCTTGCATGAAGGCGTCGTGCATGCCAGCTTGATCATAGGTCGCCGGCGTGAACGGCCCTCGGCCGTCCTGGCTTTGGGTCTCATCGGGATCGTAGCCACCGCGGCACTAGCGGCCGCCGCACCACCCTCGAAGATGATGATCTGCATGAAACGGTTGGTCGTCTCGTCGTCGCCGGCCGCCGGCATTATATCGAACAGGTTGCGAGTGCCGGGGAACACGTCGGCTGGCATCTCCCGCGCGTGTTTCCTCGCGCCCTCCGGATGATGAGGCACCGGCCACCGGCGTGGCGTTGAGGTCGATGCACGGGCGCAGGCGTGGAAGGCGCCACCACGCTCACCTCCGGCGAGCATTCCCCGGAGAGTCGGGAGTCTTGCGGGTAGACGTGGAAGCCGGGAATCGGGTGCGTTGCCGACGCACGGGGCAACTCTGGCAGCACCATCCGAGGAAACGCGGACGAGCCGATGCTGGCTGCGGCCACGGCGGCGTTGACGAGCCCATGCTGGCCAGGGTTTAACCCTAGGTAGATCAGGGCCTCCCTCTTTGTCGCCGCGACACGGGCGTTGGTGTCCTCCTGCTGCGCAGCGGCGGCGGCAGCCGCTACTTCGTCCCTTGCGTCCTTCGCGTGCCTCCGGCCCTTCCTCTTGGTCGACTGCACGGCCCGCTCCTCGGGCGTCAGGTGCTTCTTCTTCTTGGGAGACATGCCGGTCTTGCGGGGGGCGCGGGGCTTGCCTTTGCCAGAGGGGGCGGAGGCGAGACCGGACGAGGCGAGAGAGACGAGGCCAGCGGCGGCATCGAGGCCCGGAGCGCGAGCGGGCGGGAGGGTTTTTGGGAAAGTGGAGGAAAATGGTGGATGCTTTGCCATCGACTGATGGGCCAGAGGGAGTATTTGGCGCGCGGCGCGCGCGTCCGTCTCCGCGCCGGCGCAAAACATGCTCAAAATTGGGCCGTGAATGGGTCGGCATGCGAACATGCGTCCGTTTGGATCGGCGCGTTAGGCCAATTTTTCTGTCCGCCGCGACCCAAACGAACGCGCACGGACGAAATGGATCGGCGCGTTCAAGTTGTGTCATGGACGTGGCGCCACCGTGGAGACATCCGGCCGTGCATGCCACACGTTGGCCTTGTCACCGCGTTCCCCACACCAAGTCAACCCGGATGGACTTGTCCCTCCGCACGTCCATTTCCATTCCATTCCCTTGGATGCCAGAGAGGCCGCGTTCTTCTCCCCCCGCCAATTGGCACCCTTCACCCGTCCTCATCTATCGTTGCCACAGCTCCTGAATTTGTAATGCTGTGCTACACTTGTCGCCGCATTAGTTGCTCTCACGACGGAGGAATTAAGAAGGCCATAAGCCGGCGGCGCCATTGCTCCCGTCCCCTATAGCTAGCTAGCTCGGTTTCTCGCCACACCGCCTCTGCTCTTGCTCTCCTCCCGGTTGCCGGCTGCTCAGCTCCATCGATCTCTGCCTGGTGTTCCGAGATGAACGACCTCTTCTCGTCGAGCTCGTTCAAGAAGTATGCCGACCTGAAGGAGCAGGTGGCACTGGACGAGATGGAGGCCGGCGGCGGCGGCGAGGGCGCCAACCTCGACAAGTTCTTCGAGGACGTGGAGGGCGTAAAGGAGGACATCCGCGGCCTCGAGGCCATGCACCGGCGCCTGCAGTCGGTGAACGAGGAGAGCAAGACCGCACACGACGCCCGCGCCGTCAAGTCCCTCCGCGCCCGCATGGACGGCGACGTCGTGCAGGTCCTCCGCCGCGCTAAGGTCGTCAAGGCCAAGCTCGAGGCCCTCGACCGCGCCAACGCCGCCAGCCGTAAGCTCCCCGGCTGCGGCGCCGGCTCCTCCACCGACCGCACCCGCTCCTCCGTCGTCTCCGGCCTCGGTAACAAGCTCAAAGACCTCATGGACGACTTCCAGGTAAAACATTGAGTTTTCTTGGTTCATTGCCTCGCCCCGCGCGAGCCAGCTACCTGACCGGAGAGCGCGCAGGGCCTTCGGACGCGGATGGCGGCGGAGTACAAGGAGACGGTGGCGCGGCGGTACTACACGGTGACGGGGGAGACGGCGGAGGAGAGCACGATCGAGGCGCTCATCTCGTCGGGGGAGAGCGAGACGTTCCTGCAGAAGGCGATCCAGCGGGACCAAGGGCGCGGGCAGGTGATGGCCACGGTGTCGGAGATCCAGGAGCGGCACGACGCCGTGAAGGACATCGAGCGCAGCCTGCTGGAGCTGCACCAGGTGTTCCTGGACATGGCGGCGCTGGTGGAGGCGCAGGGCCACCAGCTCAACAACATCGAGACCCACGTCGCGCGCGCCAGCTCCTTCGTGGTGAGGGGCACCGTGGAGCTCGAGTCCGCGCGCGTCTACCAGAAGAGCAGCCGCAAGTGGGCCTGCATCGCCGTCGTCGCCGGCGCCGTGCTCGTCCTCGTCATCGTGCTGCCGATACTCGTCAACCTCAAGCTCTTGAGCGGCAGATAGATGCAGCATGGCGCGCGGTGAATTGATTGATCGATGACGTATCCGTTCGCCTCCATCGATCTCTTCTTCCGCGCTGCATGTTCTTGATGTATGTGTTGTCTCGTTCCTTTGGATTGAGATGGATATTCTTTTATCATAGTTAGCCTTTCGATTTGATCTAAAAAATGAAAAACTTGTCATAGATCAGATCAGAAGTGTTACTTTAGGAGTATCAAATATTTAAATTCCCTCTTGAGCCGGTTGTGGGAGAAGTATGGCCGGCCGGCATCCTTGTCGATTTATTCACGACGAGGGTGACAACGTGCAGGTCATGCTGTGTTCGTGACCTGAATTTCATTCTCGAATCTAACTATCTAGTGGCAGGTTCCTCCACAAATACAGTAGTATAGTACAAGAAAGTGTTAGGAACTAATTAATTAAGTTAATTAATGGTTTTTTTTAACATCAGTACAGACGCAAGCGCTCATACATACGCGCATACACTCGCCCCTATGAACGCACACACGCACACCCTATCCCTATGAGCACCTTCGAGAGACTGAGCCGGTATGTCATCTTGAAATTTACGAACTCACCGTAGGCGCCTCGTCGTCGACGGGAACGTCTCCTCCCACTGAAAGCGCATCGCCGGAAATCCTGAAATAAATCCAGAAATAATGCGAGCACCAGGACTTGAACCCTGATGGGGTGGGGATACCACTGTCCCTCTAACCATCCAACCACAGGTTAATTAATGGGTTGATCCCTGCTATGTTGGTTGTCTCTTTGGCAACTGCCTCTTTGTAAACCGTCTTTGTACCGGGTATATATACCCCTAATCTTCAATCAATGAGAACACGGTCTTATTCCGTCATTTGTTCCTCTCTCTTGTTTTCTCTTAATACGTTATCAGCACGATCGAGGTCGAGGGTTTCCCCACGTCGCCGCCACTCCCGATTCCCCTTCTCTGTTCGATCTGGGGCTCAACACCGCTGCTCGTCGGCCCTCCCCTGCCCCGTCGCGCCGTCTTCAAGGGAAGCGAGGTGGGCACCGCTTCGCAGCATGACCTCCTTCATTGTTGCTTGCCCCGGGGGCGCCGGTGAGGCCGAGGGCATCCGGCGACCACGCGTCACGAAGGGATGCGCGGTTCTGCGCCATGGCCGTGGCGAATTGGTGCAGGATCCGGCGGGCTTCCGGCGGTGGCGTCGGAGGTAGAAGCGGCGCCGGAGGAGGAGGTGGTGTCGCCGATGGTGGAGGAGGTGGCGTCGACGACGAGCCCTGGTCCTCTATCTCCTCTTCTTCAACCTTGATCTTGATGTTCAAGCCGGGGATGGTGGGGTAACCGCCGGTTCCCGCTGCTGCCGGCGTCGGGGACGGGAGATCCGGGACGCGGCCGTATCCAGGATGGAGGAAGTGCTCCGGCAGTTCGTCTGATGGCGTCGGCGACGGCAGCCACAGTGGTGCACCTGTACGCGCTGGGCACGGTCAAACCGGTGCTCCAGGCAGTACGGGGGCAGAGGCGGCGACGCGAGTTTGCAAGGGAACATCTCCTCTTCTCCGAGAAACTGCACCGACGGACCTGCAAGGAGCCAATCCATCGGAGAGATGGTGAAGGCAGATGGCGGCGGAGTGGCCGGTACGATGTAGTCATCGGCGACGGCCGAAGCCGAAGGCCCAGCATGATCCAGTGCAGGTGCGCCTTGGTTTGGAGCGGTGGCCGGAGCGGAGGGTCCAGCCTGGTGCACCGTTGGTGCTCGCCCGCGGAGTGGGTGGTTGCCTTGGCGTGCATACCCACGGTGACGGTTCTGGTGGTGGTTCCTGGCGAAAAAGCGGCGACGAGGGCCACTCCTTGCACCAAGACCCCGACGGCGACATGCAGCACGGTGGCGATGGATGCGTGGAAAGCGACGGCTCTGTCTTTGCATGCAGCGTGCAAAAGTGAAAGCCAGCGATGGCAGGCCCCTCCCTGCCATGACTCTTACCTTTCTCGTGATGGCTCTCCGACTCTCTCGGCAGAGCAAGTACTGATAACATGCAAAAGTGAAAACGTGATTGCCAGAAGTGTACGATTCTCATTGATTGCAAACTATTTATACATGGAGCAGTTACAATTCTGTGAGAGTAGTTCTAACCGCAACAAGGGGTTGCTAATGTGTGAGACATAGTGACAACTGCAATTAGGAGTTGTTAAGATCAGAGAGAGATTAGCAACTGCTAATAGCAGTTAGGATTTACAATGTCGGTTCCCTAATCTGCACTTGGTAATTAGTAATTCCCCATGTGATCTAATCCTATTCCTAACACTCCCCCTTGGATCACACATCTTCTTAGAAGTATCCATCATCGAGAGCTTTATGTATATTCCATCATTTAGAGCTTCATGTATATTCGTCATCGAGCTTGAGAATCATTTGTACAATTTGAGAACCTCCTCAAAAAAACCTGTGGAAAAAATATGAAGAGTAATAGATACACCATTGAAAACTCATTTTAAAACTCTGTGGGAAAAATATAAGGAGAAAACAATATGGTATAATTTATATTGCCTCGTTAAAAACCTTTTATGAGAAAACTGATGCAAAGAGAAGTCTTTATCAAGATGATTTATATATTCACAAAGACAAGCATTAATTAAAAGGAGTGTTAGAAATTAATTAATTAATTTAATTAATGGATTAAGCCCTGCTATGTCGGTTGTCTCTTTGGCAACTGCCTCTTTGTAAACCGCCTTTGTATTGGGTATATATACCTCTAATTTTCAATCAATGAGAACCCTGTTTTATTCCATCATTTGTTCATCTCTCTCTCTCTCTCTCTCTCGTTTTCTCTTAATAGAAAGCACGTTGGCCTAAGGCTACGTTGGCAGATCCCATGTATACATGCGGCGTGGTTTTTTTTTTTTTGAACCAAGGAAGGACCCCGAAGGGTCAAGCTGCATTAAACGGTGGAGTAACAGTTTACATAGCGGGCCTTAGGAAATAAAAAAAATACAAACAAGCCCTCAGCTTTTACAACCAGGACCCTAACTGAAGAAAGGAAAAAGCAATCTAGTCCTGCTCCACCGAAAACGAGGATGAGCTCAACACTGCGACCGTCGGCAGCGTCACCGGGGACTACACCACTTGGTGACGAAGCGACGATGGACGCCGCAGAGGGGCTACTGAAAGGCCTCCTTGTTGGCACTCCGGCCTGGAGGTTTGAAGAAACTGCTGTGCTCGCAGCACAGCGCAGAGTGGCCACACCGGCCCTGGATAACGGCGGCGCAAGATCGACGCCGTTGAGAAACTCCGCAGATTGCAGCAAGATCTTCCCCAGGAGCACCAAATCCCAGCACCCCGTCCCTCCTTCCGCCACCTCGGCGACAAAGACGAACAGGATGGCCAGAATCGAGTACTCCACAGAACCAGGCCTTATTAACGGAGTCGCCTGCCACCTTGCTCGCCATCGCCTCCGACTCCGACCGCAGGAGCATCGCCATGAGAGCAAGAACAGCCAGCCAGCGCCAGATCCGGCCCGAAGGACCTGCCGCCATCCTCCCGGCATGACGCCGACAACCAGCACAAGGCCGAAACCCAGCATGAAGCCGAAACATAGTACTATACCTAGCGCTACTATGAATAGGAATCCCGGCGCCTCTCCGTCGCCACCTCTGACCGGCTAATCCAGCAAGAAGGGCTCGGGATCGACCCGGAGGCTCACGAGAGACTCTCAAGGAGGGAGAGCGATGGGGAGGAGACCCGCCGCCCTTCGTTGGCTTATCTCGACATGCGGCGTGGTAGATTTGGCAGTTTGGAATAGACGACCGTGACGGTGAGAGCATTTGTCCTCGAGGTTTTAGAAACAATGCTCTTTCTTCGGACGGCAACACGAATCTTTCTGATTAATTAAAGAGTACGGTAATATGCATTTCGAAGTGCATGAAGCACCAGTGGTCTAGTGGTAGAATAGTACCCTGCCACGGTACAGACTCGGGTTCGATTCCCGGCTGGTGCATCTCTTTTTTGTTTTGCCCCTCGCTCTCTTCCACAGACCCGGGTTCAATTCCATGCGTGGAAGATCAACGCTCGGTCCCACCGTCACGAGAAACTACTTCGGCATGACCCAACTTCAGACGATGGCGCTGCAATTCTGCCGAAACTCCAGTCGTGATTGGATCTTCACATTCCCGCTGAATTCCTTTCAGCAAAAACACAGTTTCAACCAAGAGTTCCTTTTCAGCTTTTAGGATTCCTGCCTTCATCCTCAACTACATCCTCCTGCAGCAGCCGGTGCTATGCCAAGGCCCGCCGGTGCCGTCCTTCCCCTCCACGCAAGCAACGACCATCGATGGCAATAAGAGCTGCAATCTTTGTCGTGTGTCTTTTTCTCCTGAACAGGTGCTCCACCGACATCTCGCGAGAGTTCCTCAATACATGGGGGACCTCTGCTTGCCAGGCAATTTACAACACTGTTCTGGGACCTATGTAATTTCTGTGGAATAAACACTCTATCAATCATTAAAGACTTGATCTAAGCAACTAAATGACCAAAGGCTGAACGATCTAAGTTAGAGTCAGAAAGACAAGATAAAGCAGTCAATGAGTCAGACTGCACCATGACCGAAAGCTCCGTATGTTGTCGAGCAAGCGCCATACCGATCATCAAAGTGTGGATCTCCGCCTCAAGAGCATCATTGCAGTTAAACAGGTAGCGGCACGCCGAAAAAAAAAATGAGCCATCGTGCCTTCATAGAATCACCCCGGCCGCCGCCGTTCCATCTTCCTCCCGAAATGAACCATCGACTGAGAGTGCTGTTACACCACTAGTGGGTGCAGGCCATGGAAGCACTCGGGCCGACGGATTCTGCATAGGACCCTCTCCATAGTCCATGATCACCATTTTACCTTTTAGCATCTCTGTCTGAAGAGTACTTTTCGGCTGATTGCACCAAATTCATATAGCTGACCAAGACGTTAGTTGATGCCACGACCGGCGTGGCCTCCTTCCCATGAGTAATATCGCAACGGACTTGCCAAATTCTCCAAATCATCATGATAATCATACTTCACACTACGTTCGTACAATCCGCAAGAAGCAGCAGCAACCAATCCTTCCCGGAATCAATCACCATTGGCGGCTCCAAAATGAACCCATGGTCTCCTGTTAAAGGATTGCACTGATATGACTGGTAATCAATAAAGCTCTTCTTTACTTCAAGGTTAGGAAATGGTAAAGGATCTTCGGATATACTCCATCAGTTTTATAATATAGTGCATATAGATTATTTTTAAAATCAAACTTCATAAATTTTAATCAAGTTTATATAGGAAACTATTTAGAGCCTGTTTGGGACTGCCGCTCCCTAAAACTCAGCTCCTCTTCAGAAAACGCAAGTCAAACAGGGTAGCTCCATATATACCGCTCCACAAAAAGAAAATGACGCTGATAACGCCCACATGTGTGGCATACTAGACATTCGTCCACACACCGTGTGTGATGTAAGCAGGAGGTAGCCCACACGGGTCATGTGTGGGCGAGAACATTAGAACTGTCCATACATGTGGGCGCAGCTACTTCGTGCCACACGCCCAACAAGTACTACTCATCCCACCCCGCGTGTGTGGCACGAAGCAAAAATGCCCACACGTCTTGGCGCAGTTACGTTAGTTACCCGTGGGATGACGCTTTAGTTGCCATCCGGAATGGCAAATGTAGTTGTAAAAACATGGCAACTCTCTCTCTGTTTTGGTTAAATATAATTGTCATGTCTAATTTATGGTAGTTGGCGTGTGCTATCAAACCATAATTGCCGTATGTGATTAACTACTTGTCACATGTGGTCAAACAAATAGTTGCCATATGTGTTTACCTAGTTGCCACGTGTGGTCCAACCATAGCTGCCATGTATGATTAATCATAGTTGCCATGTATGATTAATCATAGTTGTCATGTGTGTTTACCTGGTTGCCACGTACGCGCAACTGCAGTTACCATCTACCAACGAATCATAGTTGCCATGCGTGTTTACCTAGTTGCTGCATACGCGCAACTGCAGTTGCCATCTATCAGTATTATCTTCCCTCGTCCCTGTGTTGAGAGCAAAAGTGACACTTCAAGGTCAGATGCGTGGCTTTCATTTGCCGACGGCTGATATGACCGCGTGTCTATAACTCTACATCATCCAAGCTTGACAACTCTCGGAATAATCAAACGTTGATTTTTCCGAGCAGGAACAGAAAGAACATCAGAATGGCGTCTCTGGAGTTGAACGCGCGCACGCACGCAATGGAGAATACAGGTCGACGCGGCCAGCTAGCGGCACCAAGCCGCCAACTACCTCCAGCGCCACCATCACCACCACGCAGTACCTCCGTGCCGCAGTGGTGCACCCCGCGGCCCGCGCTTGACCCGTCGCGATCCGGAAGCCCATCGAACCAACGTGCTATATAATCACGAGCCGTGTCGAGGGGCCTCTCGTCTCCTCCGCCCCCGGCGTCCTTCCTTCAGCGCGCCGCCGCCGCCGTGCTGTTATTGCCGATGGAAACCTCGGGACGACACGGCGCCTCCGGCTGCTACACCCCTCCCGCGGCAGACAGGCTCTGGGGGCAGCGCTCCTCTCCGGCAGCTGTTGTGTCCGCCTTCTTGCCGTGCGGCGGCCACGGTGGCCAGGCGCGAAGAAAGATCAGGAGCGCGCGTCTAGGTGGGAAGGTTGGGCACCGCAACGGAGAGGAGGCGGAGTTGGGCCCTGCTGCCTTGCCAGGCGGCATGGGGTTCGCGCGAGCGCTGTGGATGCGGATCGTCGCCAAGGTGATGAGCCGGAGGGGTTCCTCCGTGAAGGAGCGGTACGCGCAGGAGGATTACGAGCAAAACTTCGACGAGGGCGACGCGGCTGGGGAGCCCGAGAACCTCCCGCGGTCCTTCTCCGCGCGGTACGCCCGCCGGCGTCCTGCTGGGATGGCGTTCTCGGATGTAGCTCACCGCCGGCATTTGCATCCTGATTGTGGGTAATTAAATCTTGTGAGGAGTTTGTGGACGTGAGAAACGATCACGTCATCGACTCATGGGTGCAGCTCAGACTGGTCTCTATCGTTGAAGAAAAAAGAATACGACCATACGTACACGTACTAGTATTATCTAGCATGTTCTGACTTCTCGGGGCATGGCCAACGGTTAGCCCGAGACGTGCTGCCTCGCAGGCCAGCTAGACTCGGATGCCAGCGTGGATCAAAATCTATTGTCTTAAATGTGTTAGTGTTGCCGGCAGAAGAGTTGACCGCTTTGGGTGAAAAAGTGAGGAGAGCGAGGAAAAAATAGAGAAAGAGTGGTCCGGACACAGCTGAAGCATGCACGCAGGCCATGGTCGGCAGCAGCATTACCACCTCGAGCTCGGCCACTACATGACCTTGAGCTTGTGCACTCGGATCTAGTCGGAGCCGAGGTACATCGTGACTGGATTTCGGAGAAAAACTTGTCGACGGCGCTTGATTCAGGAGACGGAGCAAAGTCGTAGCCTGCCTGCACCGGCTTGGCCGGTCCAGGGAAATGAGCAAAGTCGTCGCTTGCCTGCACTGCCCTGGCCGGCTGGGGCCATGCCAAGGCGCACCATCACATGACCGTTCATTCCGGCAGGAACGACGGAGTTGTCGGCTGCACCAGCCACACGAGGCCTTGAGCTCGTCCATCCCTGGCCTCAAATTGGTTGGGGAGAAATACATTGCAAGGGGTTTCAAAAGAAAAAAAGTGGTGGGGGCTATGCATCCGGGAGGATTGAGAGAATCGGCGACGTGGTGGCTTGAGGAAGAAGATCGGGGCTTAAGAGAAAAGGGTGAGTCCCATCCAAACGGTGATTGATGGGACATCAATATCGTTGTTACACCCACAGCCCCTGCTGCTATACATACTGGACCAATTACTAGAACTCGTGCACGACAATTGAATTATCAGATACTTTCGTTTCTTGGTAACAATTCTAATGTTCATGAGAATATGATGCTGTCTAAATTGAATACATTTGTATTGATTACTAATGAAGGGCCTATCATTGACAAGAGGGATGAATACTGGAGCAGGATCAAGCATGGAGATGAAAGCACGCGCGAAGGAAACCAGAACGTTGTTTCTAGTGCAGATTTCAGTACTTTGAAGCCTCCTTGATGATATATAAGGATATGGACGAAATATACAAGATGCCCTTTCATGAATTTCGTTTATAGCTTAATATAGGTGCCGCGCCATCTTATTTTTGGGCCAGACCCATGTAATTTCAAAATATTACTTATAGGCTATTTTATAGAGTCCGTATTGTAGGGGAAGCGACTCAGGAGGTGTTTTAGTCCTACCTTGCCAAGGGGGGACGAAATCCCCTCTCTTTCCCCCTACAAATACAACCCTTAAGGCATCGTTTTGACTTTGAGTTTTGTTTAGATTAAAGTTCACCATAGCTGCAACTCGCGTACTTCGTTTGTGTTCAACGACCAAACAAAGACGTCACAGAACCCCACTTGATTAATAAAGCTTTCCTCTTACATTCGCAATATCTCGATTGCAATCTCAATTTCTTGTTTGTTCTTCGTTTGCTTGCAGGAAATAGACCTTCATGGTCAGATTGATCGTGCCCCGGCATGGTCAATAACCTCATCGGAGTTGGTTTAGCGATTGCTAAGGCGCGACATCATCGCATGTTCGTAGTCGGATCGTCAAAGTCGACTTCCTCCAAAACGATAGCTACAATCTCATCGAAAGACGGGACATCTTTGCCTCTATCAAGTGGTATCAGATTTCCAGGTTGCTCGGTGAGATTTTACTGTTTTTCGTAGTCTAGATTGCATCTGTTCTTCATACCCACAGTCCATGAAAAAGCCAAATAAAAATTATTCATATCCAAACAAGTCTGAGCCTTTGCATAACCTTTTCAGTGTTTTTGCTTTGTTGAATTTGCGGTTGCATCATCGTGTCGAGTTGCTGGTCTTAGTGTCTAGTCCCTTAGAGTTTCGAGTTCTGTTCACAAGTTGTCACGTCGCCGCTGCACCATCATCATCACCGCTGCCGCACCATCGTCATCACCGCTGCCATATACCACCATACCACCATCGTCGTCACCGCTGCCATATACCACCATCGTCGTCACCGCTGCCATATACCACCATCGTCATCACCGCTTCCATATACCACATATCCGCCGCCATCACGCTAATCCGAGTTCACCTTCATCACAAATTCGCCACCAGTCCGTGTTCCACCGCCCTACATATATCCGCCACCAGTCCGAGTTCCACCAGATTCATCTCCGCCACCAGTCCTAGTCCGAGTCCAGTATTTGTTTCTCTTTTTTTTCAGATCACGCCATACTACGTGTTGTGATAGAGTCAGACTCCCCAACTTCCATGCTACCCATAGAAGAAAAAATAGTTCTAGTTTAAAAAAAACTAAGTCTGGAAAATTCTGGCTAGGCAGTTTTTAGACCATTTGTAGACTTTTTTGAAAAAAAATGTTGCGGAGCAAAAAAAAAGAGAAAAAAAAGTGAAAAAAGAAAAAAAAAGATTCGGAGTGTGCTCCTCCTTTGTTTACGTGCAGCACCGTGATTTTTTTAGTGTTCTAGGATCGTGTCTCTAGCATAATCTAGCCTAGGACCAGCACAGTACCCTCGTTGAGGATTTATTCAACTTTACACCCCTAATTTGATTATTGTTGTCATTTTTGCTACCACAATATAAGCCATCCCGGCTCCATATACATCTACATCATGCGTTTGACTCCTCCTGGTAATTGCTCTATCCAAGCTTTGAGGGTTTGACTACAACGGTTGCCGATCACCGCCTACTGCTTGGTAAGAATTTGAGTTTTGCTTGACGGATTTGTGAATCTCCACCACACCACCACCACCACTAGTAGTCTGTAGGATCATATTCTTGTGTGTTTCTATTGCTGCTAACCATGACAGGATCACAAGCCAACGAGAGTGACTGGGAGAACATGACGAACAAGGCGTTACATGATAAATTTCAGCAAATGTTGGGTGAACAGGTGCAAGACGTGATGAGCAGCTTTGGAAAGGCACTAGAGAGGATAGATGACATTGAGAAGACAATTGACACCAAGTTGGATGCCAAGTTCGTTAAAGTGCTCGCGCGACTACCACCACCTGCTGCCTCTACTGCACCGTTGCAACAACATCAATAACCACCTCCACGTCGCGATCCAGTAGGACGAGCGAAGCGTGTTCCTCTTGAGCCCGACCAAACTTTTGGTGCCGCTGCACCTACTATTGATGCTTCTATGGCTCCGGCTCCTGCTGCTGCACAGGAGGAGGACGATTATGAAGGCTACGAGGATGAGGTTGATCAAAATCAGAACTATGTGCAACCACCAACACCACCACCAGGTCATCCACATGCAAATAATCGCAATGGTAGGGCTGCACCCCCACCTTAGGTACGAGATCATGACCATCTTCCTAAACAAAAATTGAATATTCCACCATTTGAGGGTAGATATGTTCCTGATATATATCTTACTTGGGAGTTAGAAACTGAACAACGTTTTACGTGTTTACAATATCCCGAGGAGAGACGTGTTGCTGCTGCTGTTTGTGCATTCACTAGTTTTGCTTGTGTGTGGTGGTCTGAACATTGTAGATTATATCATGATAATATTCGAGCTACTTGGGCTGCTTTGAAAAATGCTATGCGTACTCGTTGGGTTCTACCATATTATCAACGTGAATTACTTCAAAAATTGCAGCGTTTAAGACAAGGAAAAAATTATGTAGAAGAATATTATCAGGAATTGCAAACTAGCATGATTAGATATGGTATTGTTGAGGATAATGAAGCTATGCTTGCACGTTTCTTGGGTGGGTTAAATAGAGAGATTCAGACCATCTTAGAGTATAAGAAATATAACAATATCACTCGTTTATTCCATCTTGCTTGCAAAGCTAAACGTGAAGTGCAGGATCGACAGACATTGGCGCGAATTAATTTTTCTGCAGGTCGATCATCATCATGGACACCACGTGCATCCTCTACTTCCACATGTTCTGCTACACCGGCACCTCCGTCAGCTGCCACCTCCAACCGTGATACAAGAAAGCAGGCACAACCACCACTATCTGCCAAGAGCACACCTTCCGGGCCTGCACAGAGCTCTTCTTCCTCCATGGCATCAACAGGGCAAACACATGATATTATTTGTCATCGTTGCAAGGGTGGAGGTCATTATGTGAGAGAATGACCATCTAAGCGTGTGATGATTGATACTGAGGATGGTGGGTATGAGTCCGCTAGTGACTATGATGAGGAGACTTTGGCTCTTATTACAATGAAGAACACGGTGGAGGTGATTCTGAACATGAGACACAATACATGGCTGCTGAAGACGCTGATAGGTATGAAAGTTAAGTTGTTCAACGTGTTTTGAGTGTGCAGGTAACACAAGCTGAGCAAAATCAGAGGCACAATTTGTTCCATACAATGGGAGTTGTGAAGGAACGTTCTGTCGTGTCATCATTGATGGAGGGGGTTGCAACAACTTGGCTAGCATGGAGATGGTGGAGAAGCTATCTCTCAACACAAGACCATATCCGCATC
The DNA here is from genome assembly GCA_011799875.1 of Thinopyrum elongatum. Classification (NCBI taxonomy): domain Eukaryota; kingdom Viridiplantae; phylum Streptophyta; class Magnoliopsida; order Poales; family Poaceae; genus Thinopyrum; species Thinopyrum elongatum. The sequence goes on along the minus strand of CM022302.1, from coordinate 225,781,855 downwards.
CTTATTACATCCAATGGTTAAACAACAGCGGCAAGGTTAAGGTAACATGTATTGTTTGTGTGCATTTTAGTATAGCTACATATGCTAATTATGTTGATTGTGATCTGGTACCCACACTACAGGAATCAGGAACTTTGCCGTCTGCCATGACAGACGGCAAAGGCATGCCTGGCGGACGGCAAAGGCCTTTGCCGTCAGCCAGCAGACGGCAAGACATCCGGCTGAACAAACTATGGCAAAGGGCTCTTTGCCGTCTGCTGGTAGATGGCAAAGATGCAAAGGCCTTTGCCGTCAGCCAGCAGATGGCAAAGGGCATGGACGGCACACGTGGCAGCTTAGGTCCGTTAAGGGGTTAACGGCGTGCTTTGCCGTCTGCCAGCAGACGGCAAAGTGCCCAAATAGGCCAGCCCAGGTAGCTGCCATGTGGCATGCTATGCCGTCTGCTGGCAGACAGCAAAGATGCAAAGGTCTTTGCCGTCTGCCAGCTGACGGCAAAGCTGCCAAATAGGCCAGCCCAGTGCACCCCAGGTTGCACAGGTAGCTGCCACATGGCAGCTTTGCTGTCTGCTGGCAGACGGCAAAGAGCCTGTACAACCCCTGTTTTTTCTTAAATTCATTCAATTTCACAGAATTTCACAGATATATATATATATACACACACACACACACACATTTGAAAATAATTTCAACAAGCATACCAACAATAAGTTTCCAACAACATATCCAACATACAAGTTTCCAACAACATATCCAACATACAATGGTTTCCAACAAGAAGTTTCCAACAACATATCCAACATACAATGGTTTCATCCATACATACATATCCAACAACAAGTTTCCAAAAACAAAAAGGAAGCACAAGGAGAAGAGTAGACTCCATCAATGCAAGCTTCCTCATCTAAAGCAAATCTGCAAATTGGGAAAGAAGAAAGTTAGAAGAAGAAGAAGAAGAAGAAGAAGAAGAAGAAGAAGAAGAAGAAGAAGAAGACTAGCTAGAAGAAGAAGAATAAAAAGAAGAAAAAGAAGAAGAAGAATTTATCTTCTCTTTCTTTTTCTCCTCTCCTCTTCTTTATCTTCTTCTTCTAACTAAGGTAGGTAAAATGCCATTTTTTAGCCAAGCTAGGTAAAAATGCTAAGTGTAGGTCATTTTAGAGCTAAGCTAGGTAAATAGGTCATTTTGGAGCTTAGTAAGGTTATTATGTCATTTTCGAGGAAAATAAGCTAAGTCTATGTCATTTTGGAGGTAACCAAGATTATCATGCCATTTTTTACCTAAGTATGCTAAGTATGTCATAAATGAACTGAAGAAGCTAAGTATAGGTCATTTTTGAGCTAACCTAGGTAGTTATGCCATTTTTGAGCAACTAAGCATATTTATTATTTGGAGGACAAAATGGCAAGTGTAGGTCATTTTGAGATATCCTAGTTAAAATCAGTCATTTGAAGGTAGGTAAGGTTATTTTGGCATTTTGGAGGAAAATAAGCTAAGTCTGTCATTTTGGAGTAAACCAAGGGTATCATGCCATTTTTTACCTAAGTATGCTAAGTATGTATAAATAACTAAAGAAGCTAAGTATAGGTCATTTTTGAGCTAACCTAGGTAGTTATGCCATTTTGAGCTAACTAAGCATATTATTCATTTTGGAGGACAAAATGGTAAGTATAGGTCATTTAGAGATATCCTAGGTAGTTATGCCATTTTTTAGCAACTAAGCATATTAAGTCATTTAGGAGGAAAAAATGCTAAGTATAGGTCATTTTATAGCTATCCTAGGTAAAGTATGTCAGTTTGGAGCTAAGTAAGGTTATTATGTCATTTTGAGCGGGAAAATAAGCTAAGTATAGGTCATTTTGGAGCTAAACCAAGGTTATTATGCCATTTTTTTTACCTAAGTGATCTAATTATGTCATAAATGAACTAGCTAAGCTAATTATAGATCATTATTGAGCTATCCTAGGTAGTTATGCCATTTTTAGCTAACTAAGCATATCAAGTCATTTTGGAGGAAAAAATGCTAAGTATAGGTCATTTTATAGTTATCCCAGGTAAAATATGTCATTTTGGAGCTAAGTAAGGTTATTATGTCATTTTCGAGGAAAATAAGCTAAGTATAGGTCATTTTGGAGCTAAGTAGGTCATTTCTTAAGCTAAGTATGCATTTGTTAAGCAAAACACTTGGGAAAACTTACCATCATCACGGAGGTGAAGGAGCGGTCGGGTTTGTGCCAGTGCCAGACGGAGAAGGACCGGTCGGGGTTGCGCCAGTTCGAGACGGAGAAGGATCGGTCGATGCTTGTCGGGAGGCATGCTGCACAAAAGATCATTTGCAATGTCTCGTTAGAACGATGCAACTGAAATGTGAATACTAGTAACTAACGACCATTCAAATGAAACTCACCGTGTCCGCTATACCAATCTGGGGCATCGGCGGAGGGGTCTGACCGTTTTTCTCGCACACGGACTGCACATTTTGTTTTCATGAGTCAGTCATATTAGTTAGTAATGAAACGAACATTACGTGCATGATTTGGCTAATATGCAGGAGAAACTTACCATGAGGAGCTCGTATAGGGCCCGGTGAGACGCGTCGTTCCGGTTCCTCTCCGCCTCCAACAGACTAGCCGTCCTCTCCTCCAACTCCCTCTCCCTCTGCTTAGCCTGCCTGTTTGCCTCCGCCAGAAGCTCCTTGGCCCTAGCCTCGATAGAGAGCTCCATTGGCCGTGGACGAGGCGGTATCTCAGGATCGGAGCTCGTCTGGCGCTTCTTGATCTCCGGGAGAGTTCTAGGACAACGTATGAGTCCATCCCCAATGGCTACCGAGCCATGGTACCTCCCGCCACCAGATAGCATCACGATCTCTGGATCAAAAGGACTCTGGCTCGGGTTGAAGTCCTCCCCTTTCCTCGTCTTCCCAACGTCTCTGTACCTCACGAGCTTGTTGTGGGAGGAAATGTTGGTGAAGCTCTCTGGATGATCGAGGTCATCCTCAGAGAATGCCTTGGCCTTCTTGTACGGGGCAGTATGGGCCATGGCATAGAGGTCGTACAGTGGTGGCACATCCTTCTTGTTGTGTCGCGCCTAAAAGAGAGGAACAAAATATTAGTTAAGGGCTCAAGCTAGCATGAAGAATGAAATTGCATGAATCGTGAAGCAAACCACATACCCAGTGACCCCCGTACTCAAACAGGTTGGAGCTCCCTTGATGGTGTGGCACACCTTGCATTTGGGCATGCTTATCCCTGGCCTTGTTGTGGATGCCTAGCCATTGGGGAGAGCACCACTCATCCACCAACGCCTCCCAACAGTCCATCCTATCCGCACACCATCTCGGGGGCACCTAAGTTAGACAAAGAGAAATTTCACTAGGTAAGTTAGACAAAGAGAAATTTCACTAGAAGTACAAGGCCTTAAGAATAGGTAATTACCTTCATGTACTTCTCCTTACTCAGATACTTGGCACGACACTTCTTCTTGGCCCTCTTAATGTTAGTCAAGGCGTAGTAGTCTCAAACAGCCTGCACCCGAGCCTCGTGCCGTAAGTTCTGAAGTAGGCGCTTGCACTCGGCTTCGAGAACCATAGCCGCGTCCGCCTCGTGTTCCTCAAGACACCTGTAGAAGGTCTGCAATCAAACAAGACAACACTGATTAGTACAATCACTAGGTACTGTTGATTTTTAATTCTATATAGGAGAAATTACCCAAACCGTCGGATCACAATATCGGCCACCGTCTCGCACAAGACACCATCGACCCTCTCCTCCGGCGGGGCCGGGGCAGCCACGTACAGCTCCCAGCTCAGTGCTAGCTGTGGAACCTAACCCTCACCGGGCAACATGACCCACCCCGGGAAGTGGTGCCGACAAAGCACACAAAGGACCTGGTTGGGCCTGCGGACACCAGGGCGTGTTTCCAACCCCTGCAGTATGACAAGGCCAACACATTAGATATTAATTTGAAGAAACATGAAGGCAAAAGGTTAAAAAAGAGTAAATGCACTTACTTCTCCCCGTTAGGCTCAATCAACCACCTGTGATCGCGGGTCGCCGGCACGGCCGGGAGCTTTGTACCACCACGCTGGTAGACCTTCTTGCTCCCCTCAACCAGCTCACCCTCGCTATAGCTATCGTCAGAAAAGGTGTCCTCGCCACCATCAGCATGGCCACTAGCCTCTGGAGTCATGTGGGACGAAGACTCTGGGACCCGAGTCTCCTGGGACGAAGACTCTGGGACCCGAGTCTCCTGGGACGAAGACTCTGGGACCCGAGTCTCGTCGGACGAAGGCTCGGCCACCCGAGGCTCGTCGGCCTGAGGCTCGTGGACCGGAGTCCGAGATGGGTTCAAGTCAGACGGGTCCACCTGAGATGGAGCACTCCGGTGGTCCGGAGAATCAGCTGGGGGTTGCGGCGAGGAAGGCGCAGCAGCCTTCCTACCTCTCCCGCCACCACGTCCACCTCTAGCAGCCCTCTTCGTCTTCCCCCGACCTCTCCCGACCGAAGAAGAAGCGCCCGCCGGTGTCTGCATGCTGTCTACCAGCGCTCTCCGAAGGTGCTGGGGTGGAATAATAGCACCCCTCCTAGCACGCGCTGAGGAAGGAGGCTCGGAGCGCTCTCGACCCGCGCCCACCATCAGTCAACACCTGCAATGACAAAGAGTAAACGAAATTAGTACAACATAAACATAATAAAATATTTAAGTGTGTATCATCATCATGAACATAATAAAAAAATGAATACCTAATAACATGAACTAATTAATAATATATATATGTACATAATAATAATTGAATACCTGACCTAACTCATAATTCACAAATATATGACCCCGTCGGCCTCTGGAAGGCCGAAGAGCACCTTTTTCGGGAGGTGTCGGGGGTCGGGGTGTCGGGGGTGTCGTGTCGGGGTCGGGGTGCTATGTCGGGGTCTCAGGGTGTCGTGTCGGGGGTCGGGGTGTCGGTGGTGTCGTGTTGGGGTGCTGTGTCGGGGTCGGGGGTGCCGTGTAGGGGTCGGGGTGCTGTGTCGGGGTCGCGGTGTCGAGGCGGGGTCGGGGTGTCGTGTCGGGGTCGGGGTGTTGGGGTCAGGGGGTCGGGGCGGCGACCCTCGACCCCTTTTCCCCTTGACCCTCGACCCCTCGACACCTCGATCCTCGACCCCTAGACCCTCGACTCCTTTTCCCCTCGATCCTCGACCCCTCGACCCCTTTCCCCTCGACCCTCGACCCCTCGACACCTCGATCCTCGACCCCTAGACCCTCGACTCCTTTCCCCCTCGATCCTCGACCCCTAGACCCTCGACTCCTTTTCCCCTCGATCCTTGAGCCCTCGACCACTCGGCGACCCTCTTTTCCCTCGGCGACCCTCTTTTTCTACTTTTCCTACTTTTTTTTCATCTTCTACTTTTTTTTTCATCTCCACTTCTACTTCTTTTTCTTCTTCTTCCTTCTTTTCCTTCTTCCTCTTGTCTTTTTTTTCTTTTTCATTTTCCTTATTTTCCTTCTTCCTCTTGTCTTCTTTTTCTTCTTCAACTAATCAACCTAAATCAACTAATTAACCTAAATCAACTAAAATCTACTAACCTAAAATCAACTAAAATCTATTAACCTAAAATCAACTAACCTAAAATCAACTAAAATCTATTAACCTAAAATCTACTAACCTAAAATATGAAACTTTGGGTTCTTGGCTCACTGGCTAGTGGCTAACTTCTGGATTTGTGTGTCCAAAGTCAAATCGCAGAATTTAAACAATATATTTAGGGTTTCTTTGGATTTCATGCATCTCAAAAGAAAAGTGATGCCTTTGGAGAGAGAGAAAGGATGGAAAGTGAAGAGGAAAAATAGAAGAATGAGATTTAACATATCTCAGACATAAGGAATTAAGAATCACGCCTTTGGATCTCAAAAGTCAAAATATTAGAATTTTGGAAGTGATGCCTTTGGATGCTTTACAGGGAAGGAGGTAGGGGCCTGTGCTGCTGTGTTCAACTCCAGCCAGGCTCCCAAAACCTTATATCGCAGTAGGATACATTTTGTTTACTCGGACTGGTCATGCATAGACAAATGAGCTCAAAATTGAGTAGTTTTACTAGGTTTAGGCCAGTACAAATCAGGTATCATGTGAGAAGTATCTGATGTCTTGACCAGACTAGTTCCCTCTTTTTCGTTGACTGAACCATTTGGGCCAGGCCTTCTTTATCATTTATAGTTATATGATAAGTTACATGACTCTAGGCAATTTACCATTTTCAAGCCAGATAGAGTCAGATTGGTGTAGGACTCTAGGCCTTTGTATATTGGTGTAGCTCAAATTTGACATTGCTCCAATTGGTGAGTTATGGATCATGAAGTCCTTAGGGAAGAGGTGGAGGAGTTGGAAATCTTTCTTGAAACTACAACACTACGATACTCATGAGACGAAAGAGGAACGCCTTGCTAATCGAAATCCTCGTGTTCTCAAAGAACAGTGGCAATTTCTAGTTGCATATTGGAGTACTAAATATAAAAAAACTAACCTACAATCTAAATCAACTAACTAATTAACCTAAATCTCCTTTTTTTGAGTATGTACAGTAGGGTAAAATACCCCACTGCTAACCTAAATCAACTAATTAACCTAAATCAACTAATTAACCTAAATCACCCCACTGCTAACCTAAATCAATGTAAATCAACTAATCAACCTAAATCAACTAATTAACCTAAATCAAAAAACAACAAGAAAAAAAAGAAAGAAAAAATGGAAGAAACCTCATCAGGGGGCGGAGCGGCGACGGGCGGCAGGGGGCAGAGCGGCGGGGCGCTGGGGCGCCGAGGGGTCGGGGGCGTCGCGGGCGGTGGTGGTCGGGGCGGCGGGGGCGGTGGGGGTCGGAGGAGGTGGGGGTCGGCGGCGGGGGCGGCGGGCACAGGGGCGGCGCGGGTGAGGTGAGGGAGAGAGAGAGGGGGGAGAGAGAGGGGTGGGGCGTGGGGCCGACCGTTTTTTAGTTAGGTTGAATTTCTTTGCCGTCTGCTAGCAGACGGCAAAGAGCATAGCTAGTGGGATGGGGCCGGGGGGGGGGGGAACGGCCGTTAGGTTGGCTACGCTCTTTGCCGTCTGCTAGCAGACGGCAAAGAAAGTGGCCGTTAGGTGGTTCTCGTTAGTGGGCCACCCTCCCTCTTTGCCGTCTGCTAGTAGACGGCAAAGCCTCTATGCCGTCTGCTAGCAGACGGCAAAGAGCTGGCTGACGGCAAACATGATCTTTGCCGTCAGCTCTTTCTTTGCCGTCAGTTTTCTGTAAGCTGATGGCAAAGACCTTATTTGCCGTCAGCTGGCTGACGACAAAGAGCTGGCTGACGGCAAAGATCCTGATTCCAGTAGACCATGGCGATTTGATAAAAAAATTGTACACCATGGTAGAAATAATCAGCATACTCTTTTTCATAAGGATAAACATATTACTTTGCTTCCTATGTCTCCTAAACACATTTTGAAAGATGATCTTACTAGAGCTAGTAAAGCAAAACAGGAGCAAAACAAGAGTGAAAATCAGATTGTGGCAAAAGAATTTGAGCAACAAGTGAAGCCTAATAACAAACCATCATCTCATGTTGCCTCTCAAATTAAATTGAAAAGTGGATATTTACTTGCTACCAAATCTGATATTGATGATATAGATTTCAGCAAATCTGATTGCTATGCTTTTGTGTGCAAAGAGGCATTATTTTCATTCAAGGCTTCGTCTTTGCCTCCTGCTGTCACTAGCATTTTGCAGAAGTTCACTGACGTCTTTCCACAAGACATGCCATCGGGATTACCACCTATTCGACGGATTGAGCATTAGATTGACAAAACAAAACCACGACAGTTGGCACCCACCATGGGGCCAGCACACGGTGGTTTTGAGTTCTTGAAGGGCTCTTTCCCAGGGATCGAGGGATACACCGTTGGCAGGATGACCAAGAGTCACCGCGGCAAGCTCTACATCGATGATGCTGGCTAGGGCCCTGAGGCCGACTCAATCGAGTACGGGTACCGGGTCCTCTTTGGCGGAATTCATGTCTTAATCAGCAAGATCGGCAGATCTGAGCCTGAGCCGGACGTCTGCACCGACCTCATCGAGCCGGCTCAGTGGACGCAACCCGCCCGGATCCAAGCCGGCCGAAAGCACGTCTTCGTTGGTTTCACGCAAGGAGTGGAACTTGCAAAAAATTCCGCGTCTGGAGGAGAGACTCTTGTCTATTCAGATGGCGAGTCCTTGACCAGGGAGACGGAGTCAATCTACTAGCTTCAAGACGGCAGGCCTGGGGGCTGTTCCGATGGCGACATTATTCCGGACCCCTACGAGCCGCCGTGCTGAGCCGCCATATTCATGGCAAGGACGACACTGGCTCTCAATACCACGACGGCTAGAGCAACAGAAGCAACTGACCCTTCAGCATCTGGCTCAGTCAGGCCTCCGGCTCAAGTTCTGTCTGAGCTGATAACCACCCTAACAACCTTGCTGGCAACCAAGGTCACTGCGGAAAATCAGGTAGAGCGCAATGCGAAAATTGCGAAGCTTCGGGAACAGATGACTAAAGCTCAGGAGGATATCAACATCGAGAACACCCGGACAGCCGAGTTGCAAGCTCAGGTTAATGTAGAGGCGGAGCATTTGAAGACGGAGGCTTGGCGTCTAAACCTTGAGCAGAACGCTTCCAATGCAGTTCATCAACGGAGGTACCGGAGTCGTTTGCCTCCGAGTTATGACCCTGCACATTTGTTCAACACGCCAGGGGCAGGCCCGAGTACTCCAAGAGCACCGGTTATACCCCAATTAATTGCTAATGCGCTAGGGAGCAGAGTGGCGGCGCAGCCGCTCCAGTTAGAGCCGGCCCGAAGGGAGGAGCCGGCCCCCGACCCTCGCCTTGCTCAGACGCCACCGCCACACTTTTCGACGCTGTCGGGTCACTTCTCCAACCCGGTGGATAACATGGTAGCAGTGGCAACCCGGCTTACTGCGATTCCTATCACCGGCAAGTCACCAGTCGCAGTTGAAACCCGGAACACGATTGCGCTTTTGCAGACGATGATTGCTCAGCACGCTAATTACTCTTACAGTCGGCTTCGTGTACATTCAACGCCGCTTCTGAGTTGTAGCTACAGCCGGCATGCTGAGTAGCCGGCGGTTTCCAGCAGCGAACGACGCCGTAACCCGCCCTAGGACAACCCACCCCGTAACCCGAGGACTAATGCTCAAGCAATTGTGGACAGTGCAAGGGCCTGTCGCGAGGCAGAGGCAGTAAACCAGGGGGCTTATCAGCCGCCCCCGGTAGTTCTATCAGCGTCGGTGGGAGCCGGGTCGAGTGCCAGAACCATCGGAGTGCCGTGCTTAGTGCCGGCTTTGCGTAACGAGCGCATGCCTAAAGATTTTAAGGGCCCTCGCAAGGTTCCCAATTACACGGCGGATCTCCCTCCGGAGGCATGGATTGAGAGCTATGAGCTGGCCATGGACATGTTGGACGTTAGTGATGCAGTATGTGCCAAGTACTTTACTATGATGTTGGAGGGGCCGGCTCGCACATGGTTGAAGAACCTGCCCCCCAATTCTATCAACACCTGGGCGGAGTTGAAGGAGCGTTTCATCAAGAATTTGCAAGGAACTTGCAAGAAGCCGATGACAATTGTTGATTTGCAGCACTGTGTGCAGCGAGAGAATGAGTCGGCTCATCATTGGGCTCGCTGGGTTGCGAGTATTATCCACTCTTCTGATAGTATTCAGGCGGCTCAGGCTGTGTTGATCTTGGAGAAGAACTATCTCTTTCAGCCTCTTGTGCAGAAGCTCGGGTGGCTTAAACGCAAGTGCACAAATATGGGCAATCTCATGGACGTACTTACTAGATATGCCGACTCTGATGGAACGAAGGATCCCAATTCTGATGATGATAAATCTGGCAAGGGCAAGAAAAATGGTGGTGTCAAGGGTCAACAGCAGAATGCCTCAGCACAGAATGGTAATCACAATAACCATGACAATGGTGGAAAGCGCAAACACCTCGATGGCGGGTCAGATTTTGTGGCTAACACTAACGCAGGGTTAAAAAATCAGCGTCGTAATGGCAAGCAACCTTATAATGGGGAAAGCCCAAGAATTATGAGGAAGCCCTTAATGGGCCGTGTCCGAAGCACAGTTATCCTAACAAGCCGTCTAGTCATGCTTGGAAGGATTGTTATATCATGCAGGAGTACAGGAATCAGTCGTTTTAACATCACGGCAACGGCAATGGGCCGCCAGGCGGGTCAGGCTCTGGAGGTTTCCAGGGAGCCTGCTTTGGTGGTGGCGGCTCAAATTCTGGTTATCAGGGCCAGGGGAACCATGGTGGTCATAATCAGCAGTCTGGTCAAGGTAATCAGCAGCAGAGTAATCAGTCAGGTTATCAGAGTAATCCTAAACAGCTTAACAATGTCCAGTACCATGTCTTCACTACGAGCACTTGCAAACGTGACCGGAAGGTCCATAAACGGGCTGTCAACACGGTTGAACCGGCCGTACCACAATATCTGAGGTGGTCTGAGCATACGATTACTTGGAGCCGCGCGGATCACCCGCCCCGGGTTGATGATCCAGGTCATCTGGCCCTAGTGGTAGCCCCTCAAGTGGGTGGTTACAAGTTCACAAAGGTACTTATGGATGGTGGAAGCATCATCAATATATTGTACTATGACACTTTTCGATGGATGAATCTGACAGAAAAGAATCTTAATCCGTCCTCCATGGTGTTTTATGGAGTTGTGCCTGGCAAGTCAGCTTACCCTGTCAGAAAGATTGCTTTGGAAGTGGCTTTTGGTGATGAGTATAATTACAGAGCAGAGATACTGTGGTTTGAGGTGGTCAAGATCAAGAGTCCTTATCATGCGTTGTTTGGACGGCCGGCTTACGCCAAATTTATGGCTCGCCCCTGTTACATATATCTGTAGCTTAAGATGCCAGGGCCATGAGGGACAATCATAGTTCATGGAGATCGTAAGATAGCTCTAGATTGTGAGGAAGGAGATGCGGCCTATACTGAGTCGACTTGTGCTACTGATGAGCTCAAGTTTTATAAACATAATGTTGATCCGGCTGATATGACCCCTCTGAAGAAGCCTACTACTGAGAAAGACCCTCTGCTCAAGTTTAAGTCGATAAAGGACACGCAGCAAGTGGATTTTGTCCCTGGTGATTCCTCTCAGCAGTTCACCATTGGGATTGGGATGGATCCCAAATAGGAAAGCGCGCTCATCGAGTTCATCCATGAGAATCGGGACATCTTTGCATGGAAACCTTCTGACATGCTAGGTGTACCGAGAGAATTCGCTAAGCACCACCTTAATATGAATCCTAAGATGAAACCTGTCCGACAGTTCCTCTGTCATTTTAACGAGGAGAGACGTAAGGCCATTGGAGAAGAAGTGGCCCGGCTCTTGGCTGCCGGGTTCATAGTTGAAGTTTTTTACCCACGGTGGTTGGCTAATCATGTGCTTGTGCTTAAGAAGAACGGCACTTGGCGTATGTGTGTTGATTACACAGATCTTAACAAGGCTTGTCCAGCTGACCTATTTGCTCTCCCCCATATTAACCTGATCATTGATGCCACGATGGGTTGTGAAAGTCTGTGTTTCCTAGATGCTTATTCAGGTTATCATCAGATCAAGATGGCAGTTGAGGATCAGGAGAAGACGGCCTTCATCACACCCTTTGAAGCTTTTGTTATGTGTCTATGCCTTTTTGGCTTAAGAGCGCACAGGCGACTCACCAGTGCTGTGTTCAGAATTGCTTTCATGGGCAGATTGGACGCAACATTCATGCATATGTGGATGACATTGTGGTTAAGTCAAGGAAGAAGGAAACCTTGCTCGATGATTTGAAGGAAACCTTTGATAACCTCCGGGTGTACAAGATGATGCTTAACCCGGCCAAATGCGTTTTTGGTGTACCTGCAGGAAAATTGCTAGGTTTTCTGATTTTGAAACGGGGCATCGAAGCTAACCTGGAGAAGATCGAGGCTATCACCTCTCTTTCTAAGACGGCCTGTATTAATGATGTTCAGCGTCTGGCGGGTCGTATTGTAGCCCTGAGCTAGTTTAGAAGTCGCCTGGGTGAGAAGGTGATCCCCCTGTATCAGATGATGAAGAAGACTGATCATTTCGTCTGGAGTGATGCTGCTAATGAGGCGTTTGAGGCATTTAAGAAGCAGTTGGCTGAGCCGCCTATTTTGGCTGCTCCGATCGACAAAGAGCCTTTGCTCCTGTATGTGGCGGCTAATAACAAGTCTGTGAGCGTAGCAGTGGTCGTGGAGCGCAAGGAGGCAGGCAAAGAGTATCCAGTCCAGCGGTCGGTTTATTATGTCAGTGAAGTTTTGACGGAGTCCAAACAGAGATACCCACATTTGCAGAAATTGGTGTTTGGGGTGTTCATGGCTAGACGCAAGTTGAAGCATTATTTTCTTGGGCATCCAATCACTGTGGTCAGTTCTGCTCCTCTGAGGGATATCATTCAAAACAAAGAAGCGAAAGGCAAAGTTGCTAAGTGGGCAATTGAGCTTGGACCACATCATCTGCAATATGTGCCCCGAACTGCCATCAAGTCTCAGGCCCTGGTGGATTTTATCAATGATTGGACAGAGCTGCAAACACCTAAGGAGAAACCGGATCATACATACTGGACGATACACTTTGATGGATCCAGGCAATTGGAAGGCTTGGGGGCTGGAGTTGTTATATCTTCCCCACGAGGTGACCAGTTTTGTTATGTTTTAAGGCTGATGTTTCCCTGTACTAACAATGCAGCTGGGTATGAGCTTTGCTACATGGGCTCCGCATGGCGAAGGAGATGAACTTGAGACGGGTTAGATGCCTTAGCGACTCAGACCTTGTTGCACAGCAAGTTTCAGGGAAGTGGGATTCTAAAGACCCGCTCATGGCGGCTTATCGTCAAGCAGTGACCAATATTGCAGGTCACTTTAAAGGATATCAAGTTGATCACATAGATTGGCGCCACAATGAGGCGATTGATGCTTTATCTCGACTGGACTCTCAACGTAAGCCGGTTCCCTCTAATGTGTTCCTTGATGTGCTGCATAACCCTTCTGTCAAGTTACCCTCACAGGAAGATCTAGCCATCCCTGACCCAGAGGGACAATTGGTGCGGCTCTACGTGCTATTCCAGATTGGATGATGCCTTATCTGGCTTACCTGGCTAGGGGCGAGTTAACCAGAAGATGAAATCTTGGCGTGGCAGATCATAAGACGGTCTAAGTCCATGTCAATTGTCAATGGTGAGTTGCACAGATGTAGTGTGACTGGCATGTTTCAACGCTGTGTTTCCCCTGAGGAAGGCCGAGAAATTTTGCAAGAAATTCATGCAAATGACTGTGGTCATCATGCCGGTTCAAGATCTCTTGTAGCGAAGGCTTTTAGACATGGTTTTTCTGGTTGATGGCTCATTCTGATGCAGAGGATATTGTCTGTAAGTGTGACGGGTGCCAGAAATTTGCACGACAAGCTCATGTATCGGCTTAGGAATTGCGGACGATCCCAATAACCTGGCCGTTTGCTGTCTGGGGGCTTGATATGGTTGGGCCCTTTAAGAGGTCTAAAGATAAGAAGACTCACCTATTGGTGGCAGTTGATAAATTTACCAAGTGGGTTGAAGCAGAGCCAGTGAGCAATTGTGAGGCGGCGACTGCAGTTCAGTTTATAAAAAAGTTGATCTTTCACTTTGGTTATCCTCATAGTATCATCACTGATAATGAGACCAATCTGTCCAAGGGTGCTATGAAAGAGTTCTGTCAAAGGGAACACAGTCCAATGGCCAAGCCGAGCGTGCTAATCAGGAGATACTACGAGGGATCAAGCCCTGGCTCATGGTTCCTTTGGAGCGCACTCCGGGTTGTTGGGTCGAAGAGCTTCCTGTGGTTCTTTGGAGCATAAGGACTACCCCCAACAGATCAACAGGCTACACGCCGTTCTTCATGGTTTATGGAGCAGAGGCGGTTCTCCCAAGTGACATCCGGCATGACTCGCCCAGGATGGCGGCTTACATTGAAATAGATAATGAGACGGCTCGTCAGAACGCCTTGGATGCCTCGGAGGAGGAACGTGACCTTGCGGCGGCTCGATCTGCAATTTACCAGCAAGACCTGCGTCGCTATCATAGCCGTAGGGTTCAAAGCCGCACTTTCCAGGAGGGCGACTTAGTGCTCCGTCTGATTCAAGATCAGACAGGCATGCATGCATAAGCTTTCACCTCCTTGGGAAGGGCCTTTTGTGGTCAGCAAGAACCTCAAAAATGGGGCATATTATCTCATCGTCATACATGAACACAATAAGTCACGTACCTCTAAGGAGGAGACCAACAGACCTTGGAATATTGCTCATCTTCGGCCTTACCACACTTGAGCCACTAGCTCCAATCATTGTACATACATATCATGTATATATCTTTTATGATCAAATATAATAAAGCCGACATCCCCGAAACTCGGGGCCTCTGTCGTTTCATTTCATATATTGTGCATGAGTCTTTTGTTTGTTGATCATAGGTCACTTGGGGGCTTCCAACTCACCGAGTTTAGCTTTCTCACCCTCTTAACTCGGCAAAAAGGCCACCATATATTGGTTAAACCTGCCTATCTGCTTGATGCTACTCCGAAAAGGTGACCCGGCGTACTCTTGATAGTCAATCTTTATGACCCTGCACTTGTCAAGGTTAAAACGGTAGCTTAAGTCACGTGAGATCCGACTTTCAGAAAGTAAGGATAAACCAAGGCTATCATGCCAGCTTCACTGAAGCAAGACTTGAGCCTCGAAAGCCAGTCTTTTTGTCGAGCCTCGAAAGCCGACTTACAATTTGTTTAGTATATATGAATATTGTTTATATGTGTTTTTTGCAGAAAATTTTGATCACATTATGGCAATGACTATATGTCTCCGGGTCAAATAAACTCCGGGTTGCTTGTGATGACTATTCAGCCTTTATTGACAATGAGTCGTCGGGTTGTCAACCTACAATTGCTTTTCAGCACTCAATTATCCTGACTATAAGTCGCCGGTACATAATTCGCCGGATCATTTCATACCAATTATAGTTTGGTGGAACTTTTTGCAGATGTCAGAATTATCTACATTTATAGGTTGCTACAGGCGACTTATTAAACACAAGCACAAACAATGGTTGTGTGATATTTAAACATAAGATGCCCAAGGTGGGTCAAGTAGTATGCATTGATCAAAAAATTTCCAACCAACAGGCAGACAAGTGTTTGCGCAACAATTAAACGTGCACGAAGGCACGGTACGAGCAACCAAGTATTTCAGCTAAGCCTATTACATGGCTACAGCTGAGCCCAGAATATTCAAAGTTTTTAGGCAGAGTGTAAACTACTCTTGCAAGCCGGCCTCTGTGTCATCCGGGTTAGCCCCTTGATGACCGCCAGGAGTTGACGCCTCCAGGTTATCCTGCGCCGGCTCTTCTGCTTCTTGGATCTGAGGGTCCAGATTCCAGTTGACATCTGTTAAGGCTTGGAAGACAGCTTCGTCGTGCAAGATAGGAGGCGGGTCAACATTAGGTGCGAAGAGATGCTTATGCCGTTGTGGAGTCAGATCAGACGATTTCAGTACTGGCGACGGAATCCGCGTGTTACTGCCATCGTAAGCCGGCTGATATTTCTTCAATTCCATGCCGGCGACAAGCTGACTCGCCAGTACTCGAGATTCCTTTACACATCACGCGTAGTCAGCTTGGGAAAAGGCAGTCCCATCGTCTTTGTACTCTGGGAACCCGCCGGCCATCTCTGACAGATCTAATTCTGGTGCATAAGCCATAGCCTGGCTTAACGCGGTTGTGGCTCCTGATCGGGCGGCTGATCTCTTTAGCTCTTCGACTTGCTGTGGAATGGTTGACAGCCTCTTCAAAACATCTTTTATGAATTGCGGCAATTCTTTTTCACCCATTACAGCTTTCAGAGTGTGCATGCTTCCAATATATAACTGTTCTGCCAAAGAATATACAACTTTCAACTTCATGACGTTGTCCTGAAGGTGGCGACTTCTATCACCTGCACAAAAGTTGCAATATGTGAGCCGCCATACGAGATATTACTTATGCATGACTTGCCAGGCGAGTTAATGTTTCTTTATAACTTGAGAGATGACTTACCAAATATGGCTTGTGTCATTTGAGAGATGTGGCGCTTCACCCGGCCAGCTCCTCAGTAACTAGTGCCAATTGGCTTTCGGCGACTTCTGCACATCAGATCAGGGCGGCTTTTTTAGTTTCAAAGGACTTCCTCTCTGTTTCAAAGTTCACCTTGATTTTCTCCAACTCCTCCAGAGAAGATTGCAAGCTGGATTCAACCTTGCCTCGCAACACTTGTTCAGATTCAAGTTCTTTTTTCAAGCCAGTCAAGTTTGACTCGGCCGTACTCAAAGCTTCATGAGAGATAAAAAGTTATTCAGTTATAAAGTTTTTGGCTCAAGCCGGCAATAATGTTCAACCCGATACTAGGGGGCTATGGCCAATTCAATTTCAATGGAGAAGTCCCAAGCAGATTGCAAGCAATATACTTAGCACTTGGGGGCTAATGCATGCCATTTTTCTACCTTAAAGAGTACAAGAAGACCCGGCTCATCTTATAAAGATGAGCCGGCCCTTGGGGGCTACAGGTTAATTCTTCAAAAACTCATAATATTGAAAGACCCGACTCGTCTCTGGAAGATGAGCCGACCCTTGGGGGCTACATGGCATTTCTTTTCTTATGAATCTATTTGAAGAACCGGTTTATCATTGATATGATAACCCGGCCCTTGGGGGCTACCTTATAAGAATTCAAGATGTTGGTCTAAATCTTAAACATACTCAAGTCTTCCTATCTTTAAGACTCGGGGCTATATAAGGATATATGTAATACTGGAAAGATGAGCATAACTCATATTTTCTTTTCATTATGTTGACCAGGTCGGCTTCCAGATCCCGGCTCGTAGAGAGGCGGCTCAGATAGCCTGCATGTAACTCTTTTGCGCTGAACTCCTCATAACTGGGCGTTCAAGTTTGGCTATTCCCTTTTCAGATAAGGCGTATCAATTTTGGTTGTGGTCTTGGTTAGCACATTGGAGACTTCTGGAGGTTTATATGCCTCACCCGTAATGGTAATTTCATCATTATGCTCCTCAGGAAGAACATCTTGAGCCGCCTTGGTGGGACTTAGAGCTGGAGCAGGACTTGGCGGGTTAAGCGCATCCGCCGGGTTAGCGCCAGTATCCATAACTTCAGTAGCTGCTAGTTCAGTCTGTGAGGGTGGGTCACCCTAGTCATCATGATGATCTTCGAGGTTCTCAGTGTTGGCCTTAGGGGTCACCAAGGTCTGATCCTCCGACATAGGAATATCTGGGTTTGTAGAAGACTCACCCATCTTGATTTTAGCTTTGTCCCTGCGAATCAAGATGCTGTATTCAAAAAACACATGCCAATAATTGTATCAAGCCGCCAACAGTTAGTAAAATTACTTACCCAAGGTTTATAATTAAAGCCGGCAGCTGAGTGGCGGATGAGTCTCCTGAGGATGGTGGCGACTCCTGATAATTTGAATCAGAAGGGTTAAGAGGCTGCCTGATAAGGCCGACCTGTGGAAGAGAAGGAGTTGGACTGTGTGGCACCTCATTATGTCACTTGCGGGCAGATGGTTCATGAGATAACCCGGCCAGCAGATCTCTAGAGCCGCCACTCCGAGTTTGGTGTCTTGACTCATGCTGGATTTTCTTCAAAATAAAGTTTGGATCTAAATGAGCATCTGGATGACAAAATCTTACTTTTTGAATGACCCGCCTTGTTTTCTCTGGAGACAAGGATTCTGAGCAGGAAGAGATGGAAAATACCTCAAAATCATCAGCCCGGCTTGTGGCAGCATCACCATGAGAGTAAGAAGTGTCAGCGAGTTCAATAAAGAGGTGGCCAAGGGAGTCAAGTTCTACCTCTGACTGGTTATCAGCTGCTGGTGACCCGCCCCTAGCTACCGGCTCATTCAAAGCACCAGATTAGTTCTTCTTTTGAGCCGGCGCAGTTTTTGTCTTGCTTGCTTGTGTTTTCTTCCTCTTCCAGAAGGGAGAGTCAGCCTGCATAGTTGAACATGGTCAGCAAGTGAACACTAGATAGATAAAGATTGACAAGCCGGATAAATAACTATGAGTATACTTACTGGAGGAGCCGGGTTAAGAGTACAAAAAGGATTCATCCCCACTCTATTTCAGGCGTCTTGAGATTCTCCAAGTAATTTCTTCACAATTTTTGGTATTTCATCAGCCTCTAGATTAACGTTGCTATATCTTTGAGGGTCCTCTGAACCGCCGGAGTAATTGCACATCAAGTCATTACGGCGACTCAGTGGTAGGATCCTCCAGGCAACCCAACACCGGGTTAGATCAACCCCGGTCAAACCATTGGCTCACAAGGCCCTGAGTTTTGAATACGCAGGGGCGTTTTGAGCATGCTCTTCTAGAATAACCTGGCTAGGGATGTCAAAGTTCATAGGAAGATGTTCAGGTCTATAACCCGGCAAGGGGTTCTCACCAGCTGGAGCTGTGTTTCTGCAGTAGAACCAAGTTTTAATCCATCCTTTGGGGTGACTTGGAAGGGTGACTGGAGGAAAGCAACCATCTCTCCGCCTCTGAATTGAGACTCCGCCGAGTTCTAGATTGGGGCCATCGGTAAATTCTGTTTGGCGGTTGATATAGACGAATTCTTTAAAGAGAGGAACAGTGGGCTCCATTTGAAGGTACACCTCGCATAGAACTTGAAATTGGCACAGATTCGATATAGAATTTGGAGCAAGATCTTGGGGATGAAGGTTGAAGAAATTCAGGAAGTCCCCGAAGAATTTTGACCGTGGCGGAGAGAAGCCTCTAAGGAGATGGTCTATAAAGACCACAACTTCTCCCTCGCCGGGTTGAGGAATATCATATCCTTGGGTGGCTTGCCAACCAATCTCTTCTTGAGCCGGCAGAAGGCCTTGTTCCTTGTAGTCATTGAGTACTAACTAGGAAACTTGGGAAGGCACCCAGTTGCAAATTCTGGTCTTTGACATGCTGAACCGCCTAAGTAGGATTAAAAAATGCAGAAATATGAATGGCGGGTTACTTATGAAGTGGTAGCTAGCTACATCAATTACATGATGAGACAGTACTGCTAGTTGTGATTAAAGACAAGACGACGTAATCATTAATGTTGGATGAGTCGCCCAACAGGTGAAGCCAGCTTAACAACAAAGGCCGTTTTCTAATATCTGGCGGGTTATGATTACAATGGTGAGCCGCCAGACAACATGAAGGCGTTTCATACTAAATGGAAGATTTTGTAAAATTCTGCTAAGTATGATACAAACAAGTTTCTACTGAAGCAGTTACAATTATGGATCTACCAAACAGTCTAAAAGGAGAAAATATTGCTAAACCTAAGACGAAGCTTCGGAGCAGTGGATGTCTAGCCAAAGGATTCGTAAGGGGATCTAAGTATTTTTAGATGCAAAAATGGTGCCACCGCTCCCGCCGCTATATTTCTATGAGAAAGCCCATCAAACTACATCTATGCTAGCAATGGTGATAATGGAGAGGTGAACTCCGATGAACTCCGACGAACTACCGTGGAAGAAGTACAAATCTGTGGAAGAAGGGATGGTGCACCTGACGGTTGCAGAAGACGGCGGCGACGCGTGGCTGAGCTTCGGCGATGATGCTGCGGTCCTGGATGAGTTCACCGGTGGCAGACGAACAAAGGCAGCAGCGCGACAGAGAACTTCGGCTTGAGGAATAAGAAGAAGCGGCAGGGGCAGAGTAAAAGTAAAAAAGAGGACCCCATGTGTGTACTTATAAGGCGAAGAGCTGAAGGGTAAATGGCAGGTGCGAAAAATGAGGGGGCGCAGTAACTTTTCGGAGCCAGAGACGCCTCAATTTTTGGGAATGGATATGCATAAAGATTTGATATGATGTCATCATGGATTTCTTAGGGTTTCCAGATATGACGTCGTTAGTGAGAAGATGTGAAAACAGCAAGTCTGGAAGCATTATAAGCCGACATTACATGACCCGGAGAAGATGCTGATATGACAAGAAGATAAGCCGCCAGGTTGAAAGAGATTGACATGAATAAGTTCAAATCAATCTGGGGCCTAATGTTGGGGATATAACCCCGCGACATACCCCGCCATGATTGGGCCGGGTCATCCAGATGGCGGCTTAGGAGCAATACTCAAGATGGGCCGAGGCGCCCAGGTGCAAGACTGGTTGGGCGGCTCACAGAGTGGGCCGACTTAGGGCCCAACATCCAAAGACGGCGGCTCATGGCCCTGAAGCCTAAGTCGCCAAGAGTTTCCTTGCTTAAGATACAAGTTAGAAATATTCCAAGTCACGGATCGTAGTACGACCCGGACTCTTGTAAGCCCTGGGTCTCGACCTGTATATAAAGGCAAGTCCTAGAGGCAGATAGGACTAAGTTACAATCGATCAATAGCTAGGTCAAGCGAATCCGCTCCCTTGTAATTGATCCTCAAGCAATAAGCAAACAAGCAGGAAGTAGGCTATTACCTCGATCGTGAGGGGCCGAACCTGGGTAACTCGTGTCTCTCAATTCCGCTCAACCCCAACAAGCTAATCACTTGGTTGCGATGGCCTCACGACTAAGTCCTCGCACAAGGACATCTGCCATGACAAAACCACGACACCCGGTGCTTTGCTGCCAAACCATGCGCCATACTGCACCAATCCAGAGGAGACGAAGGAGATTATGCGTCAAGTACAGGAGCTACTCAACAAAGGTTATATATGCAAATCTCTTAGTCCTTGTGTTGTTACTATTATACTAGTGCCAAAAAGGGATGGTACATCACGTATGTGTGCTGATTGTAGAGGCATTAATAATATTACTATTCGTCATTGGCATCCTATTCCTAGGCTAGATGATATGCTTGATGAATTGAGTGGCTCTACAATTTTCTCCAAAGTTGATCTGCATAGTGGATACCATCAAATTCGTATGAAATTGGGAGATGAATGGAAAAGAGCATTTAAAACTAAGTTTGGCTTATATGAGTGGTTGGTGATGCCTTTTGGTTAACTAATGCACCTAGCACTTTCATGAGATTAATAAATGAAGTTTTACGTACTTTCATTGGACGATTTGTGGTAGTCTACTTTGATGATATACTGATTTATAGCAGATCTTTGGAGGAACATTTGGAACATTTACGTGCTATTTTTATTGCTCTACGTGATGCATGTTTGTTTGGTAACCATGTGAAGTGCACCTTTTGCACCGATCGAGTATCTTTTCTTGGCTATGTTGTTACTCCACAAGGAATTGAAGTTGATAAAGGCAAGATTGAAGCTATTGAGAGTTGGCCGCAGCCCAAAACGGTCACACAAGTGAGGAGTTTTCTTGGCCTTGCTGATTTCTATAGGTGTTTTGTGAGAGATTTCAGCACCACAGCTGCACCTCTCAATGAGCTTACAAAGAAGGATATGCCTTTTGTTTGGGGTACCGCACAGGAAGAATCCTTCACGGTATTGAAAGATAAGTTGACACATGCTCCTTTACTCCAACTTCCTAATTTTAATAAGACTTTTGAGCTTGAATGTGATGCTAGTGGAATTGGATTAGGAGGCGTGTTATTACAAGATGGAAAACCTGTTGCATACTTTTCTGAAAAATTGAGTGGGCCTGGTCTGAACTATTCTACTTATGATAAGGAATTATATGCTCTTGTTCGGACTTTAGAAACATGGCAACATTATTTATGGTCCAAAGCATTTGTTATACATTCTGATCATGAATCTTTGAAACATACTAAAAGTCAGGCAAAACTGAATCGTAGACATGCTAAATGGGTTGAAATCATTGAGACTTTCCCTCATGTCATAAAACACAAGAAGGGTAAAGAAAATGTTATTGCTGATACACTATCTCGTCGCTATACTATGCTTTCACAACTTGACTTTAAAATATTTGGTTTAGAGACCATCAAAGATCAATATGTGCATGATGCTGAATTTAAAGATACATTGCAGAATTGTAAAGAAGGGAGAACATGGAACAAGTTCATCCTTAATGATGGATTTGTGTTTCGTGCTAACAAGCTATGCATTCCAGCTAGCTCTGTTCGTCTTTTATTGTTGCAGGAGGCGCATGGAGGAGGATTAAAGAGACACTTTGGTGTGAAGAAGACAGAGGACGTACTTGCTACACATTTCTTTTGGCCAAAGATGAGACGGGATGTTGAGCGTTTTGTTGCTCGCTGCACTGCATGTCAAAAAGCTAAGTCACAACTCAATCCTCATGGTTTATATATGCCTTTGCCTGTACCTAGTGTTCCTTGGGAGGATATATCTATGGACTTTGTTTTAGGTTTACCTCGAACAAAGAAGGGGAGGGATAGTATATTTGTTGTCCTGGATAGATTTTCGAAAATGGCACACTTTACACCATGTCATAAAAGCTATGATGTTTTGTTGATTTGTTCTTTCGTGAAATTATTCACTTGCATGGTGTGCCAAATACTATTGTTTCAAATCATGATACTAAGTTTCTTAGCCATTTTTGGAGATGTTTATGGGCTAAGTTGGGGACTAAACTGCTTTTTAGTACTACATGTCACCCCCAAACTGATGGACAAACTAAACTAGTCAATAAAACATTGTCTACTATGCTTAGGGCTGTTTTGAAGAATAATCTTAAAATGTGGGAAGAATGCTTGCCTCATATTGAATTTTCTTATAATCATTCACTGCATTCTACTACTAAGATGTGCCCTTTTGAAATAGTGTATGGTTTCCTACCTCGTGCACCCATTGATTTGTTGCCTCTTCCATCTTCGGAGAAGGTTGATTTTGGTGCTAAACAACATGTTGAATTGATATTAAAAATGCATGAGTTAACTAAGGAAAATATTGAGCGCATGAATGCTAAATATAAACTTGCTGGAGATAAGGGTAGAAAACATGTTATCTTTGCACCTGGAGATCTTGTTTGGTTACATTTGTGTAAGGATAGGTTTCCTGATTTGTGCAAGTCAAATCTAATGCCACGTGCTGATGGTCCTTTTAAGGTGTTAGAGAAAATAAATGATAATGCATATAAACTTGAGCTGCATGTAGATTTTGGGGTTAGTCCCACTTTTAACATTGCAGATTTGAAGCCTTATTTGGGTGAGGAAGATGAGCTTCCGTCGAGGACGACTTCATTTCAAGAAGGGGAGGATGATGAAGACATCAATACCATTGTTACACCCATAGCCCCTGTTGCTATACATATTGGGCCAATTACTAGAGCTCGCGCACGCCAATTGAATTACCAGGTACTTTCGTTTCTTGGTAACAATTCTAATGTTCATGAGAATATGATGCTGCCTAAATTGGATACATTTGTGTTGATTACTAATGAAGGGACTAGCATGGACAAGAGGGATCAACACTGGAGCAGGATCAAGCATGGAGATGTAGGCGCACGCGAAGGGAACCAGAACGGTGTTTCTAGTGCAGATTTCAGCACTTTGAAGCCTCCTTGATGACATACAAGGATGAAATATATAAGATGCCCTTTCATGAATTTCATCCATAGCTTAATATAGGTGCTGCGCCACCTTAGTTTTGGGCCAGGCCCATGTAATTTCGAAATATTACTTATAGGCTATTTTTTTAGAGTTCTTATTGTAGGGGAAACGACTCAGGAGGTGTTTTAGTCCCACCTTGCCAAGGGGGGGACGAAATCCCCTCTCATCCCCCCTACAAATACAGTCCATAAGGCACCATTTAGACTTTGAGTTTTGTTTAGATTAATGTTTGCCATAGCTGCAACTCTCATACTTCCTTTGTGTTCAACGACCAGACAAAGACGTCACAGAGCCCCACTTGATTAATAAAGCTTTCCTCTTACATTCGCAATATCCCGATTGGAATCTCAGTTTCTTGCTTGTTCTTCATTTGCTTGCATGAAATAGACCTTCGTGGTCAGGTTGATCGTGCCCCAACGTGGTCAATAACCTCATCGGAGTTGGTTTAGCGATTGCTAAGGCGCGACGTCATCGCACGTTCATAGTCGGATCATCAAAGTCGGCTTCCTCCAAAATGATAGATACAATTTCATCGAAAGACAGGACACCTTTGCCTCTATTAGTGGTTCAAGTTTTATGTGTGGTAGCCTCATCCCTTCGATTCCTACATGGATCGCATGGGGCAGCAGCAAGCGTTGCCCCCATAGTGCATGTCCTCACAGAACCTGTTCAAACTTTTAGCCTTGATTAGCGCCCCCGAAAAAAGACAAGTCGGAGCCTACAAAAGGACAAGATCAACTATATATTATTGTTAGCGGATTTGCTAAGTTGCTCATCCAATGATTTTATTTGGGGAACACCTATGCATCAAGTACAAGAAATGTTGCAGCCGCCTCCTCCCCTAAATAATTAGGGTTCCTCCGCCTCCTCCCGGCACCGCCGCCGGTCCGCCTCATCTCCTGTGGCCTTAGGGCCATGGGGCATGGTGGATCCTAGCCCTTACTAGTGGGAGGGCTCTGTTTTTATATGTGTTTTCGAGTTTTGTTAGGGTTTGTGTCCTGCTCAGGAAGGCCAGATGGAGGCGGTTCCCTGAAAATGGAATAATGTTCTTCCTGCCTATCCCCCATTTCGGTGGTGCATCTAGCATCGTCGGTGGGCGTGTGGAGGTGTGTCTCCAGCGGATCTGCCTTTGGTGGATTTTCTCAGATCTGCTCGTCGTTCATCTATGTTCATGTATCTTCAAGTTGGATCCTTCTGATCTATGCTACTCTTCATCGGCGGTGGTTGCTGTTCTAGTGCATTGGTCCTATGGGGCCTTAGCACGACGACCTCCCGACTGTCTACTACAACAAGTTTTGCCCGGCTCCAGTGAGGGAGGGGCAATGACGGCGGCACGCCTTCGACTGTCTTAGGTGCTTGTACCCATCACTAGGTGGTCTATGAATCTGGATGTAATGTTTATTATTTTTTATGTTTGTTGTATTGCTATGATTGAAGATGAACAGATCGAATATTTTCTCGCAAAAAAAGTACAAGAAATGATCTATGTTTCAGTCGTATAGACCATGATCTTTCAGATAATGAATAAATGTACATGAAAGATAATAGAAGAAAAGGGGGGGACAAAAGGTGACTGGATTATGTTTCTTTTTCAGATGAATTACCTGGGGCCACAAAACCAAGCTAGCAAACCGATCCTGGTTAAATGTCGGATCCTCTTTAACTCGTTAAATCCATTCCCCACGCCGGCCTCTTCTTCCCCACAACCTCAACTTCTTTCCCGTGCCACATATTACGCCCGTTCCCCTAGTCACTGCCATTAATAACCAGGAAAAGATTCAAGAAGATGAAGAAAATCAAAAGATCCAAAAATTCAAGGGGAAACATATTGCAGAAAAAGGATCAGAACACAAGACATGGACGGGGCTACTTACACATGTTAGATTTCCCTCAAACTCTACCTTTTAAAACCCTAGATGAGTCATTATCAAGAAAATAAGCTTATCTGAAAAAACCAAGAACATATAAACATGGGATTTTTATTTCTGTGCCCCTGGTTCCTTAGCTCTACTCATTCATCCCCACGCTCTTAACTTTTGCTCACTTTTCCCCACTCCCTTGTCTAAAACCCTCATAAATGGTCACAACGGAGGATGCCGTCGGGGTCAAACCATTAACCGTTAACTCTGATGAGTGGGCTCGCATTGAGACACGTCAGATGAGCTTGTCTGAGAGATCCCCTTGTCTGAACCTCGAGCCACTACAGCACCACGCCGCTCTGCCCCCTCCACCACCGTCGTGCAGCCTCCGCTGCCGTCATGCTCTCCAACCACTAACCCCATTTCGCCTCTGCCGCCGTCGTGCCCTCCGCCAGATCTACCACCACATCTCCCTCAGGATTAAGCAGCGATGTCGGGGGAGCAGGTTCTCAAGCCCATCGACCGTGGAGAGGATTGGGTCGAATCGGCAGCAGATAATTCATTGATTACACCTGGGTAAGCGTCATTTCCCCTCTAACTGATTTGCTGATTCATACATTCGGCCTTATTTGACAGCTAGTCGCGTGAATCGATCAAATTTTGCTGAATTATTCCCGGCCTAACTGTAACTTTTCCTTATTTGAATCGAATAGGATTGATCCTGCGCTTGCTTTCTGGCTGGCGGTTAGGATGGAAGTTAGTGTGCTGCGTGGTAGAAAACCGCATATAATTACTGGATTTTCTATCCAAAGGTGGTAGAAACAAGTATGTCGTTCAAAGATTTGCTTGCGGCGCTCCAAAATTATTCATATGGGTGGAGCCCTGCCGATGATGTTGAACTGAAATTTTTCAGCAGTTCCGAGCAAAAATTTCTTCCACTAACCTGCGATGAGCATCTTGGATTGCTCTTTACTTTGAATGCTGAAAGACGCTTCGGTAAAATCCTTATCGAGGTGCTTCAGCCACGCAATGAACGTGACAAGGGGAAGGTTGTTTAGAAATCTTCTGTCTCTGCTAATAGCGAGCGCCCCGACACTCCTTGTAGGTCAAAACCAAGCAAAGCTAGTGGTTCTGAAAGTCACAATATGTCTGCTGCCGCTTCTTGTGCCGCTTCTCCTATCCCTGCTGCAGCCGATGTAGAGCAAGATGCAGAGCCAGATGAAGAGGTGCCTCGAAATGATGATGAGGATGAGAATATGTTCCCTGATCTTGTAGATACTTTCAGTAAACAAGCAATGGAAGATGAATATCAGGAGGAACCTATCAGCCGTGCTAGATTTGATGACACTGACAATGAAGAGAGGCAGGAGAACATCGACAGCCTAGTTTTAGATGAATATGATGGTGAGGACATGCCAACAATTGAGTGGAACAGGGAAGATCCTCAGCTAGCTGTCGGCACCATATTCCAGTCGATGGTGGACTGTCGTAATGCAGTGACTACATATTGCATTCTCATGTGACGCCCCCGGCTCAATCGTGCACTAATCATACACGCAAATGCACACGATCAAGCCTAAGGACTCACGGGAAGATATCACAACACAACTCTAAAACATAATTAAAGTCATACAAGCTTTATATTACAAGCCAGGGGCCTCGAGGGCTCGAATACATAAGCTCGCATACAAGCATCAGCTGAAGCATCAGATATCTGAGTACAGATATGATACAGAAACAGATAAGCCCTTAGAAAGGCGGGGCAAAAGAAAACACTATGATCGAAAGGCGCAGGCCTCCTGCCTGGGACCCTACGATCCTACTCCTGGTCGTCGGCAAGCTCGTAGTAGTGACCACCCACGGGGTAGTAGTAGCGTTCGTCGGCGAGTGCAACTATCTCAGGGGCTCCGTCATCTGGTTGCATCAAAAGGATATGGGGGAAAAAGAAAGCAAAGCAACCATGAGTACTCATCCGAAGTACTCAGCAAGCAAGGATCTACACTACATATGCAACATTATCAAAGAGAGGCTGTAAATGTGGACTGGGCTATAGGAATGCCAGAATAGAGGGAAGGCCTAGTCCTATCGAAGACTAGCATCTTCAACGGTCTTGCAGCATTAGAAGAGTGTAGATTAGTACAGTATAAAGTAGTAGTATCATTAAGTCTCAGCCTCACCGAGAGATCCTTTCTTGACTCCCTATGAGAAAGCAATCCCAGAGCCATATAGTCATCAACCTCGTCCAGAGATCCTTTCTCGACTCCTTGCGAGAAAGCAATCCCAGAGCCATACTCATCACAAGTATCCAGTTCTAGTTGTATCGATCGGGATACAACTCCGACTGTCCTTTATCGTAGGACCGGCTATCGATAGATGTGTTCTTCCCTGTAGGGGTGCACCAACTTACCCACCATGCTCGATTAACTCCGGCCGGACACACTTTTCTGGGTCTTGCCCGGCCTCGGCCAAACAATACACTGCAACCCTACCTACAGCTCAGCAGAGAGGTCCCCGTCGGTCTACCTCCTAAGCGCAAGGGGGTCTTGGGACATCGCCCCTCGCCCTCCGAGTCGTTGCGCACACGGTGAATTTCGGTACCACCCCTCAGGATGGCGCCGGCCCAGCCGTGCCGCGATGCTGAACTGGACGTCTGACAGAGCTTTTGGCTAATGCATACGATGCAGAGTGCCCATAACTTTTCCCATGTGATGGTTAGTGCTATCAGGCCAGAGGCCTGCTCGGATCAAATATCCAAATCGTTAGTGGACTAGGGGCTTGCGGTAACGAGCAAAGACTCATGATCGATGTGACCCCGTCGCCCCGTCTCGAGAACTTGCGGCAAGGGCTAAGAATGCCCGGCCACGCCTCGTATTCATATCTCGGGCAACCTCCAGGTCAACCCGTCTCCACAACACTCGCCACTTAGGCTCACACGGGTACCCCTCAGGGTCGACCCGCCTTTCCAAGTAACAGGGTAAAGTCCAAGTATCTGTGTGTCCATAACATCAGGAGAATCCGAGGTATCACCCTCGTTGGATTCCTACTCGATGTATCCGTCAAGGTGAACTCGGAGGAATCACCCTCGTTGGGTTCACACTTGAGGTGTTGCACGACAGCGTCGTTACCGGAAGTGGTGAAGGAGGAATCACCCTCGATGACCATGACCGAGTAACTACTCCACAGAGTTATCATCGGAAGTGCTTACGAGGTATCACCCTCGGCACTCGATAGTAATGCTGCAGTGTCGTAAAGATAAAGGGGGTGTGATGTGCGGTGCTGGGGCCTGGTCGCCGAGTCTTCTGATAATCCAGTGGGGCAATCGGACAAGTGGGGTCACTGATGGGTCTCTAACCAGCCTATACTAAGCAGTTTAGGATAAACAAGTAGGTATCAACAGCAGTTACAAAAACAGGCTATGCATCAGAAATAGGATAAACAGTAGCAGCAGCAATTTCTAATGCAAGCATAAGAGAGAAAGAATAGGCGATATAGGCATGCTCAAAGGGGGGGTGCTTGCCTGGAAGCTCCGCTGAAAGGGAAGAAGAGTCGTCGATGACGTAGTCTTTTACAGGGACATCAACAGCGGTCTCGGGTTCTACCGAAGAAGAAGAGGGGGAAGAAGCAGTAAATACAAAGCAAACAGATGCATGACAAGTCAACAGGCAGAGCTAGGGGTGTTCTAACGCAGGGCTACACGATACCGGCGAAGGGGGATAACATCCAGGAAAGTATTCCCGATGTTTCGCATTTTCGGACAGACGGACAGGAGGTGGATTGTTGCATGTTCGCTCTGCTAGGGACGCATGACAGAAGAACGGACTGCGTATTCGGATTCGTCTCGCCTTTCTGAGCAACTTTCATGTACAAAATATTTTCATCCGAGATACGGTTTATTTAATACTAATTTTCAAAGTTTTAAAAGATTTTCTAATATTATTATTATTTAAGTTAATTAAAAAAAGTATTATTACATCAGCGTGATGTCAGCATGACATCATCAGTCAACAGGGCGTTGACTGGGTCAAACTGACCTTTGGGGTCGTTCGTCATTGACTGCTTAATTAGTTAACAGTTAATTAGCTAACTAATCAGATTAATTAGGTTAGGTTAATTAACAAGATTAATTAAGTTAATTAATTAAATCATTACTATTTTACATTTACATTTTTATTTTCATTTCTTTATTATTACAGGGGCGTGGGGCCCCAACGTCATAGGCCCAGGGGGCCTTTCCGGGCGAGGCGCGTGGTAACGGGCGAAGCGGGGTGGGCGTGGGCGGCAGCGGCGGCGAGCGGAGCGGCGGCCAGCAGGCGGGAGCAGCAGCAGGAGGCGGCGGCGGTAGGCGGCGTGAGGAGGGGGGCAGCCAGCGCGGCGAAGCAACAGCGGCGGCGGCGGGGCTGCAGGGCAGGGGCAGCGCGGCGCGCAACAGAGGCGGCAGCAGCAGTGGGGAGCGGCAGGCGCCGGGCGAGGGGCGCAGCCGGCGCGAGCGGCTTCCGGGGCGAGGCCAGGGGGAGCGCAACGCATGCGGCAGAGGCGGGGTCAAGCGGGGGCCAGCGTGGCTGGGCGACAGAGCGCGACGGGGAGAAGGCCGCGAGGCGCGGGCAACGCGGGACAGCGCGTGCTCGAGGCGGCTGCACGCCGCGGCAAGCAAGCGGGCACGAGGCTCTGCGGGACGCGGACGGCGAGCAAGCCGCAGGTAGCGGAGGCGGGCGAGGCGGCGAGCAGCAGCGGCGGTGGGCACGTCGGCGGCAACGCTCAGGGGTGAGCGGGGTAGCGCACAGCCGCGGGCACGCGCGAGGAAAGAGCCAGGCCGCGGCCAGCAGGCACGGGGCGGGACGAGCTACAGGGACGGGAGAGAGGGGAAGTGAGCTCACGGCCGTTGCCGTGTAGAGGGGTCGGCGAGGCTCGTTGGAGCCGTCAAGGAGGAGGTCGGGGATGGCGTGCGTTGAGGCGGCGAAGAGGCGACAGCGGAGCGGCGCCGGCGACGGCATCGGGGCGCCGCGGAGAGTGGGCGTCGGGCTCGAGGGGGGGGAATGAATCGGGGGGGAGCGATGGGGATTAGGGTTTCGGGTGCGGCAGGGGTAGGCCATATAGGCCAGTGAGGGGAGCGGCTAGGCCGAGTGGGCCGGCCTGGCGGCTGTGGCCAGCTGGGCCACGAGGCCCACTGGGGTAGGGGGTTTTTCTTTTGCTTTTGCTTTCTCTTTAACCTTTTCTATTTTCTTTCTTTTCTCACTTTTGCAAAATGGGTGGCCTCAAATATTGTTTTGTAAAATAGGTAATTTGGTCCAATAAATATAGTGTATTATTTAACACTGCTAGAAATTGGTTTGGAGGCAAATGGATTTCATATAAATTTTGTATTAGATAAAATGGATTAAACCTTGCTATTTTGGTACTGCTTCATGTTGTTAGAGTCATTTAACTAACTCAATTAATATTGATTATGTTTTTATAATTGCTTCTGGATTATTTGTAGTATTATGAACATTTTTTATTTTCTGTTTGAAGAAATAATTATTTGACTTGCATTTCAAATTTGAATTTGTGTTTGATTTTGGACAAGTGGCAGATTGACTGAGTGATCATGGTAACATGGCCACTGTAAGAGAGAGATCACTGTAGTGTGATAGTGGGGATGTTACAAATCTCCTCCACTACAAGAAATCTCGCCCCGAGATTTAAGTGGGGAAGTGAAGGGTAACTTCGGGAGAACTAGCCCTTATAGGGTTAATTATCTGGTGAACAATTCAGGGAATGCGGCAGAAGTATCTCTCGAGTTGAAACTTAAGGAAACATCAAGAGCAAAGTATGAAAGTACAATAGGAAGTTTCAAGCGAATGGACAAACGATCGATACCTGAACAGAGTGTGAGAAGGGGGGTTCAGAGCATCGGGAATAGATTATCTCTCGGAGGGTGGCTCGTGATAACACTCGAAACCAAGAGCATATGATACTTCGGAATCAAGGATATACAGGAGAGTCAGCTTTCGATCCTGTGGAACTGTGTGTGTGTGTGTGGGGGGGGGGGTGTCGATCAAAAGTAGGGAGAACGGTGACATCTTACCGGTCACGGCAACAAGGTAGGTCAGAGGGTAGTCTGTCAGTTATGTCGGTGACAACATCGGTACCAAGGGCGAGGGACGAAGAGAACCATTTTCCTGCTTGTTAAAATGAGGCGGACCAATAGGCAAAGTTCTCATCCATCGGGGGTTACCAGAATGTCATCAACAATAGAAACAGGGTCTCACTGACAAGGTTGTACATCGGGATGTTTTATAAGCAGGGAATTATTTCTGCTTATATCATATAGATCACAAGAAGGGTTAAACAAACCAATGGAAAGGAAAATGTGTTTATACACAAGAATTAGGAGTGTATCTTTTCCCAAGGAAAAGTAGAGCATGATATACACGTCAGGACAATAGGTACATCACCTTTTAGATAAAGGGGCGAGGGAATTCATGATGTTATCCATACAACGATGTTTGGATAATAGAGCAAGAAACATTTGGCAATGCACTTCTAATGTTCTTGTTGATATTCGGAATACTATAGTCATGCTTCGAGGTAGCATTGATATGGTGTTTCAAGTAAGGGTTGGATCTGAAGATCACAAGAGATACGAAGGAACAATTTCAAGAATAACAAGGAACTCAATGTATGAGGAAAACATCATCAGGTGAGTGTTGGAGGAAGTCAAGGATGTGGTTGATGATAACACCAATCACCGAAGAGCAAAGATGGTATTCCTCACCATGAATACGATTGACATCTCAGAAGAAGTCAAAATGTTAACGTTGATCACGACACATTTGTCGAGGGGTTTCAAGGAGATGAGATCGATCAATAAGATGGTCAAAGCAGTTGAAGTGAAGTTGAAGGTCAACGAAACCACGGATATGACACAAGCTCGAAATCTAGCTTGTTGTTCAAGGTGGAATGATAAGATGAGGAAGATCAACGTAAGCTTTGCTCATCGTTGAAAAGTTGTGCTCCGGGAATAAGGACCAGGTAGCACGGTTAGGATTAACACGATGATGATATAGCCGATCAGGCTACGAATGATGTGATGGAGTATCATCCCAATAAGAATTCACAAGAGGTAGTGCAATGACACAATATCCTCGAGATAACAGGGGCAATATTTGTAGGTAGATTAGAATAGAGGTTGGACAGATGAAATGATCTGCAGAAGACAAGTATAGTAACTTGTCCGGGAAATGGGATTAAGGATAAGCTATGGTCGGATCCACGAGTATAATGATCAAACTACCGATACAAGATGAACTTATAACAAGGGGTAATTATTTTTACGAGCAGCTTCCATGATAAGTTATACATCGGGTCCATGGGCATGAACACAAAGGTTCAAGGTCGACTCCCACTTCTTCAATGTATAACCTTTCATTCATTCCTCGTTTTCGAAGAGATTGTAGTGCGGAAGATTTATCTAGTGAAGCACCAGAAGAGTATGACTCGCATAACTTTCGAGTTCACACGGACTAGGGAAAGCATAGGTTCAACCCATTGGGGGCATCTTAAGAACATATACCACAACTTCCGGAGTATATAACACAAGCTCGCCAAGAGAGCAAGGTTGACAAAGCAGAGAATACAATTTACCAAAGGCAATATGTATCAGGGGAAGAGCGCACAAAATTTTGAATATGAAGGACACTGTCGGATAATAATCCAACAAGGGATTCAACGGTACTCAATGGATCTGATGCGAGTATCAGTACTCAATCAGAAGAAGGAAAGAATGCAAAGGCATCAGATTATAGAAACAGCTGAATAATTCGGCGTTCAAGTTGAAGGGAACTAGGTGGACAATCAATTGCAACATGATTGACCGAGATCCAACTCATGTCCAGAATGACGTCTGAGCAGGAAGGTCAAATTTCAGGGTTCGACTGATGATTGCGAGCATTTGCAACATAATGAATCAATAGGCTCAGGATGACAATGACAAAGGATGTTAATGAATATTGCCGGACATATGGATTTAATCATAATGCAGGCAGACAAGACTTTCGGGAGCACTAGGCTGCAGAGGATCTTCGGGAGATCGGATAGCAATACGAAGTATTTCGTGAAACACAAGAACAACTGGGGATAAATGGATCCCCGGAAATGTGAGGAATTATTCATAAGTATGTTCAGGCGGAAAGGAACTGCAAGGCAGTAGGTTCAGAGAATTCTCGAAATGTCGGATAGTATTTCGATATGTCGGATGGAACAAAAGAGTAACTGGAATGAATATAGGTACGTCAAGTGTAAGTAGTTATTCGTCAGGATTTATCGGTGGTCAGGAACAGCACAGCAGTGGGCACAGGGTCTCGGAATCATCAAGGAGTATCTTCAGAGTCTTCTGATGGAGCAGACGATTATCTGTGGCGCAGGGGCTCTCCGGGATGATGTGGTTACGAGAACCTAATGTCAGAGTTAGTAAAATCATTAACCCGATTAGAAGAGAGATCAGAGTCCCAGAGTATAGACAAGGAATAAAAGACCCTAATACCACCCAATTGGCGACGTGGGCCCGTAAGCCACACAGCCATGTTAGTAAATTAGTTTTTCGACGTCTAGACTCAACTTCAGCCAAGGAGTTGGAAAGGGGGGTTCCTACAGGCAGTCGGCTCTGATACCAACTTGTGACGCCCCCGGCTCAATCGTGCACTAATCATACACGCAAATGCACACGATCAAGCCTAAGGACTCACGGGAAGATATCACAACACAACTCTAAAACATAATTAAATTCATACAAGCTTTATATTACAAGCCAGGGGCCTTGAGGGCTCGAGTACATAAGCTCGCATACAAGCGTTAGCGGAAGTATCAGATATCTGAGTACAGATATGATACAGAAACAGATAAGCCCAAAGGCGGGGCAAAAGAAAACACTACGATCGAAAGGCGCAGGCCTCCTGCCTGGGACCCTACGATCCTACTCCTGGTCGTCGGCAAGCTCGTAGTAGTGACCACCCACGGGGTAGTAGTAGCGTTCGTCGGTGAGTGCAACTGTCTCAGGGGCTCCGTCATCTGGTTGCATCAAAAGGATATGGGGGAAAAAGAAAGCAAAGCAACCGTGAGTACCCATCCGAAGTACTCAGCAAGCAAGGATCTACACTACATATGCAACATTATCAAAGAGAGGCTGTATATGTGGACTGGGCTGCAGGAATGCCAGAATAGAGGGAATGCCTAGTCCTATCGAAGACTAG
This sequence comes from Thinopyrum elongatum, assembly GCA_011799875.1. NCBI lineage: Eukaryota > Viridiplantae > Streptophyta > Magnoliopsida > Poales > Poaceae > Thinopyrum > Thinopyrum elongatum. Next base: position 225,747,182 of record CM022302.1, on the reverse strand, counting down.
CATCTTCAACGGTCTTGCAGCATTAGAAGAGTGTAGATTAGTACAGTATAAAGTAGTAGTATCATTAAGTCTCAACCTCACCCAGAGATCCTTTCTCGACTCCCTGCGAGAAAGCAATCCCAGAGCCATACAGTCATCAACCTCGTCCAGAGATCCTTTCTCGACTCCTTGCGAGAAAGCAATCTCAGAGCCATACTCATCACAAGTATCCAGTTCTAGTTGTATCGATCGGGATACAACTCCGAGTGTCCTTTACCGTAGGACCGGCTATCGATAGATGTGTTCTTCCCTGCAGGGGTGCACCAACTTACCCATCACGCTCGATTAACTTCGGCCGGACACACTTTTCTGGGTCATGCCCGGCCTCGGCCAAATGATAGACCGCAACCCTACCTACAGCTCAGCAGAGAGGTCCCCGTCGGTCTACCTCCTAAGCGCAAGGGGGTCTTGGGCCATCGCCCCTCGCCCTCCGAGTCGTTGCGCACACAGCGAATCTCGGTACCACCCCTGAGGATGGCACCGGCCCAGCCTTGCCATGATGCTGAACTGGATGTATGACAGAGCTTTCGGCTGATGCTTACGATGCAGAGTGCCCATAACTTTTCCCACGTGATGGTTAGTGCTATCAGGCCAGAGGCCTGCTCGGATCAAATATCCAAATCGTTAGTGGACTAGGGGCTTGCGGTAACGAGCAGAGACTCATGATCGATGTGACCCCGTCGCCCCGTCTCGAGAACTTGCGGCAAGGGCTAAGAATGCCTGGCCACGCCTCGTATTCATATCTCGGGCAACCTCCAGGTCAACCCGTCTCCACAACACTCGCCACTTAGGCTCACGCGGGTACCCCTCAGGGTCGACCCGCCTTTCCAAGTAACAGGGTAAAGTCCAAGTATCCGTGTGTCCATAACATCAGAAGAATCCGAGGTATCACCCTCGTTGGATTCCTACTCGATGTATCCGTCAAGGTGAACTCGGAGGAATCACCCTCGTTGGGTTCACACTTGAGGTGTTGCACGACAGCGTCGTTATCGGAAGTGGTGAAGGAGGAATCACCCTTGATGACCATGACCGAGTAACTACTCCACAGAGTTATCATCGGAAGTGCTTACGAGGTATCACCCTCGGCACTCGATAGTAATGCTGCAGTGTCGTACAGATAAATGGGGTGTGATGTGCGGTGCTGGGGCCTGGTCGTCGAGTCTTCTGATAATCCAGCGGGGCAATCGGACAAGTGGGGTCACTGATGGGTCTCTAACCAGCCTATACTAAGCAGTTTAGGATAAACAGGTAGGTATCAATAGCAGTTACAAAAACAGGCTATGCATCAGAAATAGGATAAACAGTAGCAGCAGCAATTTCTAATGCAAGCATAAGAGAGAAAGAATAGGTGATATAGGCATGCTCAAAGGGGGGGTGCTTGCCTGGAAGCTCCGCTGAAAGGGAAGAAGAGTCGTCAATGACATAGTCGATCACAGGGACTTCAGCAGTGGTCTCGGGTTCTACCGGAGAAGAAGGGGGGGAAGAAACAGTAAATAGAGAGCAAACAGATGCATGACAAGTCAACAGGCAGATCTAGGGGTGTTCTAACGCAGGGCTACACGATACCGGTGAAGGGGGATAACATCCGGGAAAGTATTGCCGGTGTTTCGAATTTTCGGACAGATGGACCGGAGGTGGATTGTTGCTTGTTCGCTATGCTAGGGACGCATGACAGACGAACGGACTACGTATTCGGAGTCATCTCGCCTTTCTGAGCAACTTTCATGTACAAAATATTTTCATCCGAGATACGGTTTATTTAATACTAATTTTCAAAGTTTTAAAAGATTTTCTAATATTATTATTATTTAAGTTAATTAAAAAAAGTATTATTACATCAGTGTGACATCAGAATGACATCAGCACTCAACAGGGCGTTGACTGGGTCAAACTGACATGTGGGGTCGTTCGTCATTGACTGCTTAATTAGTTAACAGTTAATTAGCTAACTAATCAGATTAATTAGGTTAGGTTAATTAATAGGATTAATTAAGTTAATTAAGTACTAATTAATTAAATTATTACTATTTTACATTTACATTTTTATTTTCATTTCTTTATTATTACAGGGGCGTGGGGCCCCAACGTCATAGGCCCAGGGGGCCTTTCCGGGCGCGGGTGCATGGTAACGGGCGAAGCGGGGCGGGCGTGGGCGCCCGCCCGATCCGGCACGGGCGTGCGGGTGAGCTAGCTGCCGGCGGGCGGCAGGGCGGCAAGCGGAGCGGCGGCCAGCAGGCGGGAGCAGCAGCAGCAGGAGGCGGCGGCGGTAGGCGGCGTGAGGAGGGGGCGGCCGGCGCGATGAAGCAACAGCGGCGGCGTCGGGGCTGCAGGGCAGGGCGGCGCGGCGCGCAACAGAGGCGGCAGCAGCGGTGGGGAGCGGCAGGTGCCGGGCGAGGGGCGCAGCCGGCGCGAGCGGCGTTCGGGGCGAGGCCAGGGGGAGCGCAACGCATGCGGCAGAGGCGGGGTCAAGCGGGGGCCGGCGTGGCTGGGCGACAGAGCGCGACGGGGAGAAGGCCGCGGGGCGTGGGCAACGCGGGACAGCGCGTGCTCGAGGCAGCTGCTCGCCGCTGCAAGCAAGCGGGCACGAGGCTCTGCGGGATGCGGACGGCGAGCAAGCCGCAGGTAGCGGAGTTGGGCGAGGCGGTGAGCAGCAGCGGCAGCTGCCACGGCGGCGACAACGCTCAGGGGTGAGCAGGGTAGCGCACAGCCGCGGGCACGCGCGAGGGAAGGGCCAGGCCGCGGCCAGCAGGCACGGGGCGGGACGAGCTACAGTGAAGGGAGAGAGGGGAAGTGAGCTCACGGCCGTTGCCGTGTAGAGGGGTCGGCGAGGCTCGTTGGAGCCGTCGAGGAGGAGGTCGGGGATGGCGTGCGTTGAGGCGTCGAAGAGGCGACAGCGGAGCGGCGCCGGCGACGGCGTCGGGGCGCCGCGGAGAGTGGGCGTCGGGCTCGAGGGGGGGAAATGAATCGGGGGGGGGGGGAGCGATGGGGATTAGGGTTTCGGGCGCGGCAGGGGTAGGCCATATAGGCCAGTGAGGGGAGCGGCTGGGCCGAGTGGGCCGGCCTAGCGGCTGTGGCCAGCTGGGCCACGAGGCCCACTGGGGTAGGGGGTTTTTCTTTTGCTTTTGCTTTCTCTTTAACCTTTTCTGTTTTCTTTCTTTTCTCACTTTTGCAAAATAAGTGGCCTCAAATATTGTTTTGTAAAATAGGTAATTTGGTCCAATAAATACAGTGCATTATTTAACACTGCTAGAAATTGGTTTGGAGGCAAATGGATTTCATATAAATTTTGTATTAGATAAAATGTATTAAACCTTACTATTTTGGTACTGCTTCATGTTGTTAGAGTCATTTAACTAACTCAATTAATATTGATTGTGTTTTTATAATTGCTTCTGGATTATTTGTAGTATTATGAACATTTTTTATTTGCTGTTTGAAGAAATAATTATTTGACTTGCATTTCAAATTTGAATTTGTGTTTGATTTTGGACAAGTGGCAGATTGACTGAGTGATCATGGTAACATGGCCACTGTTAGAGAGAGATCATTGTAGTGTGATAGTGGGGATGTTACATCTCACTGAAAATACATATGTGATTGATAGGAGTGAGCCAACAAGGTTCACTGTTCATTGCCCATATGATAGGTGTAGATGGAGGTTGCATGCATCACATATGTTGAGGAGCAAGTTCATTCAGGTTTTTGTATTTCAGTTTATACAGATTCATTTTATTTTTAGATCATTGTGTAATGTTTTCTAACAATATTTTGTTTGGGTCCCTTTTTGTTTCATATAAAAAAGAACCCACACCAGCACACTTGTCCACCTGGAGGGGGAGGAGGGAAGGCTAAAACAAAGCTAACAAAGACTAGGTGGGTGGCAGATGCAATTTTGGATTGGTTGAGAGAAACACCAACACTTGGTCCAACAGCACTCCATGGAAAGCTATTTGAGAAGTACAAGATTGATATACCTTACATGAGGATTTTCTATGCTAAGGAAATGGCTCTTGACAGGATTAATGGTCCTTGGAATGAGAGCTTTTAGTTGCTCTACACATTTAAATCTGAAGTGGAAGCTGCTAGTCCAGGGAGTGTTGTAGAGATTGACAAGCATACAGTTACATACAAAATAAAAGGGAAGTCATTTCAGAAGGAGTGCTTTTGTTTGTTTCAAGGCTTGTTGGCAAGGGTTTCTTGATGGTTGCAGGCCCGATTTGGCTGTTGATGCAACTGCTTTGAATAGAAGGTGGAGAGGACAACTAGTGGCAGCTTCTGCAGTTGATGGACACAACTGGCTATTCCCAGTTGCATTTGGGGTGGTGGAGGCAGAGTCTGAGGAAAGTTGGGTTTGGTTTCTATAGCAGTTGCGCAACCTTATAAGTACACCCCCAGGTTTAGCTATACACACAGATGCTTGCAAAGGTTTGGAGAGTGCAGTTGAAATTGTATTTCCTGGAGTGGAGCATAGGGAATGTATGCAACACCTAGCGCAGAATTTCAGAAACAAATTCAAAGGTAAAGTTTATGATGAGAACTTATGGCCAGCATCATACACATGCAGTGAGAGGAAGCATGAGCATCATTTGAGAGTGTTGTATGCTCACAATCCTCTGGTGAAGGAGTACCTAGATGCACATCATGGAAAGTTGTGGTCAAGAAGCAAATTCAATGAAATATGCAAAGTAGACTATGTGACCAGTAACCTGGCAGAGTGTTTCAATGCAAAGATCAAGTCATTGAAAGGGCTTCTGATATGGCAAATATTTGGTAAAATTCGGCAGATGACCATGATAAAGATGGCTCTTCGCAAAAGAATTGCAGAAACAGAATATGTTGGCCATCTTATGCTCCCATCTCTTATTAAGTCATTGCATGCCAAGGCAAGAGGACTGAACATGAAATGCATTCGAGCGGCGGCACACGAGGCTGAGGTAACATATACTGACAGTAAAAACAGGGAATGGAGATATCCAGTTAACCTAGCAACTAGGAAATGCAGTTGTAGGCAATGGCAACTCCGTGGTAAGCCATGCATACATGCCCTACATCTGATGACTATTATAGGTGGTGAAGATGGTGAAGTTGATCAATACATCTCTGACTATCTTTCTATTGCCAAATTCAGGGCTGCTTATGCTTCCAATGTGCGTGCACTCTTGGGAAAAGACCAATGGAACATAGTAGATCCAGGGTTCAAACTACATTCTCCTGTACTGACTAGACCACCAGGAAGACCAAGGAAGAACATGATCAGAAGAGGTGAAGAGGGTCGTGTAAAAAGACAGCGTAAGTGCAAAAAATGTGGAACCCTAGGGCACATTGCTAGGCTATGTACCAATATAGTGGATGCTTCATTTGGAGAAGAGGAACAATGGGCAGCAACAAATGAAGAGGAGAATGCCGCATTAGAGCAGATTGAAGCTAATACAGAGGAGAATGAAGCAGCAAAGCAGATTACAACTAATTCAGAGGAGAATGAAGTCACTGAATTAGCACTGCCAGCAGCTTGGTATTTATGCAACAACCTTCCCTTTTTTGTGCATTTATTCTCTTTTTATTGATGGATTATAATCTTTTTTCTGTTTGACCTAGCTCTAGGAAAATTAGAGGAAAAGGTGAGAAAAGGCCAAGAGAGAAAGAATTAGAATATGAAGCCATGGCTTATGAAGGTTTTGAACCCCGTCAACTGGCCAGTGCAAGTTCTCCGTTAGCACCTCGACAACCACCACCCGAAGTGAAGATCAGAAGGAAGAATAAAAAGTTGGATATCCCACGTAGGAAAACCAGGAGCAAGGCTGTTAAGCCATCTCGGAACACAAGGAGTAAGGTGAAGATGTGGAATGCAAGTTGAATGCAAGTTGTAAACTTTGAATTTTAAGGATTTGTACTCTGTCGTCAATTGGAACAACTGTGAAAACTTGTAAAGTTTAATAATGCTATTCGTACTCTGATGTGAAATTTGAGGCAAAATTTAAATATTAGGCAAAATTTGAATATTAGGCAAAATTTGAATTTTAGGCAAAATTTGAATTTGAACCAACACTTGAACTCCGATCTGTGGTGTGATGTTGCAATGTTTGCTGAACTATTATAAATGTGGGATAAACATTAGGTGATCAATCCGATCTCTTTTGCGTGGTAAAACTTATAGTCATGGGAAATATGCTCCGAAGCTAGGGTAAACTGCCCCATTTGTAATCAAGTATTTTTTCGACCTACTCTAAATGAGCCAAATATTTTTTATTAACACCTATTCAATCTATATAGTGTAGATTCGAAGTCTCACTATTTATTGAATTAATCTTCATTTTTTTACATTTTTAAAAATAATGTGATTTAATAGAAAACCATTAAAAACATGTTTGAAATATGAAAAATGAAAACTAAGTTCAGATCCTGCTTATTCACTTTGAAATGAAGCTTTGGTGATTTTTTTGATTTTTCAAAAAACCTACCTCCTTTCCTTGAACTCTCTGCAATGTTGTACGTGATAGCTGATATGTGTGAAGGTTTTTTCATGAAAATGTCCATAGAACAAGTTTATGATTTTTTGTTGGTAACATGTCACATAAGACAACATTGTGCGCATGTTTTATATTTTTTGATTTTTTTAAATTAATGGTGCTCATTTAACCACGATCGTACTAGCTAGGTTTTTTTTTTGAAAATGACCGTAGACCAAGTTTAGTATTTTTCCTCGTTAGTGTGTCTTATAAAACGACGATTCGCGAAGGTATCATATTTTTTTGATTTTTTTTTAAATTAGTTATGCTCAGTCAAACACTAGATAACCCCGTTGACCAACTCAAAACCCCTCTAAAACCTGCGGGGTTTCGCCTAACCCTAGCTCCGAACATCAGCCGTCCGATCATACCCTAGCGCCAAGCGACAGCTCTCAGATATGGTCTTCTAGAAGGAATTCTAAGGCCAGGCTGCGTGCAGGCTCTGCGCCGTTGGATCACCAGGACTGCTCCACATCGTTGGATCCTTTGGCGATCTGCGAGACGTTGGTTGTGCTCGCCCACCATTGCCTCCCCTGTTTTCTTCTTCTTCTTCTGCGGCGACCAGAGGAGCCACTCGTCTGCTTCTTCTTCTCCGGCGACTAGATATGTCGAGCTGCACTTCAGCCTCTCACCCCTCATGGGCCCAGTATGGTCCAGTGCCCATGGATCAATGCCCTTACTGCCCACGCACCGCGCCACTGAAAAGGTTGACTTCGAGGGAGGACAAGAATGGCAACTTTGGGCGCAAGTTTGTGAAATGCGAGAGCAAGCCAGAGGGGCAGGTTAGATCTCATGATTTTTCTTTGATGCTTTCTTTTTCTCTTTGCTTCTAATTCTTTTTCATTGGATCTGAGATTTAGGGTTCATGATTTCGTTTCAGATCATGAAGAAATGCACACATTTTGAATGGATGGATGACTATGTTCAGAGGCTTCAAGGGGAGGGCTTGCTTCAATTCAATGGGGCCACAACCCGGGAGGTCAATATGCCGTCAGCCACTCGGAATTTGGTCTCTGAAAGTGCTGCTCCGACAGTTGGGTATGAGGATTTGAAGGGGGAATTAAAGAAGATGAACAAGAACTTGAGGCAGATGATTCAGTTGAACAAGCAGGCGAATCTGATAGCTTTAGGATTTTATTTTTGTATAGCTGCTCTAGGATTTTCTTACTTGCTGGTCATCACTCGTTAGAGATGTTCTCTGTGTTGCTTAATTTGTGGATCATGTGCTCTTTGTGTTGCTTAATTTGTGGATCATGTGCTCTCTGTGTTGCTTAAACTATGTCTCTATCTCCATCTCTGAATCTCTATAGGTGTTAGTTTTTGACACTTTCAGTTTCGTCAGACAACACCGAGGGCAAGAGAAAAAAAACATAGTTATTGGGCCCAAAATGAAACCAAGCTCTGGTTGGGCCGTCGCATTGCATGGACTGTCGAAGGCCCACAAAGATTAAAGAGGCCTAGAAAAATAGTGCATGCGATGGCTCTGTTTTTCCTCTATTTTTTGCTTGATTGTTTTGATTGCACCTACAGAGATTGAGTGCAGGTTGGTTACATTACAAGAATAGGTTACATCGTTTGAAATTACACAACAATTGATATTGCCACCAAGAGCCACCAACAAGTAAACAATGGGCTACCCTTCAAAAATTATTTTCATCCTGCCCAATGACCACAAACTATTCAAAAATTAGCTTCTTTTTGTTCATACAATATAGGTATCCTACAATATATATGGGCACCAACAATTCAAAAAAATTAGCTTCTTTTTCTTCTTTTCAACATCAACATGGCTCATCTTTCCAGCTTTAATTTCCTTTTTGACACCTCAACTAGTCCATTAGCCGCCCGTGCCAAAACTTGGAACCAATAAAACCTATAATATAAGGGCCAACATTAATTTCATCATGCCAAATGGCCACAAACTATTCAAAATTAGCCTTTTGACACTTCAACTAGTCCATTATCCGCGCGTGCGAAAACTTGACCCTAAAATATAAGGGCCTACTCTAAATGGGAAAATTAAACTTGACCTACACAACATGAATATAACAAGACGAATGGGCTACCCTCCAACCATTTTTACAAGGCTAACCCCAAAACTTGCTGGTTTTCATTGAGGGATACCCTTTCATTGATTGATTTAGCAGAAGGGCTCGTCTACGGCACCATATCCATCTAGCGATATCTCACGTCAAATAAGATAGAAATAGCAAGCAAAACACAGATAACCAACGACATATCAAATAAGGGTAGCAAGCATAACATAGTTATTAGGGGATAACACAACAGAGATAACATGGTACAACCAACGACATAATTAAGATAGAAATATATAAAAGATAAAAAGCCCTAAAACCCTAGGGCAAGACAAGCTTCATGAGACCGGGCCTTCACCACCATCTTCACTGCGCCTCCTCTTCACTGCTCCTCCTCCATGCCGTCCTCGCCGAGGTAGTAGGGGAGGTGTAACACCCCCTTGTAATAAGCTCTGTGACACTCTGTTAAAACTGCCAAGTCATGATCATTTGCAGTGCCAAGTCATAAGGGTTAATGATCCAATTCAAATTCACATCTGAAGATCAACTCAAATTCAAAGGTGAAATATAAAGTTGATCAAACACTGTTGGGAAAATGTTCATTAAATGGCAAATAATCCAAGAACATTTCTAAAATCAACATCAAAATAATTGGAGTTGGACAAGTGACTCAAACAAGATGAAACAGCACCCAAAACAGCAATATTAAATCATTACAAATTCAAATGGCTTCCAAATCTGTACAAACCACTTTTTGGTGAGAGCTAATATTGCATTGCAATATTTGGGACTACCCTCACATTTTTCAGAAGTGTAGAAATGCCCTAACTATTTCAGAATAGAAAGGAAAAGAAAACAGAAAATTAAGAAAAAAGAAAAAGGCTAAAGCTGGACTGGTCCAAGTGCACAGTGCACTGGCCCAGCCCAGCCGGCCCACCTTACCTCTCTCCGTCGTCGTGTCGACGCGCCCCTGGCCGAGCGCGCGCGCGCCGGTGCGGCGCCGACACGTCGCCGCCCACCGACGAAACAGGAGGCGGAGGGGGATAAGGGCGAAGTCGAGCCGTCCCCCCTGGCCACCCCGTTCACTCTCCCCTCTCCTCCCTCGCTCGCTCCGCCCCTCGCTCCCTCCCAGATCCGGCCACCGAGCGCCGTCGTCGCCGCACTTCGCCATTTGCCGTGGCCACCGGTGACCCCGTGCTCGTCCACCGTGCCGGCTAGTTCCGCCGTCGTCTTCCACATCTACTGGAGGCCTCAGTTGGAGCTGAGGAGCACGGAGCCACTGGATCCCCTTCGATCTCAACTGCGTTCGCCGTCGCTCTTCTTCGTCTCCGGCGCCGTCTCTGCTGCTACTAAACCTACGCCGGGCCACCTTGTGCCTACCCGGTGAGCATCTCCTCCTTCTCTTGCTCCCTGCATCGCTGATAGACGCTCGCAGCGAGCCATCGCCGTTGCCGCACTCTGGCCTCCGCTGGTAAGCTCGCCGCCGGCGATGCGGTGACCGTCATGCTCACCCAAGCCCACCACCGTGCTCAGGGCACTCATGTGGTGCGGCTAGTGCCCTCCGTTTGCTCGCTAGGCCGTCGTAGGCTCGTTTCCCTCGACCTCCCGAACGCGCCGCCGCCTTTGCTCGTCGCCGGCGCCGCTTCCGGCAAAGTCTGGCCGTGCAGCCGCCACCAATCGACGCGGCTCGTTCGAACGCGCCCTTGCGCGAGTCAAATGGACGCCCGTAGGCAAAATCCGATGAGGCCCGAGGCCTCCGCCGCGTTCTGGAGTCGCCGCCGGCGAGCCGCCGGCCACCGCCGACGTGGCAAGGCCGGCCCCACCTCAGGGTGGCTGCCAGTGGGCCCTGGGGGCCCCAGTTGACTGGGTTGACCCAGTCAACGTGCTGACTGGGCAACCCCAGTCGCTGACGTGTGGGCCCCGCGGCTAATTAACCTAATTAAACATTTAATTAAATAAAACTAGTTAATTAGCCTAATGTCTCACTGACAAGTGGGGCCCGCCCCCTAATTAACCCTGTGGATTAAGTTAATCCACTGTTAGACTAAACAGAGACTGACGTGTGGGTCTCACTGGACCCACATGTCAGGTTTGACCCTGGTCAACTGCAGTTGACCTGCTGACGTCACTGTGACGCAAGGCTGACGACATAATTCACTTTTCTGTAAATTAAATAAATTCCAGAAATTCAAATAATCTTTGAAAATTAATAACTTTTAAATCGTAGCTCGGATCGAAAAAGTTAAAACATGAAAGTTGCTCAGAACGACGAGCCGAGTCTGATCGTGCCGTCTGTTTCTTCATCGAAACCCCCTACGTAGGAGAACTCGTAACTCCGGACCCGAATCCGGCAGATGAATAGTGGACACACGCCGGATATTAAATCCCAGATTAATTCTAAAAATAACTAAAATGACTTAGATGCATAATTAGGCAACCCTGCACTGCATCATAGCATCACACGCTCCGTATTGCATTTGTTTGCATTATGTTTACCTGTTTCTTCCCGCTCTTCTCTCTCGGTAGACCTCGACGTTGACGTAGCTCCCGAGGCAGACGCCGCACAGGAGTACGACTACGTCCCCGACGGTACCACTGAAGACCTTATCCTTGCCCCAGAGCAAACAGGCAAGCACCTCCATTTTGAGCATGCCTATATCGCCTATTCTCTTCTCTCTTATGCCTGCATTAGAACTGCTACTGCTACTGTTTTCCTATATCTGCTGCACAGCCTGATTATTGTACCCTGCCTTGTTACCTTTCTGGTTATCCTAGACTGCTTAGTATAGGCTGGGTAGAGACACGACAGAGACCCCCACTTGATCCCGACTGCCCTGCTAGATATCAGAAGACCCAAACTTCGGGATTGAAGACTAGACCCTGGCACAGCACATCACTTCCCCCTTAGTTGCCGACACTGCTGGGTTACCGTCGAGTGCCGAGGGTGATACCTCGTCAGCACTTATGATGTTAACCTTGTAGGTTAGTTACTCGGTCGTGGTAAGCGAGGGTGATTCCTCCTACACCACCCTCGATAACGATGTCGTCGCGCAACTCCTCAAGTGAGGACCTCGAGGGTGATTCCTCTTCCGTTCACCTTGATGATAACATAGAACGGGAATTCCATCGAGGGTGATTCCTCAGGGTTCCCTTCAGTGTCAGACACACAGTTACCTTGGATTTTATGACCTGCACTAAACCATGTTACTAAAGACGGGTCGGCCCTGAGGGGTACCCACGCGAGCTTATTGCGAAGTGATGTGGAGTCGGGTTGACCTGGATGGTGCCCGTGAGATAACTACGAGGCGTGGCCGGGCATTCTTAGCCCTTGCCGCAAGTCCTCGAGACGGGGCGACGGGGTCACATCGATCGTGAGTCTCTGCTCGTTTCCGCGCGCTCCTAATCCACTACGGTTTGGATATTTGATCCGAGGGGCCTCTGGCCCGATAGCACTAACCATCACGTGGGCATAGTATGGGCGTTCTGCGTCGTATACATCAGCCAAAGCTCTATTGACGTCAGCGAGGAGCGGCCCGTTTTGGATTGGACTGGGAACACAACTGCGCTTGTATTAAGGGGTTGCTAGGTCTGCTTCCAAAATGTCCTCGCAACGTGCAGGGTCTTCTGATATCCAACAGGGCAGTCGGGATCAAGTGGGGGTCACTGTCGTGTCTCTACCCAGCCTATACTAATCAGTCTAGGATAACCAGTAAGGTAACAAGGCAGGGTACAATAATCAGGCTATGCAGCAGATATAGGAAAACAGTAGCAGTAGCAGTTCTAATGCAAGCATAAGAGAGAAGAGAATAGGCGATATAGGCATGCTCAAAATGGGGGTGCTTGCCTGTTTGCTCTGGGGCAAGGATAAGGTCTTCAGTGGTACCGTCGGGGACGTAGTCGTACTCCTGTGCGGCATCTGCCTCGGGAGCTACGTCAACGTCGGGGTCTACCGAGAGAGAAGAGGGGGAAGAAACAGGTAAACATAATGCAAACAAATGCAATGCGGAGCGTGTGATGCTATGATGCAGTGCATGGTTGCCTAATTATGCATCTAAGTCATTTTAGTTATTTTTAGAATTAATCTGGGATTTAATATCCGGCGTGTGTGCACTATTCATCTGCCGGATTCGGGTCCGGAGTTACGAGTTCTCCTACGTAGGGGGTTCCGATGAAGAAACATACGGCACGATCAGACTCGGCTCGTCGTTCTGAGCAACTTTCATGTTTTAACTTTTTCGATCCGAGCTACGGTTTAAAAGTTATTAATTTTCAAAGATTATTTGAATTTCTGGAATTTATTTAATTTACAGAAAAGTGAATTATGATGTCAGCGTTGCGTCATAGTGACGTCAGCAGGTCAACTGCGGTTGACCAGGGTCAAACCTGACATGTGGGTCCAGTGGGACCCACACGTCAGTCTCTGTTTAGTCTAACAGTGGATTAACTTAATCCACAGGGTTAATTAGGGGGCGGGCCCCACTTGTCAGTGAGACATTAGGCTAATTAACTAGTTTTATTTAATTAAATGTTTAATTAGCCGCGGGGCCCACACGTCAGCGACTGGGGTTGCCCAGTCAGCACGTTGACTGGGTCAACCCAGTCAACTAGGGCCCCCAGGGCCCACTGGCAGCCACCCTGAGGTGGGGCCGGCCTTGCCACGTCGGCGGTGGCCGGCGGCGACGCCAGAACGCGACGGAGGCCTCGGGCCTCATCGGATTTTGCCTACGGGCGTCCATTTGACTCGCGCGAGGGCGCGTTCGAACGAGTCGAACGAGCCGCGTCGATTGGTGGCGGCGGCACGGCCGGACTTTGCCGGAAGCGGCGCCGGCGACGAGCAAAGGCGGCGGCGCGTTCGGGAGGTCGAGGGAAACGAGCCTACGGCGGCCTAGCGAGCAAACGGAGGGCACTAGCCGCACCACACGAGTGCCCTGAGCACGGTGGTGGGCTTGGGTGAGCATGACGGTCACCGCATCACCGGCGGCGAGCTTAGCAGCGGAGGCCAAAGTGCGGCAACGGTGATGGCTCGCTGCGAGCGTCTATCAGTGATGCAGGGAGCGAGAGAAGGAGGAGATGCTCACCGGGTAGGCACAAGGTGGCCCGGCGTAGGTTTAGTAGCAGCAGAGACGGCGCCGGAGACGAAGAAGAGCGGCGGCGAACACAGTTGAGATCGAAGGGGATCCAGTGGCTCCGTGCTCCTCAGCTCCAGCTGAGGCCTCCAGTAGATGTGGAAGACGACAGCGGAACTGGCCGGCACGGTGGACGAGCACGGGGTCACCGGTGGCCACGGCAAATGGCGAAGTGCGGCGACGACGGCGCTCGGTGGCCGAATCTGGGAGGGAGCGAGGGGCGGAGCGAGCGAGGGAGGAGAGGGGAGAGTGAATGGGGTGGCCAGGGGGGACGGCTCGACTTCTCCCTTATCCCCCTCCGCCTCCTGTTTCGTCGGTGGGCGGCGACGTGTCGGCGCCGCGCTGGCGCGCGCGCGCTCGGCCAGGGGCGCGTCGACACGACGACGGAGAGAGGTAAGGTGGGCCGGCTGGGCTGGGCCAGTGCACTGTGCACTTGGATCAGTCCAGCTTTAGCCCTTTTCTTTTTCTTAATTTTATGTTTTCTTTTCCTTTCTATTCTGAAATAGTTAGGGCATTTCTACACTTCTGAAAAATGTGAGGGTAGTCCCAAATATTGCAATGCAATATTAGCTCTCACCAAAAAGTGGTTTGGACAGATTTGGAAGCCATTTGAATTTGTAATGATTTTAAATGATTTAATATTACTGTTTTGGGTGCTGTTTCATCATGTTAGAGTCACTTATCTAACTCCAACTTCAATGATGATGATTTTACAAATGTTCCTGGATTATTTGCCATTTAATGAACATTTTTCCAACAGGGTTTGATCAACTTCATATTTCACTTTTGAATTTGAGTTGATTTTCAGATGTGAATTTGAATTGGATCATTAACCCATATGACTTGGCACTGCAAATGATCATGACTTGGCAGTTTTAACAGAGTGTCACAGAGCTTATTACAAGGGGGTGTTACAAGTTCTCCTCCTCTAAAAGAAATTCTCGTCCCGAGAATTCAGGAGGTAGAAGGAAAAAGTCCGGGATATTCTTCCCGAAGATGATCCTCGCGTTCCCAAGTGGCTTCATCTTCAGTGTGATTCGACCACTTCACTCTTAGGAACTTGGTCGTCTTTTGACAAGTTCGACGTTCAGATTCGTCGAGGATGCGGATCGGATGCTCCTTATAGGAAAGATCATCTTGTAGCTCGAGCATCTCATGATCCACGGCACGGTGCGGGGATTCCTTGAAGCACTTACGAAGTTGCGACACGTGGAAGACATTATGAATATGGGAGAATTGCGGTGGCAATTCCAATTTTATGCCACCTGTCCACGTCTAGCCATGATGCGGAAAGGGCCAATATAGCGAGGAGCTAGCTTGCCCTTGATTCCGAAATGACGGGTGCCCTTCATTGGAGTGACACGAAGATAGGCTTGATCACCAGGTTGATAGATCACACCCCATCGCTTACGATCATAATTACTCTTCTGACGGTCTTGAGCTGCGTTGAGATTCTCCCGGACAATTCGGACTTGTTCTTCGGCATGCTGAATAATGTCCGGTCCAACAAGAAATCGTTCCCCAGTTTCTGACCAATTCAGAGGGGTTCGACATTTACGTCCATATAGAACGTCGAAGGGGGCCATTTTCAAGCTGGCTTGATAGCTGTTGTTATAAGAGAACTCGGCATACGGGAGAGATTCTTCCCACTTCTTACCAAAAGAAATAACACAAGCTCGCAGCATGTCTTCAAGCACTTGATTTACTCGTTCGACTTGGCCTTGGGATTGAGGATGATATGCTGAACTCCAGGTGATATGAGTTCCCATAGCTTGTTGGAAACTTTCCCAGAACTTGGAAGTGAAAAGGCTGCCACGGTCCGAACTGCTCTCTTTCGGAATACCGTGGAGTGAAACAATTCTGGAGATGTATAATTCTGCTAACTGACTAGCAGTGATCGTCTCCTTGACAGGCAGAAAATGTGCAACTTTAGAAAGTTGGTCGACAACGACAAGAATAGCATCGTGACCTTTCTGAGACTTGGGAAGACCAGTAATGAAATCCATCTGCACTTTATCCCACTTCCACAAGGGAATAGGGAGCGGTTGCAGAATTCCTGCAGGCTTCTGATGTTCTGCTTTAACGCGACGGCAAACATCACATTCAGCAACATATCGATCTATGTCCTGCTTCATTCTAGACCACCAGTACCTTTGACGGAGATCACGATACATTTTGGTGCTACCCGGATGAATAGATAGCGGTGTATCATGTGCCTCCTTCATGACCTTGTCAGTCATTAGCTCGAAGCGAGGTACGACAATGCGGTCTCTGAAATATAAGGTTCCATCTTCTGACAGCGAGAAATCCCTGTACTTTTCCAGGACAAGATCTTTCTTCATGAGATCAATTTCAGCATCTTTAGCTTGCGCACTCTTAACGGCCTTCTCAAGGTCTGGGGAACGACCTCTTGTTGGACCGGACATTATTCAGCATGCCGAAGAACAAGTCCGAATTGTCCGGGAGAATCTCAAAGCAGCTCAAGACCGTCAGAAGAGTAATTATGATCGCAAGCGATGGGGTGTGATCTATCAACCTGGTGATCAAGCCTATCTTCGTGTCACTCCAATGAAGGGCACCCGTCGTTTCGGAATCAAGGGCAAGCTAGCTCCTCGCTATATTGGTCCTTTCCGCATCATGGCTAGACGTGGACATGTGGCATATAAATTGGAGTTGCCACCGCAATTCTCCCATATTCATGATGTCTTCCACGTGTCGCAACTCCGTAAGTGCTTCAAGGAATCCCCGGACCGTGTAGTGGATCATGAGATGCTCGAGCTACAAGATGATCTTTCCTATAAGGAGCATCCGATCCACATCCTCGACGAAGCCGAGCGCCGTACTCATCAGAAGACGACCAAGTTCCTAAAAGTGCAGTGGTCGAATCACACTGAAGATGAAGCCACTTGGGAACGCGAGGATCATCTTCGGGAAGAATATCCCGGACTTTTCCCTTCTACCTCCTAAATTCTCGGGACGAGAATTTCTTTTAGAGGAGGAGAACTTGTAACACCCCCTTGTAATAAGCACTGTGATACTCTGTTGAATATGCCAAGTCATGATCATTAGCAGTGCCAAATCACAAGGGTTAAGGATTCAACTCAAATTCAAATTTGAAAATCAATTTACATTTCAAAGTGAAATATGGAGTTGTTTAAATCATGATGGAAAAATGTTCATTAATAGGACAATAATCTAGGAACATTTCTGAAATCAACACCAAAATAATTGGAGTTGGACAAGTGAATCAAACAATTTGAAACAGCACAAAAACAGAATATTTAAATCCATTTAAATTCATTTCTAATCCAAATGGAGTCCAATTCTGCCCAAACCAGTTTTTGGTGGAAGGAAATATTGCATTGCAATATTTGGGACAACTCTCACATTTTTCAAAAGTGTAGAAATGCCCTAACTATTTTAAAACAGAAAAGGAAAGAAAAACAGAAAATTAAGAAAAAGAAAAAGGCTAAAGCTGGACTGGTCCAAGTGCACAGTGCACTGGCCCAGCCCAGCCGGCCCACCTCACCTCCCTCCTCGTGCGTGTCGGCGCGCCCCTGGCCGCGCGTGCCCGCGCCAGTCGGGCGGCGACACGCCGACGGCCACCGACGCCGCAGCCACCCGAGGGGATAAGGGCAAGCCCCAGTGCTTCCCCCCTGGCCACTCTATCCACTCCCCCCGTCCTCTCCCTCGCTCGCCTCGCCTTCTCTTCCCCTCCAGATCCACGGCACCCGAGCGCCGCCGTCGCCGCGCTTCGGCACCGCCGTGGCCACCGGTCTCCCCACGTCACCTGGAGGTGCCGGGAAGGAGCGCCATGGACGACCGCGTCCCCTGGAGCAACCGGACGGAGCTGAGGAGCACGGCAACGCCGGATCTTCGTCATCTTCCTCTTCGGGACACCGTCGGCTTTCTCTGACTCCGGCGAGCGCGGCAGCTACTAATCCCCCCAACGGCCTTACGTGCGTGCCGCGAGGTGAGTTTGCCGCCCTTCTCCTCTCTCCAGAACCCTCGATGCGCGCCGTAGCTAGGTGCCCCAGGCCCGTGCTCTGCCCGCCGCCGATGAGCTCGGGGCCGTTGTTGTGGCCTTTGTCGTCGCCGCCAGAGGCCACCGTTGTGCTCCTGACGCCTCCAGGAGTCTGATGAGCTCAAGCCCGAGCTTCCCCGTACCCCCTAGCATGTCACCTATCGAGGACCCGACAGCGCCGCCGCTGCGCTCGTCGCCGGCGCCGTTCCCGGCCAAGTCCGGCTGCGCCACCGCCACGGTTGGACGCGGCGTTGAACGCCCGTTCGAAAGAACCTACCCACGGCTCGAACCGAGCTCTGTAGCGCAAATCCGAGCGGCTCCGGTGACGCGCCGCCGCGATTTTGGTCGCCGGCGCAACTCCGGCGTCGGCCGCCGACGTGGCTGCCACGTGGGACACCCCTGGGTCACTGCCAGTGGGTCCCACGGGCCCAGTTGACCGCGCTGACCGGAGTCAACGCGCTGATGTGGCAGCACAGTGCCACTGACGTGTGGGCCCCGGCGACTAATTAAATTAATTAAGCATTTAATTAAATAAAATTAATTAGATTAGCGTAATGTCTCACTGACAAGTGGGGCCCGCCCCCTAATTAACCCTATGGATTAAGTTAATCCACTGGTAGACTAAACAGAGACTGACGTGTGGGTCCCACTGGACCCACATGTCAGGTTTGACCCTGGTCAACCGCAGTTGACCTGCTGACGTCATTGTGACGTAATGCTGACGTCATAATTCATTTTCTGATAAATAAATAAATTCCAGAAATTCAAATAATCTTTAAAAATTAATAACTTTTAAACCGTAGCTCAGATCGAAAAAGTTAAAACATGAAACTTGCTCAGAACGACGAGCCAAGTCTGATCGTGCCGTCTGTCTCTCCATCGGAACCCCCTACGTAGAAGAACCCGTAACTCCGGACCCGAATCCGGCAGATGAATAGTGCACACACATCGGATATTAAATCCCAGAATAATTCTAAAAATAACTAAAATGACTTAGATGCATAATTAGGCAACCCTGCACTGCATCATAGCATCACACGCACCGTATTGCATTTGTTTGCATTATGTTTACCTGTTTCTTCCCCCTCTTCTCTCTCGGTAGACCCCGACGTTGACGTAGCTCCCGAGGCAGACGTAGCTCAGGAGTACGACTACGTCCCCGACGATACCACCGACGACCTTGCCCTTTCCCCAGAGCAAACAGGCAAGCACCCCCATTTTGAGCATGCCTATATCGCCTATTCTCTTATCTCTTATGCTTGCATTAGAACTGCTGCTGCTACTGTTTCCTATATCTGTTGCATAGCCTGTTTATTGTAACCTGCCTTGCTACCTTACTGGTTATCCTAGACTGCTTAGTATAGGCTGGGTAGAGACACGACAGAGACCCCCACTTGATCCCGACTGCCCTGCTGGATATCAGAAGACCCGATCAACGGGATTGAAGACTAGACCCGGGCACCGCACATCACTTCCACCTTAGTTGCCGACACTGCTGGGTTACCATCGAGTGCCGAGGGTGATACCTCGTCAGCACTTCTGATGTTAACCTTGTAGGTTAGTTACTCGGTCGTGGTAAGCGAGGGTGATTCCTCCTACACCACCCCCGATAACGACATCGTCGTGCAACCCCTCAAGTGTGGACCTCGAGGGTGATTCCTCCTTCGTTCACCTTGACGATAACATCGAGCGGGAATTCCGTCGAGGGTGATTCCTCAGGGTTCCCTTCGGTGTCAGACACACAGTTACCTTGGATATTATGACCTGCACTAAACCATGTTACTAAAGACGGGTCGGCCCTGAGGGGTACCCGCGCGAGCATGAATGCGAAGTGATGTGGAGTCGGGTTGACCTGGATGGTGCCCGCGAGATAACTACGAGGCGTGGCCGGGCATTCTTAGCCCTTGCCGCAAGTCCTCGAGACGGGGCGATGGGGTCACATCGATCGTGAGTCTCTGCTCGTTTCCGCGCGCTCCTAATCCACTACGGTTTGGATATTTGATCCGAGGGGCCTCTGGCCCGATAGCACTAACCATCACGTGGGCATAGTATGGGCGTTCTGCATCGTATACTTCAGCCGAAGCTTAATAGACGTCAGCAACTGAGCGGCACACGCTGGGTTGGACAGGGAACGCAACCGCGCTTGTATTAAGGGGTTGCTAGGTCTGCTCACTGGCGGTGTACGCAACATGCAGGAGCGTCCGGGGCGATGGCCCAAGACCCCTGGGGGCATAGGTTAGTCCGGCGTGCTGACCTCTCTGTTAAGTATTTGGTCGGGTTGTGGCGTGTTGCTTAGCCGAGCCCGGGCATGACCCAGAAAAGTGTGTCCGGCCGGAGTTAAGCGAGCGTGGTGGGTAAGTTGGTGCACCCCTGCAGGGAAGAAACTTCTATCGATAGCCTGTCCTACGGTAACGGACACTCGGAGTTGTATCCCGATCGGTACAACTAGAACATGTGATGAGAACTGGATAGTACGGCTCTGGGATTGCTTTCTCGCAGGGAGTCGAGAAAGGATCTCAGGTCGAGGTTGATGATACTACTACTACTTTACATTATGTTCATCTGCTCTCTCCTGATGCTGCAAGACTGTCGAAGATTGTTGAAGATGCTAGTCTTCGATAGGACTAGGCTTTCCCCCTCTATTCTGGCATTTCTGCAGCCTAGTCCACATATACAGCCATTCCTTTGACAATGTTGCATATGTAGTGTAGATCCTTGCTTGCTGAGTACTTCGGATGAGTACTCACGTTTGCTTTATTTTCCTTTTCCCCCATGTTCCATTTGATGCCACCAGACGACGGAGCCCCTGAGCCAGATGCCCCAGCCGACGACCAGTACTATTACCCGCCTGGCGAGTACTACTACTATGAGGAGCCGACTGACGACCAGGAGTAGGATCGGAGGGTCCAGGGCAGGAGGCCTACGCCTTTCGATCGTAGTATTTTATTTTACCCCGCCTCTATGAAGGCTTATCTCTTTCTCTCTCTGTAATATATCTGTACCCAGATATCTAATGCTTCCGCTGACGCTTGTATGCCATCGAGCTATGTATTCGAGCCCTCGAGGCCCTGGCTTGTAATATAAAGCTTGTATGAATTTATTTATGTTTTAGAGTTGTGTTGTGATATCTTCAAGTGAGTCCTTAGGCTTGATCGTGCGCATTTACGTGTATGATTAGTGCACGATTAAGCCGGGGTCGTCACAGGTTGGTATCAGAGATTGAAGTACTTATTCACTCAACCGGAACTTAATCTTCGTCAGGAGCGTTGGTTGGAAACAATTACCGATTATGACTGTGGAATTTTATACACTCCCGGCAAAGCTAATGTGATGGCTGATGCCTTGAGCCGCAAGTCATACTGTAGCAACCTCATGGTAGAGCAAGCTCAACCCCAGCTATATGAAGAATTGCGCAAGCTGAATCTCTGCATCATTTCGCAAGGTTCTCTTAATAACCTTGTGATACAACCAGATCTTGAGAAAGCTGTCAAGATTGCGCAAGCCAAAGATGCTGAAATTGGTCTAATGAAGAAAGAACTTCACCTTCAAAAGTACAGGGATTTCTCGATTGCCGAAGATGGAACCTTGTACTTCCGAGACCGCATTGTAGTACCTCGCTTCGAGCTGATGACAGACAAAGTCATGAAGGAGGCCCATGATACACCCCTATCTATCCATCCGGGTAGTACCAAAATGTATCGAGATCTTCGTCAAAGGTATTGGTGGTCTAGAATGAACCAGGACATTGCTCGATACGTTGCCGAGTGTGACGTTTGTCGTCGCGTCAAGGCAGAACATCAGAAACCTGCTGGAATTCTGCAACCGCTCCCTATTCCTCTATGGAAGTGGGATAAAGTACAAATGGACTTCATTACTGGTCTTCCCAAGTCTCAGAAGGGTCACGATGCTATTCTTGTCGTCGTTGACCAACTTTCCAAGGTTGCACACTTTCTGCCAGTTAAGGAGACTATTACTGCTAGTCAGTTAGCAGAACTATATATCTCCAGAATTGTTTCACTCCATGGTATTCCCAAGGAAATCAGTTCGGACCGTGGCAACATTTTCACTGGCCATTTCTGGGAAAGTTTCCAGAAAGCAATGGGAACTCATATCACCTGGAGTTCAGCTTATCACCCACAATCTCAAGGCCAAGTCGAGCGCGTTAATCAAGTGCTTGAAGATATGCTTCGAGCTTGTGTTATATCCTTCGGTAAGAAATGGGAGGAATCTCTCCCGTATGCCGAGTTCTCTTATAACAACAGCTATCAAGCCAGCTTGAAAATGGCCCCCTTTGAGGTTCTTTATGGTCGTAAATGTTGAACCCCTCTGAATTGGTCAGAAACTGGGGAACGACCTCTTGTTGGACCGGACATTATTCAGCATGCCGAAGAACAAGTCCGAATAGTCCGGGAGAATCTCGAAGCAGCTCAAGACCGTCAGAAGAGTAATTATGATCGCAAGCGATGGGGTGTGATCTATCAACCTGGTGATCAAGCCTATCTTCGTGTCACTCTAATGAAGGGCACCCGTCGTTTCGGAATCAAGGGCAAGCTAGCTCCTCGCTATATTGGTCCTTTCCGCATCATGGCTAGACGTGGACATGTGGCATATAAATTGGAGTTGCCACCACAATTCTCCCATATTCATGATGTCTTCCACGTGTCGCAACTCCGTAACTGCTTCAAGGAATCCCCGCACCGTGCAGTGGATCATGAGATGCTCGAGCTACAAGATGATCTTTCCTATAAGGAGCATCCGATCCGCATCCTCGACGAAGCCGAGCGCCGTACTCGTCAGAAGACGACCAAGTTCCTAAAAGTGCAGTGGTCGAATCACACTGAAGATGAAGCCACTTGGGAACGCGAGGATCATCTTCGGGAAGAATATCCCAGACTCTTTCCTTCTACCTCCTAAATTCTCAGGACGAGAATTTCTTTTAGAGGAGGAGAACTTGTAACACCCCCTTGTAATAAGCTCTGTGACACTCTGTTAAAACTGCCAAGTCATGATCATTAGCAGTGCCAAATCACAAGCGTTAATGATTCAACTCAAATTCAAATTTGAAAATCAATTTACATTTCAAAGTGAAATATGGAGTTGTTTAAATCCTGATGGAAAAATGTTCATTAATAGGACAATAATCCAGGAACATTTCTGAAATCAACACCAAAATAATTGGAGTTGGACAAGTGAATCAAACAGTTTGAAACAGCACAAAAACAGAATATTTAAATCCATTTAAATTCATTTCTAATCCAAATGGAGTCCAATTCTTCCCAAACCAGTTTTTGGTGGAAGGAAATATTGCATTGCAATATTTGGGACTACCCTCACATTTTTCAGAAGTGTAGAAATGCCCTAACTATTTCAGAATAGAAAGGAAAAGAAAACAGAAAATTAAGAAAAAAGAAAAAGGCTAAAGCTGGACTGGTCCAAGTGCACAGTGCACTGGCCCAGCCCAGCCGGCCCACCTCACCTCCCTCCTCGTGCGTGTCGGCGCGCCCCTGGCCGCGCGCTCCCGCCCCAGCCGGGCGGCGACACGCCGACGGCCACCGACGCCGCAGCCACCCGAGGGGATAAGGGCAAGCCCCAGTGCTTCCCCCCTGGCCACTCTATCCACTCCCCCCGTCCTCTCCCTCGCTCGCCTCGCCTTCTCCTCCCCTCCAGATCCACGGCACCCGAGCGCCGCCGTCGCCGCGCTTCGGCACCGCCGTGGCCACCGGTCTCGCCACGTCGCCTGGAGGTGCCGGGAAGGAGCGCCACGGACGACCGCGTCCCCTGGAGCAACCGGACGGAGCTGAGGAGCACGGCAACGCCGGATCTCCGTCATCTTCCTCCTCGGGACACCGTCGGCTTTCTCCGACTCCGGCGAGCGCGGCAGCTACTAATCCCCCCAACGGCCTTACGTGCGTGCCACGAGGAGAGCTTGCCGCCCTTCTCCTCTCTCCATAACCCTCGATGCGCACCGTAGCTAGGTGCCCCAGGCCCGTGCTCTGCCCGCCGCCGATGAGCTCGGGGCCGTCGTTGTGGCCTTTGTCGTCGCCGCCAGAGGCCACCGTTGTGCTCCTGACGCCTCCAGGAGTCCGATGAGCTCGAGCCGAGCTTCCCCGTACCCCCTAGCGTGTCACCTGTCGAGGACCCGACAGCGCCGCCGCTGCGCTCGTCGCCGGCGCCGTTCCCGGCCAAGTCCGACTGCGCCACCGCCACGGTTGGACGCGGCGTTGAACTCCCGTTCGAAAGAACCTACCCGTGGCTCGAACCGAGCTCTGTAGCGCAAATACGAGCGGCTCCGGCGACGCGCCGCCGCGATTTTGGTCGCCGGCGCAACTCCGGCGCCGGCCGCCGACGTGGCTGCCACGTGGGACACCCCTGGGTCACTGCCAGTGGGTCCCACGGGCCCAGTTGACCGCGCTGACCGGAGTCAACACGCTGACATGGCAGCACAGTGCCACTGACGTGTGGGCCTCGGCGACTAATTAAATTAATTAAGCATTTAATTAAGTAAAATTAATTAGATTAGCCTAATGTCTCACTGATAAGTGGGGCCCGCCCCCTAATTAACCCTGTGGATTAAGTTAATCCACTGTTAGACTAAACAGAGACTGACGTGTGGGTCCCACTGGACCCACATGTCAGGTTTGACCCTGGTCAACCGCAGTTGACCTGCTGACGTCATTGTGACGTAATGCTGACATCATAATTCATTTTCTGATAAATAAATAAATTCCAGAAATTCAAATAATCTTTAAAAATTAATAACTTTTAAACCGTAGCTCAGATCGAAAAAGTTAAAACATGAAACTTGCTCAGAACGACGAGCCAAGTCTGATCGTGCCGTCTGTTTCTCCATCGGAACCCCCTACGTAGAAGAACCCATAACTCCAGACCCGAATCTGGCAGATGAATAGTGCACACACGCCGTATATTAAATCCCAGAATAATTCTAAAAATAACTAAAATGACTTAGATGCATAATTAGGCAACCCTGCACTGCATCATAGCATCACGCGCACCGTATTGCATTTGTTTGCATTATGTTTACCTGTTTCTTCCCCCTCTTCTCTCTCGGTAGACCCCGATGTTGACGTAGCTCCCGAGGCAGACGCAGCTCAGGAGTACGACTACGTCCCCGACGATACCACCGACGACCTTGTCCTTGCCCCAGAGCAAACAGGCAAGCACCCCCATTTTGAGCATGCCTATATCGCCTATTCTCTTCTCTCTTATGCTTGCATTAGAACTGCTGCTGCTACTGTTTTCCTATATCTGCTGCATAGCCTGATTATTGTACCCTGCCTTGTTACCTTTCTGGTTATCCTAGACTGCTTAGAATAGGCTGGGTAGAGACATGACAGAGACCCCCACTTGATCCCTACTGCCCCGCTGGATATCAGAAGACCCGATCAACGGGATTGAAGACTAGACCCTGGCACCGCACATCACTTCCCCTTAGTTGCCGACACTGCTGGGTTACCGTCGAGTGCCGAGGGTGATACCTCGTCAGCACTTCTGATGTTAACATTGTAGGTTAGTTACTCGGTCGTGGTAACCGAGGGTGATTCCTCCTACACCACCCCCGATAACAACATCGTCGCGCAACATCTCAAGTGTGGACCTCGAGGGTGATTCCTCCATCGTTCACCTTGATGATAACATCGAGCGGGAATTCCATCGAGGGTGATTCCTCAGGGTTCCCTTCGGTGTCAGACACACAGTTACCTTGGATATTATGACCTGCACTAAACCATGTAACTAAAGACGGGTCGGCCCTGAGGGGTACCCGCGCGAGCTTATTGCGAACTGATGTGGAGTCGGGTTGACCTGGATGGTGCCCGCGAGATAACTACGAGGCGTGGCCGGGCATTCTTAGCCCTTGCCGCAAGTCCTCGAGACGGGGCGACGGGGTCACATCGATCGTGAGTCTCTGCTCGTTTCCGCGCGCTCCTAAACCACTTAACGGTTTGGATATTTGATCCGAGGGGCCTCTGGCTCGATAGCACTAACCATCACGTGGGCATAGTATGGGCGTTCTGCGTCGTATACATCAGCCGAAGCTCCGGACCCGAATCCAGCAGATGAATAGTGCACACACGCCGGATATTAAATCCCAGATTAATTCTAAAAATAACTAAAATGACTTAGATGCATAATTAGGCAACCCTGCACTGCATCATAGCATCACGCGCACTGTATTGCATTTGTTTGCATTATGTTTACCTGTTTCTTCCCCCTCTTCTCTCTCGGTAGACCCCGACATTGACGTAGCTCCTGAGGCAGACGCCGCACAGGAGTACGACTACGTCCCCGATGATACCACTGAAGACCTTGCCCTTGGCCCAGAGCAAACAGGCAAGCACCCCCATTTTGAGCATGCCTATATCGCCTATTCTCTTCTCTCTTATGCTTGCATTAGAACTGCTACTGCTACTGTTTTCCTATATCTGCTGCATAGCCTGATTATTGTACCCTGCCTTGTTACCTTTCTGGTTATCCTAGACTGCTTAGTATAGGCTGGGTAGAGACATGACAGAGACCCCCACTTGATCCCGACTGCCCTGCTGGATATCAGAAGACCCGATCAACGGGATTGAAGGCTAGACCCTGGCACCACACATCACTTCCCCTTAGTTGCCGACACTGCTGGGTTACCGTCGAGTGCCGAGGGTGATACCTCGTCAGCACTTCTGATGTTAACCTTGTAGGTTAGTTACTCGGTCGTGGTAAGCGAGGGTGATTCCTCCTACACCACCCCCGATAACGACATCGTCGCGCAACCTCTCAAGTGTGGACCTCGAGGGTGATTCCTCCTTCGTTCACCTTGACGATAACATCGAGCGGGAATTCCGTCGAGGGTGATTCCTCAGGGTTCCCTTCGGTGTCAGACACACAGTTACCTTGGATATTATGACCTGCACTAAACCATGTTACTAAAGACGGGTCGGCCCTGAGGGGTACCCGCGCGAGCTTATTGCGAAGTGATGTGGAGTCGGGTTGACCTGGATGGTGCCCGCGAGATAACTACGAGGCGTGGCCGGGCATTCTTAGCCCTTGCCGCAAGTCCTCGAGACGGGGCGACGGGGTCACATCGATCGTGAGTCTCTGCTCGTTTCCGCGCGCTCCTAATCCACTATGGTTTGGATATTTGATCCGAGGGGCCTCTGGCCCGATAGCACTAACCATCACGTGGGCATAGTATGGGCGTTCTGCGTTGTATACGTCAGCCAAAGCTCTATTGACGTCAGCGAGGAGCGGCCCGTTTTGGATTGGACTGGGAACGCAACTGCGCTTGTATTAAGGGGTTGCTAGGTCTGCTTCCAAAACGTCCTCGCAACGTGCAGGGTTCCCGGGGCGAAGGCCCAAGACCCCCGGGGGCATAGGTTAGTCCGGCGTGCTGACCTCTCTTTAGAGCCTAGGTCGGGTTGCGGCGTGTTGCTTAGCCGAGGCCGGGATGACCCAGAAAAGTGTGTCCGGCCAGAGTTAAGCGAGCGTGGTGGGTAAGTGGGTGCACCCCTGCAGGGAAGAAACTTCTATCGATAGCCTGTCCTACGGTAACGGACACTCGGAGTTGTATCCCGATCGGTACAACTAGAACATATGATGAGAACTGGATAGTACGGCTCTGGGATTGCTTTCTCGCAGGGAGCCGAGAAAGGATCTCAGGTCGAGGTTGATGATACTACTACTACTACATTACATTATGTTCATCTGATCTCTCCTGATGCTGCAAGACTGTCGAAGATTGTTGAAGGTGCTAGTCTTCGATAGGACTAGGCTTCCCCCTCTATTCTGGCATTTCTGCAGCCCAGTCCACATATACAGCCCCCTTTGAAAATGATGCATATGTAGTGTAGATCCTTGCTTGCTGAGTACTTCGGATGAGTACTCACGTTTGCTTTATTTTCTTTTTCCCCCATTTTCCATTTGATGCCACCAGACGACGGAGCCCCTGAGCCAGACGCCCCAGCCGACAACCAGTACTACTACCCGCCTGGCGAGTACTACTACTACGAGGAGCCGACTGATGACCAGGAGTAGGATCGGAGGGTCCAGGGCAGGAGGCCTACGCCTTTCGATCGTAGTATTTTATTTTACACCGCCTCTGTGAAGGCCTATTTCTCTCTCTGTAATATATCTGTACCCGGATATCTAATGCTTCCGCTGACGCTTGTATGCCATCGAGCTATGTATTCGAGCCCTCGAGGCCCTGGCTTGTAATATAAAGCTTGTATGACTTTATTTATGTTTTAGAGTTGTGTTGTGATATCTTCAAGTGAGTCCTTAGGCTTGATCGTGCGCATTTGCGTGTATGGTTAGTGCACGATTAAGCCGGGGTCGCCGGGCTGGGCTGAGCGCAAGTTTCTGGACTTATCTCGCTACGCTGAAGAGGACATTCCTACTGATGAACGCAGGCAGGAGAAGTTTCGTGAAGGACTGCACCATGACATTCAGTTGGCCCTGCTTGTCCAAGATTACCCTGATTTCGCCACTTTGGTGAATAAGGCTATCATGGTTGAAACTGGACTTAAGAAGCATAAAGAAGCGTCCAGACGCACCCGAGAAACGGGCTCATCTTCGGGCTCGTCTTCCCAGAAGCGACGCATCTGGTTTCCCCAAGGCATGTTCCGTTCAGCAGCTCCTGCAAACAGGCCCTCTTATGCTGCACCACGCCTGCCACCTCCACCACCGAGACAGCCTCTGCCAGCTCCAGCACCTCGTCCTGACAGCGGACTATGCTTCAAGTGTGGCAAGCCAGGTCACCGGGCTAGAGATTGTTCTCAGAATCAGAATCAACTGGCTCTTCCTTCTGCTGGCCGTGGAATTGGCCGTGGTATTCCTCAACAGCGCAACTATAATGCCAGACCTCCTTATGGTCGTGGGCAGAGTTACCACGTCAACATGTCTGAAGCTCCAGATCAACCAGATACTGTGATGGGTACACTTCTCGTTAATTCAGTACCAGCATCTGTTTTATTTGATTCAGGAGCATCGCATTCATTCATGTCAGAGCATTTTGCACTATTGCATGATGTTAAATGTGAAACACTACACCACCCTTTAGTAGTGAACACTCCCGCGGGTCGGTGTCAAGCCACCATATTCAGCCTCGAAGTCAATATTATGATTGAAGAGAGAAATTTTCCAGCTTTCCCCATTATTCTGAAATCTTCCAAGATTGATCTTATCTTGGGAATGGATTGGTTGAAGGCTCATTACGCCTCAATCAATTGTGCCACTAAAGTCGTACATCTCCTGCACCCATCGAATGAGATAGTGAATTATCAAGCTTATCTCACCCAGAACGCTGAGGCTCAAATTTATGCCTTAAACGCGTTGAATGCTTCTCCACTTGATGGGATCGAGAATATCCCAGTTGTCTGTGACTTCCCGGATGTTTTTCCAGAAGAACTTCCAGGAATACCCCCTGCTAGAGCTGTCGAGTTCGTCATCGACTTGAAGCCTGGCACCACTCCTATTGCGAAGCGTCCTTACAAGATGCCTCCGCACCACCTCATCGAGCTTAAGGAGGAAATTGATAAATCCTTAAGGAAGGGTTTCATTCGCCCTAGTTCCTCTGCCTGGGGAGCACCGTCTCTTTTCATCAAGAAGAAAGATGGAACGAATAGGTTAGTCCAAGATTATCGTCCTATCAACCAGGCAACCATTCAGAATAAATATCCACTTCCCCGGATCAACGATTTATATGACCAACTCGCAGGATCTTCGGTGTTTTCTAAACTCGACTTGAGGTTGGGTTATCACCAGATCCGTGTCCGCGAAGAGGATATTCCAAAGACTGCATTCGTTACTCGGTATGGCTCTTACGAGTACACAGTCATGTCATTTGGCTTAACAAACGCTCCAGCTACATTCTCCCGCCTAATGAATTACATATTCATGGATTATCTCAACAAATTCGTCGTGGTATATCTGGATGATATTCTGGTTTATTCGAAGAACAAAGAAGAACATGCTGAGCATCTTCGCCTAGTTCTGGAGAGACTTCGAGAGCACCAATTATATGCCAAGTACTCTAAGTGCGAATTCTGGCTTTCTGAGGTAACCTACCTTGGACATGTCATCTCCAAGGATGGTATCGCAGTTAACCCGGAGCGAGTTCAAGCTATTCTTGACTGGACCCCTCCGAAGATTGTTAAGCAAGTCAGAAGTTTTCTCGGGCTTGCAAGTTATTATCGCCGTTTCATCGAGAATTTCTCCAAGATTGCCAAGCCCCTGACTAATCTGCTCCACAAAGGCGTTAAGTTTGAGTGGACAGACAAATGTCAGGAAAGCTTCCAGACCCTCAAGGACAAGCTGACTTCTGCTCCAGTCCTTGCTCCTCCAGATTCTCGCAAGGATTTGGTGATATATTGCGACGCATCCCCTGAAGGATTAGGCTGTGTCCTAATGCAAGAGCGTAAAGTGATTGCCTATGGCTCTCGTCAGTTGCGCCCGCTTGAAGAGAATTATCCGGTACATGATCTAGAACTAGCAGCCGTCGTCTATGCACTGCAGTTGTGGCGACATTACCTCCTCGGTAATCGTTGCGAGATCTACACAGATCATAAAAGTCTGAAGTACTTGTTCACTCAACTGTCTCTGAACCTCCGTCAGCAAAGATGGATGGAGACCATTGCTGACTTTGATTTGGGTATTTCTTATACCCCTGGCAAGGCTAATGTAATGGCTGATGCATTGAGCCGTAAATCCTATTGCTGTGAACTTGAAGTTCAGCTAGAGCAACCCCTCTTGTATGAAGAACTTCGAAAGCTAAATATCGAGATAGTTCCTCAAGGATATCTATCAAACTTGGTTGTTGAACCAGACCTTGAGAAGGCTGTTAAGAATGCACAAGCTAAAGATGCTGAAGTTGCTCTGATGAAGAAGGATCTTCACCTGGAAAAGTACAGGGATTTCTCGCTGTCTGAAGATGGAACCTTGTATTTCAGAGACCGTATTGTAGTACCTCGCTTCGAGCTTATGACTGACAAAGTCATGAAGGAGGCACATGATACACCGCTGTCTATTCATCCGGGTAGCACCAAGATGTATCGTGATCTCCGTCAAAGGTACTGGTGGTCTAGAATGAAGCAGGACATTGCTCGATATGTTGCTGAATGTGATGTTTGCCGTCGCGTTAAAGCAGAACATCAGAAGCCTGCTGGAATTCTGCAACCGCTCCCTATTCCCTTGTGGAAGTGGGATAAAGTGCAGATGGATTTCATTACTAGTCTTCCCAAGTCTCAGAAAGGTCACGATGCTATTCTTGTCGTCGTCGACCAACTTTCTAAAGTTGCACATTTTCTGCCTGTCAAGGAGACGATCACTGCTAGTCAGTTAGCAGAATTATACATCTCCAGAATTGTTTCACTCCACGGTATTCCGAAAGAGATCAGTTCGGACCATGGCGGCCTTTTCACTTCCAAGTTCTGGGAAAGTTTCCAACAAGCTATGGGAACTCATATCACCTGGAGTTCAGCTTATCATCCTCAATCCCAAGGCCAGGTCAAACGAGTAAATCAAGTACTTGAAGACATGCTGCGAGCTTGTGTTATTTCTTTCGGTAAGAAGTGGGAAGAATCTCTTCCGTATGCCGAGTTCTCTTATAACAACAGCTATCAAGCCAGCTTGAAAATGGCTCCCTTTGAAGTTCTCTATGGACGTAAGTGTCGAACCCCTCTGAATTGGTCAGAAACTGGGGAACGACCACTCGTGGGTCTGGATATTATCCAACACGCTGAAGAGCAAGTCCGCATAGTCCGAGAAAATCTCAAGGCGGCTCAGGACCGCCACAAGAGCAACTATGATCGCAAACGATGGGGTTTGACTTATCAACCTGGTGATCAAGCTTATCTGCGTGTCACTCCCCTGAAGGGCACTCATCGTTTTGGAATCAAGGGCAAGTTAGCTCCACGCTACATTGGTCCTTTTCGCATTGTTGCCAGACGTGGTCAGGTGGCTTATAAATTGGAGTTGCCGCCGCAATTCTCTCATATCCACGATGTCTTCCACATATCACAGCTTCGTAAATGCTTTAAGGAGTCTTCGCACAGAGCAGTGGATCACGAGATGCTCGAATTGCAAGATGATCTATCTTATAAGGAGCATCCCATCCGCATTCTCGATGAAGCTGAACATCGAACCCGTCAGAAGGTCACCAAGTTCCTGAAAGTGCAGTGGTCAAATCATACCGAAGATGAATCCACTTTGGAACGCGAGGATAACCTCCGTGCTGAATACCCTGACCTCTTTCCTTCTACCTCTTGAATTCTCGGGACGAGAATTTCTTTTAGAGGAGGAGAATTTGTAACACCCCTGTGTAATAAGCACTGTGACATAATGATAATCATGCCAGGTCATACCCATTTGCAATGCTAGATCACAGTGGTTAGACACTTCATTTCAAACTCCTCTCTGAAATAAATTCAAATTCAAAATGAAAATAAAAGTTGCTCTAAATTGAAAACAAAAATGTTCATCTTGTTGGCAATATTCCAAAACAAATGTTGTTAAGGAACACTACATCACCATCAACTTGAAATGGAACAGAACAATTTAAACAGAGCCAAAACAGCAAGTTAAATGCCCTTTTCATTTTTTTGAAAAGTCCAAATGATCTCCAAAAATTCCCAAACTTTTTGTGACACTGTCTAAAAGCACCAGGGATTTATTGGGACACTCCCCATATTTTTCCAAATTGAAATGGGTGCCTGAATAATTATCTCTCTCTCTGTGGAATAAATAAAAGAAAAACAGAAATAAAAGAAAAGGTTAAAGTCACTTACCTGGAGCCGGCCCAGCCTACCTCCCTCACCTATTCCCCTCCTGCGTGTCACCACCGCCATGGCCGCGCTCGCCGCACCGCTCGCTGCTCGCCACCACGACGAGCACGAGTGGGGCGAGGGCATAAGCACGCCCCCGTTCCTCTCCCCTGGACACCTCCCTCATTCGGCGCCGTCTCCTCCCTCTCTCCACCGCTTGCTCGCCCCTCTCCTCTCTGTTCCGAGCGGGCTCGCCGCCGTTCGTCACCCGCAGACGCGACCATCGGCCTCTCCTCGATGCCGCTCCGTGTCCATCTGCTCCGTGGGCGAGCGGCACTTCGCCTGCACCCAGCCACGCAAGCAGGAGCTCACCGCAGCGCTGGGTCAAGGCCGTCTTCAACCTTCGGGCACCGATGGCGCCGCCGTCGATTCACCGCCGCTGCAGCTCCTAAACTTTCACCGGGCCCTCTTGCGCCTACCCTGTGAGCTCCTCCTCTTTTCCCCTCTCTTCCCCGCGCGTTCCCGTCGCCGTGCTCGAAATGCCCGAACACCACGCCGCCGACGAGCTCGTGGTCGTGGCCACAGCCACTGCCACGCTCGCCCGAGCTCCCCAGTGAGCTCAGTGATCTTCTCTGGTGCCGCCCATGCTCTCGGCTCGATCTTTCGTGGCCCCTCCCACCATTTCCGTCGGGACCCGAACGCCGTCACCGCCACGGCTCGACGCCGGCGCGTTTCCGGCCACCCCCACTCGTTTTGACGCCGTAGATGGATGCGCGAGCTCTCCAGCTTCCGAACGCACCTGGCCGCGGTCCGAACGGGGCGCCACAGCCATTTTCCGGCGAGTCCCGAGCTCCTCCGCCGCGATCCGCATCGCCAGAGTTCCACCGCCGGCCGCGCTGACGTGGCCGCCTCGGGGCCACCCCCTGGGTCGCTGACCGGTGGCCCCCACAAGCCCCTGGGTCCCGTTGACCCAGTCAAATGCTGACTGGGCAACACCCAGTCACTGCCAGAGGGCCCCACATGGGCCCAGTTGACCGGTCAGCGGGTCTGTTGACCGCTGACGCAATGCTGACGCCAGGATGACATCATAATTCAATTTCTGATAATAAAAATAATTCCAGGAAATCCTTTAATCTTTCAAAATTCATATCTTTTAAACCGTAGCTCAGATCGAAAAAGTTCAAACATGAAAGTTGCTCAGAACGACGAGACGAAGCCGGATACGCGATCCGTTCGTCCGTCACACGTCCCTAACTATCCGAACATGGAACCGATCCCCTCCGGTCATCTGTCCGACAAATGTCTGGAACCGGGAAAACATTCCCGGATGGATTCCTCCTTCCTCGGTGACATGCAACCTTACGTTAGGACACACCCGGCACTGCGTATTGTCATGTCGTACTTTGTGTAGCACCTGTTTTCTCTGTATTTACTGTTTTCTTCCCCTCTTCTCTCTCGTTAGATCTCGGTGCCGACGTAGCCTCCGAGATCGACGCAGCTCCAGTGATTGGCTGCACTTCTGACGACCTTGCCCTTGCCGCCGAGCAACCAGGCAAGCCCCCCCTTTGATCATCCCGATATCGCCTATTCTAATATCTCATGCTTGCATTAGATTTTGCTACTGTAATTGATTGCTCCTATTCTGCTGCATAGCCTGTTTATTGTAACCTGTTTTGTTACCCTCATGGATATCCTAGACTGTATAGTATAGGCTGGGTAGAGACCCATTAGTGACCCCCACTTTATCCCGACTGCCCCGCTGGAGTTTCAGAAGACCCGACCAACGGGATCAAAGATCAGACCCCTGGCACCGCACCTCACTTCCTCTTTAGTTGCTCGACACTACTGGGTTACCGTCGAGTGACGAGGGTGATACCTCGTCAGCACTTCTGATGATAACCTTGTAGGTTAGCTAATCGGTCGTGGTAAGCGAGGGTGATTCCTCCTACACCACCCCCGATAACGACAAAGTCGTGCAACACCTCTAGTGTGGACCTCGAGGGTGATGCCTCTTACGTCCATCTTGATGTTACATCAGGTGGGAGTCCAACGAGGGTGATGCCTCGGATTCCCCTTGATACGGTGACCACACGGATGCCTTACATTATTGTTGATACTAATACTTGAGAAGGCGGGTCGACCCTGAGGGGTACCCGCGGATGATGGATAGTTACCCGTGAGGTATTCCACGAGGCGCGGCCGGGCATTCTTAGCCCTTGCAGCAAGTCCTCGAGACGGGGCGACGGGGTCACATCTTTCGTGATTCTCTGCTCGTTTCTGCAAGCCCCTATTCCTAACGATTTGGATATTAATCTGAGTCGGCCTTTGGTCGGATAGCACTAACCATCACGTGGGCATAGTATGGGCGTTCTGCATTGTAACATCAGCCGAAAGCTCTGTCAGACGTCCAGTTCAGCATGGCGGCACGGTCGGATCGCACCGAGGCGCTGGTATCCACCCTGCGCGCAACGAGCCGGAGTGCACAGGGCGATGGCCCAGGACCCCTGAGCACTTAGGAGGTAGACCGACGGGGACCTCTCTGCTGAGCTGTAGGTAGGGTTGCGGTGTGTCGTTTGGCCGAGGCCGGGCATGACCCAGGAAAGTGTGTCCGGCCGGAGTTAAGCGAGCGTGGTGAGTTAGTTGGTGCACCCCTGCAGGGAAGAACACATCTATCGATAGCCGGTCCTACGGTAAAGGACACTCGGAGTTGTATCTCGATCGGTACTGCTAGAATTGAGATGATACCTGGATATGTGGCTCCGGGATCGCTTTCTCGCAGGGAGACGAGGAAGGATCTCTGGGCGAGACTGTTGCTTGTTATTACCACTACTATATTATACTATGCTATTCTGTACTCTTCTAATGCTGCAAGACGCTCGAAGATGCTGGAAGGTGATTGAAGATGCTAGTCTTCGATAGGACTAGGCTTTCCTCTCTATTCTGGCATTTCTGTAGCCCTGTCCACATATACAGCCTCCCTTTGATAATGATGCATATGTAGTGTAGATCCTTGCTTGCTGAGTACTTCAGAGTACTCACGGTTGCTTTGCTTTCTTTTTCTCCCCCTATCAGTTTGTCGAGACCAGTTGACGGAGCCCCTGAGATAGCTGCACCGGCGACAACTACTACTACCCCGAGGATGGCTTCTACTACGAGATGGTTGTCGACCAGGAGTAGGTTCGGAGGGTCCTAGGCATGAGGCCTATGCCTTTCGATCGTAGTACTTTCTTTTGTCCCGCCTTCTTAAGGCCTTTCTGTCTTTCTTTTATATCTATACTCAGATATCTGATGCTTCCGCTGACGCTTGTATGCCATCGAGCTATGTATTCGAGCCCTCGAGGCCCTGGTTTGTAATATAAAGCTTGTATGACTTTATTTATGTTTTAGAGTTGTGTTGTGGTATCTTCAAGTGAGTCCTTAGGCTTGATCGTGTGCATTTGCGTGTATGATTAGTGGTTAGTGCATTCTCGATGAAGCTGAACGTCGAACCCGTCAGAAGGTCACCGAGTTCCTGAAAGTGCAGTGGTCAAATCATACCGAAGATGAATCCACTTGGGAACGCGAGGATAACCTCCGTGCTGAATACCCCGACCTCTTTCCTTCTACCTCTTGAATTCTCGGGACGAGAATTTCTTTTAGAGGAGGAGAATTTGTAACACCCCTGTGTAATAAGCACTGTGACATAATGATAATCATGCCAAGTCATACCCATTTGCAATGCTAGATCACAGTGGTTAGACACTTCATTTCAAACTCCTCCTCTTTTCCCCTCTCTTCCCCGCGCGTTCCCGTCGCCGTCGAAGCCGTGCTCGAAATGCCCGAACACCATGCCGCCGACGAGCTCGTGGTCGTGGCCACAGCCACTGCCACGCTCGCCCGAGCTCCCCAGTGAGCTCAGTGATCTTCTCTGGTGCCGCTCATGCTCTCGGCTCGATCTTTCGTGGCCCCTCGCACCATTTCCGTCGGGACCCGAACGCCGTCATCGCCACGGCTCGACCCCGGCGCATTTCCGGCCACCCCCACTCGTTTTGACGGCGTAGATGGATGCGCGAGCTCTCCAGCTTCCGAACGCACCTGGCAGTGGTCCGAACGGGGCGCCACAGCCGTTTTCCGGCGAGTCCCGAGCTCCTCCGCCGCGATCCGCATCGCCGGAGTTCCACCGCCGGCCGCGCTGACGTGGCCGCCTCGGGGCCACCCTCTGGGTCGCTGACCGGTGGCCCCCACAAGCCCCTGGGTCCCGTTGACCCAGTCAAATGCTTACTGGGCAACACCCAGTCACTGCCAGAGGGCCCCACATGGGCCCAGTTGACCGGTCAGCGGGTCTGTTGACCGCTGACGCAATGCTGACGCCAGGATGACATCATAATTCAATTTCTGATAATAAAAATAATTCCAGGAAATCCTTTAATGTTTAAAAATTCATATCTTTTAAACCGTAGCTCAGATCGAAAAAGTTCAAACATGAAAGTTGCTCAGAACGATGAGACAAAGCCGGACACGCGGTCCGTTCGTCCGTCACACGTCCCTAACTATCCGAACATGGAACCGATCCCCTTCGGTCATCTGTCCGACAAATGTCCGGAACCGGGAAAACATTCCCGGATGGATTCCTCCTTCCTCGGTGACGTGCAACCATACGTTAGGACATACCCGGCACTGCGTATTGCCATGTCATACATTGAATAGCACTTGTTTGATCTGTATTTACTGTTTCCTCCCCCTCTTCTCTCTCGGTAGATCTCGGTACGACGTAGCCTCCGAGACCGACGCAGCTCCGGTGATTGACTACACCACCGATGACCTTGCCCTTGCCGCTGAGCAATCAGGCAAGCCCCCTCCCCTTTGATCATCTCGATATCACCCATTCTAATATCCCCTGCTTGCATTAGATTTTGCTACTGTTACTATTTTACCTATTTCTGCTGCATAGCCTGTTTATTGTAACCTGCTGTTGAAACCTTACTGTTGTCCTAAACTGTTTAGAATAGACTGGGTAGAGACCCATCAGAGACCCCCACTTGTCCTGACTGCCCTGCTGGATTCTCAGAAGACCCGATCAACGGGATCAAAGACCAGACCCCGGCACCGCACCTCACTTTCCCCTTAGTTGCTCGACACTACTGGGTTACTATCGAGTGCCGAGGGTGATACCTCGTCAGCACTTCTGATGATAACCTTGTAGGTTAGTTGATCGGTCGTGGTAAGCGAGGGTGATACCTCCTACACCACCCCGATACTGACAAAGCCGCGCAACACCCCACGTGTGGACCTCGAGGGTGATGCCTCCTACGTCCATCTAGATGTTACATCAGGTGGGAGTCCAATGAGGGTGATGCCTCGGATTCCCCTTGATATGGTGACCACACGGATGCCTTACATTACTGTTGACACTGATGCTTGGAAAGGCAGGTCGACCCTGAGAGGTACCCGCGAATGGTGGATAGTTACCCGTGAGTTATTCTACGAGGCGCGGCCGGGCATTCTTAGCCCTTGCAGCAAGTCCTCGAGACGGGGCGACGGGGTCACATCTTTTGTGAGTCTCTGCTCATTTCCGCAAGCCCCTAGTCCTAACGATTTGGATATTTGATCCGAGCAGGCCTCTAGCCTGATAGCACTAACCATCACGTGGGCATAGTATGGGCGTTCTACATCATAACATCAGCCGAAAGCTCTGTCAGACGTCCAGTTCAGCATTGTGGCACGGTCGGATCGTACCGGCCTTTCGAGGCGGTGCTGGTATCCACCCTGCACACAACGACCCGGAGGGCGAGGGGCGATGGCCCAAGACCCCCTTGCGCTTAGGAGGTAGACCGGCGGGGACCTCTCTGCTGAGCTGTAGGTAGGGTT
This sequence comes from Thinopyrum elongatum, assembly GCA_011799875.1. Lineage (NCBI taxonomy): Eukaryota > Viridiplantae > Streptophyta > Magnoliopsida > Poales > Poaceae > Thinopyrum > Thinopyrum elongatum. The sequence goes on along the minus strand of CM022302.1, from coordinate 225,708,845 downwards.
GCGGTGTATCATTTGGCCAAGGCTGGGCATGACCCAGGAAAGTGTGTCCGGCCGGAGTTAATCGAGCGTGGTGGGTAAGTTGGTGCACCCCTGCAGGGAAGAACACATCTATCGATAACCGGTCCTACGGTAAATGACACTCGGAGTTGTATCCCGATCGATACAGCTAGAACTTGAGATGATACCTGGATATGTGGCTCTGGGATCGCTTTCTCGCAGGGAGTCGAGGAAGGATCTCTGGGCGAGACTGTTACTTGATTCTACTACTACTTACATTATGCTATTCTGTACTCCTCTACATGCTGCAGGACGCTCGAAGATGCTTGAAGATGCTAGTCTTTGCTAGGACTAGGTTTTCCCCCTCTATTCTGGCATTTCTGCAGCCCAGTCCACATATACAGCCTCCCTTTGATAATGTTGCATATGTAGTGTAGATCCTTGGCTTGCTGAGTACTTCGGATGAGTACTCACGGTTGCTTTACTTTCTTTTTCCTCCATATTCATTTGATGCAACCAGCTGGCGGAGCCCCTGAGATAGCTGCCCCGCCGACGACTTCCACTACTTCCCCGAGAGTGGATCCTTCCACAAGATGATCGACGTCCAGGAGTAGAAACGAAGGGTCCCAGGCAGGAGGCCTGCGCCTTTCGATCGTAGTTTTTATTTTTGTTCCGCCTTTTTAAAGGCTTCTCTGTTTTCTATTTTATATCTGTACACAGATATCTAACGCTTCCGCTAATGCTTGTTGTCATCAAGCTTTGTATTCGAGCCTTCGAGGCCCTGGCTTGTAATAAATGCTTGTATGATTTTATTTATGTTTTAGAGTTGTGTTGTGGTATCTTCAAGTGAGTCCTTAGGCTTGATCGTGTGCATTTGCGTGTATGATTAGTGCACGATTAAGCCGGGGGCGTCACAGGTTGTTGATCAAACACTGTTGGGAAAATGTTCTTTAAATGGAAAATAATCCAGGAACATTTCTAAAATCAACATCAAAACAATTGGAGTTGGACAAGTGACTCAAACAAGATGAAACAGCACCCAAAACAGCAATATTAAAACATTTAAAATCATTACAAATTCAAATGGCTTCCAAATCTGTCCAAACCACTTTTGGGTGAGAGCTAATATTGCATTGCAATATTTGGGTCTACCCTCACATTTTTCAGAAGTGTAGAAATGCCCTAACTATTTCAGAATAGAAAGGAAAAGAAAACAGAAAATTAAGAAAAAAGAAAAAGGCTAAAGCTGGACTGGTCCAAGTGCACAGTGCGCTGGCCCAGCCCAGCCAGCCGACCTTACCTCTCTCCGTCGTCGTGTCGACGCGTCCCTGGCCGAGCGCGCACGCGCCGGCGCGGCGCCGACACATCGCCGCCCACCGACGAAACAGGAGGCGGAGGGGGATAAGGGCGAAGTCGAGCCGTCCCCCCTGGCCACCCCGTTCACTCTCCCCTCTCTGATACCAACCTGTGACGACCCCGGCTTAATCGTGCACTAACCATACACACAAATGCGCACGATCAAGCCTAAGGACTCACTTGAAGATATCACAACACAACTCTAAAACATAAATAAAGTCATACAAGCTTAATATTACAAGCCAGGGCCTCGAGGGCTCGAATACATAGCTCGATGGCATACAAGTGTTAGTGGAAGCGTCAGATATCTGAGTACAGATATATTACAAAGAGAGAGAGATAAGCCTTCAAAGAGGCGGGGTAAAATAAAATACTACGATCGAAAGGCGTAGGCCTCCTGCCCTGGACCCTCTGATCCTACTCCTGGTCATCAGTCGGCTCCTCGTAGTAGTAGTACTCGCCAGGCGGGTAGTAGTACTGGTCATCGGCTGGGGCGTCTGGCTCAGGGGCTCCGTCGTCTGGTGGCATCAAATGGAATATGGGGGAAAAATAAAATAAAGCAAACGTGAGTACTCATCCGAAGTACTCAACAAGCAAGGATCTACACTACATATGCATCATTTTCAAAGGGGGCTGTATATGTGGACTGGGCTGCAGAAATGCCAGAATAGAGGGGGAAGACTAGTCCTATCGAAGACTAGCACCTTCAACAATCTTCGACAGTCTTGCAGCAATAGAAGAGATCAGATGAACATAATGTAATGTAGTAGTAGTAGTATCATCAACCTCGACCTGAGATCCTTTCTCAGCTCCCTGCGAGAAAGCAATCCCAGAGCCGTACTATCCAGTTCTCATCATATGTTCTAGATGTACCGATCGGGATACAACTCCGAGTGTCCGTTACCGTAGGACAGGCTATCGATAGAAGTTTCTTCCCTGCAGGGGTGCACCAACTTACCCACCACGCTCGCTTAACTCCGGCCGGACACACTTTTCTGGGTCATGCCCGGCCTCGGCTAAGCAACACGCCGCAACCCGACCTAGGCTCTAAAGAGAGGTCAGCACGCCGGACTAACCTATGCCCCCGGGGGTCTTGGGCCTTCGCCCCGGGAACCCTGCACGTTGCGAGGACGTTTTGGAAGCAGACCTAGCAACCCCTTAATACAAGCGCAGTTGCGTTCCCAGTCCAATCCAAAACGGGCCGCTCCTCGCTGACATCAATAGAGCTTTGGCTGATGTATACGACGCAGAACGCCCATACTATGCCCACGTGATGGTTAGTGCTATCGGGCCAGAGGCCCCTCGGATCAAATATCCAAACCGTAGTGAATTAGGAGCGCGCGGAAACGAGCAGAGACTCACGATTGATGTGACCCCGTCGCCCCGTCTCGAGGACTTGTGGCAAGGGCTAAGAATGCCCGGCCACGCCTCGTAGTTATCTCGCGGGCACCATCCAGGTCAACCCGACTCCACATCACTTTGCAATAAGCTCGCGCGGGTACCCCTCAGGGCCGACCCGTCTTTAGTAACATGGTTTAGTGCAGGTCATAATATCCAAGGTAACTGTGTGTCTGACACCGAAGGGAACCCTGAGGAATCACCCTCGATGGAAATTCCCACTTGATGTTATCGTCAAGGTGAACGAAGGAGGAATCACCCTCGAGGTCCACACTTGAGAGGTTGCGCGATGATGTCATTATCGGGGGTGGTGTAGGAGGAATCACCCTCGCTTACCACGACCGAGTAACTAACCTACAAGGTTAACATCAGAAGTGCTGACGAGGTATCACCCTCGGCACTCGACGGTAACCCAGCAGTGTCGGCAACTAAGGGGAAGTGATGTGCGGTGCCAGGGTCTAGTCTTCAATCCCGTTGATCGGGTCTTCTGATATCCAGCAGGGCAGTCGGGATCAAGTGGGGGTCTCTGTCGTGTCTCTACCCAGCCTATACTAAGCAGTCTAGGATAACCAGAAAGGTAACGAGGCAGGGTACAATAATCAGGCTATGCAGCAGATATAGGAAAACAGTAGCAGTAGCAGTTCTAATGCAAGCATAAGAGAGAAGAGAATAGGTGATATAGGCATGCTCAAAATGGGGGTGCTTGCCTGTTTGCTCTGGGCCAAGGGCAAGGTCTTCAGTGGTATCGTCGGGGACGTAGTCGTACTCCTGTGCGGCGTCTGCCTCGGGAGCTACGTCAACGTTGGGGTCTACCGAGAGAGAAGAGGGGGAAGAAACAGGTAAACATAATGCAAACAAATGCAATACAGTGCGCGTGATGCTATGATGCAGTGCAGGGTTGCCTAATTATGCATCTAAGTCATTTTAGTTATTTTTAGAATTATTCTGGGATTTAATATCCGACATGTGTGCACTATTCATCTGCCGGATTCGGGTCCGGAGTTACGGGTTCTTCTACGTAGGGGGTTCCGATGGAGAAACAGACGGCACGAACAAACTCGGCTCGTCGTTCTGAGCAAGTTTCATGTTTTAACTTTTTCGATCTGAGCTACGGTTTAAAAGTTATTAATTTTTAAAGATTATTTGAATTTCTGGAATTTATTTATTTATCAGAAAATGAATTATGACATCAGCATTACGTCACAATGACGTCAGCAGGTCAACTGCGGTTGACCAGGGTCAAACCTGACATGTAGGTCCAGTGGGACCCACACGTCAATCTCTGTTTAGTCTAACAGTGGATTAACTTAATCCACAGGGTTAATTAGGGGGCGGGCCCCACTTGTCAGTGAGACATTAGGCTAATCTAATTAATTTTATTTAATTAAATGCTTAATTAATTTAATTAGTCGCCGGGGCCCACACGTCAGTGGCACTCTGCTGCCACGTCAGCGCGTTGACTCCGGTCAGCGCGGTCAACTGGGCCCGTGGGACCCACTGGCAGTGACCAGGGGTGTCCCACATGGCAGCCACGTCGGCGGCCGGCGCCGGAGTTGCGCCGGCGACCAAAATCGCGGCGGCGCATCCGGGAGGTCGAGGGAAACGAGCCTACGGCGGCCTAGCGAGCAAACGGAGGGCACTAGCCGCACCACACGAGTGCCCTGAGCACGGTGGTGGGCTTGGGTGAGCATGACGGTCACTACATCGCCGGTGGCAAGCTTAGCAGCGGAGGCCAGAGTGCAGCAACGGCGATGGCTCGCTGCGAGCGTCTATCAGCGATGCAGGGAGCGAGAGAAGGAGGAGATGCTCACCGGGTAGGCACAAGGTGGCCCGGCGTAGGTTTAGTAGCAGCAGAGACGGCGCCGGAGACGAAGAAGAGCGGCGGCGAATGCAGTTGAGATCGAAGGGGATCCAGTGGCTCCGTGCTCCCCAGCTCCAACTGAGGTCTCCAGTAGATGTGGAAGACGACGGCGGAACTGGCCGGCACGGTGGACGAGCACGGGGTCGCCGGTGGCCACGGCAAATGGCGAAGTGCGGCGACGATGGCGCTCGGTGGCCGGATCCGGGAGGGAGCGAGGGGCGGAGCGAGCAAGGGAGGAGAGGGGAGAGTGAACGGGGTGGCCAGGGGGGACGGCTCGACTTCGCCCTTATCCCCCTCCGCCTCCTGTTTCGTCGGTGGGTGGCGACGTGTCGGCGCCGCGCCGGCGCGCGGGCGCTTGGCCAGGGGCGCGTCGACACGACGACGGAGAGAGGTAAGGTGGGCCGGCTGGGCTGGGGCAGTGCACTGTGCACTTGGACCAGTCCAGCTTTAGCCTTTTTCTTTTTTCTTAATTTTCTATTTTCTTTTCCTTTCTATTCTGAAATAGTTAGGGCATTTCTACACTTCTGAAAAATGTGAGGGTAGTCCCAAATATTGCAATGCAATATTAGCTCTCACCAAAAAGTGGTTTGGACAGATTTGGAAGCCATTTGAATTTGTAATGATTTTAAATGATTTAATATTGCTGTTTTGGGTGCTGTTTCATCTTGTTTGAGTCACTTGTCCAACTCCAATTATTTTGATGTTGATTTTAGAAATGTTCCTGGATTATTTGCCATTTAATGAACATTTTCCCAACAGTGTTTGATCAACTTTATATTTCACTTTTGAATTTGAGTTGATTTTCAGATGTGAATTTGAATTGGATCATTAACCCTTATGACTTGGCACTGCAAATGATCATGACTTGGCAGTTTTAACAGAGTGTCACAGAGCTTATTACAAGGGGGTGTTACAAGTTCTCCTCCTCTAAAAGAAATTCTCGTCCCGAGAATTTAGGAGGTAGAAGGAAAGAGTCCGGGATATTCTTCCCGAAGATGATCCTCGCGTTCCCAAGTGGCTCCATCTTCAGTGTGATTCGACCACTGCACTTTTAGGAACTTGGTCGTCTTCTGACGAGTACGGCGCTCGGCTTCGTCGAGGATGCAGATCGGATGCTCCTTATAGGAAAGATCATCTTGTAGCTCGAGCATCTCATGATCCACTGCACGGTGCGGGGATTCCTTGAAGCACTTACGGAGTTGCGACACGTGGAAGACATCATGAATATGGGAGAATTGCGGTGGCAACTCCAATTTATATGCCACCTGTCCACGTCTAGCCATGATGCGGAAAGGACCAATATAGCGAGGAGCTAGCTTGCCCTTGATTCCGAAACGACGGGTGCCCTTCATTGGAGTGACACGAAGATAGGCTTGATCACTAGGTTGATAGATCACACCCCATCGCTTACGATCATAATTACTCTTCTGACGGTCTTGAGCTGCTTTGAGATTCTCCCGGACAATTGTGACTTGTTCTTCGGCATGCTGAATAATGTCCGGTCCAACAAGAGATCATAAACTGGCAGTGGCGGGTTGTTGTCAGCCATCCTGCTATTCCAATAGGGGTATTTCAGCAATAGCTTATGCAAGTGTTTAACAGTAAACATGATGTAACTCGACATTATTGAAAGAGTGCAATAGATGCTTAAAGTAGTCATTAAGACATACATATCCATACACAGTCGGTTAAAATCGGGCAGCATAACGGCGCAAATTGAAAAACTAGAGACACACTAGGCGACACGCAGGCACGCGGTAAGGAAGTACACAACGTGACATAGCAAAGGCTACATCAGCGTCGGAGAAAACCACTGAAACGGGGTAACTGCAAGTGCGGCCGACGAATGTTCGTCGCGGCAGGATCCTGTGCTCCATATGCACTCTGATGCAGAACTCGGTCTCGAACTGTAAGAAGAGGTCCACGTGCAGGCGTGTGACCTCCCACTGCAGGCCAATCAATACCTGGCGGCATCTCGGTCCTGCGTGGGTAAAGAATATACTCCGGATGTATCCCTGCACGAACAGCTGGTAGCAACTGTGTCATAGCCTCGTAGTAGCGTGCTCGAGTGGCGAACAACTCGACGGCAAGAGCCCGAACAGTGCGATCCAGAGCCTGAGTGCACTGAATCAGAATCTGCGGGTCGTAGCGTCGAGACTCGTACGGGGCACAGATAGCTGTGTAATATCCAGTAGCATCTCCAACAGGTGCATACGGCATGTACCAAAACACAGTATCATCCAAGTTAGCATTGTGCTCTCCTCGGAGACGTGCAACAGTAGAATAGGCGGCATCATGTACTGCCATCTCAATCGTCACGCCTATTCCGTGAAAAAGGTGTAGCTCGGTGTCTGAGTTGTTCTGCTGATCATAAATCCGAACTTCAGCATAGTGCTGTTCCTGGTTGAACTCGCTGTAAACCTCATAGACCATGTACTCGGGATACCAGCGGTAACCCAGTCTACTCAGGAGGGCGATCAGAACAGCTGGAAATCCAGGGGCATCATGAGCCCAAGTGCGAAGCACTAACTGGGTCGTAGGCCGTGGTGGAAACAGTCGATCCATCTGAAACAGAGAGATTCAGGGTTGTCATGAGACAATGAGAATTATAACCGATCTCGGAAGGAAAGGTTAAACAAAACAATGGAAAGGAAAATGATTATCAGACTAATCAGATCAAAGTCAGGGAAATCGCACTGAATCCAGCTCTCTGGGTGGATAGAATTAACGAGATCCTAAATGTCGGTGTTAGTAAATTTTATTAAACCCGAATAGATGAGAGATTAGAGTCCCAGAGTAAAGATGAGGAATAAAAGATCCTAATACCACCCAGTTGGCGACGTGGGCCCGTAAGCCACATAGGCAAGTTAGTAAAACAGTTTTGGACCTCTAGACTCAACTTCGGCCAAGGAATTGGGAAGGGGGATACCTAGAGGCAGTCGGCTCTGATACCAACCTGTGACGACCCAGGCTTAATCGTGCACTAACCATACACGTAAATGCGCACGACCAAGCCTAAGGACTCACTTGAAGATATCACAACACAACTCTAAAACATAAATAAAGTCATACAAGCTTTATATTACAAGCCAGGGCCTCGAGGGCTCGAATACATAGCTCAATGGCATACAAGCGTCAGCGGAAGCATTAGATATCTGGGTACAGATATATTATAGAGAGAGAAATAGGCCTTCACAGAGGCGGGGTAAAATAAAATACTACGATCGAAAGGCGTAGGCCTCCTGCCCTGGACCCTCCGATCCTACTCCTGGTCGTCAGTCGGCTCCTCATAGTAGTAGTACTCGCCAGGCGGGTAATAGTACTGGTCATCGGCTGGGGCATCTGGCTCAGGGGCTCCGTCGTCTGGTGGCATCAAATGGAATATGGGGAAAAAAGAAAATAAAGCAAACGTGAGTACTCATCCGAAGTACTCAGCAAGCAAGGATCTACACTACATATGCAACATTGTCAAAGGAATGGCTGTATATGTGGACTGGGCTGCAGAAATGCCAGAATAGAGGGGGAAAGCCTAGTCCTATCGAAGACTAGCATCTTCAACAATCTTCGACAGTCTTGCAGCATCAGGAGAGAGCAGATGAACATAAAGTAAAGTAGTAGTAGTATCATCAACCTCGACCTGAGATCCTTTCCCGACTCCCTGCGAGAAAGCAATCCCAGAGCCGTACTATCCAGTTCTCATCACATGTTCTAGTTGTACCGATTGGGATACAACTCCGAGTGTCCGTTACCGTAGGACAGGCTATCGATAGAAGTTTCTTCCCTGCAGGGGTGCACCAACTTACCCACCACGCTCGCTTAACTCCGGCCGGACACACTTTTCTGGGTCATGCCCGGCCTCGGCTAAGCAACACGCCGCAACCCGACCTAGGCTCTAAAGAGAGGTCAGCACGCCGGACTAACCTATGCCCCCGGGGGTCTTGGGCCTTCGCCCTGGGAACCCTGCATGTTGCGAGGACGTTTTGGAAGCAGACCTAGCAACCCCTTAATACAAGCGCAGTTGCGTTCCCAGTCCAATCCAAAACGGGCCGCTCATCGCTGATGTCAATAGAGCTTTGGCTGATGTATACGACGCAGAACACCCATACTATGCCCACGTGATGGTTAGTGCTATCGGGCCAGAGGCCCCTCGGATCAAATATCCAAACCGTAGTGGATTAGGAGCGCGCGGAAACGAGCAGAGACTCACGATCAATGTGACCCCATCGCCCTGTCTCGAGGACTTGCGGCAAGGGCTAAGAATGACCGGCCACGCCTCGTAGTTATCTCGCGGGCACCATCCAGGTCAACCCGACTCCACATCACTTCGCAATAAGCTCGCGCGGGTACCCCTCAGGGCCGACCCGTCTTTAGTAACATGGTTTAGTGCAGGTCATAATATCCAAGGTAACTGTGTGTCTGACACCGAAGGGAACCCTGAGGAATCACCCTCGATGGAATTCCCGCTCGATGTTATCGTCAAGGTGAACGAAGGAGGAATCACCCTCGAGGTCCACACTTGAGAGGTTGCGCTACGATGTCGTTATCGGGGGTGGTGTAGGAGGAATCACCCTCGCTTACCACGACCGAGTAACTAACCTACAAGGTTAACATCAGAAGTGCTGACGAGGTAACTATGATGCGAAGTGATGTGGAGTCGGGTTGACCTGGATGGTGCCCGCGAGATAACTATGAGGCGTGGCCGGGCATTCTTAGCCCTTGCCGAAAGTCCTCGAGATGGGGCGACGGGGTCACATCGATCGTGAGTCTCTGCTCGTTTCCGCGCGCTCCTAATCCACTACGGTTTGGATATTTGATCCGAGGGGCCTCTGGCCCGATAGCACTAACCATCACGTGGGCATAGTATGGGCGTTCTGCGTCGTATACATCAGCCAAAGCTCTATTGACGTCAGCGAGGAGCGGCCCATTTTGGATTGGACTGGGAACGCAACTGCGCTTGTATTAAGGGGTTGCTAGGTCTGCTTCCAAAACGTCCTTGCAACGTGCAGGGTTCCCGGGGCGAAGGCCCAAGACCCCCGGGGGCAGAGGTTAGTCCGGCATGCTGACCTCTCTTTAGAGCCTAGGTCGGGTTGCGGCGTGTTGCTTAGCCGAGGCCGGGCATGACCCAGAAAAGTGTGTCCGGCCGGAGTTAAGCGAGCGTGGTGGGTAAGTTGGTGCACCCCTGTAGGGAAGAAACTTCTATCGATAGCCTGTCCTACGGTAACGGACACTCGGAGTTGTATCCCGATCGGTACAACTAGAACATATGATGAGAACTGGATAGTACGGCTCTGGGATTGCTTTCTCGCAGGGAGCCGAGAAAGGATCTTAGGTCGAGGTTGATGATACTACTACTACTACATTACATTATGTTCATCTGATCTCTTCTATTGCTGCAAGACTGTCGAAGATTGTTGAAGATGCTAGTCTTCGATAGGACTAGGCTTTCCCCCTCTATTCTGGCATTTCTGCAGCCCAGTCCACATATACAACCATTCCTTTGACAATGTTGCATATGTAGTGTAGATCCTTGCTTGCTGAGTACTTCGGATGAGTACTCACGTTTGCTTTATTTTCTTTTTCCTCCATATTCCATTTGATGCCACCAGACGATGGAGCCCCTGAGCCAGACGCCCCAGTCGACGACCAATACTATTACCCGCCTGGCGAGTACTACTACTATGAGGAGCCGACTGACGACTAGGAGTAGGATCGGAGGGTCCAGGGCAGGAGTCCTACGCCTTTCGATCGTAGTATTTTATTTTACCCCGCCTCTATGAAGTCTTATCTCTTTCTCTTTCTGTAATATATCTGTACCCAAAATCAGAATCAACTGGCTCTTCCTTCTGCTGGCCGTGGTATTGGCCGTGGTATTCCTCAACAGCGCAACTATAATGCCAGACCTTCTTATGGTCGTGGGCAGAGCTACCATGTCAACATGTCTGAAGCTCCGGATCAACCAGACACTATGATGGGTACACTTCTCGTTAATTCAGTTCCAGCATCTGTTTTATTTGATTCAGGAGCATCACATTCATTCATGTCGGAAGACTTTGCATTCTTGCATGGCGTTAAGTGCGACAACCTGCATCATCCATTAGGAGTTGATACTCCCGCGAGTAGATGCCGAGCCTCCCTGTTCAGCCCCGAAGTTACTATTGAAATTGAGGGGTTGAAGTTTCAGGCACTCCCAATTATCTTGAGCTCTTCCAAGATTGATCTTATCTTGGGAATGGATTGGTTGTAGGCCCATTATGCCTCAATCAATTGCGCCACTAAAGTTGTACACCTCTTGCACCCATCGAACGAGATGGTGAACTATCAAGCTCACCTTACCCAGAACGCTGAGGCTCAAATTTATGCGTTGAACGCGTTGAATGCTTCACCACTTGATGGGATTGAGAATATCCCAGTTGTCTGTGACTTCTCGGATGTTTTTCCAGAAGAACTTCCAGGAATACCCCCTGCTAGGGCTGTCGAGTTCGTCATCGACCTGAAGCCTGGCACCACTCCTATTGCGAAGCGTCCTTACAAGATGCCTCCGCACCACCTCATCGAGCTTAAGGAGGAAATTGATAAATCCTTAAGGAAGGGTTTTATTCGCCCTAGTTCCTCTGCATGGGGAGCAGCGTCTCTTTTCGTCAAGAAGAAATATGGAACGAATAGGCTGGTCCATGATTATCGTCCTATCAACCAGGCAACTATTCAGAATAAATATCCACTTCCCCGGATCAACGATTTATATGACCAACTCGCTGGATCTTCGGTGTTTTCTAAACTCGACTTGAGGTTGGGTTATCACCAGATCCGTGTCCGCAAAGAGGATATTCCGAAGACTGCATTCGTTACTCGTTATGGCTCTTACGAGTACACAGTCATGTCGTTTGGCTTAACAAACACTCCAGCTACATTCTCCCGCTTAATGAATTCCATATTCATGGATTACCTCAACAAATTCGTCGTGGTATATCTGGATGATATTCTGGTTTATTCGAAGAACAAAGAAGAACATGCTGAGCACCTTCGTCTTGTTCTGGAGAGACTACGAGAGCACAAGTTATATGCCAAGTACTCTAAGTGCGAATTCTGGCTTTCTGAGGTAACCTACCTTGGACATGTCATCTCCTAGGATGGTATCGCAGTTAACCCAGAGCGAGTTCAGGCTATTCTTGACTGGACCCCTCCGAAGAATGTCAAGCAAGTCAGAAGTTTTCTTGGGCTTGCAAGTTATTGTCGCCGTTTCATCGAAAATTTCTCCAAGATTGCCAAGCCCCTGACTAATCTACTCCACAAAGGCGTTAAGTTTGAGTGGACAGACAAATGTCAGGAAAGCTTCCAGACCCTCAAGGACAAGCTGACTTCTGCTCCAGTCCTTGCTCCTCCACACTCTCGCAAAGATTTTGTGATCTTCTGCGACGCATCTCGCCAAGGACTAGGTTGTGTCCTACTGCAAGAGCGCAGAGTAATTGCACATGCCTCGCGACAACTGCGTCCACATGAAGAGAATTACCCAATGCATGACCTCGAACTTGCTGCTGTGATTTATGCTTTGAAGCAGTGGCGTCATTAACTCCTTGGTAATCGGTGTGAGATTTACACCGATCATCAGAGCTTGAAGTACTTATTCACTCAACCGGAACTTAATCTTCGTCAGCAGCGATGGTTGGAAACAATCACCGATTATGACTGTGGTATTTCCTACACTCCTGGCAAAGCTAATGTGATGGCTGATGCTTTGAGCCGCAAGTCATACTGTAGTAACCTCTTGGTAAAGCAAGCTCAACCCCAGCTATATGAAGAATTGCGCAAGCTGAATATCTGCATCGTCCCGCAAGGTTCTCTTAATAACCTTGTGATACAACCAGACCTTGAGAAAGCTGTCAAAATTGCGCAAGCCAAAGATGCTGAAATTGGTCTAATGAAGAAAGAACTTCACCTTGAAAAGTACAGGGATTTCTCGATTGCTGAAGATGGAACCTTGTACTTCCGAGACCGCATTGTAGTACCTCATTTCGAGCTGATGACTGACAAAGCCATGAAGGAGGCCCATGATACACCGCTATCTATCCATCTGGGTAGTACCAAAATGTATCAAGATCTTTGTCAAAAGTACTGGTGGTCTAGAATGAAACAGGACATTGCTCGATACGTTGCCGAGTGTGACGTTTGTCGTCGCGTCAAGACAGAACATCAGAAACCTGCTGGAGTTCTGCAACCGCTCCCTATTCCTCTATGGAAGTGGGATAAAGTGCAAATGGACTTCATTACTGGTCTTCCCAAGTCTCAGAAGGGTCACAATGCTATTCTTGTCGTCGTTGACCAACTTTCTAAGGTTGCACACTTTCTGCCAGTTAAGGAGACTATTACTGCTAGTCAGTTAGCAGAGCTATATATCTCCAGAATTGTTTCACTCCATGGTATTCCCAAGGAAATCAGTTCAGACCGTGGCAGCATTTTCACTGGCCATTTCTGGGAAAGTTTCCAGAAAGCAATGGGAACTCATATTACCTGGAGTTCAGCTTATCATCCACAATCCCAAGGTCAAGTTGAGCGCGTTAATCAAGTGCTTGAAGATATGCTTCGAGCCTGTGTTATATCCTTCGGTAAGAAATGGGAGGAATCTCTCCCGTATGCCGAGTTCTCTTATAACAAAAGCTACCAAGCCAGCTTAAAAATGGCCCCCTTTGAGGTTCTTTATGGTCGTAAATGTCGAACCCCTCTGAATTGGTCAGAAACTGGGGAACGACCTCTTGTTGGACCGGACATTATTCAGCATGCCGAAGAACAAGTCAGAATTGTCCGGGAGAATCTCAAAGCAGCTCAAGACCGTCAGAAGAGTAATTATGATCGTAAGCGATGGGGTGTGATCTATCAACCTGGTGATCAAGCCTATCTTCGTGTCACTCCAATGAAGGGCACCCGTCGTTTCGGAATCAAGGGCAAGCTAGCTCCTCGCTATATTGGTCCTTTCTGCATCGTGGCTAGACGTGGACAGGTGGCATATCAATTGGAGTTGCCACCGCAATTCTCCCATATTCATGATGTCTTCCACGTGTCGCAACTCCGAAAGTGCTTCAAGGAATCCCCGCACCGTGCAGTGGATCATGAGATGCTCGAGCTACAAGATGATCTTTCCTGTAAGGAGCATCCGATCCGCATCCTCGACGAAGCCGAGCGCCGTACTCGTCAGAAGACGACCAAGTTCCTAAAAGTGAAGTGGTCGAATCACACTGAAGATGAAGCCACTTGGGAACGCGAGGATCATCTTCGGGAAGAATATCCCGGACTCTTTCCTTCTACCTCCTAAATTCTCGGGACGAGAATTTCTTTTAGAGGAGGAGAACTTGTAACACCCCCTTGTAATAAGCTCTGTGACACTCTGTTAAAACTGCCAAGTCATGATCATTTGCAGTGCCAAGTCATAAGGGTTAATGATCCAATTCAAATTCACATCTGAAAATCAACTCAAATTCAAAAGTGAAATATAAAGTTGATCAAACACTGTTGGGAAAATGTTCATTAAATGGCAAATAATCCAGGAACATTTCTAAAATCAACATCAAAATAATTGGAGTTGGACAAGCGACTCAAACAAGATGAAACATCACCCAAAACAGCAATATTAAATCATTTAAAATCATTACAAATTCAAATGGCTTCCAAATCTGTTCAAATCACTTTTTGGTGAGAGCTAATATTGCATTGCAATATTTGGGACTACCCTCACATTTTTCAGAAGTGTAGAAATGCCCTAACTATTTCAGAATAGAAAGGAAAAGAAAACAGAAAATTAAGAAAAAAGAAAAAGGCTAAAGCTGGACTGGTCCAAGTGCACAGTGCACTGGCCCAGCCCAGCCGGCCCACCTTACCTCTCTCCGTCGTCGTGTCGACGCGCCCCTGGCCGAGCGTGCGTGCGCCGGTGCGGCACCGACACGTCGCCGCCCACCGACGAAATAGGAGGCGGAGGGGGATAAGGGCGAAGTCGAGCCGTCCCCCCTGGCCACCCCGTTCACTCTCCTTTCTCCTCCCTCGCTCGCTCCGCCCCTCGCTCCCTCCCAGATCCGGCCACCGAGCGCCGTCGTCGCCGCACTTCGCCATTTGCCGTGGCCACCGGCGACCCCGTGCTCGTCCACCGTGCCGGCCAGTTCCGCCGTCGTCTTCCACATCTACTGGAGGCCTCAGCTGGAGCTGAGGAGCACGGAGCCACTGGATCCCCTTCGATCTCAACTGCGTTCGCCGCCGCTCTTCTTCGTCTCCGTTGCCGTCTCTGCTGCTACTAAACCTACGCCGGGCCACCTTGTGCCTACCCGGTGAGCATCTCCTCCTTTTCTCGCTCCCTACATCGCTGATAGACGCTCGCAGCGAGCCATCGCCATTGCCGCACTCTGGCCTCCGCTGCTAAGCTCGCCGCCGGCGATGCGGTGACCGTCATGCTCACCCAAGCCCACCACCGTGCTCAGGGCACTAGTGTGGTGCGGCTAGTGCCCTCCGTTTGCTCGCTAGGCTGCCGTAGGCTCGTTTCCCTCGACCTCCCGAACGCGCCGCCGCCTTTGCTCGTCGCCGGCGCCGCTTCCGGCCAAGTCCGGCCGTGCCGCCGCCACCAATCGACGCGGCTCGTTCGACTCGTTCGAACGCGCCCTCGCGCGAGTCAAATGGACGCCCGTAGGCAAAATCCGATGAGGCCCGAGGCCTCCGCCGCGTTCTGGCATCGCCGCCGGCGAGCCGCCGGCCACCGCCGATGTGGCAAGGCCGGCCCCTCCTCAGGGTGGCTGCCAGTGGGCCCTGGGGCCCCAGTTGACTGGGTTGACCCAGTCAACGTGCTGACTGGGCAACCCCAGTCGCTGACGTGTGGGCCCCGCGGCTAATTAACCTAATTAAACATTTAATTAAATAAAACTAGTTAATTAGCCTAATGTCTCACTGATAAGTGGGGTCCGCCCCCTAATTAACCCTATGGATTAAGTTAATCCACTGTTAGACTAAACAGAGACTGACGTGTGGGTCCCACTGGACCCACATGTCAGGTTTGACCCTGGTCAACCGCAGTTGACCTGCTGACGTCACTGTGACGCAAGGCTGACGTCATAATTCACTTTTCTGTAAATTAAATAAATTCTAGAAATTCAAATAATCTTTGAAAATTAATAACTTTTAAACCGTAGCTCGGATCGAAAAAGTTAAAACTTGAAAGTTGCTCAGAACGACGAGCCGAGTCTGATCGTGCTGTCTGTTTCTTCATCGGAACCCCCTACGTAGGAGAACTCGTAACTCCGGACCCGAATCCGGCAGATGAATAGTGCACACACACCGGATATTAAATCCCAGATTAATTCTAAAAATAACTAAAATGACTTAGATGCATAATTAGGCAACCCTGCACTGCATCATAGCATCACACGCTCCGTATTGCATTTGTTTGCATTATGTTTACCTGTTTCTTCCCCCTCTTCTCTCTCGGTAGACCCCGACGTTGACATAGCTCCCGAGGCAGACGCCGCACAGGAGTACGACTACGTCCCCGACGGTACCACTGAAGACCTTATCCTTGCCCCAGAGCAAACAGGCAAGCACCCCCATTTTGAGCATGCCTATATCGCCTATTCTCTTCTCTCTTATGCTTGCATTAGAACTGCTACTGCTACTGTTTTCCTATATCTGCTGCATAGCCTGATTATTGTACCCTGCCTTGTTACCTTTCTGGTTATCCTAGACTGCTTAGTATAGGCTGGGTAGAGACACGACAGAGACCCCCACTTGATCCCGACTGCCCTACTGGATATCAGAAGACCCGAACTTCGGGATTGAAGACTAGACCCTGGCACAGCACATCACTTCCCCCTTAGTTGCCGACACTGCTGGGTTACCGTCGAGTGCCGAGGGTGATACCTCGTCAGCACTTCTGATGTTAACCTTGTAGGTTAGTTACTCGGTCATGGTAAGCGAGGGTGATTCCTCCTACACCACCCCCAATAACGACATCGTCGCGCAACTCCTCAAGTGAGGACCTCGAGGGTGATTCCTCTTCCGTTCACCTTGATGATAACATCAAACGGGAATTCCATCGAGGGTGATTCCTCAGGGTTCCCTTCGGTGTCAGACACACAGTTACCTTGGATTTTATGACCTGCACTAAACCATGTTACTAAAGACGGGTCGGCCCTGAGGGGTACCCGCGCGAGCTTATTGCGAAGTGATGTGGAGTCGGGTTCACCTGGATGGTGCCCGCGAGATAACTACGAGGCGTGGCCGGGCATTCTTAGCCCTTGCCGCAAGTCCTTGAGACGGGGCGACGGGGTCACATCGATCCTGAGTCTCTGCTGATTTCCGCGCGCTCCTAATCCACTACGGTTTGGATATTTGATCCGAGGGGCTCTGGCCCGATAGCACTAACCATCACGTGGGCATAGTATGGGCGTTCTGCGTCGTATACATCAGCCAAAGCTCTATTGACGTCAGCGAGGAGCGGCCCGTTTTGGATTGGACTGGGAACGCAACTGCGCTTGTATTAAGGGGTTGCTAGGTCAGCTTCCAAAATTTCCTCGCAACGTGCAGGGTTCCCGTAGCGAAGGCCCAAGACCCCCGGGGGCATAGGTTAGTCCGGCGTGCTGACCTCTCTTTAGAGCCTAGGTCGGGTTGCGGCGTGTTGTTTGGCCGAGGCCGGGCATGACCCAGAAAAGTGTGTCCGGCCGGAGTTAAGCGAGCGTGGTGGGTAAGTTGGTGCACCCCTGTAGGGAAGAAACTTCTATCGATAGCCTGTCCTACGATAACGGACACTCGGAGTTGTATCCCGATCGGTACAACTAGAACATATGATGAGAACTGGATAGTACGGCTCTGGGATTGCTTTCTCGCAGGGAGCTGAGAAAGGATCTCATGTCGAGGTTGATGATACTACTACTACTACATTACATTATGTTCATCTGATCTCTTCTATTGCTGCAAGACTGTCGAAGATTGTTGAAGATGCTAGTCTTCGATAGGACTAGGCTTTCCCCCTCTATTCTGGCATTTCTGCAGCCCAGTCCACATATACAGCCATTCCTTTGACAATGTTGCATATGTAGTGTAGATCCTTGCTTGCTGAGTACTTCGGATGAGTACTCACGTTTGCTTTACTTTATTTTCCCCCCATATTCCAATTGATGCCACCAGACGACGGAGCCCCTGAGCCAGACGCCCCAGCCGACGACCAGTACTACTACCCGCCTGGCGAGTACTACTACTACTACGAGGAGCCGACTGACGACCAGGAGTAGGATCGGAGGGTCCAGGGAGGAGGCCTACGCCTTTCGATCGTAGTATTTTATTTTACCCCGCCTCTGCGAAGGCTTATCTCTTTCTCTCTCTGTAATATATCTGTACCCAGATATCTAATGCTTCTGCTGACGCTTGTATGGCATCGAGCTATGTATTCGAGCCCTCGAGGCCCTGGCTTGTAATATAAAGCTTATATGAATTTATTTATGTTTTAGAGTTGTGTTGTGATATCTTCAAGTGAGTCCTTAGGCTTGATCGCGCGCATTTGCGTGTATGATTAGTGCACGATTAAGCCGGGGTCGTCACAGGAGGCTGTGCATACCATTGCGGGTGGGGAAGATGCTATTGAAGTCGGTGAAGATGTAGGTGGTGAATGCGATGAACTCGCACCCACACCAAAACACCTTGCCGAGGAGGCAGTACGCATAAAATCTGTAGGTGAAGTTGATGATGAGCCCTATTGGCGGAGTGCCGAAGTTTGGACGCACTTCCTCCAGTCGGAACATCACCGGCGAGCCCGCTGGGAGGTGGGCGAAGCCCGCACCGAGGAACCACTGGGCAAACTCCTTTGCACCCCTCTAGCGTGAGAACGCCCACACGTGGAGCGTTGTCTCCACAACGACGCCGGCGGGATACCGCCTCTCCGCCAAGGTCGGTGGGAGCTCGAAGGTGGGGCCGTTGTACTGCATCCTCGCTCGCTTTGAGAGTGCTCTGGGTTTGGGTGACTAAGATAAGGGGGCGACGCAAATGGATGTGTGGAGAATAGGTGGAGGGGTGGGTGGTTTAAATAGGGAAAGGGGAAGGGAAGGGGAGTGGCACCGGGCGCGCTTTGGATTTGCTACGTTCAAACGAGCTGCATCGATCGATATGCCACTTTAATTACCAACAGGTTTTAGTTGCCACGTTGAATAGATGCGAGTGGATCGAAAAGTCTGAAACCATGCTCTACATCGAGGAGACAAGCATGCGAGATGACATGAACCAGCGGCAGCGACCGTCCCTCCGTCCGTGGTGGCTCACGTGCAGAAAGAGGCTGGTCAGCGTCCGTGGCGGCTCGCGTGCAGAAAGAGGCCGGTTAGCACATCGTGGCGGCGGGCATCGGCACATGCAGGCAGGCTAGCTACGTGCATGCATAGCAGGCTAGCTGGACATGTCGTGCATGCATAGCAGGCTTCTGTAGTTGCGGCACGCGCAGGGCCCAACAGTCTAACCACGGCCCAACGGGCGAACAGTGGCACCGTCCGACGCGGCCCCAATTGTCAGGTCCAACGGGCGACACAGTGCAGCGCGGCCCCACTCGTCAGAGTTAACGGTCAAAGCACTGACCCGACGGCATCCATCGTTTGCGACCATTTCTGAGGGTTTCGCACAAGAGAGTGGGGAAAAGTGAGCAAATGTTAAGAGCGTGGGGATGAATGAGTATGGCTCAGGAACCAGAGGCACATATGTAAAAATCCCTATAAACATTTGAAATACATTTTGCTCATTGCATCCACATAATATAACTATGGGGTCATCATATACTCCCAAAAAACATACAGAAACAAACTAAACCATCATTAAAAAATGCATAGAACTAGGAAAATAGTTACTGATGAGTGTACATTGAAAGAACTATATATGCTCCTCATAATATAAGATGGCTAACTTGTTTCTATGTAGGAAAATAGATCATAGACAACAAATGCATAGTCTTCTGTAGATCAGGTATGGACAAACATGAACTAAATATCAGGTTCGGGTAAATAATGTGATGACATAAGAATTTTCATACATATGCAATGACAAATTGCAATCAAGAAATGAGAGAATCATAAATAAACTGATGCAACAAATCTGCACAACAACTAATCTACAAAGGAGCGACTTAGATACAAACATACCTTTCTATATGGAACCGGTGCAAAGCATAGTGCTATCACATGTACTTTCACGGTATCTGTTACATACAATTATAAAACAAAAATAAATATAGAAATACAAGAAATCAAAATTAACAATAATTCAACTATTGTTGTTTTATGGGAACTTTCACAGGAACATTCAACAAAAAGTCGTAGTTGCATCTATGAACTTAGTGCAAATCAAAATCAACAAAATCAGGATGCAGATAACAACAAGAATATTAAACTGACAGAGCAACACCAAGAAGACAATGGATACTCTTTACCTGATACCACAAATTCTAATAACTACAGCTCAAGTGAAAATGAAGAGGAGTTCCTTGAAGATTTAACGGCTGAGTTAAATGGAACTACTCCTCTGCTTAAACATTCCTCTCGTAGTCCAGAAGATGATCATTTCTGACTCGCAAGTAAGTGTTTCAAGGCTAGAGGAGATTTCTCTAAGCTCTCATAGGTTTTGGTCAAGCATCAGAGAAACATAAGTTTCAAAACACTCTACCCCTCTGATACATCTCCGTTATATCTATTTTTCCAAACACTTTTGCTCTTGTTTTGGACTCTAATTTGCATGATTTGAATGAAATTAACCATGACTGATGTTGTTTTCAGTAGAACTATCATGGTGTTGTTTTTTGTGTAGAAATAAAAGTTCTCGGATTTGGACGAAACTTTTTGGAGATTTTTTTATGGAATAAAAAAAAAGGGATAATTGTATTCATACCCTTAGTTGTGTCCCCCTCAACCGAATTGCCCCTAGTTTTTGAAAACACGTGGTCTTGCCCAACCCACTTTGTCGTCTTGTGCTTTTGCCCTTTGACCGTTTGACCGTCACTTTGAAAACTTCATAACTAATTCATACTAAATCAGAAAAATGCAAATAAGATACCAAAATGTTTGGAAAAACATCACCTGTATGTCAATGTCACTTGCATTCATGACAAAAGTGGTTGTAATTGCCCATCCGAGTTTTAGCTCTTATCATACCACCATGAACAGGAAAATCTAAAAAAAATCAAAAAATTCAAGAAAAATTTGGTGGCAAAGAATTGCAAATGTTTTAAGTGCTTACCAAGTTTCATGAGGGAATGACATTCATGGAATTCATGGCAAAAAAAACAATGAACACTCGAAAATAGATTGTTTTTTTTTTGCCACGACTTCCACGAATGTCATTCCCTCATGAAACTTGGCAAGCACTTAAAACATTTGCAATTCTTTGCCACCAAATTTTTCTTGAATTTTTTGAATTTTTTTAGATTTTCCTGTTCATGGTGGTATGATAAGAGCTAAAACTCGGATGGGCACTTACCAACACTTTTGTCATGAATGCAAGTGACATTGACATACAGGTGATGTTTTTCCAAACATTTTGGTATCTTATTTGCATTTTTCTGATTTAGTATGAATTAGTTATGAAGTTTTCAAAGTGATGGTCAAACGGTCAAAGGGCAAAAGCAAAAGACGACAAAGTGGGTTGGGCAAGACCACGTGTTTTAAAAAACAAGGGGCAATTCGGTTGAGGGGGACACAACTAAGGGTATGAATACAATTATCCCTAAAAAAAATACTGGAGCCAAGACCCACCAGAGGGGGGCCACCTACTGCCCACAAGGCACCAGGGCGCGCCCACCCCCCTGAGCGTGCCCTGGTGGCTTGTGGGGCCCATGAGGCTCCGCTGACCCTAATCTAAGCACTATAAATTCAGAATTCCCGAGAAAAAATTAAGAGAAGAAGTTTCATCGTGTTTTACGATACGGAGCCCCTGCCACCTCCAGTTCTTCATCGGGAGGCCAGATCTAGAGTCCATTCGGGGCTCCGGAGAAGGGGATTCGTCGCCATCATCATCACCAACCCTTCTTCATCACCAATTTCATGATTCTCACCACCGGGAGTGAGTAATTTCTCCGTAGGCTTGTGATACGTCTCCAACGTATCTATAATTTATGAAGTAATCATGCCATGTTTACAACAATTTTATATGGTTTGCGTGCAATTTTATATGATTTAAATGGAACTAACCCGGATTGAGGCTGTTTTCAGCAAAACTACCGTGGTGTTGTTTTTTGTGCAGAAATAAAGTTCTCGGAATGGGCTGAAACTTTTTGACAATTATTTTTGGAACAAAAAAGACCCCCGAAGCTTCGTGGCAGGACCAGAAGAGCAACGAGGTGCCGACGAGGCACAAGGGATCGCCCGGGGGGTCGGCTTACCGTGGTGCCTCGTGGGCCCAACTTAGCCCGTCTTCGCGTGAGACCGACCCCAAAAAATCCTATAAATAGAGGAACCCCCAGAAATAACCCTAGAACTTCGACTCCGCCACCGCAAGCCTCTATACCAAGGAGCTCCCATTTGGAGCCCTGTTCTGACACCCTGCTGAAGGGGGAAATCATCACCGGAGGCCATGTTCATCATCCCGGCGTTCTCCATGACGAGGAGGGAGTAATTCACCCTCGGGGCTGAGCGTATGTACTAGTAGCTATGTGTTTGATCTCTCTCTCTCTCTCTCTCTCTCTCGTGTTCTTGATTTGGCACGATCTTGATGTGTCGCAAGCTTTGTTAATATAGTTGGATCATATGGTGTTTCTCCCTCTCTATCTTTTTGTGATGAATTGAGTTTTACCTTTGAGGTTTTACTATTGTCGGATTGAATACTTTTTGGGTTTGAGAACACTTGATGTATGTCTTGCATATGAATACCCGTGGTGACAATGGGATGTTCTATTGATTCACTTGATGTATGTTTTGGCACTCAACTCGCGGATTCCCGAGGTGACAGTGGGGTAATCTATGCATACGGGTTGATGCATGTTTTCATCCTATTTTCTTCGGTAGAAATCTTGGGGCACTCTTTGAAGTTTTTTGTGTTGGATTGAATATTATGAATTTGAAGTTGTTTGATGCATATCTAATAACCAACTCGCGGATACTTGTGGTGACATTGGAGTATCTAGGTGACATTAGAGTTGGTTGATGCCTATCATATGGTGTTATTTTAGTATGAACTCTAGGGCTATTTGTGACACTTATAGGGATGGCTCAATAGATTGATCGAAAAAGATATCTTTGAGGTGGTTTCGTACCCTACAAACAATTTCATCTTATGTTCTCCACTTGATAAGAACTTTGGAGTGATTCTTTATCGCACGTTGAGGGATTGTTATATGATTCAATTATGTTAGCACTGTTGAGAGATTGAACTAGTGAAAGTATGAACCCTAGGCCTTGTTTTCAAGCATTGCAATACCGTTTGTGCTTCGTTTTGTTACTTGCTACCTCGCTGTTTTTTATTTTCAGATTACAAAAACCTATATCTAGCATCCATACTACACTTATATCACCATCTCTTCGCCGAACTAGTGCACCTATAGAATTTGCCATTGTATTGGGTGTGTTGTGGACACAAGAGATTTCTTGTATTTGGTTGCATGATTGTTTGAGAGAGACCATCTTCATCCTACGCCTCCCACGGATTGATAAACCTTAGGTCATCCACTTAAGGGAAAATTGCTATTGTCCTACAAAACTCTGCACTTGGAGGCCCAACACGAGTCTACAACAATAAGTTGTGTAGTAGGCATCAGCTTGCTGGACGGTGATGGAGTTGGATGAGATTTATCATGTAATCGAGTCAATTTTTTAGGGCTTGATCCCTAGTATCCACTATGTTTGAGATTGATGTTGCTAAAATTTTGCTATACTTAATGCTTGTCACTAGGGCCCGAGTGCCATGATTTCAAATCTGAACCCTTTATGTTTTCATGAATATATTTGAGTTCGTGATCCTATCTTGCAAGTTATACACACCTATTATGTGTTATGATCTGCATACCCCAATGTGACAATAATTGGGATTCTTTCTGGTGATTACCGTAGTTTGAGGAGTTCATGTATTCACTATGTGTCAATGCTTTGTTCCGGTTCTCTATTAAAAGGACGCCTTAATATCCCTTAGTTTCCTTATGGACCCCGCTGCCACGGGATGGTAGGATAAAAGATGTCATGCAAGTTCTTATCATAAGCACGTATGACTATTTACAGAATACATGCCTACATTACATTGATAAACTGGAGCTAGTTCTGTGTCGCTCTAGGTTGTGACTGTTATATGATGAATGTCATCCAACATAATTATCCATCACTGATCAGATGCCTACGACTTTCGCATATTGATCTTTGCTAAGTTACTACTACTGTTGTTGTTGCTGTTACAATCACTACAAAACTGCAACTGTTACTGTTACTATTGCTATCGCTACTACCGCTATCAGACTATCATATTATTGTGCTAGTGATCACTCTGCTGCAGATATTTACGTCTCCAGGTGTGGTTGAATTGACAACTCAACTGCTACAACAACAACAACAACAACAACAACAACAAAGCCTTTAGTCCCAAACAAATTGGGGTAGGCTAGAGGTGAAACCCATAAGATCTCGCGACCAACTCATGGCTCTGGCACATGGATAGCAAGCTTCCATGCACCCCTGTCCATAGCTAGTTCTTTGGTGATACTCCAATCCTTCAGGTCTCTCTTAACGGACTCCTCCCATGTCAAATTCGGTCTGCCATGACCTCTCTTGACATTCACCGCACGCTTTAGCCGTCCGCTATGCACTAGAGCTTCTGGGGGCCTGCGCTGAATATGCCCAAACCATCTCAGATGATGTTAGACAAGCTTCTCTTCAATTGGTGCTACCCAAACTCTATCTCGTATATCATCATTCCGGACTCTATCCTTCCTTGTGTGGCCACACATCCATCTCAACATACGCATCTCCGCCACACCTAACTTTTGAACATGTCGCCTTTTAGTCGGCCAACACTCAGCGCCATACAACATTGCGGGTCGAACAGCCATCCTATAGAACTTGCCTTTTAGCTTTTGTGGCACTCTCTTGTCACAGAGAATGCCAGAAGCTTGGCGCCACTTCATCCATCCGGCTTTGATTCGATGGTTCACATCTTCATCAATACCCCCATCCTCCTGCAACATTGACCCCAAATATCGAAAGGTGTCATTCTGAGGTACCACCTGCCCATCAAGGCTAACCTCCTCCTCCGTACACCTACTAGTACTGAAACCGCACATCATGTACTCGGTTTTAGTTCTACTAATCCTAAACCCTTTCGATTCCAAGGTTTGTCTCCATAACTCTAACTTCCTATTTACCCCTGCCCGACTATCGTCAACTAGCACCACATCATCCGCAAAGAGCATACACCATGGGATATCTCCTTGTATATCCCTTGTGACCTCATCCATCACCAAGGCAAAAAGATAAGGGCTCAAAGCTGACCCCTGATGTAGTCCTATCTTAATCGGGAAGTCATCAGTGTCGACATCACTTGTTCGAACACTTGTCACAACATTATCGTACATGTCCTTGATGAGGGTAATGTACTTTGTTGGGACTTTGTGTTTCTCCAAGGCCCACCACATGACATTCCTCGGTATCTTATCATAGGCGTTCTCCAAGTCAATGAACACCATATGCAAGTCCTTCTTTTGCTCCCTGTATCTCTCCATAAGTTGTTGTACCAAGAAAATGGCTTCCATGGTCGACCTCCCAGGCATGAAACCAAACTGATTTTTGGTCACGCTGACAACTCAACTGCTAATACTTGCAAATATTCTTTGGCTCCCCTCGTGTCGAATCAATAAATTTGGATTGAATACTCTACCCTCAAAAACTGTTATGACCCCCTATACTTGTGGGTTATCACCCTCTTAATAGTATGGTGGTCCAATGAATCAAATAATAGAAAAAGAATTACAAAAGAAAATGATATGTCTTCTCTTCGTCTTATTTCTTCTTGGTTGCAGTCAAACGCACGGATCAAGTACCAAAACAATTGCTTCACGTCAGTAATTTTTAGGGTTCAACTTCACCACCATTATCTTCAATGGCAATCTTCTATACAACACAGAAGATAATCTTCTGAGTTTATAGCAAAACTCTTCAGTACTCCAGGGACCTAATTTCTCTGTGTGTACTAGTAAACATATTAGTCCCTTATTGTTTGTGTCAACAATCTTCAAAACATAAGGAGGCAATTATTGCACCCAAAAAAATACACCAAGTGGAAGAGAACACGAGCACAAATAATGAAGCAAATGAGCTACGAACTTGAACGTAAATGGTATGCCGATCGATGATGAACTGCATGCTTATTGTGGTCGGAGAACAAGGCAAGCACATCAGTGCAACAAGGAAGAGGGCAGAGACGTGTTTGACCGTCACCGGCGGGATCAGACAAAGAGCGCACTAGAGCAGCAGTTGCAAGGCGTAGTGAGAGGGAAGCCAGCTAGTGTGCGCAGTGTCTGACGTGCGGTGCAAAACAATGTACTTATAGAAGAATACATATGTCTTAAGAAAAAGACCAAATAGCCCTCGGGACCGCATTCTGATGTGGTCACATGATAACCCACAAGTATAGGGGATCGCAACAGTCTTCGAGGGTAGTATTTCACCCAAATTTATTGATTCAACACAAGGGGAGCCAAAGAATATTTATAAGCCTTAGCACTTGAGTAGTCAATTCAATCACACCTGAAAAGTTGTTTCTCTGCGGCAAAGTGTTTAGTAGCATAGTAGTTTGATAGTTTTGATAATAGCGGTAACAGTAGCAGTAGTAACAGTAACAGTAGCAGTTTTGTAGCGATTGTAAAAGCAGCAACAGTAGTAGTAACTTAGCAAAGACAATATGAGCAAAGCGTAGACATTTGATCAGCGATGGATATTTGTGTTGAATGACATTCATCATATATATAACAGTCACAACCTAGAGTGATACACAATAGCTCCAATTCATCATTTCAGTGTAGGCATGTATTCTGTATATAGTCATACGTGCCTATAATAAGAACTTGCATGACATCTTTTGTCCTACCCTCCCGTGGCAGCGAGGTCCATAAGAAATCTAAGGGATATTAAGGCCTCCTTTTGATAGAGAACCAGAACAAAGCATTAACACATAGTGAATACATGAACTCCTCGAATTACAGTCATCCCCATAGAGTATCCCAATTATTATCACCTTGGGGTCTACGGATCAGAACAATAACAAGTGCATATAACTAGTAGATAGGATCAAGAACTCAAATATATTGATGATAACACAAAGATTTCAAATCTGAAATCATGGCACTCGGGTCCTAGTGACAAGCATTAAGCATAGCAAAGTCATAGCAACATCAATCTCAGAACATAGTGGATTCTAGGGATCAAGCCCTGACAAATTGACTCGATTACATGACCAATATCATTCAACTCCATCACCGTACGACAAGCCTATGAAGGAACTATTCACTCCTGGTGGTGAGCATCATGGAATTGTTTATGGAGAAGGGTTGATGATGATGAAGGCGACAAATCCCCCTCTCCGGAGCCCCAAACGGACTCTAGATCAGCCCTCCCAATCAAGAACAGGAGGTGGCGGCGGCTCCCTATCGTAAAACATGATGATTCTTTCTCCTTGATTTTTTTCCTGTGAGACGGTACTTATGGAGTTGGAGGTAGGGAAAACGGGGGCTCATGGGACCCACAAGCTCAGGTGGTGGGGGCGCGCCACCTGAGCTTGTGGCTCTGTGGTGGCCCCCTCCAGCAGGTATTTTCACCAATAATTCGTATATATTTTAGAAAAATCTCTATAAATTTTTAGCCCAATCCGAGAACTTTTATTTCTACACAAAAATAACACCATGGTAGTTCTGCTAAAAACAATGTTAGTCCAGGTTAGTTTCATTCAAATCATCCAAATCAGAGTCCAAAACAAGAGCAATAGTGTTTGGAAAAGTAGATACGTTTGGGACGTATCAACTCCCGCAAGCTTAACTCATTGCTTGTCCTCATGCAGTTTAGTTGACAAACTAAAAGTGATAAAGAAAAACTTCTACAAACCCTTTTGTTCTCGTTGCTGTATATATGCTTAACTAGTGATCAAGTTTTCAGTAAAGATTATGAACTAACCATATGAATGATAACACTTAGGTATCACATTTACTCATGACACTAACATAATCAACAAGCGAGCAATAATAAGATATCTCGGATGCCAACAATTTGTCAAAACAATCATGATATAATATGATAACATGGTATCTCGCTAGCCCTTTCTAAGACCGCAAAACTTAAATGCAGAGCACCTCTGAAGTTCAATTAGCGACTAAACATTGTAATTCAGGGTATAAGAGATCTACTCATGCTCACATCCAACATTAACTAGACTCAATGTATGTTAACCTATGAATGACAATAGCACTTCCAAGGTTCGTGCTTGAATGAGAACATGATGACTCAATGATACGTCTCCAACGTATCTATAATTTTTTATTGCTCCATACTATTATAGTATCAATCTTGGATGTTTTATATTCATTTACATGCAACTTTATATCATTTTTTGGGACTAACCTATTAACTTAGTGCCCAGTGCTAGTTGATGTTTTTTTGCATGTTTTTGGCTTTTCAGGAAATCCATATCAAACGAAGTCCAAATGGAGAAAAAACTTTGGATTGATTTTTTCTAGATCAAAAGAGACCCTTGAAGGTTCGGGAGAAGGCCAGAAGAGCCACGAGGGAGCGACAAGCCCTAGGGGGGCGCCACCAGGCTTGTGAGCCCCTCGTGGCACCTCCAAGCCTAATTCCACCTCTATAAATACTAAAATATTCCCCTGACATCAAAGAGCCACCCGAAATACTTTTTCCGCCGCTGCAACTTTCTGTTCTCGTGAGATCCCATATGGAGGCCTCTGCCGGCACTGCGCCAGAGGGGGGGATTGATCACGGAGGGGCTCTACATCAACCTTGCTGCCCTTCCGATGATGCGTGAGTAGTTTACCACAGACCTACGGGTCCATAGTGTGACGCCCCCGGCTCAATCGTGCACTAATCATACACGCAAATGCACACGATCAAGCCTAAGGACTCACGGGAAGATATCACAACACAACTCTAAAACATAAATAAAGTCATACAAGCTTTATATTACAAGCCAGGGGCCTCGAGGGCTCAAATACAAAAGCTCGCATACAAGCGTCAGCGGAAGCATCAGATATCTGAGTACAGATATGAAACAGAAATAGAAAGGCCTTTAGAAAGGCGGGGCAAAATAAAACACTACGATCGAAAGGCGTCGGCCTCCTGCCTGGGACCCTCCAAACCTACTCCTGGTCGATGGCAAGCTCGAAGTAGTATCCATCCTCTGGGTAGTAGTAGTAGCCGATCGACGGGGCATCTGTCTCAGGGGGCTCCGTCCTCTGGTCACGACAAACTGATAAGGGGAGAAAAGGAAAACAAAGCAACCGTGACTCAGAAGTACTCAGCAAGCAAGGATGTACACTACATATGCAACATTTTCAAGGGGAGGCTGTATATGTGGACTAGGCTGCAGAAATGCCAGAATAGAGAGAAGGCCTAGTCCTATCGAAGACTAGCATCTTCAGAGGTCTTGCAGCAATAGAAGAGAGTAGAACAGTACAATATAAGGTAGCAGTAATGATATCAACCTAACCCAGAGATCCTTTCTCGACTCCCTGCGAGAAAGCAATCCCAGAGCCATACAGTCATCAACCTCGTCCTGAGATCCCTTCTCGACTCCCTGCGAGAAGCAATCCCAGAGCCATAGTATCCAGTTCTAAATTGTATCAATCAGGATACAACTCCGAGTGACCTTTACCGTAGGACAGGCTATCAATAGATGTTTTCTTCCCTGCAGGGGTGCACCAACTTACCCACCACGCTCGCTTAACTCCGGCCGGACACACTTTTCCGGGTCATGCCTGACCTCGGCCAAACGACACACCGCAGCCCTACCTAGAGCTCAGCAGAGAGGTCCCCGCCGGTCTACATCCTAAGCGCAAGGGGGTCTTGGGCCATCGCCCCTCGCCCTCCGGGTTGTTGCGCACATGGCTCAGATCCAAGCACCACCTCTGTCGTGAATGGCGCCAATCACTCCATGACGCACTGCTGAACTGGACGTCTGACAGAGCTTTCGGCTGATGCATACGATGCAGAACGCCCATACTATGCCCACGTGATGGTTAGTGCTATCAGGCCAGAGGCCCACTCGAATCAAATATCCAAACCGTTAGTACCTTGGGGTTGCGGTAACGAGCAGAGACTCATGAAAGATGTGACCCCGTCGCCCCATCTTGAGGACTTCCTGCCAGGGTTAAGAATGCCCGGCCGCGCCTCGTATTCATCACTCGGGCACCATACAGGCAACCCGCCTTCACAACACACGCGGGTACCCCTCAGGGTCGACCCGCCTTCCAAGTAACAGTGTAAAGTCCAAGTATCCGTGTGTCAATAACATCAGGGGAATCCGAGGTATCACCCTCGTTGGATTCCTACTCGATGTAATCGTCAAGGTGAACTCGGAGGAATCACCCTCGCTGGGTTCACACTTGAGGTGTCGTACGATGGCGTCGTTATCGGAAGCGGTGAAGGAGGAATCACCCTCGATGACCACGACCGAATAGCTACTCTACAGAGTTAACATCAGAAGTGCTACACGAGGTATCACCCTCGGCACTCGATATTAACGCTGCAGTGTCGTTACAACTAAGGGGGGTGATGTGCGGTGCCGGGGTCTGGTCTTCAATCCCGTTGATCGGGTCTTCTTGATAATCCAGCGGGGCAGTCGGGATAAGTGGGGTCACTGATAGGTCTCTACCCAGCCTATACTAAGCAGTTTAGGATATGCAGGTAATTATCAACAGCAGGTTACAATAAACAGGCTATGCATCAGAATAGGTAAAGCAGTAGCAGCAGCAATTCTAATGCAAGCATGAGAAAATAGAGTGGGCAATATCGGGATGATCAAGGGGGGGGGGCTTGCCTGGTTTCTCGGCGGCAAGGGCAAGGTCGTCAATGGTGTCTTCAGTCTCCGGAGCTGCGTCGGTCTCAGGGACGACGTCGGGGTCTAACAAGAGAGAAGAGGGGGAAGAAACAGTAAATACAAAGCAAACAAGAGCATGTCATGTCAATAAGCAGAGATAGCGGTGTTCTATCGTGGTGCTAGGTAATACCGGCGAAAGAGAAAAACATCCGAGAAAGTATTCCCGGTGTCCGGCATTTCGGACAGACGAAAAGAGGGGAACGGATGCATGTTTGCTATGTTAGGGACGTGTGGCGGACGAACGGACTGCGTATTCGGATTCGTCTCGTCGTTCTGAGCAACTTTCATGTGTAAAACTTTTTCATCCGAGTTACGGATTATTTTATATGATTTTTCGAAGATTTAAATGATTTTCTAATTTTCTGGAATTATTTTAAATTCGAAATAAAAACAGAATATACATTTGTCACCTAGCTCTACACTAGCCTGAGTGTATGACCAGTGGGGTCCAAGAGTGGTCCAGTCAGCAGAGTTGACCCAGTCAACATTTGACTGGTCAAAAGGTAAATAGTGTTTGGGTCCCACTTGTCATTGACAGTAGTGTTAACTAGTGGTTTATTTTAAACAGAGGGTTAATTAAGTGGTGGGGTCCATATGTCAGGGACAGTTAACATTTTAAACCGTAGTCATTTTGGCCTACTAATATGATTAGTGTGGGGGGGGGGGTGGGTGGCGGGGGGGGGGTTAGGCTAAGCTAATTAACTGGCGACCGGCCCCACATGTCATAGGGCCAGCCCGGCCTCTCTGGCAGGGCCGCACGGGCACAAGGCGTCGGCGGCCACAGCGATGATTTCCGACGGCAGCGGCGGCAGCTACGACGGGGCCGGCAAAAAGCGGGAGCTAGTAGGGGAGCGCGAGCGAAGCGGGACAGGGGCTCGGTCAGGGCGCGAGGGGAACGACCAGCGAGGGAGACGCGAGGGAGGGCGCACGCGCACGGCGGAGGGACGTCGGGCGCGATGCCGATGCGGGGTGGCGAGGCGAACGAACAGAGGCAGCGCGGGGGGGGGGGGGGGGGGGGGGGGGGGGGGAAGCGCAGGTCCGGGGGCGGGCAGGGGCGACCGCGGGGCTGGACGCGGTGACGGTCGCAGTGACCGCGGCCACAGGCCGGAGACAGGACAGCAAGGACGGTGGCTACAGCGGTGTGATGAAACAAGGAGGGGAAGAGGGAACAGCCGTGGGAGCTCACCCCGGAGCTGTAGGCGTGCTCAGACGCGTCGAGGGTGACCGGAGGGGCGCGGATCGAGCGGTGGCGCAGGCACCCATGGTCGAAGGGGATGGGTCGGGGCGACGGCGCCCAGGGTGCTCCAGCTCGAGCAGGGGGGCGGAGAGAACGTCGACGAGGAGGCCCGCCTCCTCGGAATCTTCTGGCGCCGTGGGGGGAGGGCTTCGGCGCGCGGCAACGGTAGCTCGGTTGCGAGCTCCGACTCGGGAGAGCGAGTGAGAGAGAGGGAGGGAGGGGATTGAGGACGCGCTAGGGTTAGCGACTGGTGGGGGGGGGGGGGGGTAGGCCAGGGGCTGGGTCGTCGGTTGGCTATGGGCACGGCCCAGCAGGGGGGGGGTCTGCTTTCTCTTTTTCTTTCTTTCTTTTTCTCTTTGCGTCTTCTGTTTTACTTTTATCTTTTCTGTTTTATTTTTAGTTTCACTCTACTGTTGTTTAAATAAAATACAAAAATAGTTCCTAATTTAGTCTTATTAAATACACTACTACCACATTAATTCTTACTCCTAAATAAAATAGTTTAATATTTTATAACATACGAAAGGCATTTAATTAGTTGTTTTAGCTACTATTTTATTTACTTTATTGCATTTAATTAATTTATAAAAAAGGTGGTTTCTCCACCATAATTACTTATGATTTATTTGTAACCTTTAGAACATTTTAGTTTTAATATTTGAAAACTTTTATTGTTTGACTTGATTTCAAATTTGAATTTGAATCGGTTTCGAACTAACACGAGATTAACAACAGTAAATGTGGTGATGTGGCATAATTAACGTGGGATTACTGTAGCCTAACTACCGGGGTGTTACACATAGTTGGTAGCTAGATGGTTTCTTCTTTATCGATGTTCTTCAATACAATGTTCTCCTTGATGTTCTTAGAGTTCTATCCAATGTACTGACTTTTTGCGGTGTGTTTGTTGGGATCCGATGAATTGTGAGTTTATGATCGGATTATCCATGAATATTATTTGAGTTTTCTCTGAACTCTTTTATGCATGATTGCTATAGCTCGTATTTCTTCTCCGATTTATTGGTTTGGTTTGGCCAACTAGATTGATTTATCTTGCAATGGGAAGAGGTGCTTTGTAATGGGTTCAATCTTACGGTGCTCAATCCCAGTGACAGAAGGGGACATGACACATATGTATTATTGCTATTAAGGGTAAAAAGATGGGTTTATTCATACGTGAGTTTATCTTGTCTACATCATGTCATCTTGCTTAAGGCGTTACTCCGTTCTTTATGAACTTAATACTCTAGATGCATGCTGGATAGCGGACGTTGTGTGGCGTAATAGTAGTAGATGCAGGCAGGAGTCGGTCTACTTGTCTCTGACGTGATGCCTATATATGATAATTGCCTTGGATATCGTCATGATTATTTGCTTTTCTATCAATTGCCCAACAATAATTTGTCTACCCACCGTATGCTATTTTATCGAGAGAAGCCTCTAGTGAAAACTATGGTCCCAGGGTCTACTTTTATCATATACTAAAATCCAAAAATACCTTGCTTCAATTTTATTTCTTTATTTTATTTTATATTTAGTGCGATCTATCTATTTATCACCATACAATTTATTCTTGCAATTAACCGCCAAGGGATTGACAACCCCTTGTTCGCGTTGGGTGCAAGGATTTGTTATCTTGTGTGAAGGTACTGCTTACATAGTGTTGCGTGATTCTCCTACTGGATTGATAGCCTTGGTTCTTAACTGAGGGAAATACTTATCTCTACTGTACTGCATCATTGTGACTGAGGGAGTCCTGGACTGGGGGGTCCTCGGGCTCCCGACCTATCTCTTATGGGCCAGACAGGTGGGCCGCACTGCAATAGCTAGAAGACCGAACTATGAGGCGACTCCGTATCTGAATAGGAGAACTTTGATGCCTTGGTGTGTCCTCCAAGTCAAGATAAGAAGAATCAGCATGATTATTCCTTCCTCGTAACCGACCATGTGTAACCCTAGTACCCCTGGTGTCTATATAAACCAGAGGGTTTAGTCCGTATGGGATAGAACAACAACCATAATCCTACTCACCTAGTGTTTAGTTCATCTGATCTCGTGGTAGATCGACTCTGTAATCATCCTATACACTTCAATATAATCAAACAGGACATAGGGTTTTACCTCTTCGAGAGGGCCCGAACCTGGGTATACATCATGTCCTTTGTCCCTTGTTCCCCATTGATCCAAGATCCACAGCTCGGGACCCCCTACCCGAGATCCGCCGGTTCTAACACCGACATTGGTGCTTTCATTGAGGGTTCGCTGTTGGATTGCCAAAAGGATCAATGGCTCACCTAGTCATCAACAATGCCATCTGCGCCAGGGATATCTTTGTCTCCGGTCAGACTTTCGCGTTAGGCAGTGTCGTGCTGCGCGCCGATCCGACCGGCCATCTTGGCCAGGTTGGAGATTTTAACCCTGGTCAAGAGAACCTAGAGTTCACCGCTGATTCCCGGGGAGATCTTACTCTAACAAAATCATTAGCTCCCCTCGAAAAACTTACTGATCCCGATGCTTTAACTTCGGGAATGGTAAACCGGACAGGGACTGATGTCACACGGAGCCCGCGTTAAAGTCCGACCCCGTTAGTCCAGCCAGACTAGTTCCGGCCGAATACCGCCTGTGCGCCACCTTGAACGTCCCCGGAACGGCTATACTGTGGATCAATCCTGAATATTCGGAGAGTATGGACCCAACAGATCTTTTATCATTGACTGATCTACTAGACCGGATCCGAGCCATGGGAATCTCCGACGGCCAATCCTCGGTCTACGATCAGATCGGGCTCAAACCCGATAACCGAGAAATTTACGTCCCACCTGTCACACTCCTCGTTGCCACCGTCGAGGACTTGGCCGAAGGCTCGCAGTCACCAAAGTTTAAAACAAATTATGTATGGGTTTACGATCATCTCACCCAGGCTTCTAGCCCGGAGTCCGATGTCGCCCCGAAGAGAGCCCGAAACCAAGCCCCGACTCGAAGCATGACCTCGAGTCCGCACATCAGTATTCAGTTGACAGTCCGGATTCTGAAGTGGGCACGCCGGATACCGCAATGGCACTAGACACCACCGCCAAAGCTCCGGATACACAGCCTGCTGGGACGTAAAGTTTTTTCTCACCCACCCCCCATGTCGCGTACTCTCCAAGTAACTTAGGAAAGCCCGGCATATGGGATTTAATGTACGTAAAGCAGCAGCCCAGAGAAACGGTCCACCACTTATGGGCCAGATTCCTCCTGGTCAAAGACAAAATGACGGATTGCTGCGACCAAGAAATCATAGTGACCTTTCGGCATAACTGCCGAGATGAAGGAATCTTGAATGCCCTCGTCCAACGCCACGTTCAAAACTTCACTGAGTTATCAGATCTGGTGCGCAAATATTGCGCCATGGAAAGCGCCTGGAATGAACAACAGATGCACGTGGAGTCAATCCATGCCAAGGAACCCAGAAAAGCTCGGGCAAATCGCATATACCCACGGCGGTCGGCCGAACACGAGCCTGCCGAGAAGAAGAATAGACCCCTCATCGGACCCAGAACAGTCCTCAACAAGCTACTGGACAAGCCATGCCCCATACACTCAGTCTTGCTGAACACAAACCCAACCCACAGCCTTCGAGCTTGTTGGGTGGTCAGGCAGGTAGCTAAGAGTGGGGAAGCTATTCTCGGAGTCTCACCCTCCAGTAGGCGGTCAGCAACACCCCCGTACAATGACACTGAGGTCCTGAAGATCTATGAGACATTTTCCTGAAATAATCAGAGGAAAAGAGCCCTTTGAGATCTCGGTCAAATCTACAAGGTAACAGCCACAAATTCTTGGACGGATACACCAATCACCTTCGACGAGGAAGATGAACCAAGGGCCCGCTCCGTCCGAGCACCCGCCGCACTAGTCCTAGATACCATAGTGGATGGCTTCAGACTAACCAAAGTGCTAATGGATGGAGGCAGCGGCTTAAACCTCATTTATGAGGATACCCTTGACAAAATCCAGTTCGACAGATCTCGCCTGAACAGAGCTACACTACCTTTCGAGGAATTATCCCCGGCAGAGAGGTGCACTACTACGGACGAGTCACTCTCGATGTGGTATTCAGCACTCCCGAGAACTACAGGTCCGAAGAACTACTCTTCCACATTGTGCCCTTCCACAATGGATACCACGCCCTATTGGGGTGCGACGCATTCGGAAGGTTTCAGGCGATACCACATTACGAGTATATGAAACTCAAACTGCCAGGGCCCAATGGCGTTATCACAGTTGCAAGCGATCCGGATAGAGCCCTTCGAGCCAAAAACAAAACAGCATCGCTCGCCCTCGATGCATTATCCGAGGCTCTCACAGCCGAGGAATTAACAACACTCCGCACAACGGTGGATAGGGATGACGTAGTCCTAAATAAAAGGCCCAAATCCACATCCTTCAAACCAGCAGACGGAATCATCGAATTCCAAGTGCATCCAGCAGATCCCAAGAAAACAGCGTCCATTGGAGCCCAGCTCAACCCTGCAATCGACGAAGCATTGCGCGCATTCTTGCGCGAGAACTGGGACATATTCGCCTGGCACCCTTCAGATATGCCAGGAATCCCACGGAGACTAGCAGAGCATAGCCTGAATATACTCAAGGGCTTCAAGCCAATTAAATAGGCACTGTGCCGATTTTCTGAACCCAAACGTCAAGCTATGGGGGAAGAATTAGCAAAATTACTGGAAGCCGGATTCATCCAAGAAATAAAACACCCCGTGTGGTTGGCAAATCTGGTCTTGGTGCCCAAGAAGGACAAATCCTAGCGGCTATGCGTCGATTTTAAAGACCTAAATAAAGCCTGCCATAAGGATCCCTTCCCTTTACCCCGCATAGACCAGATCATTGACGCCACCGCCGGACATGACTCACTATGCTTCATTGACCCTACTCCAGATACCATCAAATCAAAATGAAGGAGTCCGACCAAGCCGCAACCGCATTCATCACCCCCTACAAGCCATTCTGCTTCAACACAATGCCCTTCGGGCTGAAAAATGCAGGTGCCACATACCAGGACATGATTCAAACATGTTTGGAAAATCAAATCGGCAAAACAGTCGAAGCATACGTAGACGACGTGGTCATCAAGACAAAAATACGTAAGCTAGTTGGTGGACGACCTTTGCCAAACCTTCAAAAATTTGCGGGCTTACGATGTACGGCTCAACCCGGACAAATGTGTCTTCGTGGTCCCTGCCAGAAAACTGCTCGGATTCATTGTTTCCCATAGAGGAATAGAGGCCAATCCACCTAAAATCCGAGCTTTATCCCAGCTAGCAATATCTGCGGAGCTGAAACACGTCCAAAAACTGGCGGGCTGCGTGGCAGCCTTGAGCCGCTTTATCTCCCGCCTTGGTGAAATGGCGCTACCTCTCTACAGACCGCTCAAATGGACCAAGACCTTCGAGTAGACCGATAAGCAACTGCCGCACTGGAAGAAATAAAAACATTATTAGCTGGCAATCCTATATTAGCAGCACCCAGCATCGGTGAACCCATGCTGTTGTGCATCTCGGCCACAAGTCAAGTGGTGAGCACGGTTCTCGTGGTAGAATGGGAAGCAGAAGGCCACAAGTTCCGGGTGCAGAAGCTAGTCTACTGCGTATCAGAAGTGCTCACCCTGTGCAAGTCTTGGTATCCGCATTATCAGAAGATAGCCTATAGAGTATTTATGGCATCCCGAAAGCTCCGGCACTACTTTCAAGAGTGTTCGGTCACGGTAGCATCCGAAGTACCACTAAACGACATAATCAACAATAGGGACGCCATTGGCTGCATTACCAAATGGGCCATAGAGCTCCTTCCTTTCGAAATCTTGTACATACCAGGCCGAGCTATTAAATCTCAGGTGCTAGCAGATTTTCTTGCCGAATGGACAGAAGCCGAACTCCCCAGGGAATACAGTACATATTCACATTGGACAATGTACTTCGACGACTCCAAAATGCTAGCCAGACTGGGGCTGGGGTGATCTTGACATCCCCCACTGGCGATAGCATTCTGTACGTACTACATATTATGTACACTGATTCTTACAATGTAGTTGAATACGAGGCCGTGCTGCATGTACTTCGGATGGCAACATCAATGGGAGTACAACGGCTCGAGGTATGCGGAGATCCCAACCTCGCCATCTCCCAGGTCAATAGTGAATTTGACGCTAAAGACCCAAAGATGGCGGCATATCGTAATGTCGTCCTTAAAACATCGGCCCGAATCGAAGGACTAGAATTTCACCACGTCTCCAGAGACAACAATCAAGCTGCTGACGTCCTCACTCGCATGGGCGCCAAGCGACCCGATCCCAAAAAACACCTTTTTGGAACGGATCTTTAAGCCCTGTGATGTGGCAGGACAAGGGCAAGGACGTCGGAGCCAACTGCCATGAACAGATCATCCCTCCCGACATCAAGCCAGACGAAGAAATCATCGGAGGCTCGGCAATTAAAGAAACATCTTCGGCTCGTGAAGTCATGGCTATAATCGCGCCATGGACCGAGTCCCTTGTTGCCTACCTTCTTCAACCTGAGCTCCCCGATGACCAGACGGAGGCACGACGAATAATTTGGTGTTCTAAAGCTTATAAGGTCAACGAGGGCGAACTGTAGAAGAAAAGCACTACCGGAGTCCTCCAGAGATGCATATCTGGAGAAGAGGGGCAGCAACTTTTGGCTGAGATACATGCTGGCATGGGCGGTCACCACGCGGCAGCTCGGGCCCTCGTAAGCAAATCCTTCCGAGTAGGGGTTTTCTGGCCCACCGCTCATGCCAACGCTCACACATTAGTCCAACATTGCGTTGGATGCCAGTTTTTCGCAATTCAAAGCCACATGCCCCCCACATCTCTTCAGACAATTCCGATCACCTGGCCTTTCGCGGTCTGGGGACTGGACATGGTAGGACCACTCCAAAAAGAAAAATACCTACTGGTCATGGTTGACAAATTTACTAAATTGATTGATGCGAAACCAGTAACTTCAGCCAAGTCTGGACCAGTCATCGACTTTATATCCAGTGTGGTCCACCGTTATGGTGTCCCCCACAGTACAATAGCGGACAATGGATCCAATTTCACAGCCCAGGAGGTAAAGGACTGGTGTGCCAACATGGGCATCAAGCTCGATTACGCTTCGGTATACCACCCACATACCAACGGATAGGTCGAACGAGCTAATGGACTAATCATGAGCAGCATAAAGCCCCGTCTGGTCCGTTCCTTGAAAGAGTCTAACTGCCAATGGGTGGAGGAGCTCGACTCCGTATTATGGGGACTTGGCACCACCCCTGACCGGTCAATGAGATACACGCCTTTCTTCATGGTGTACGGTGCAGAAGCAATCCTCCCCTGCGACCTCATTGATGACGCGCCTAGAGTGCGCATGTATGAACAAAAGGAAGCCGAGTTAGATCGGCAAGACAACCTGAATGCCCTGGAAGGAGAACGCGACATAGCTAGGGCCCGCTCTATGTTTTATCAACAACAAGCCCGGCGCTATCAGAGCAGGGAAGTTCGAGCGAAGGCATACAACGTAGGCGAACTCGTCCTATGACTCCCTGAGAAGCAGAAGAACAAGCTCTCGCCCAAATGGGAGGGTCCCTTCATAATCGATGAAGTACTAGCAGGAGGAGCATATCGTCTCCGCAACCTGGCGGACAATCGCCTCGAGACAAACCCATGGAACGCAGCTTGGCTCCGGCGTTTCTACGGCTAGTCCGGCGTCGCCACTCAACCTTTGCTTCGTTACAATTTTTATTTCTTCTTTTCACTCTTTTCGGGCGATTAGCACCTCCCAGGTTGTGCTCGGTTAAACTGAACCATGTTAAGTTCTTTAAGGTATGCATCTTTAAATGTACTACCCGGATCTACCTGGGGGCTTCCTTAACAAAGCCGATCAATATACTTTTTGTGCACCTATTCGCCTTTGTCATGTTTGCACCCTTCCCGTACCATTTCAAGCCATTATATGCACCAATTTGACTTAAGTTTTTGCCAAGCTGGGTTGCCTGGCTCCTATGCTTACCCCCCTTTGTTCCCGATTGTTCGGCTAGGGGGTAAAGGGAGCACATCTGCGATTGCTATGACCGGGTTAGCCGCGTACGTACCTCGCCGAAAGCTAGCGTTCTTAAGAAAATAATGGGTCGGCCACGAGGGAAGTAAAAATAATTTGGCGCTCACCACCAAAACTCTGCGGTTCTGTTCCGAAAGTGATTAACACCCGCATACTGTAGTTATCCAGATAAAACGTCTATGGTCAACATGACAACCCGAAGAAAGGAACCCATGGAGGAACTATTTTCTTCAAAATATGTTTCTTACGTTAAAAAGCAATATAACATAACTCCCCGCACACGTCTTGTCTGTTCGCACCAAATGGCTGGATTGCCTGGTTACCCGAAGTGATTTCCTGTTCCCTCAGGTCACATAGTACGGAACACTCCCCAGCCACTGACTGGGGAGGCGGAAGCCGATGGCCGGTTAAGACAACATTTACAGTACGGATGGAGAATGTTTGATGTAAAGTACATAGATACATTGAATCAAACACCCTATTCCTTTCCAAGATCGTCTATCATGCTATCTAGGGCACAATCCTCCTGGGAGTACTGAGCAGCAGGCATCACTTGGTCATATGCCAAGTGGAGATATATTTCTTGCCCATCCGGCCCTGCCGGTCCAACAGGAGCCATATGCTCTGGCTCGAGTTTGGTAAAACGGGTCTTCACCATTATCCATGCCTCCTGCGCTCCCTCTTGACAAGCTGATATCTTCCATAGCTCAAAGCATCGCCGAGCTCCTTTAAATCGACCGGCCAGTTCGGCCATCCCTTCCGGAGGCGTCTCGGTCGGCCATAATGCCTTAACCATGCTCTTCATAGGTTTCCGAGCTCGCTCGTGCATGATGGATAGCTCCTTTAAAAGGTTCCCCCCAAATGAGTCAATTTCTTCTTCGAGGCACCCGGTGAGGAGACCTAACATGAGGAATGGCACGTCTTTTACATCCATGCAATAAACATATTCTTCATGATCACAAGTTGAAATATCACTTACCGAACATGCCACCTCTTAACTTCCAGTTCTCCTCAAGGGCTTGGGCCAATTGAGTTTACAAACTCTCAATTTCTTTGGCTTGCTACTGGTTTTTCGCCTTGAGCTTGTTCTTTTCCTCATGGCTTCGGGCCAGTACTTGGCGGCTAGCTTCCTGCTGCGATTCAGCATACCTTTGGGATTTCTTGGCCATGTCCAGGTCCCTTTGTAGTTGACCTATGGACTCAGCTACTACAAGGGAAGTTTGTGTTAAACAAAGTACCCTTGACAAAACATCTATATTAAAGCTTTTTACTCACCATGTGCTTCCCTGGTGAACTTTTTAACCTCTTCCAGTTCGGTCTTCGCAGCGGCCAACTGTGTTCGGTCTAGCTCCAGGTCCTCGGACAGTTTTTTGTTTTGTTCCCTCGAGGTTTGTCCAATACCACCAATATATATACTCTCAGATCCTTAACTCGGCCGTCGCACCCAAATTAAGGCTCGGGGGCTACTAGGTTAGGATTTATGTTCGGTTCTAAAAACCAATCTCGTACCTGCATGTTGGTTGACAGAAGGGTGGCAATCCCCTCAAGGCCAGCTCGGGCTGCTCCGAGGTATGCGTCTACTGAACTAAAACCATTAATTTCTTGGTCGGAAAAGGCTACATGACGTATGGACTCCTTCCGTCGTTGGTGATTCATCACACTTTCGATTTCTGAATTGGTAACCAAGACATCACTAGGATCCTCTGGAGGCTGGTCTACGGCAGGAGTCCCCGCATTCACTCTAGCCCATGCCGAGGATCTCAGTTCGGGATTACCCCGTGGCGCCTCCTTGATGTCTTCAGACGTTGTTGGCGACACATTTCTTCTATATGTTTCAGTAAGATTACGATTACTCATAGCGACCATATTAATGACCAAACTATAAGCTCAAATATAGTACCTCTTGGTTGGGGGTGCGGTCGATGTAGTTCCCATGGATACCTTGCGCTTGGAGGCTCTGGCGTTGGTCGGTGCTGGCGTATTCAGCGCCGCTCTTACCGGTGTTTGACATGTGGTACGACGACCCTTGTGAGTAGAAGTCAGCGTACTCGGAATGGCGCGAGGCAAATGCCCTTTTAGGCCTTCTTGCTACTTACAGCGGAAGAAGGAAGGGTCCCAGGGTGATCGGCTATAA
This sequence comes from Thinopyrum elongatum, assembly GCA_011799875.1. NCBI lineage: Eukaryota > Viridiplantae > Streptophyta > Magnoliopsida > Poales > Poaceae > Thinopyrum > Thinopyrum elongatum. The sequence goes on along the minus strand of CM022302.1, from coordinate 225,666,699 downwards.
GGGCCACCTTAGAGCCATCAAGGCTCTCCTGGTAAAAGACCCCATCCTCGAAATCAATTGATGTCTCTGGATCATCATGGAATCCCGGGTTGTCATCACGGGAATGGCTCTCTGGTTGTGGAGAGGGGCAGCTGATGGTCTCGACCAAGCGCCTCCAATTCTGTTTGAAAAAATGGAAGGTCCAATCAATAGACGCGGGCGTAATGTCCGGACTACAAAACGAAAGTTGAACATACCCATTAAATGGGGTTATAGCTTGAGTAGTTGTCCCTATTCCTTAGACGGGCAAACTCTTCTTCTTCTCCTTTGAAGAGATCGGCTAGTATGGCAGCCATTGCCGCCTGGTTATCAGGCCCCTTCCGTTTGTAACGGGTCGCATCGATTGTCCCATTATAACACCATAGGGGATGCAACCTTTGCTGAAGAGGCTGCACGCATCGAGCAATGGCGGTGGCCATTACATCAATAATGGTCAATTTACTTTGGGCCAGCAGCCTTACCTTGGAGGCCAGGCGCCGCACCTCGGCATTTTCTTCTTGAGAAGGACTTTTTGGCCGCCAGTTGAACCGCTTCTTCAAACGAGTGTCCGAATATTCGGGCAGACCCCTCTGAACTGGTTCGAATAGGGGAACGTCTTCAATATAAAACGATTCCTAGGTCCACTCTTCGTAATCCTTTTTCGGGGTCCCGATAGGATACCCCGTCCCGGTTATGCGCCATACCTCGGCTCCGCCCATTTCAAGAATTGACCCCGCACGGGTACGGGGGACAAGGCATAAGTACTTCCTCCATAGCTCGAAATGGGCCTCACAGCCCAAAAACATCTCGCAAAGGGCGACGTAGCCCGAGATGTGCAATATGGATCCGGGGGTGAGATGGTGGAGCTGGATCCCGTAAAACTCTAGCAAGCCCCTGAGGAAGGGGTGAATAGGGAAGCCCAGACCTCATAAAAGGAAGGGCACGGAACATACCCTCTCTTCCTTGCTTGGGGCAGGGAAGTTCTCCGCAAAAGCTTCGCCGTTCACGGAGATTAATCCGGCACAAATAGATGTAAGATCTGAAGCGGGAAGATATCCTTGCATTTGGAGTCCTCTTAGTTGGAGGTGTGAAATTGAGCAGCTAGCCCAGTCGCCTGGGTGAGGGCCATGAGGGCGTGAGGATGAACCTGGGGCACTGGGCATTTTTTCCATATTTCTCTGGTCTTGTCTTGGCTTCTTGATTTGGGATGGATGAACCACCCGTCACGCTCCTGACCTATTAAATAGGTACGCCCCATCTAGCCCTAGAGGGGCGTTTCTGTAAAAAAATATTGGGTTGTTCGCCTCCTACTGGTGCACGGAATTCGAGGGGTGTCTTTAACCCTTGATAAAAAAATTTGATGCTGAGGGCCCTACGACGACTCAATGGATCGAAAGGTCATCAGCAGCCGAACTATCAACGGCCGAACATGGAAGGGATAAAGAACCCATCTCGCAAGCTTGAGACTTTGGGCGCACAGGGCGGTTGGAAATCACGAACCCCGGGCTTGGAGATTAGTTCGGGGGCTACTGAGGGAGTCCTGGACTGGGGGTCCTCGGGCTACCCGCCTATCTCTTATGGGCCGGACAGGTGGGCCACACTTCAACTACTAGAAGACCGAACTATGAGGCTACTCTGTATCCGGACAGGAGAACTTTGATGCCTTGGTGTGTCCTCCAAGTCAAGATAAGAAGAATCGGCATGATTATTCCTTCCTCGTAACTGACCATGTGTAACCCTAGTACCCCTGGTGTCTATATAAACACGAGGGTTTAGTCCGTAGCAAGTAGAACAACAACCGTCATCCTACTCACCTAGGGTTTAGTTCATCTGATATCGTGGTAGATCGACTCTGTAAGCATCCTATACACTTCAATATAATCAAGCAAGACGTAGGGTTTTACCTCTTTGAGGGGGCCCAAACCTAGGTGAACATCGTGTCCTTCGTCCCTTGTTCGCCGTTGATCCAAGATTCACAGGCCGGGACCCCCTACCCGAGATCCGCCGGTTTTGACACCGACAGTGACGCCCCGACTTAATCATGCACTAATCATACACGCAAATGCGCACGATCATGACCAGAGACTCACGGGAAGTTATCACAACACAACTATAGACACAAATTAAGATAAAACAAGCTTTATATTACAAGCCAGGGGCCTTGAGGGCTCGAATACATAAGAGTCAGCGGAAGCAACAATATCTTAGTATAGACATATAAGTAAACAAGTCTGCCTTAAGAAGGCTAGCAAAACAAAGATAACTGGACCGAAAAGGAGCAGGCCTCCTGCCTGGGAGCCTTCTAACTACTCCTGGTCATCGACGGTCTCCACGTAGTAGTAGGCTCCATCGGGGTAGTAGTAATAGTCGGCGAGATCGGCTGGCTCCTGGACTCCATCATCTGATCGCAGCAACCGGGTAGAGGGGAAAAGAGGTAGCAAAGCAACCATGAGCATCCAAAGTACTCACAAGACTTACATCAGATCTATACTAAGTATGCATCGGTATCAAAGGAATGGGGCTATATCTTTGGACTAGACTGTAGAAATGCCAGAATAGAGAGAAGGCCTAGCCTATCAAAGACTAGCATCTTGCAGCAACAGAAGAGAGTAGAGTAATATAACATAAGTAATAAGTATGTTGTAGTATCAACGCCCAGAGATCCTTCCTCGACTCCCTGCCAGAAAGCGATCCCGGAGCCATCATATCCATTTAGTGTCTCTAGTATCCAGTTCTAGTTGTATAGATTGGGATACAACTTTGAGCTTCTGTTACCATGGACACAACTATTCGAATAGATATACTTCCCTGTAGGGGTGCACCAACTTACCCAACACGCTTGATTAACTCCGGCCGGACACACTTTTCTGGGTCATGTCCGGCCTTGGCTGATCGACACACCGCAGTCCTACCTAGGCTCAACAAAGAGGCCAGCACGCCGGTCTACATCCTAAGCGCTCAGGGGTTTGGGGCCCATCGCTCTTTGCACTCCTACGTGTTGCGTATGCATCCTAGAGCAGACTCACCCCCTAAAAAAAGCGCAGGTGGTTCCCGACCAACCGGGCACGCGCCACTCAATCGTTGACGTCTGGAGAGCTTTCGGAGAATCGTATGATGCTGAGTGCCCATACTTATACCCGCGTGGTGGTTAGTACGAAAAGGCTAGAGGCCTACTCGGATCACATATCCAAACCCGTTAGTGTCTTGGGAGCTCGCGGTGACGATCAATGATCCATGGTCTATGGTCCCGTCACCCCGGCTTGCAGACTTATGGCAAGGGCCAAGAATGCCCAGCCGTGCCATGTAATTATCTCGCGGGTACCCTCATGGCCAACCCGACTCCAGTAACTCTCGCGGGTACCCCTCGGGGTTGACCCTACTTTAACAAGGTTCTGAGGTAAAGTCAAAGTAATCATGTGTCTATAACATCAAGGGGGGAATCCGAGGAATCACCCTCGATGGATTCCCACTTGATGTAACTGTCAAGGTGAACTTCGAGGAATCACCCTCGAAGGGTTCATACTTGAGGTGTTGCATGACAGAGTCGTCATCAGGAGTGGTGAAGATGGAATCACCCTTTGTAATCCACGACCAATTAGCTACATTACAGAGATATTATCAGGAATGTGTTACGAGGTATCACCCTCGGCACTCGATAGTACCTCTGCAGAGTCGTACAACTAAGGGGGTGTGCGGTGATGTGTTGGTCTCTGCACATTGATCGAGTCATCTGGTAATAAAGCGGGGGCGACAGGGACAAGGTGAGGGGTCATTGATGGATAACTAATCAACCTATACTAAGCATATAGGATATTAGGTAAAGTGCAATAGCAGGTTACAAAACAAGGCTATGCATCAGAATAGGAATAGACGAACAATAGTAGCAAAATCTAATGCAAGCATGAGAGAGAAGGAATGGGCGATATAGGAATTATCAAGGGGGTTTTGCTTGCCTGGAAGCTCTACTGCAAGTGGCTAGACGCCAGAGGATTAAACGCTATCTCGCAGAAGGAAAGCCCTCATTCTTCACTGTTGATGATGATGGTGCTTTGTTCTTCAAAGGTCGCCTAGTGGTTCCGAGTAAGGTGGAAAACCTGGATATGACTCAAAAGGTTATGAAAGAAGCTCATGATACCCCTCTGTCTATTCATCCCGGTAGTACCAAGATGTACCAAGACAATCGTCAGAGGTTCTGGTGGTAAAACATGAAGCAAGCCATTGCTCGTTATGTTGCTAAATGTGACGTTTGCCGTCGAATTAAAGCAGAACACCAAAGACCTGCTGGAACTCTGTACTATTCCTGAATGGAAATGGGACCATGTCGAAATAGACTTCGTCACTGGTTTTCCCAAATCGCAGAAAGGTAATGATGCTATTCTTGTCGTCATTGACCGGCTTTCCAAAGTGCACATTTTCTGGCTGTCAAAGAAACGATCACTGCTAGTCAGCTGGCAGCTCTCTATGTTTCCAGAATTGTTTCACTCCACAGTATTTCGTTGGTAATCAGCTCAGACCGTGGCAGCCTATTCACTTCAAGATTCTGGGCAAGTTTCCAAAAAGCTATGGAAACTCATCTGTCTTTTAGCATTGCCTTTCATCCTCAGTCTCAGGAACAAGTTGAACGAGTCAACCAAATCCTCGAAGACATGCTTAGAGCTTGTGTCATTTCCTTCCGCAAGAAATGGGAGGAATCTCTCCCGTATGCTGAGTTCTCTTACAATAATAGCTATCAAGCTAGTCTGAAGATGGCGCCCTTCGATGTATTATATGGACGAAAGTGCCGAACCCCTCTGAATTGGTCAGAAACTTGGGAACGTTTACTCTTCGGTCCGGATATTATCCAACATGCTGAAGAACAAGTCTGTGTTATTCGCAAGAATCTGAAGACTGCTCAGTCTCGTCAGAAGAGTCAGTATGACCGTCATCACACAGATATAGTCTACCAACCTGGCGAAAAGGCTTATCTTAGAGTCACACCGATGAAAGGTGCACACCGCTTCGGGATCAAGGGCAAGCTAGCTCCTCGCTATATTGGTCCATTCACCATGCTTGAAAGACGTGGAAAAGTGGCATATCAATTGGAACTGCTGTCAAACCTTTCTCAGGTTCATGATGTTTTCCATGTGTCACAGCACCGCCGCTGCTTCAAAGACCCCATCCGAGTAGTGGATCACGAAATGCTTGAGTTGCAACAATACCTCTCCTATAAAGAGCATCCGGTCCGCATTCTTGATCAACCTGAACGCCACACCCGTCAGAAGGCGATCAAGTTTCTTAAAGTTCAGTGGTCACACCATTCTGAAGACGAAGCCAGTTGGGAACGCGAGGATCGTCTTCGTGATGAATACCCCGCTCTATTTCCATCTACCTCCTAAATCTCGGGACGAGATTTCTTGTAGTGGAGGAGATTTGTAATACCCCGAAAATTAAGCTACAGTAATCCCCTGCTAATGATGCCATGTCATCACTTTTACTATTGCTAAATCCCACTTTGATTCAAACCCGATTCAAATTAAAATTTAAATTAAAGTCCAAAAATTAAAGTTTTCAAATGTCAAAACTAAATTGTTCATAATGTGGCAAATAAATCATAGGTAATTGTGGTGGGGAAATCAACTTTTACAATATATTTAAATGCCCAAAAATTTATAAAACAGGGGCTAAAACAATTATTTAAATGCCTTTTAAATCATAAAAATATGCAAAGTATTTTATTTTTGCACCAAACTTTTTGTGGCAGTAGCTGGAGTTAGAACACTAATTTAGGTGCTGTTTTTGTATTTTATAAAACTAAAATTAATTAAGAAATAAAATAGAAAAATGTAACAGAAAATAAATAAAAGAAAAAAGCCCCCCTCTCCCCTGGGCCTTGGCCCAGCTAGCTGGCCAGGCCGGCCCACTACTGCGCCCCCTCCCAACTCCTCTGTTCACGGGCGGTCATGGGCAGAGCCGTCGTCGTGGCGGCCATCCCCCCCGGTGCCTACTTAACCCAACGACCCCCCCCTCGCCGGAAACCATAATACCCCTCTCCTCCTCGCCCCTCCCTTCTCCCTCTGCCGTGCCCGTGGACGCCCGACATCGCCGCCCCCGACCCTGTCGCCCGACAACGCCTCACCGTCGCCGCCTAGCCTCGTCGCCGACTCGCGTCCACGAGCCTCCCCGCCCCGATCCCCTGCACCGTAGGGCGAGGTTCTCGTCCCCCTCCCTTTCCTGTCTCCTCCTTCCCCCTCTGTCACCGCCGTCGTCCGCCACGTCCCTGCCGCGTGCCCACGCGTCATCGGCCCCGTGCTCCTCTGCGCTGCTCTGCTACAGCTGCCTCTCACAGCCCTCCGCCTCGCCTGCTGCCGCTTGCCGCATGCACCCGTGCGTCCCGCCCGAGCCGGCCGCGCCCACTACCCAGCCCTGTGCTCCCTTGCCGCGCACCAGCCATGCTCAGCGCTACCCGTGCGCACGCGCTTGGGCGCACCCGTGTCCTCCGTTGCCTACAGCCCGTGCATGCCCGCCTAGCCGCTGCCCTGCCGCCTGCAGCGCGCTGCAGCTGCGCGCGCCCGCGCCGCCTGTGGCCGCGCCGCCTGTGGCCGCGCCCCTGCTCCTCGCCGCTCCCACTGCTGCGCGGCCCTCCCTGCCTCGCCTTCGCTCGCCCACACACGTGCGCCTGCCCGCACGTGGCCGCGCCGTCGCCGCTGGCCCCGCCCCCCTTTGCTCCAGCCGGCTGACCCCGCCGCACCCTGGTGATGGCTGGTGGCTGCGAGCGCCCAGCACCCACCTGCTTGGCTTTGGGCCACTCGCCAAAGGGGCCCACACCCCTGCTTTTTATTAAAAAAGATTTAGAAAATAAAAATAATAATAATAAAAATAAATAAATAAGTAATTAATTAAATAAATAAATAATTAGTTAACCTAATTAACTAGCTAATTAGGCTAATATTAGTATGATAGGGGCCCCACACCCCTATTGACCAGTCAACTTTGACTGGTCAACTGGGACCCCCCTGGACGAGTCAAAGTTTTATGTATATCCCACACAGTTCCATAACCTGTGTGTGATAGGTGTAACGATCACACACGCCCTGCCTCGGTTAACCGTTTGCTTTTATTCAACTACATCACACACGATTTGATGAAGAAAACTGTATGGCATTGGGCTATCCATCACAACCGCTTTTATTGCTAGAACCGTTTGCAAAGTTCCATGACCCATTTAGCAGGTTTATTAGTATACAATTAATAATTCCAGTATTACGCAAATTCACATTTCATATCGAACAGTTGTTTGCCAATTTCATATCAGGCACATAAATATATTGTAACATCACAGTACGATAGCTACCTGAAAATAGCACAGTACAACATATAGCTAGTTCACCTTCATAAGAACAATATTATAGAACAATATATTCATTTCCCTAATCGAGATCAGCCAGGCTCATATTTTCCACCTCTGCTTTCAGTTCAGTAAGAACCTATTTTGCACTGACCAACTGGGAAAGTGCCTCCTCCTTCGCCAACACCATCTTAGCAAAGTCTAATTTAAAAAAACTGAGCTCATTCTCCATCTTCCTCTCTTTTTCCCACATCTTGAAATATTCTTCAGTGTTGACAACACTTTCTCTAAGCCTACCTCTGTTTTCTTCCTCATACATGCTCCAGAGCTTTGCTAGGCACATCTTCAAAGACTATGGCCACTCTTGATCAACCCACTCCAGGTAAGTACACTTCTGTTCATCCTATAATATTTAAAACTAGATCAGTAACAATTGTAGGGGAAATGGGTTTCTAGCAACATAGAAAATCACCAAATACATATTTTGAAAAACTGAAGAAACAGGTTAATTATGACATATCTTCTCAAAAAGATCAATGTGCAAATGAATTAATTGCTAATGAGACAACAACCAAATTCTGAAACATCAGAAGCTATAATTAACTACAACAACGCTACAAGTTCTTAGTCATGTACTATAAATAAAAAATTGAACATTTTATGAGGAACCTAAATATAACTGCATAAGCATAGCGACAGTGTTTGGATGACATCAAATTGATACTAAAAGGTGTGTAAATGCACAAATTTAGTAACATAGAACTAATAGCACTAAGGCCGTCCACTATGTATGCCAAAACCGGTGTCAAGACAACTGTTGCTACATTTGGCACGGGTGCCCTGTACTAGCGAACCAATGCAGAGGAAAAAAGTCAGGGAACCAGACTCTGGAGCACCTAGTTGCTCCGATGCCCAGTTCCTTCGTGCCATAAAGATTTAGTATTTTACTGCTTGGCTGCTCGGATGTGTGGACCAAAGTTGGCTGCACAAACTGCTGAAGCGATGCCAAATAATTTTCTAATGGCACCGCTGATGAGATGGCAACATTTTTAGATACTAGGTACAAACTGTGACACCGTCTTAACATCCAGAATAACATAGCACAGTGACAGTGTCTGAATCATATCTAACAAATGATTTGTAACAACGAAAGTGGGGCTAACCTTCTCTGCACATGCCAAAAACTTCCTCCCACTGTCCACAGATTCAAACGCAACTAACTTCATGCATGGAGATTGATGGTGACAACGAGCAGGCAGATCTTCAGTCACCCCGCTCCATTCATTGCAACTGATGGTCCAAGGGAGCTACAAGAGGAAGAAATAACCCAAATTGACCCCCGGGTTAAAATCCTTCATTCCAAATCATAACTCGAGAGAGAGAAGAGAGGCATACCCGGGTGGTGAAAGAGTCATCGTCGGAGGAGGAACCACTGGAGAGGTCATTGAAGAAGCCCATGGCGACCCCGGCGGTAGGATGCGAGACAGCGAGGGTGAGGAAGCAAGCGAGGAAGCAGCTATAGCTTGGGAAGGAAGGAAGGAGGAAACAGGGTAAATATGACTTGTGGTCGGGGAGAATAGGAGGTGGGGAGGGGGAGGGTAGATGTTTCGGCGGTAGGCCAAAAATTTCGAAAGGTGGAGGGAAACTTTGCGCGCGGTGCCGCCGGACACCAATCACTTTGAACGAATGTGTGCATCGCAAATGATTTTTCTGCTTTACACGCATGCGATGAGTTTGATCATTCAAATATTGGTGGAAATTTCCTTGGGTACTATCCTCATCCACGTCATTGCATAATTTAACATCGCTTGCTAATTTGGGCACACAAAAGAGCCTACAACACAGAGACCAAAGTTACTGAATCGAGAAATTTTAGTAATTAAACAGAGCTCGTTGACCTAAACATTGCTCTAACAAAAGACCGGCGTTATAAACAAAGGCTAAGTACGCATAATTTTTACAAAGCTGCCGCCGTGCCGCCTTACACCTCGCCGGTGTAAGATGAGACATCGATGACTTATGCTGGCGACATGCCGCCGTTGGTGGACTCCGTGTCCCCTCGGCTGAAGTCGACCGTGTCATCGTCCTCGTCCTCGGTGCCGCCCTCAAGGTTGTAGTTCTCGTAGTAGTGGCTGCGCCAGAGCTCGCGCTGGTACTCCACCGCCGATTCCTCGACGGACAGGCTCTTCTCAACCTCGTCCTGAGCCACACGCAGCTCCTCCTCCTGGTGCTCCTCGATCTCCCTCGCCTACTGCATCTCCAGCTCCCGCTCGACGATCTCATGAGTAAGCAGGTGCTCCATGGCCTCTGCCACCTTTTAGGACATGGGTTGCATGCTTGATTCCGAGGTGGCCTGGAATATCTTGGCGTGTGCGTCCTCGATCTTGGCGTGGATGGCCTCGACCTGGGCCAGGGCGACATCGGCGGCACGGATGGCAGCTCGAGCTTTCTCGGTGTTTGCAGCCGCCGTCGCAGCAGCTACTGTAGCCGTCTCGGCTGCTGCAGCTGCCCTGTCAGCTACCGCAGGCTCCCTCTTGGCGGATGCGGCCGTGCTCTCAGCGCAGGCGGCGACGCTCGGGGAGGACGCGGCCACCGTACGGGCCATGACGAAGCGTTTCCATGACATCATTCTTAGCAAGAAGGGGTTGCGGGAATGGGGATATGGGATTCATGGATTCATGGGTGACCGGCACTAGTGCAGACGAAGCCGGCGAAGCTTATGGAGGAATACATAAGTAGATCCATGAATTTTCATCACAAACAGTCCAGACAACAAACTGTTTGTGATGTTGTTGATATTTTGTATTAGCTGCAAAAGACGAATTTGGGGTACAGTGGCAACGGATAGTCTTTTAAATGTACGAGAAAATTTGGAGTACTAATACAACTGTCATGTCAAAATTTGGAAACTTTCAGGGGTCATTTGACCTTTTTAAGACATTCAAGTGATTTTCTAGCCATTTAATTACCGTAATTCAAATTTGAACTACATGTACATGCAACAGCTAACCATAACGGTCTGAAAAGTCATATCTGAATGCTTGTGTGCGAGTTAATTCCATGTGCAGTAAATTGGACGGAATTTTCAAACATATTGGTGTCATGACTTGGACACAAAGCATCGAGTGCCATGACATTGAAATTCCAAAAAAATAAAAAAATGATCAGAAACACATGAAACCTTGCTTGACATAATGGCATGGCACCAAGATGGTGTGGTTAAAAAATTGGCTTGTTTGACGAAAGTTTGGACACACACCCCTCACAAACCGGACCTACTCACTAGAAGGCTCGTGGTTCTGAGAGGACACAATGCATCTTTGATGACGAACCGGCGATAGCTTCCTCTTATGGCCTTCAAATTTTTTCTATAGTTAACATGCACTAATACAACTGTCACGTTAAAATTTGGAAAATTCCAGAGGTCATTTGACCTTTTTAAGACATTTAAGTTATTTTCTAGCCATTTAATGACCGTAATTCAAATTTGAACTACATGTACATGGAACAACTAACCATAACGGTTTGAAAGATCATATTTGTCTACTTGTGTGCGAGTTAATTCCATGTGCAGTAAATTAGAATGAATTTTCAAACATATTGGTGTCACGGCTTGGACACGAGCATGGAGTGCCCTGGCATTTAAATTCCAAAAAATTAAAAAATGATCAGAAATACATGAAACCTTGCTTGACGTAATGGCATGCCACCAGTATTCTATGGTAAAAAAATTGGCCAGCTTGACGAAACTTTGGACACACACCCCTCACAAACCGGAGCTACTCACTAGAAGGCTCGTGGTTCCGAGAGGACACAATGCATCTTTGATGACGAACCAGCGATAGCTTCCTCTTATGGCCTTCAAATTTTTTGTACAGTTAACGTACACTAATACAATTTGCATGTCAAAATTTGGAAAATTTCAGGGGTCATTTGGCCTTTTTAAGACATTTAAGTGATTTTCTAGCCATTTAATGACCGTAATTCAAATTTGAACTACATGTACATGCAATAGCTAACCATAACAGTTTGAAAAGTCAGATTTGTGTACTTGTGTGCGAGTTAATTCCATGCTCAGTAAATTGGAAGGAATTTTCAAACATATTTGTGTCATGGCTTGGACACAAGCATGGAGTGCCATGGCATTTAAATTCCAAAAAATTAAAAAATGATCAAAAATACATGAAACCTTGCTTGACGTAATGGCATGCCACTAGGATGTTGTGGTAAAAAATTTGGCTTGTTTGACAAAACTTTGGACACACACCCCTCACAAACTGGAGCTACTCAATAGAAGGCTTGTGGTTCTGAGAGGACACAATGCATCTTTGATGACGAACCGGGGATAGCTTCCTCTTATGGCCTTCAAAAAATTCTACATTTAACATGCACTAATACAACTGCCGTGTCAAAATTTGGAAACTTTCAGGGGTCATTTGACCTTTTTAAGACATTTAAGTGATTTTCTAGCCATTTAATGAATGCAATTCAAATTTGAACTTCATGTAGATGCAACAGCTAACCATAACGGTTTTGAAAAATTATATTTTTGTACTTGTGTGCGAGTTAATTCCATGTGCAGTAAATTGGAAGATTCTCAAACATATTGGTGTCACGGCTTGGACACAAAGCATCGAGTGCACGCCATGGCATTCAAATTCCAAAAAATTAAAAAATGATCAGAAACACATGAAACCTTGCTTGACGTAATGGCATGGCACCACGATGGTGTGGTAAAAAAATTGGCCTGTTTGATGAAAGTTTGGATACACACCCCTCACAAACCGGAACAACTCACTAGAAGGGGCGTGGTTCCGAGAGGGCACAATGCATGTTTGATGACGAACTGGCGATGGCTTCCACTTATGGCCTTCAAAAAATTTCTACAGTTAACATGCACTAATAGAACTGTCATGTCAAAATTTGGAAAATTGCAGGGGTCATTTGACCGTTTTATGACATTTAAGTGATTTTCTAGCCATTTAATGATCGTAATTCAAATTTGAACTACATGTACACGCAACAGCTAACCATAACGGTTTGAAAAATCATATTTGTATACTTGTTGTGTGCGAGTTAATTCCATGTGCAGTAAATTGGAAGGAATTTTCAAACATATTGGTGTCACGGCTTGGACACATGCATGGGGTGCCATGGTAACACAAAATAAGCATTTGTCCCTTATATGAGGAAAGAAAATGTAAATATCTGGCAAGACAACCGGGCCCCACACGATTGGCACTCTATTTCGAGCCTCGAGGTTTGGAAGGTGAGTGGCGCGGGTTATTAATCAGACGCGGTTCTGTATTGGAAACCATCAGCTATTAAGTTCACATGCGGCTTTTGCTATGCGTGTGTACTGTTCTCGTCGATCTGGATTCCGACCGCCAATAAATACTACCTTGCTCATGTCGTCCCGCCTGCATTCTCATCTACATCCTCCCCTCGCTCGCCTCTCTCTCTCTCTCTCACAAATCTCTGCCATGGCGCCGCTGATCTGCCCACACACCGACAAGGAGGCGCCGCCCCCCGAGGACGTTCAGTCGAAGAGCAACGACGAGGAGGACCCCTACAGGCCACCAAACAAGGTTGCGTCGGACCCCCAACTTTGTAGTTGTTTTGGGGCCAGTACAATGTTTGTATGTGGAAATCGTTGCCGCCGACTGAGAAAGCCAGGCAAGTGGCATTAAAAAAGGAGATGGCGGAGGAGGAAGCCAGGTACCAGGCGGTCTGTGAAGCCTGTGAGGCCGCCTGGAAAAAGGAGACGGTGGAGCTTCGGGGGCGGGCACGTCGTCATGCGGAGGAGGTGTATGAAGACGGGTACTTCGCGAGGAAGGTCAAAGGAACTAGGCGCCTCATAGCTGCATGGAGGTGGGCCAATAAGCTCCAACATGCCACCGACGAGGAGCTTCGGTGGGCGCCCAACGAAATGGCAAGATCATTCGCGCTCGTCCGCCAACAAGAGGCAGATCGGTACGTCAAGCACTACGAGGCGGAGGAGGCGGAGTACTGCCTCTGCGCTGGGAAGACGCCGCGCACCAGGGAGCTGCTGGCGTGGGGCTACTAGAATACTGCCCCCAGGAGGGATTATTAGTTTTAGTATTGTTCGTTTTCAATTTTATGCATTGTATTTGGTAGTTAAGTATCATCACGTATAAGTGATGATATTATATATATTCTGTGATGAACTAATGAACAATAAATATATATTATGAATTCCATTTTTCTATCTGTTTTTGTATACTAATTTGTATGTAGCTGTTATCATCCACATATACATAATGGAAAGCATATATACACACATTGAAACAGAACATATAAAATGGAAAACAGAGTACACACATTGAAACAGAGCAATAAACAGAGAAATATTATGAATGTTGTGAATACATAGCGCTCCACGTCGAAATGAGTCAACAAAATAAATGCGTCCATGACTAGCAGCCCTTGCCTACGGTAGCTCTTGGCTCTGCCTGAACTCGTGCAGGCGTTCGTCCAAGCGGTTGACACGCTCGTAGCGTGATCTTGATCTCCAAGTTGGCTATTTCATCGGAGATCACCAGCTCGAGGATGCGACAGCCATGTTCCTCTACTATGCCCAGGTGGACACCTGGGCCAAGGAGGCGGTCGAGCCTAGCGACCAGCGCGTTGGCATCGAGCGGGCCGCGGACAAGGCGAACGACACGACCCATGCGAATGGCGCGGTCGGCGTTCGGTGCAAGTACAGTGCAGACGGCCTCTGCCCACTGCTGGCGAGGAATGGGGGTACTGATGGGATGTGTACCTAGCTGTGATGCCCTGTCGATAGCAGGAAAGCACCGATGGATCCGGTCTTGCTGTGCACCAAGCCGCGCCTCTCGCTCAGCGGTGCTCCAATGATCTCGCTGTGCGGCGAGCTGCAACCTATCGACGCGGGCGCGTCTAGCTTGCTCTGCGGCGCACCATCGATCATGTTGTGCGGTGAGCTGCAGCCTCTCGACGCTGACATGCCTATCTTGATCCGCGGCGCTGACGTGCCATGCGGCAAGGGCTTGCTCAACCCTGGTGATGACGCGCATCACGACGTCGTCCATCGCGTTGCCGGGGAGTGCCTCGACCTCGATGGGCCGTGGTGCCTTCTCGTTTTCCTTGTCAAGGAGGTTGATGACAGAGGTGGTGCTTTGGTGGGTTGGCATGCTTGGAAAAGGTGGATGTGCTACAGGTTGCACTTGTTGCCTTCGTGCGTCACGTGCCGCCTAGGTCTATGCGCAATATCGCTAGGTGGCGGTGGGAAACCGATGAGGAAATGGTGGCGTGTTCATAAAACACCATCAATTAATGGAAACTTAGCATAGAAGGAACACCGAGCTAGCACGACGCGTGTGGGTACATTCCTCGCCCAAGGCTATGATCCATATACTTGTGTGCCCAACAGAGCACACTATTCATAGTAAAGAATATTGTTTCCGTTTATCCTAGTAGAGTAGTGGCGGCAAGCGTCACAAGAAGTAGATGATGCTCAAATGATCGTTTATCCTAGTTAATTATGCATGTAATAGTTTACTTTGGTGTGTGGAAATGTCATGTGTGTACTAGCCACCTATGCAATTGGATGTTTGCCGCGTATCACACACATCTTGTTTACATGAAACGTTTCTGTTCTCTTGGCTCAACACAAACAGTTTATCGGAATGGACTATATGCCCTCCATTGCACACACCTTGATCTGGCTGAACCATTTCTGTTGCGTTGCCTAATCGAAGACAGTTCATCCGAGTGAACCGTATGCCGTATATTGCACACACCTTGATCTGGCTGACCGTTTCTTTTCTGTTGCCTAATCACAAATAGTTCATCCGAGTGAACTATATGCCATATATAGCACACACCTTCATCTGGCTGCCCATTTCTGTTGTTTTGCCTCATCACAAATAGTTTATCCGAGTGAACTGTATGTCGTATATCGCACACACCTTCATTTGGCTGCCCGTTTCTGTTGTTCTGCATCATCGCAAACAGTTCATTGAACTGAACCGTATGCCTAGCATCGCACACGCAACTAAAATCTGAACCGTGTTTGATGTATCTGCCATCGCAAATGTTTTGCATCATTTTTTACGGGTTTTTACATCACCGTTTGCGATTTAATGCATCGCACACAGTTTCATCGAAGGGTCTCTGATTGTACTGTCATGTTAGCAGCATCCTACAGTAGTGTTAAGTCACCTCTAGCACTGCATATTGCCATGTCATGCATTGTGATGCATCCGTTTGCTTTATATTTATTGTTTCTTCCCCCCTCTTCTCTCCGGTAGACACCGAGACTGACGCCGCTGCTACCCAGTGCGACTACGGTGTCGACGATCCCTCCTTCTCGACAGAGCTTCCAGGCAAGCAAAACCCCCTTGATCATTCCGAATCCGACTACTCTTTCCCTCTACTGCTTGCATTAGAGTAGAGTTACTACTACTGTCTTATCGCTACTCCTATACTGCTGCGTAGCCTGTCCTTGTTACTACTGTTGATACCTTTACCTGCTATCCTAAATGTTTAGTATAGGTTGCTAGTATTCCATCAGTGGCCCTATGTCCTTGTCCGTTTGCCATGCTATACTATCGGGCTGTGATCCCTTCGAGTGGTGATCATGGGTATATACTATATAATACTTTACTACTTATGATACTGTTCGGATGTGGGGGCTAAAGGGACACGTGGTTCCATCTAGGTAGTGGTGAGCCTAGGTTCCCGGCGGCCCCCGAGTGATTATTTGTGGTGGAGCGACAGGGCAGGTTGAGACCACCTACGAGAGAGGGGGACTGGTCCCTGGTCGGTGTCCGCGGTTACATCAAAATAATATGCTTAATGAGATTGGGTATTTGATCTGAGTTGGTCATTGGCCTATACGCACAAACCACCATGCGGGGACATATATGGGCACTCGGCGTCGTATGTATCAGCCGAAGCTTTTCAAACATCACAGTTGAGTGGCACGCGCCTGGGTGGTCCGCGTAAGCGCCTGCCTTGTATAAGAAGGTAGCCAGGACTAATCCTGGTTGTCCTTGCAACGTGCAGGAGTGCAATGGGCGATGGGCCCAAGACCCCTGTGCACTTAGGATGTAAACCGACGTGCTGACCTCTCTGGAGAGCCTAGGTAGGGCTGCAACGTGTTGAACTTCGGAGGTTGGGCATGACCCAAGAAAGTGTGTCCGGCCAGAGTGATCGATCATGTTGGGAAATGTGGTGCACCCCTGCAGGGAAGTTGATCTATTCGAATAGTCGTGTCCACGGTAACATGATGACTTGGAGCTGTATTCCGACCTCTTACAACAAAAACTGGATACTTAATAAAACACACTCAGACAAGTGACAGATACAACCCGGTGATCTCTCTCTCATAGGGTGACAAGGAGAGGATCTCCGGGTAGGATTATGCTATACGATGTTACTTACTACCATACCAGCTACTCTCTTCTACTGTTTCAAGATGGAGGTTTCCAGAGGCGTAGTCTTCGATTGGACTAGCTTCCCCCCTTATTCTGGCATTCTGCAGTTTAGTCCACAGATACTACCCCTTTATTAATATCGATGCATATATAGTGTAGATCTGATTCAAGTCTTGTGAGTACTTTGGATGAGTACTCATGATTGCTTTGCTACCTCTTTTCCCCTTGTACCTGTTGGCTGCGATCGGATGTTGGAGCCCAGGAGCTAGCTGCCACCGCCGACGACTACTACTACTACCCCGAGGGTGCCTACTACTACGTGGAGAGCGCCGACGACCAGGAGTAGTTAGGAGGCTCCCAGGCAGGAGGCCTTGCCTTTTCGGTCGATGCTACTTTTGTGCTAGCCTTCTTAACGCAAACTTGTTTAACTTATGTCTCTACTCAGATATTGTTGCTTTCGCTAACTCGTTTGTTTTCGAGCTGATGTATTCGAGCCCGCGAGTCCCCTGGCTTGTAATATAAAGCTTGTGTGACTTTAAATTGTGTCTAGAATTGTGTTGTGATATCTTCCCGTGAGTCCCTGATCTTGATCATACACATTTGCGTGTGTGATTAGTGTACGATTGAATCGGGGGCGTCACAAGTTGGTATTAGAGTCGGCTGCCTGTAGGAACCCTCCTTTTCCAACTCCTTGGCCGAAGTTGAGTCTAGTCTTTGGAAAACATTTACTAACATTGATGTGTGGCTTACGGGCCCACATCACAATTGGGTGGTATTAGGATCTTTTATTCCTCGTCTATACTCTGGGACTCTGATCTCTCTTCTATTCGGGTCAAATGATTATGCTGGCACTAACATTAGGTTCTTGTGATCACATCCATCCGGAGAGCTGGATTATCTAGAACTATTCCTTTGAAAGTTAATGAGTTATACACACACTATCATTTGACATCCTTGAACTTCTTCTGTTTCAGATGTGTCCCGCAACGCAGATCGTCCCCCAGACCAGGGTTGTTGATACGACTGGGTTCCCAGCCATTCTGGTCGACCTCCTGACCTTGCTGGGATATCTCTGGTATCCTTAGTGCACGATGTATGAGGACTACCATGAGTTCAACCAGGAGCAGTACCGCGCTGTGGTTGTGATCTATGATCGGCAGGATCGCTCCACCTACAAGTTGCACACCTTCCAAGGTTTTGGAGTGACTGTTGAGATGGCAGTCCACGATGTTGCCTTTGTTGCTATCACCGAGCTTTGTAGAGAGCATCCCCGCTTGGAGGAGACTAGGTTCAGATACATCCCGTACGCCCCAGCTGGGGATGAGACTGGATACTACACTGCCATCTGTACCCCCTACATGAGCCGTCGTTACGACCCTCAGCTTATGGTTCGGTACATTGAGGCTCTGGATCGCATAGTTCGAGCTCTTGCTGTCGATTTGTACGACAGTCGTGAGCGTCACTACGACACTCTAACACAGATGCTTCCAGTGGTCAGCCCGAGGATTCAGCCTGAGTACATCCTTTAGCCGCGCAGGTCAGAGATGCCACCAGGTCTTGGGTGGCCGGATGTTGGGGGTGATACCCCTATGCGTGGACCTCTTCTTCCAGTTCGAGACCAGTTGCTGCACCAGAGCCACCACGGAGCGCAGCATCCTTCTGTCGAGCACTGTCTGGCTTTTCTTCACCGACAGCTGCCTAACTTCAGAGGTTTTCCCCGACGTTGATGTAGCATATCGCTATGAATCATTATTTTATCCCTCCACCGCATGCCTGCGCGCCGCCTAGTTGGTCTAGACTACCTTTCCCTTTTGGAACTTGTACTTTTGGCTTGTAATCGAACTTATGTATGGATCTGTATGTCGTGTTTGACTACTATGTTGTATCCATCGTATTTCTTTCATTGTGCATGTTACATCATGAATGATTCTTTGTCTCTACAAATGCCCAATGCTAAACTACTCCTGTTGCGCTTAAGCAGGATGGTTAGACCCGCTGGTCGTGGCCGTGGTGGCAACGCTCCACCACCGCGTGAATACATGGCCGGAATGATACAGCAGTTTGAGCTGAATCGCCAGTTCATGGAAGGAGTTATGGCTCAGTTTCCACGCCCCAATATGAATCAACAGCCAACACGAGTAACTCTGCAGGACTTTATGCGCCTCAACCCTACCATCTACCATAGCTCAACTCAGCCCCTTGATGCTGATGATTGGCTTCGCAACATCACCTATGAGACGGAGTCTGCTGATGTAGCCCCGGCCAGCTATGTCACCTTTGCATCCTTTTCCCTCAAGGGTCCCACTACTCAATGGTGGGACAGCCACATGCATACTCAACCTGTTGGAATCATCATCACTTGGCCGGATTTCCAAGCTGCCTTTCGTGCCCGCTTCATTCCTCAGGGAATCATGGACAGGAAGAAGCGAGAGTTCCACAACCTCACCCAGGGCAACAAGACCGTAGATGCTTATCAGCGGGAGTTCCTCGACTTGTCTCACTATGCTTAAGAAGACATTGCTACTTTAGACAGGAAAAGTTTCATGACGGACTTCAAGCTGATATCAAGCTCGCACTCCTTATGCATGACCTTGCTGATTTCGCCACCTTGGTGAACAAGGCCATTCAGGTCAAAACTGGTCTGCAGGAACACCAGGGATCCCTTAGGCACAACCGTGACACAGGCTCATCTTCAGGCCCGCCTTCGTAGAAGCGTCGGATATGGATTCCCAACAGCATGTACCGTCCAACTGCACCTACTCCAAGACAGTCTTATGCTGCACCGCGTCTGTCTCCTCCACCACCCAGGCAGCCAAGACTTCCAGCTGCACCACCTCGAGCTCCTGTTTCCAACCCCAATGATGGGTTGTGCTTCAAGTGTGGCCGTCCAGGTCACCATGCCAGGGAATGCTATCAGAACCAGAATCAACTGCCACTTCCTACAACTGGCTGTGGAAACAATCATCCCCGCAACAAAAATGCCAGTCATTATAGTCGAGTTCAGGCTAACCACGTTGATCTGAATGAAGCAAAAGACCAGCATGCTACTGTGATGGGTACTCTTCTTGTTAATTCAGTACCAGCATAAGTTTTATTTGATTCAGGAGCATCGCATTCCTTCATGTCAGAAGATTTTGCATTCATGCATGGCAATAAATATGAGATGAACACTCCGCTAGTGGTACACACCCCCGCGGGCCAATGCCGAACCTCTATGGTTAGCAACGATGTCCCCATTGAAATCGAAAGGCTAGAATTTCGCGCCTCCCCTATCATTTTGAATTCTTCCAATATTGACCTCATTCTGGGAATGGATTGGTTGAAAGCACATACTGCTTCTATCGTTTGCGCTACTAAAACCGTCCATCTCCTACACCCTTCATATGAGATAGTAAGCTACCACGCTCGTCTGGTTGAAAATGTCGAGGCACGGCTTTATGCCTTGAATGCACTGAACGCATTACCACTTGAGGGCATTGAAAACATTCCTGCTATTCGCGAATTACAAGATGTCTTTCCTGAAGAACTTCCAGGGATAACCCCTATTAGAGCTGTCGAATTCGTCATCGACTTGAAACCAGGCACCACTCCTATAGCCAAGCGACTCTACAAGATGCCGCCGCATGAACTCCTTGAGCTTAAGGAAGAAATCGAGAAATCTCTTCACAGTGGTTTCATTCGTCCAAGTTCCTCTGCATGGGGAGCACCTTCTCTCTTTGTCAAGAAGAAGTATGGAACAAATCATTTGGTCCAAGACTATCGCCCTATCAACCAAGCAACTATTCAGAACAAATATCCGCTTCCCCGGATTAATGATCTGTATGATCAACTGGCTGGTTCATTGGTCTTCTCTAAACTCGACTTGAGGTTGGGTTAGCACCAGATCCGGGTGCGTGAAGAGGATATTCCTAAGACCGCATTCGTTACTCAGTATGGTTCATACGAGTACACCGTCATGTCATTCAGCTTAACCAACGCTCCAGCGACATTCTCTCGTCTGATGAACTATATCTTCATGGAATACCTCCACAAGTTTGTCGTGGTTTATCTGGATGATATCCTTGTATATTCCAAGAATAAAGAAGAACATGCTGAACATCTTCGACTTGTTCTGGAAAAGCTTTGAGAGCATCAACTATATGCCAAGTATTCCAAGTGTGAATTCTGGCTACCCTATGTAACCTACCTTGGTCATGTAATCTCCAAGGATGGTATTGCCGTCAACCCCGAGCGAGTTCAGGCTATTCTCGATTGCACTCCCTTGAAGAATGCCAAGCAAGTCAGAAGTTTTCTCAGACTCGCCAACTATTGTTGTCGTTTTGTCGAGAACTTCTCCAAGATCGCCAAGCCCCTAACTAGTCAGCTTCACAAGGGCGTCAAGTTCGATTGGACAGAAAAGTGTCAGGAAAGTTTCCAGGCACTCAAAGACAAGCTGACTTCTGCCCCAGTGCTTGCTTCTCCAGATACTAAAAATGATTTTATCATTTACTACGACACTTCACGTCAAGGATTAGGTTGTGTCCTTGTGCAAGAGCGCGGGGTGATTGCTTATGCCTCTTGTTAGTTGCGTCCTCATAAAGAGAACTATCCAGTTCATGACCTTGAGCTTGTTGCAATCATATATGCACTGAAGCTTTGGCGACATTACCTTCTCGGTAATCGTTGCGAGATCTTCACTGACCACCAAAGTCTGAAGTATCTATTTACTCAGCCAGACCTGAACCTCCTTCATAAGAGATGGATGGAGGCCATAGCAGATTACGACTTGGGTATTTCCTATACCCCAGGCAAGGCTAATGTGATGGCCGATGCCTTGAGCCGCAAGTCATATTGCAACCACCTCACAATTCAAAAAGTTCAGCCCCTTCTTCATGAAGAAGTCAGCAAGCTGAACCTCCATATTGTTCCTTTGGTTATCTTGCTCCCCCTCCTGAAAAGTTCTGCAAAATGAACCTCCATGTGGTTCCCTAGGGTTCTCTCAATACCTTGGTTGCTAAACCAAATATGGTGGACTTCATCAAGAGAATTCAGAAGTGTGACTCTCAAGTCGAGAGGATTAAACGCTATCTCACAGAAGGAAAGCCCTCATTCTTCACTGTTGATGATGATTGCGCTTTGTTCTTCAAAGGTCGCCTAGTGGTTCCGAGTAAGGAGGAAAACCTGTATATGACTCAAAAGGTTATGAAAGAAGCTCATGATACCCCTCTGTCTATTCATCCCGGTAGTACCAAGATATACCAAGACATTCGTGAGAGGTTCTAGTGGTCAAACATGAAGCAAGCCATTGCTTGTTATGTTGCTGAATGTGACGTTTGCCGTCGAATTAAAGCAGAACACCAAAGTCCTGCTGGAACTCTGCAACCTATTACTGTTTCTGAATGGAAATGGGACCATGTTGCAATGGACTTCGTCACTGGTTTTCCCAAATCGCAGAAAGGTAATGATGTTATTCTTGTCGTCATTGACCGGCTTCCCAAAGTTGCACATTTTCTGGCTGTCAAAGAAATGATCACTGCTAGTCAGCTAGCAGCTCTCTATGTTTCCAGAATTGTTTCGCTCCATGGTATTCCGTTGGTAATCAGCTCAGACCATGGCAGCCTATTCACTTCAAGATTCTCGGCAAGTTTCCAAGAAGCTTTGGGAACTCATCTGTCTTTTAGCACCTCCTTTCACCCTCAGTCTCAGGGACAAGTTGAACAAGTCAACCAAATCCTCGAGACATGCTTCGAGCTTGTCTCATTTCCTTCAGCAAGAAATGGGAGGAATCTCTCCTGTATGTTGAGTTCTCTTACAACAATAGCTATCAAGCTAGTCTAAAGATGGCCCCCTTCGCAGTATTATATGGACGAAAGTGCAGAACCCCTCTGAATTGGTCAGAAACTGGGAAATGTTCACTCTTCGGTCCAGATATTATCCAACATGCCGAAGAACAAGTCCGCGTTATTCACAAGAATCTGAAGACTGCCTAGTCTCGTCAGAAGATTCAGTATGACCATCATCACACAAATATGATCTACCAACCTGGCAAAAAGGCTTATCTTAGAGTCACACCGATGAAAGGTGCACACTGCTTCAGGATCAAGGCCAAGCTAGCTCCTCGCTATATTGGTCCATTCACCATTCTTGAAAGACATGGAAAAGTGGCATATCCATTGGAACCATCGTCAAACCTTTCTCAGGTTCATGATGTGTTCCTTGTTTCACAATTCTGCCGCTGCTTCAAAGACCCCATCGGAGCAGTGGATCACGAAATGCTTGAGTTGCAACAAGACCTCTCCTATAAAGAGCATCCGGTCCGCATTCTCGATCAAGCTGAACATCGCACCCATAAGAAGATGATCAAGTTTCTTAAAGTTCTGTGGTCACACCATTCTGAAGACGAAGCCACTTGGGAACGCAAGGATCGTCTTCGTGATGAATACCCCCGCTCTGTTTCCGTCTACCTCCTAAATCTCTGGACAAGATTTCTTCTAGTGGTGGAGATTTGTAACACGCCGGTAATTAAGCTACAGTAATCCCCTGCTAACGATGCCATGTCATCACTTTTACTGTTGCTAAATCCCACTTTGATTCAAACCTGATTCAAATTCAGATTTAAATTAAAGTCCAAAAAATAAAGTTTTCAAATGTCAAAACTAATTTGTTCATAATGTGGCAAATAATTCATAGGTAATTATGGTGGAGAAATCAACTTTTTATAAAATATTTAAATGCCCAAAAATAAATAAAACAAGGGCTAAACCAATTATTTAAATGCCTTTTAAATAATAAAAATAGGCAAAGTATTTTATTTTTTCACCAAACTTGTTTGGCAGTAGTTGGAGTTACAACACTAATTTAGGTGTTGTTTTTCTATTTCATAAAACTAAAATTAATTAGGAAATAAAATAGAAAACTATAACAAAAAATAAATAAAAGAAAAACAAAAAGAGTAAAAGCCCCCCGATGACCCACAAGTATAGGGGATCAATCGTAGTCCTTTCAATAAGTAAGAATGTAGAACCCAACAAGGAGCAGAAGGTAATGACAAGTTGTTTTCAGCAAGGTAATTCCTGCAAGCACTGAAATTGTCGGTAATAGGTAGTTTGATAGCAAGATAATTTGTAACAAAAAAGTAATGGTAACGGTAAATAAAGTGCAGCAAGGTAGCCCAATCCTTTTGTGGCAAAGGACAGGCCAAAACGGTCTCTTATAGTAAGCAAAGCGTTCTTGAGGGCACACGGGAATTTCATCTAGTCACTTTCGTCATGTTGGTTTGGTTTGCGTTCGCTACTTTGATAATTTGATATGTGGGTGGACCCGTGCTTGGGTGCTGTTCTTACTTGAACAAGCCTCCCACTTATGATTAACCCCCTCGCAAGCATCCGCAACTATGGGAAAAGTATTAAGATAAAATCTTACCATAGCATTAAACATATGGATCCAAATTGGTCCCTTACGAAGTAGCGCATAATCTATGGTTTAATCTTTTGGCACTCTAGCAACCCATCATCTAATAACTACTCCACAATGCATTCCCTTAGGCCCAAAGATGGTGAAGTGCCATGTAGTCGACGTTCACATGACACCACTAAGGGAGTCACAACATACATATCATCAAAATATTGAACACATATCAAATTCACATGATTACTTGCAACATGACTTCTCCCATGACCTCAAGAACAAAAGTAACTACTCACAAATGATATTCATGCTCAAGATCAGAGGGGTATTAAATAGCTTAATGGATCTGAACAAATAATCTTCCACCAAATAAACCATATAGTAATCAACTACAAGATGTAATCAACACTACTAGTCACCCACAGGTACCAATCTGAGGTTCCGGTACAAAGATTGAACACAAGAGATGAACTAGGGTTTGAGATGAGATGGTGCTGTTGAAGATGTTGATGAAGATTGGCCTCCCAAAGATGAGAGGGTTGTTGGTGATGACGATGGCTTCGATTTCCCCCTCCGGGAGGGAAGTTCCCCCGGCGGAATCGCTCCGCTGGAGGGCAAAAGTGCTCCTGCCCAAGTTCTGCCTCGAGACAACGGCACTCTGTCCTGAAAGTCCCCTCCTTATTTTTTCTAGGTCAAAAGACATTATGTACCAGAAGATGGGCACCGGAGGTGGGCTGGGCTGGCCAGAACCCACCAGGGAGCGCCCTGGCGTCTTGTGGTCACCAAGTAGCCCCTCTCTGGTAGTTATTTGCTCCAGTATATTTTATATATTCCAAAATAATTCTCCGTAAATTTTCAGCTTATTTGGAGATGTGCAGAATAGGTATCTCTAACATAGCTTTTTCAGGTCCAGAATTCCAGCTATCGTATTCTCCCTCTTTGTGTAAACCTTGCATATTATGAGAGAAATGGCATTAGAATTACTCCATAAAGCATTATTATGCATAAAAACATATTAAATAACAGTAGGAAAACATGATGTAAAATGGACGTATCACCCCCCACTCCCCTGGGCCTTGGCCCAGCTAGCTGGCCAGGCCGGCCCACTACTACGCCCCTCCCACCTCCTCTGTTCACGGGGGGTCGTGTGCAGAGCCAATGCCCGCCACGGCACTGGCCGTCGTCGTGGCGTCCATCCGCCCCCCCGGCGCCTAATTAACCTGACGAACCCCCCCTCGCTGGAAACCCTAATCCCCCTCTCCTCCTCACCCCTCCCTTCTCCCTCTGCCGTGCCCGTGGACACCCGATATCGCCCCGCCCGACCCCATCACCCGATGCCGCCCCACCATCACCGACTCGCGTCCACGAGCCTCACCATCCCGATCCCCTGCACCATAGGGTGAGGTTCCTGTTCTCCTCCATTTCCCGTCTCTCCCTTCCGCCTTCGTCGCCGACGCCGTCCGCCGCGCGCCAGCGCCTCCTCGGCCCCGCTCTCCTCTGCGCTGCTCTACTGCAGCTGCCTCCCGCAGCCCCCCGCCTCGCCTGCTGCCGCTAGCCTCACATCCCGCCCGAGCCGGCTGCGCCCACTGCCCGCCCCTGTGCGCCCGAGCCGGTCGTGCCCACTACATGCCCCTGTGTGCCCTCGCCGCACGTCGGCCAAGCTCAGCGCTGCCCGTGCACGCGTGCTTGGCCACGCCCGCATGCTCCGTTGCCTGCAGCCTGCTCACTCCCGCCTAGCCGCTGCCTACAGCGCGTTGCAGCTGCGCGCGCCCGCGCCTTCGTGGCCGCGCCCCTACTTCTTGCCGCTCCCGCCGCTGCGCGGCCCTCCCTACCTCGCCTCCACTCGCCCGCGCGTGTCTACGCCGTCGCCG
Organism: Thinopyrum elongatum; assembly: GCA_011799875.1. Lineage (NCBI taxonomy): Eukaryota > Viridiplantae > Streptophyta > Magnoliopsida > Poales > Poaceae > Thinopyrum > Thinopyrum elongatum. The sequence continues at coordinate 225,640,678 of CM022302.1, read as the reverse complement.
CTGGCCCCGCGCCCCTTTGCTTCGACCGGCTGGCCCCACCGCGCGCTGGCGATGGTCGGTGGGTGCGGGCGCCCAGCCATCCCCTGCTTGGCTTTAGGCCATTGGCCAAAGGGGCCCACACCCTGCTTTTTATTAAAAAAAGATTTAGAAAATAAAAATAATAAAAATAAAAATAAATAAATACGTAATTAATTAATTAACTAATTATTTAGTTAACCTAATTAACTAGCTAATTAGGCTAATATCAGTATGACAGGGGGCCTCACACCCCTGTTGACCAGTCAACAAGGACCCCCTGTCGGTGTCAAAACCGGAGGATCTTGAGTAGGGGGTCCCGAACTGTGGACCTTGGATTGATGGGGAATAGTGGACGTGGGACACGATGTTTACCCAGGTTCGGGCCCTCTCTAAGAGGTAAAACCCTACGTCCTGCTTGATTATATTGCTTGTGTATAAGGGGGTTACAGAGTAGATCTACCACGAGATCAGACGAACTAAACCCTAACTAGTAGGATGCGGATTGTTCTTCTAGCCTCTACGGACTAAGCCCCCTAGTTTATATAGACACCAGGGGTGCTAGGGTTTACAGATAGTCGGTTACATCATGGGAACTCTGGATCTTCCATCTTGACTTGGGGTGCACACCAAGGCACAAAAGGTCTTCGGTGCGGATACGGTGCGGCCCAACAGTCCGGATCATGTGAGATGAGCTGGCACCCCGAGGACCCCCTAGTCCAGGACTCCCTCAGTAGCCCCCAAACTAGCCTTCAACGCCGGCTTCTTATAACTCCCAAGACTGCAGGCTCCGGCTTGCAGGCGAGTTCCCTTTTTCTCGAGTACTTGGAATGATTCTCCTCCAGTTAAGCCTTCGAATAGTACTTGATTCAGTTCGACCATATGCCGACTCGAGGCCAACCGTTCTGGACTCCAAACTTTGAACTACCTGCTTTACTTAGCCTTGAAGGCCAACCGTTCGAATGCAAAAAGTATCTTTGACTGACAACTTTAGGCGAAGGGTCGCGCCCGGTCATAAACATGAAGAATCGATATGCTACTCGAGGCCATTCCTTTGATGACACGTCCCTTCAAGGTGGAGATCATGTCCCGCTTTTTAAGGGATTTGATCAATGATTCACAGTATCCCACTCGCGCATAATGCTACGAGTTTATCAGGAAGAGGCGATGTGGGCGGCGCATTTACAGGTCTCTTCGTATTCCAACCGCTTATAAAAAGAAGCAGCCACAGTTATCCATGCACGCCTTCTTCCTCCTCTCGCCACATCCTTTCCCAATCTACAAAGCTTGAGCGCTCCAACCCATCCTTCCGCCAAGTCGAGTTCGGCGATGGCTGGATCTGGAGCAAAAGACAAGTGGGAGGCCTCATGCGTCACCAACAGTGACATCGAGGACCTGAAGCAGGCAGGCTTCCTTTCCCTCGACATCGCACATCGAGCCCCAGAGGAAGGCCGGGTTGTGCCGACGCCCCGTGTAGGTGAACGGGTGGTGTTCGTCCCCCACTTCATCCGTGGACTGGGTTTTCCCTCCACCCATTCGTTCGAGGGTTGATGTTCTACTACGGACTCGACTTCCATGACCTGGCTCCGAACTCCTTCCTTCAGGTCCATCCACACTTCGGCCTGTGGCTGAAGGTTTCCAATGTGAAGCCAAAGATCGTCGACGGCCAGCATGCGGATTGCAGGGGTGCCATGGTGAGCAGGCTTTCCCGACTCGGCTGGCCGGAGGGCGTCTTCATAGACACGGTAAAGATCTGGTAGAAAGAATGGTTCTACATCACAAAGCCCCGAGAGGCGAACTGGGCAGCTATTCCGGATTTTAGATCCGGACCCCCGATGAGGTTAACCTCGTGGACCAGAAAAGGCCTTGACTGGGAACCTGTCGCCAAGGTGAAGGCACTGCAAAAATGTGTTACCAGTATGATAGAGGCGGGGGTCACATTGACCAACGTGGTTCAGATCATGCTCCACCGCAGTCTGCTACCCTGCCAACTCCGGGTCACCCCGATGTGGTCCTGGAAGCCTGAGGACCCCTGCACCGTGCAATATTTCCATGGCACTACTCACGAGAAGCTGTGGAGAGCGTTGTTTAAGCCGCAAGAGTCTTGACCGGCCAAGAAGGAGGACATTGGCCTCGACGCCGAGACCCCTCCCAAGGAGGTAATGAGACACCACCCTCCCATATGCTGGGGTTTTTGCCCTTTAATTACGGATCTCGGTTCCTTGTTTCTTATCTCCCCAGGGTTGGCTGAGGAAGGCTGTGAAGATGGGTTGTCCAGCCCAACTGCCCGAACACCCTATGTCCACTCAGCTGGGAGAAATGCTGACAGTGGCACCTTACAAGGCGCTGGAGAAAAAGAGGAAGAACCGCACAAGGGGGGCAAGAGAGGGCCTCCGCCAACGAGTCTCTCCGGACACAAAGTTTGGGGACACCCTCGCCCCCTCCGCACAAGAGGGGGACCAGGAAGAAGAAGAGGAGGAGGAGAGCAACTCTTCCCGTCCGAGGAAGAGGGCGGCACCGGCCGAAGCTGAAGGGGAGCGCCCTTCTCTAGCTCCGAAGAAGAGGGGCAAGGGGAAGCTGGTTCTGCTTGATGACAGTTCGGACTCTAACGAAGAGTCCACAGCCTCCGAGAAGATCCCGGAGAAGGCACCCAGGGTCAAGCCCCGCGCTGAAAGGTAAAAGCTTGAAGACTTGTCCGGACGTGGATTCCACTAACCCATTACTAAAAATATGTCTTTTTGCATTGCAGCCCGCCGCGCGACCTCCCTGATGACCAGATGTCTGAGGGCACTTCTCCGCCAACTGACCTGGCGGAGAGCGCAGGTGCATCGGGTGCCGTACCCTCTCCGATCATTGATGAGCCCGGGGAAGTGCTGTCCTAGAGGACCCCGCCCGTGCCGAACACGAGGGGAGTTGGCGATATCGCCATGGCCGAGGCTAACGCTTCGACCATCGAAGACTAGGAGAAGGAGCTCGGGCAAGCCGAGCCCTCTCAGACGACGGTTTCGGGGCCTATTCGGCCCCCCGAAGAGTCCCAGCTGTCTCCCTCCGAAGGGGGAGCTGGGGCCCCATCGCCGGTGCCGAACATCGGGAGCCGGGTCATGGTGGAATGGCCGGACATGATGGAGGAGGTTATGAAGAGCTCCTCCACAGTCGCAGAACACCGCACCCTGATGGGTGCGGTTTTGCAAAGTGTTCGATCCGTTAATAGCGGATTGAAAGATGCTTTTGGTGGCCTATTAATAGGCTTTGAGGTAAACAAAGTAATGCTTTCTCTTTGTAAAAGTGTGTTTTATAGGAAGTAATGCTATATATATAATTATATATATAGCAGCCCCTGAGACTCTGGAAGGTTCTGAAAAGAAACTTGGCTGAGGATCTAGATTGTCCGAATAATAGACTGACCAGGGTGCTTGTTACATAATTGCGGACTTCGGTGTTAGCGGTAGCAGCCAACGCCGCTAAACTGGCTAAAATGAATCGGAAACTAAAGAGTTCCGATGAGGAGCTCGACCTTGTCAACAAGCGGTTTGATGAGGCACGAGGTTAGTATATTTTAAAATTTGGCCCCTTGAGGTTCTTTGTCAAGCAAGGAATCCAGAGTTATCCCTAAGCGAAAAACGATTTTTCAGCTGCCGCCACGGAGGTCGAAAACCTCAAGGCCGAACTACTGCAAGCCAAAAAGGAATCAACCTAACAGAAGGCAGTGGCTGAACAGGCGGCTGCCAATCTCCCGTTGGTGAAGACTGAAGGCGAGAAACATGAGGCCAGGGTGGCCAAAGTGTAACAAGAGCTCAAGGATGCCATCACGAAAGGTGAGGGCCTTGAGCAAAAGAATAAGGAACACGCCACCACGTTGGCGAATATGAAGACGGAGATCCAAGAGGCGCGGTCGGAGACACGAAGTGATAACCCACAAGTATAGGGGATCGCAACAGTTTTTGAAGGTAGAGTATTCAACCCAAATTTATTGATTCGACACAAGGGGAGCCAAAAGATATTCACGAGTATTAGCAGTTGAGTTGTCAATTCAACCACACCTGAAAGACTTAATATCTGCAACAAAGTATTTAATAGCAAAGTAGTATGGAAGTAATCACTGGTACAACGAGGCGCTATACAAACGGTTTTTAACCCCTTTCCGCGATGACGTTCTGAACCGTCGCCAAGTGAGTGACTGCGATAGGGGGGTCCTTCCCACATGACCCAGAAACCGTCGGGGATAGGCCCTCCTGGTACACACGCTTGGCAAAATGAGGTCATGTGCGACGGGCGAGCGATCAAGTACGGTTATACGTACAGTTGTGCTAAAAAAATACAATTATACAGGCCAAATCGTTTCTGGTCATAATTACATCCCACACAGTCAGTCCCGGCTAAACATTTCCGTTCGTATGTACATTCCACACAGTCAATCCAAGGAATACGTTTCCGTTAGTATGTACATCGCACACAGTTAATCCAAGAATTATGTTTCCGTTCGTATATACAGCCCACACAGTCACTCCAAGGAAAACGTTTCCGTTCGCAGGTACATCACACACAATTTTCCCCATTAAATCGTTTGTGATAGCGTCGCCATTGCACACGATATTAATAATTTTATCGTTTGCGTTATTGAATGCATCACACACGGTGTGTAGAAGAAACTGTGTGGCAAAGGTTGTCCATCACACACATTTTTTATGTGGTAAAGGTTTGCGCAAGGTGGCCTAATGCAAACGGTTTTCAAGAGGATGTCGTGTGTGATTGTTCATTGATCCAACACGGTTTATTCCTAGAAACTATGCGCGTTGCCTGAGGTCATCGCCCACGGTGTTTTCTCAATAACCGTTTGCAATAGAAAAATAGCAGGCTAATTGCCCTATTATTAATAATCCATTTATTAATCTAACTGACATTTCATATTAAGCACACAATATATTTCATTTTCATATTAAGGAAGCAGGATTTCATAATTGAAATACGTCAGAGTACAACATCATATAGCTTCGGCACTCAGCTACCCCATTACACAACTGCACCAGCACCAAGTTTCACATGCAACATCTATAACCTTTCAAAATTAGCATCATAGACGGTACATAGACAGATGGATCTCATCTGGAAAACTGCTGAAGCGGAAGGCAAATATTGAGCCTTCATTGATGTTGAAGGTCTTTGCAACTTTAGGCCAGTGCCTGTCCATCCTTCGTCCTCTTCAGGAACACTTCAATATTGAACCGTGGGTGTTGTATGAATACCTTCCTCGCCTCCTGACCATATATGTGGTTTGAGAGGTAATCATCAGTGAACTGTTTCAGAAAGGCCTGAAAACAAGGATATGCATAAATATCTTCTCTAGATTTGAAATGGCGCAAAGGAATTAAGAAGACAAGGTATAACAGTTAGTACCATCCTGTAGTGAACTGATGTCTTCTTCATTGTGCAGACAAAGATCTTGTTGGTTTTTGTCGCTAATATCTTTATTGTAACAATCTTTCTGAGTTTCTTGACTTGACTGATATTCATGGACAACTCATTTCCACATATGCAAAAAGGGTCAAACCTTGGGTCAAAACCTCTGACTGCAGGACCTACATGTGCAAGACCAAATTGTTAAAAACCTAATATTTAAAAGCAAGTAGTGGAAAGGTGTGTTATTAACTGCAACAGGCCTAATATTTAAAAACAAGCAAACGTAGTCATTCAAACTTGTATTGTGCAGGTCTAAGTACACTAGTTATTGGCCCTGTTTGGATCCATGGGTTGGAGTTAGTTTGAGCTAGTTTGTGCTCAAATAGCCCTAAAGTATCCAAACATGATGGCTAGTTTGAGCTAGTTGCGTCAAACCCACCCAAAACAACTATCCCACCCAAGAGGTGCTAATTGGGGCTAGTTCTCCTAGTGCATTTATTGTCAATCTAACAATGTCATCCAAACACCTCTTTGGCTAGAGTTAGTTCAGGGTTAGTCATTGTTGAGTATCATTGTTATTTAGGTAACGTAGGATAGCGTAGGATTTATTCTACCTTGACTTGTACTCCAAGATGACCATGTACTCATATATATATGCCCACGAGGCTCAAGCAATACAATCTACTATTCCACCAATCTCTCTCTCCCTTTTAACTGTCATGAGCTAGAAACTAACTCTAACCTCTAGCTAAGTTAGAGTATCTAAATAGTGCCATTGTTAAATAAAATGGAAAGGCGTGTTAAATACTTCCTCCGGTCCTTTTTACTCTGCATATAAGAATTGTCTGAAGTCAAACTTCATAAAGTTTGACCTTATATATATGAAAAAATATCAACATCTACCATGCTAAAGTTATACAATATGAAAATTTAAGTCATGACACATGTACTGATATTCATTTCATATTGTGAATGCTGGTATTTTGTTCTATAAAGTTGGTCAAACTTTACGAGGCTTGACTTTAGACAAATCTTATATGCGAACTAAAAAGATTCGGAGGGAGTACAACATGCTTAACAGCAACCAAATATAGCCATTCATAGAGCTATTGTTAAATTTGGTATTGATGAAATTGAACTGCACAGTTCATACTAGCACATATAGAACACCACACTATTAATAGCTGAAATAAACAAGGCATACTACAAACAACCAAAGATGGCAATTGAAACTGGACATATGCTAACTACAAAGAACCGAACAACCATAAACCGTAGAAATAAACAAGGCGTAATGCAAACAACCAAATATAGCAATAAATACTGGACAGGTTCTCACTACAAATGGGGTTCGAGAAAACAAATCATGGGTTTCCTCACTTGTCACAGATTGGCTCCTCCTCATGGTCACCGTCGATGAGGTCTGACTTGCCAGCTGAGGATCCCAAGCCAGCATCGCAGAACGTGTCCTTCAGAAATGAGAAAAGGGGCTCCATGGCGATGAAGGATGGCAAATTGTTCATAATGAGCCACAGGAGATCAGCGGCAAGGCCATCGATGAGATCGATAGCTGTCGAGCCCGAAGGGTTGGGGGTGGGCAACTTAACCTGTGACATAACCCGCGTCAAGCCGTCGGCGTCGACGACCTTGATGTCGTAGCCGGCGACAGCGACATGCAAGAATACTCTAGCCCGCTGATTGAAAGGCTCAATCCAGGTCCTGACATCATCGTCGGCTTCCTCGGCGGCCAGCTCACCGACGTCGGGCGAAGAGGCCATGGTAAAGCTATTTTGGGCCACTCGCTCCTCGAGCTCCCCGGGAAGCGTAGCCGGGCTTAGGCTGCGACGCTCTGGAGTGGAAGAGGGGGTGGGGATGGGGATCTCTGGGAAAGGGGACGTTTCACAGGCGTCATCTAAGAAACTCAGGGCGGCGAGGGTATGTATATCGGTGGGTAAACTGCACGGGCAGACCGGCAGAGGTTGACGATGGAGGCGGCGCGGCGGTGGCGGCAACCTAGCTAGGTTTGGAGCGAGGGAGGGGTGGTGTGTATGTGTGTGAGCGGGGGATTTGGGGTGAGCGGAGGATTTGGGGTGTGTGTGTGAAGGGGTCCAAGGTGGTGTTTGAGGAAATGCCACGGGTACTGAAAATTTTACTAGGCAGGAGTAAAATGGCGGGGCTACCGAAAATTTGGATCAAGGGATTGAAGCAGAGCAGGGCTGGAGTAACGAACATCATACACGGTTAAAACATAATAATCGTGTGCTATCAAGCAGAAAAACACTCCAGCCGAGAAGATATTTTTGAGATTGCGAGGGATGCAGGCGGGAGTAAAATGCCGGGGCTACTGAAAATTTGGATCTACTGATTGAAGCAGAGCGGGAGTAATAGACATCACACACGGTCCAGACATACTAATCGTGGGCTATCAAACAGAAAAACCATTTACGCTGGTAGATATTTTTGAGATTGCGAGGGAGTAGATTTTTTAAGAGGGGGAGGGAAGCCTCGTGGAGCCCAATCAACTGTGATCATGTGGGTGACAGGGGCAAGGGCTCAGCACACGGGTAGTCCTAGGGAACCGTGTCTGTTTCGTACCCGATCGCAGACGGTTGCTGCGTCTGACTCGTCTGCTGTTTATAAATTTGGCCAAAAAAACATGGGAAAGGGTCAGAACACGAACACACTTGCATGTGGACCAAATATATGTATGAAAAGGGTGGTTTGATGTTAAAATACCCAATGCACAACTTTGATGTGGCACCTGTCGCACAAAGCGCACGTTATTATTGCTAGCCCCCCACCCCCCCCCCACAAACACACACATACACACACACACACACACACACTTCGTGTTGCCGGGAGGGGAATCCTAGATATGAACGCATTCCCCCAAATAGCTAGGTCTGACTTCTCACCCTACCGTAACACAAAACCGAAAGGAGTACATCATGGTCAACCCCCCTCCCCCCTTTGCTTCCGATCAAATGTGGACCGTGTTCGGGCCCATAGATGTGTTCTTCTGGCGTTAGATGGGTGAGACCACATACGAAGCCCGATGTGTGTGTGTGTGTGTGTGTGTGTGTGTGTTTGTGTGTGAAAACGATGTGGTATGATATTTAAATAACCAAATCACAAATTTGATGTGGCACATGTGCATCGCAAATTAACCAGACATCCCCGAACCCACGGAGGTTAATCTAGTACGAAGTAGTACTGTGCCCCTCCCCTCCCCCACACACACACTTTGAGTCGGTGGGTGGGGGCATCTCACCAAGGCGTATTGTAAGACTGACCAAGAAGAATCACCACCTTGGTCGTATAAGCTCTCTTGTTGGTTGGGTCAAAGTCATGACGTTCCACACGCGGCCCCACAAAATAGGCTAGCTTGTCGCCGATAACCACGCGAGGGAGTGCCTGAAGACAACCACTGCGTGCATGTGGCCCAAACATAAAGTGTCATGTGGTGTTTGAATATACCCAATGCACAACTTTGATGTGGCTGCGTGCTTTTGGAACCGGAAAGTCCCCACACGGAGTGAGGGTTCACAACACGTGTATACTATATATATAGGGATTCATGTGTATGCGAGCCCTCGAACTTAGGTCTCGAATCTCTCCATGATCAACGTACGACTATACGGTAATGCGAACCAAGAGAAGAAGAATCCACCCTGGTAACCTCTCTCGCGTTGTTGGTCGAAGTGATGGACGTCCACGCGGGCCCACGAATATATAGGCCGTCGGTGATAACCAAGTGAGGGAGAGTGTCCAAAGACAACCATTGCATGTATGTGCCCGAAACATATGTATGGACATGCGTGATGCATGCATATATGTTTGAGTACCAAAAGCACAACATTTTGATGTGGCGCATGCATTAGTCGAAAATCGCACAGTCCCCACAAAGATCTGGTTCATGATGCGTCGCGTGCTCGCCCCCCCCCCCCACTTCGACCCGGTGGGAGGGATTCTTGCGTACACATGCGCGTGAAGTATAGTTGCATGTACCGAACCGTATAAGATGAACAAAATTTAATCCCCTCCTAATTATAAGTCAAATTAACCTCTATCATTGTCGGTCGAAGTGATTGAGCAAGCGGGCACACAGAGATGGACGAAGCATCTCGCCGACCCCGTGAGTGAGTGCTAGAGGACAACCGCCATCGCTTGCTTCTGGGCCAAACACATGTATGGAGATGTGTGGTTGTGATGTTTGAATACCTAATATATATGCAGAATTTGATGTGGCACCTGCCTCGGAAACCTTTAAGTCCCCCACACAAACCGAGGTTCATGACACATAGTATATATATGTTGCCCTCCTCCCCTCTTCGACTTGTAATATATACTCCTACGTACCGTAACACAACCCGAAAATAATCCTCCTTGTTCATCAAATTACCTTTCTTGTTGGGTCATATATTAGATGGACGACGACCTCGCAGGCTCATGGAGGGAAGAGTCGGAGGCGAATGAGTGACAACCATCGTCTGCACGTGGCCCAATGTGTTGGTGATGTTTTTAATACCCAATATGTGGTGATGTTTTTAATACCCAATATGCACAACTTCTTTGCGGCACCTGCCTCGGAAACTGAAAAGTCCCCACACGGAGCGAGATCGATTCATGACGTATGTGTAGTATGTGCTGCCCCGCCCCCCCTCCCCTCTTTGACGCGTACTATATACTCCTACCGCAACACAACCCAAAAAGAAACCTCCTTGCTGGGTCAAAGTGATAGAGGACAACCTCGCGGGCCCACGGATGGAAGCATCGCACGCGAGTGAGTGTCCTATATGACACGTAGTATTGCCCCCGGCCACCCTCTTCAACGCGTACTATATATATACTCCTGCCGTACGTACAACAAAAACCAAAAAATGACCATCCTTGTTGGTCAAATTAACCTCTCTCATCGCATGTCATAGTGCTGGACGGCGACCTCGCCGGTCCACGCGAGTGAGTGTCCTAGGACCACCGCGTGCATGTGGCCCAAAGATGCATATGTCAAACTTTTTCTGCAGCGAACATGCGACCAAAGGAGTTTAGTGTTGAAAATTGAAAAAAATAGATAGCATTTGTCTGTTTTTTATAGATTGATTGATTTCCCAGGGATTTAAATGTGCAAAAATCAAATTTGATCTACATGAGACCCGTGATAGTGCACGAAAATGGATTACAAAATCATATGTGTACGTGTCCCTGGGTGCATGTTTAGTCCCCATGCAAAAATTTCTAACATCGAGAATCTTGATTTTAAAATCAAATAAATCCAAAACTAAGTTGAAATTCATGAAACTTATCGTGGTGTCATATGGACACCAATAGACTGTGATATTATTATTTTTTCAAATTTCAGACAAGTTTTGATATAATCTTCTTACATACAGGAAATTATAAATAATTATCAAGCAATATCGCAAACGAACTATTTTATTCGAACTGTGTGCGTTAGACCAACAATGTAAGTGTCGTGCTTCGGTTAAGCAATAAAGCGGCAGAATTAATCATCAAAAAGAAAAAATCAATATAATACGTGCCGCGCATGCGTCCCGTGTGCCGTACGAGCATGCGTGAGTTGACGAGACGCATGCTAGCAGGAAGACCGGGAGGCCGAGGCATGCACGTGTTCGCTACGCACTCACCGTGGGGCATGCTAGTAGCTGTGCGAAATGACGGTAGGCGTGCCAGTAGTCCGCTGCGTAGGCTCACCGGGAGGCGAGCCAGCCCTTTCATCGCCGCCCACCTCGCTCCCACTACTTTATATTAATGGCGCGCTCGATCCGCTGGTCATAATAAGCAGCCGCACACCCCGTCCACAGCTGTCACCGCCGCATGGAGTGTATTAGGATTTTGCCGAAGCGCACTATCGGTGGGAGTGGTGACGCCGGGGCTGGTGAAGCACCCGCGCAATGCATGAAGCTGGGCGCAGAGGTTGCTGTTGCCGCCGACGGGGTCTCGCGCGGGCAGCAACGCGACCTTGACTTCGTCGCCGTTGTCGTGCCTCCCCAGCTGGAGCCGGAGGTCCACAGCTACTCCGGCAACGACTCTGACTCCAACGGAAAATCGGTTAGCCCCCCCCCCCCCCTTGTTGGGAACAGAAACCCTTGGTTATGTTCTCCCAGACCATGAAATCAGAGTAAGATTCATTAGATCCGTGTAGTGTATTGATTGTTTGAATGGTATCTATGGTTAGTGATTAATTGTTTGTTCTGTACAAATGATTTTTTTGCTAATAATCCGACTAGGGTAAGCGTGCGTGCTAATAATTCATAGCCAGATCTTGAGAATTGATTTTAAATGTCCTACATATATGTTTGTGCCCTTTTTTTCTTCTAGATCTTGAGAATTGATTTTGAATGTCCTACATGTATGTTTCTGCCTTTTTTTCTTCCAGATTGCTATGTACACAGATGAGGCTCCGGCCAGCGGAAACGACATACGCTGTATCTTCCCGCCTTGATTTATTTTACAGAGGCAACATGCAACTGTGCTGAACATATGAAATTATTCAGGGTTCATTTCGCCTTTTTATACATTGATTTTCCTAGGCATTTTTAACAAATAGCCACCATGTTATTATCGCAAACGGTCGTATTAGTCCAACTGTGGGCGTTCAACTAACCATTTACTACCACGGGCAGCTGTTTGATTAGACAGGATGACTGTGAGCAGTCCGCCGCGCACGCCGCGAGCGCTGCAATTTATTGCTAGTTTTGGACTTTTGTTTCGGCCGCCTCGAGAAGGTACGTAGAACAGTCCTCCATTCTCATCTACAAGCACCGCCGCCGAGGATCGCCGCCTGCTGCAAAATGGAGGATGAGCCGGCCAACAAGCGGGGGCGGGTCAAGCCAGAACCGCAAGAGCCTCCGGCGAACGTGGACTTCATCAGGAACCTCCCCGACGAGATGTTGGTAACCATCATATCCCACCTCCCCATCAAATATGGCGTGCGGACCACTGTCCTCTCGCGGCGGTGGCGCCCCCTCTGGCACACGACCCCCCTGGACATCATCGTCGACCATGAGTTCTGCAGTGGAGAGCAGCAACACATGGACGCATTGTCCCACGTCCTCGCCACGCACCCTGGGCCGGTCAGACGCCTTGCTATCGGCAGGCTCAATCCCCACAACGAGACCGAACCAGGTTGCACTACTGGTTCCTATCCCCAACCCTGGATCAGCTCGAGGACCTCAGCATTCATGCTAGACGTCCTTGCTCGCTGTCGCCTTCCGTGGTCTGACTCGCGCCCACGCTGCGCCGCGCTACATTCAGGCGGTGCATTTTCCCCCGGATCGATGCCGCACGCGCTCTTCATCTCCCTAAACTTAAGCACCTCGAGCTCATTGCTGTCCGCATCTCAAAGGAGGATTTGGAGCGCCTGCTTGTCGGTTGTACAATGCTCGAGTACCTTCGTCTTCATGCGATGGATGGGCTCAATAGCCTCCACATCACCTCGACGAATGTCCGTGCGATTTATGTGCATTGCTGGTGCCGCCCAAGGCTGTCAGTTGAGGTGTTTCACGATATTGTCATTGAGAATGCGCCTTTCCTCGAGAGATTGTATGTACTTGATAAATTAGGTCCAGCAAGAATCAGGGTCATTCACGCACCGAAATTGATAGTGTTGGGCTATTCGTGTGCTGAATACAACGAACTTGTTACTGGATCATTAACCGTTCAGGTACAACAGTCTTCTTCTTCTCCTTCTTATATATTATTGTAAAACACATTTTATCTAGTTGTTGTTGATCTATACGTTCACCTGTCATCCAGAAAATGATTCCCACAAGCTTGACCCGGCCTCTACGCACAGTGAAGATCTTGGCACTACAATCTGTCGGCCCCAATCTGGATGAAGTGATGCTCCTTTCTTGTTAATTGTTAACCACAACGGAGCTCAATTTTTTGTTACTTTTTACCCATGATTACATTGAGAAATGTAGAATGATTTCTAAAGGAAATTTGGAGGATTTTAATACATATATTTTTTGAGATGCTAGTGTTGTACGCGTTTTATTCCTTCACCCGACATGCTTTTGTGATAAAAGTTTATCATGAAAGATTGAAGGTGGCATTTCACTCTTTTCGTGTATTTTAGAAATCCTGCAAATCAAAGAGGCCCGAAGTGTTCAAATATGCAGGTATGCACTAATATGTTGTCTTCATTTGCAGATACTAGCAGGCCCGAAAGTAGAAAATGTTGGGGAATATAACAATCCCATTGAATGCCTTGATCTTCATCTCATAGAAATTACTTTTAACGAGTAGCGAGGCACCACACTAGAAATTAAATTTGCCAGGTTCTTTGTTGAGAAAGCAAGGTTGCTCAAGGTAATGAGGTTTGCCCTATATTTATTGCTCAGAAGTGAATGGATTGCTAAAGAGCGCAGGCGTCTACAGCTGAATGGAAAAGGCTCTGCACAAGCTGAATTTTAGTTTGTAACCTCATATGACAGATTATTCAGAACTCACTGTATCGAGCCGCTATATGACTTCTCGATGGCTGATCCTTTCGCAGAAATAATGCATGAAAAATATTCAGAAGAACATGAATTTTATGTGTCTGAATAGTTTGAACCTTGTAATCTTTGAATTTGGGCCTTGTAATGCTGGAATTTGAACCTTGCAATATTTATGTTATTTGTTATATAACGTAATTGGATGTTTAATTTGGTCTTGCAATCATGTCCTGTTACAAGTATATATATGTTGTTCTTCTGTACACAGAGCATAGATGTTCTGCAGACAGAGCATATCACATCACACACGGACCACACTAGGTAACCCGTGAGTGATGAATTCATCAATCGCAAATGGTTATATACCAGCAAGCGTTTGCCCACAACACACACGGCTTATTCCATCACAAACAGCTCGGATGGATCAACTGTATGCCACGTATCGCACACGCACCTCTAATCTGATTCGTGCTTGATGTCTCCACCATCGCTCAGACAATTCGTCTTATTTGCCACGTATTACTGTGCCGGCCTCTGCTCGCATCCCTTAGCGCGCTCTACTCACCGTTAGGTGCCGCAGCGCGCTTTGCTCGCCATTAGGCGCCCCGGCGCGCTCTGCTCGCATCCGTCGGTGCGCTCTACTGTTCGTCGGTGCGCTCTGCTCGCGTACCTCCACGCGCTCGGCTTGTGGACAGCTTTTCCTTGCGTGTTCAACTGCTATATGCATATATATGGTTGCTCGCCGTTGAGGTGCCGCGGAGCGATCTGCTCATGTCCATGCGCGCGCGCTCTGCCAGTGGTTGGGGCCTGCGCACGATCACGTTGGGGGCCCATATGCATGTGGTTGCACCGCGCGCGTCGCCACGATGCAGTTACGTTCGGCACGATGGAGTTATGCGCTGCAAATTAGAACTGCCATCCGGGCGTGCGGATATTCCAGTCCGTCCTGCTTCCCCATTAATTCCCGTGGCCATTATAACCTTAGTCTCTTCAACCTTTCGATCTCGCCCCACAACACAACAAGCACACCCACGACGACACATACAGAGAGGATATCTAGCGGTGCTCCAATGGAGTTCGGCGAGCATAAAGTCGAGACCCACGAGAGGGAGACGGATCTCATGGTGGTGTACACCATCGACCCGGCCGTGGTGGAGGACTACATCAACACCGTGGAGTAGTTGCTTGCTGGAGACAAGTACAAGGTGGTCGGCATCGACCTCCAGTACACCGCCGGTCTTCCCAGCAAAGATCAGAAGGTTGCTGTCGCCCAGTTGTGCGTGCGCCATCATGTCCTCATCTACCACTACTGCATGGCAACAGAGCCTTGCGACCATTTCGCCAGGTTTGTCAACAGCACCGACTACAAGTTCGCTATGGTCGAAACCACCAACGATGTAAAAGCGCTCAAGGTTACGGGCTTAGCCTGCAAGAACCTTGTCGAAATCCGTGAGCACTACAGGGTCTGGGGCAGCACGAAGAAGGACTCCCTAGTTGAACTCGCCTCATCCATCATCGAGCCATACTACGAAAAGATGACGCAGGATGCCAACAGAACACGTCCCGTATCCTGGCACGGGGCCTAGATGCGGCAACTGGATGAACCTCACCTCAGGTTCACGGACAAGAGCGTGTACACATGCTACGAGATGCACAGGCGGATCGTTGACACGAGGAAGTGCCTCATTACCGAAATCAACGAGGCCGGATCGAGCCACAAGCAGAGCAGTAGCTGCAAGCGTCACAAGAAGTAGATGATGATCAGATGATCGTTTATCCTAGTTAATTATGCATGTAATATATAGTTGACTTTGGTGTGTGGAAATGTCATGTGTGTAGTAGCCACCTATGTAATTATGCATTTAAAAGTTTACTTTGGTGTGTGCAAATGGCATGTGTGTAGTAGCCACCTATGTAATTGGATGTTTAATTTGGTTATGCAACCATGTCCTTATAAGTGTGTATATGTATATGTTGTTGTTCTGTATGTAATCCCAACGCACAACACACATATCTTATTAGCAGCAATCGTCTGTGTTATTATCAGTCTTCGCACACATTTCTGATTACATACATGTTTGCCGCGTATCACACACATCTTGTTAAATTGATCCGTTTCTGTTATCTTGTCTCAACGCAAACAGTTCATCGGAGTGAACTGTTTGCCCTCTATCGCACACACCTTGATCTGGCTGACCGTTTCTTTTGTTCCTCCTAATCATAAACAATTCATCCGAGTGAACCGTATGCCGTATATCGCACACACCTTCATCTGGCAGCCCGTTTCTGTTCTTCTGCCTCATCGCAAATAGTTCACTGAACTGAACCGTATACCCCGCATCGCACACGCAATTAAATTCTGAACCGTGTTTGATGTATCCGCCATCGCAAATGTTTTGCATCTTTTTTGACGGCTTTTTTACATCACCATTTGCGATTAATGCATCGCACACAGTTTCCTCGAAGGGTCTCTGATCGTAGTGTCGCGTTAGCAGCATCCTGCAGTAGTGAACGGTAACGGTGGCAAAAGTAACACTGTAACAGTAGCAGTTTTGTAGTGTTTGTAACAACAGCAGCAACGAAAGTAACTTAGTAAAGATCAATATGTGAAAAGCTCGTAGGCATTGGATCGACAATGATAATTGTGTTGGATAATATTCATCATGTAGCAGTCATAACCTAGGGTGACACAGAACTAGCTCTAATTCATCAATATAATGTAGGCATGTATTCCATATATAGTCATACGTGCTTATGGAAAATAACTTGCATGACATCTTTTGTCCTACCCTCCAGTGGCAGCAGGGTCCTAATGGAAACTAAGGGATATTAACGCCTCCTTTTAATAGAGAACCGGACCAAAGCATTAGCACTTAGTGAATACATGAAGTCCTCAAACTACGGTAATCACTGGAAAGAATCCCAATTATTGTCACCTTTGGGTATGCGGATCATAACTCGTAATAGGTGTCTACAACTTGCAAGATAGGATCAAGAACTCACATATATTCATGAAAACATAATAGGTTCAGATCTGAAATCATGGCACTCGGGCCCTAGTGACAAGTATTAAGCATAGCAAAGTCGTAGCAACATCAATCTCACAACATAGTGGATACTAGCGGTCAAACCCTAACAAAACTAACTCGATTACATGATAAATCTCATCCAACCCATCACCGTCCAGCAAGCCTACGATGGAATTACTCACTCACGGCGGTGAGCATCATGAAATTCGTGATGGAGGAAGGTTGATGATGATGATGATGATGGTGATGAATCCCCCTCTCCGGAGCCCCGAACGGACTCCAGATCAGCCCTCCCGATGAAGAACAGGAGGTGGCGGCAGCTCCGTATCGTAAAACGCGATGAATCCTTCTCTGATTTTTTTCTCCCCGAATAGGTACTTATAGATTTGGAGTTAGGGTCGGAGGCGGTCCAGGGGGGCCCACAAGCCTGCAGGGCGCGCCCTAGGGGGTGGGCGCGCCCCCAGGGCTTGTGCCCTCTGGGTGGCCCCCCTCTGGTAACTTCTTGCGCCAGTATTTTTTATATATTCCACAAAAATTCTCCTTAAATTTTTAGGTCAATTTGAGAACTTTAATTTCTGCACAAAAATAACACCATGGCAATTCTACTGAAAACAGCGTCAGTCTGGGTTAGTTCCATTCAAATTATGAAAATTAGAGTCCAAAACAAGGGCAAAAGAGTTTGGAAAAGTAGATACGATGGAGACGTATCAACTCCCCCAAGCTTAACCCATTGCTTGTCCCCAAGCAATTCAGTTGACAAACTGAAAGTGACAAAGAAAAACTTTTACAAACTCTGTTTGATCTTGTTGTTGCAAATATGTCTAGCCAATATTCAGGTTTTCATCAAAGATTATGAACTAACCATATTCACAATAACATTTAGGTCTCACATTTACTCATATCAATGGCATAATCAACTAGCGAGCAATAATAGGATATCTCGGATGTCAACACTTTTTTCAAAACAATCATGGTACAATATGATATAATGGTATCTCGATAGCCCTTTCTGAGACCGCAAAACATAAATGCAGAGCACCCCTGAAGATCAAGGACTGACTAGATATTATAATTCGTGGCAAAAGAGATCCAGTCACACTCATACTGAACATCAATTAATAACAAAGCATATACTCCCTCCGTTCGGAATTACTTGTCGCAGAAATGGATGTATCTAGACGTATTTTAGTTCTAGATACATCCATTTCCGAGACAAGTAATTCCGAACGGAGGGAGTAAATGACAGTGGTGCTCTCTAATTGGTGTTTTTTATAAGAAGATGATGACTCAACAATAAAAGTAAATAGATAGGCCCTTTGTAGAGGGAAGCAGGGATTTGCAGAGGTGCCAGAGCTCGGAGCTTTTAAAACAGAGATGAATATAATTTTGAGCGGTATGCTTTCACTGTCAACATAACAACCAAGAGATCTCACTATCTTCCATGCTAGATACATTATAGGTGGTTCCCAAATAGAATGGTAAAGTTTTTACTCCCCCTGCACCAACAATCACACTCCACGGCTAGCCAAATCCACGGGTACCGTCCATACCAACAACAGTCCTAGGAGAGTTTTGTTTCATTATTATATTTTGATTTGATTTTGAGCATGGAACTAGGCATCCCAATTACCAGCCACTTTCTCTCGTGAATGACAAGTGAATAAACACTCATCGTGAGAATAACCCACCTAGCATGGAAGATACGGACAGCCCCCAGTCGCTACATGAGCAATTCGGGCATATAGAACATATTATTATTTGAAGGTTTAGAGTTTGCCACATGCAAATTTACTTGGAACGACAGGTAAATACCGCATATAGGTTGGTATGGTGGACTCATATGGAACAACTTTGGGTTTAAGGAAGTGGATGCACAAGCAGTATTCCCGCTTAGTACAAGTGAAGGCTAGCAAAAGATTAAGGAGCGACCAACTAGAGAGCGACAACGGTCATCAACATGCATTGAGATTAATCAACATTGAATGCAAGCATGAGTAGGATATAAATCACCATGAGCATAAATATCATGGAGGCTATGTTGTTTTTGATTCAACTACATGCATGAACATGTGCCAAGTCAAGCCACTTAAATCACTCAAAGGAGGATACCATCCTATCATACTACATCACAACCATTTTAAATTGCATGTTGGCACTCAAGACAAACGATTATCCACTCCTAGCTAATTAAGCATGGCATGAGTAACTATAATCTCTAATTGTCATTGCAAACATGTTTCATTCGTAATGGGCTGAATCAGGAACGATGAGCTACTCATATTTACAAAAACAAAATAGGTCGAGTTCGTACCAGCTTTTCCTCATCTCATCATATATCATCATTATTGCCTTTCACTTGCATGACCGAATGGTGTGAATAATAATAAGAGTGCACGTGCATTGGACTAAGCTGGAATCTGCAAACATTTATTCAAAGGAGAAGAAAAGGTCATATGGACTCTTTGTTAGATCAACAATAATGCATATGAGAGCCACTCAAGATTTTCATCGTGGTCTTCTCCTTACGACCCAAAGAAAAGGAAAAATAATTTCAAGGAAACACACTGAAATATTTTTGGAGTTTTTGTTTTTCTGAAGAAAGTAAAAATGAAAACGAGAAAAACTATTTACACGGGAAAGCTCCCAACAAGTAAAAGAAGAACAAGAAATCTTTTTGGGTTTTCTTTTAATACTACTACTAAATAAACTAGAAAGAAAAACTGAAAAGAAGCGAAAAATATTTTTGTATTTTATCAAAGTTCTTCAAACACACAAGAAGAAAGCAAGAAAAATAAACTAACACGGATAATACAATGAAAAAGTATGAACACCGACAACTGGAATGAATGTGTGAACATGAATCTAATGCCTATGAGAAATAGGTACTCCCCCAAGCTTAGGCTTTTGGCCTAAGTTGGTCTATGGCCACGGCTGGCCTGGCGGATATCCAAAATCGTAGTTGGGGTTGTACTGAGTTGCGGCTGCTACCGCTTGGAGGGCTGCCTCGTGAAGGTGAGCAGCCTCCCCTTCTCTCTCATACTCGTTCACCTCCTCTCTGGTTATGAAGTATCTTCATTTTACCTGAAAGTCAAAGAAGGCAGGAGCGGGAAGCGTAATATAGAAGACGCGCTCCCTATCAAAGATTAGTCGGTACTGGAGGGGCTGTTCGCTCCTCTCAAGAAACTGGTAACGCTCCATAGCATTATAATCAAGGAAAGCAGGTGGCAACTGAGCATCATTTTCTCTTATGGGGACACCAAGATAAGTAGCTAAACGGGTGGCATAAATTCCACCAAAGAAATCCCCATCTTTAGCATTATTATGTAATCGGCGTGCAATGATAGCCCCCAAATTAAATTGTTTATCATTCAGTACCGCGCTCTTGAGGACACTCAAATCAGAGGCGCAAAGGTGGCTATGGTCATGTTTACCATTAATGCATCTACCTACAAAGAGAGCAAAATAATGTAATGCAGGAAAGTGAATGCTCCCTATAGTAGCTTGTGTTATGATCCTGGTATCACCTATGGTAATGCTAGCAAGGAATCCAGCGCAATCAGCTTTACGAGGTTCAGTACATGTACCCCATTGCGAAATTTTGCATGCATCATTAAATTCTTCAAGGTCCATAGTGAATGATTTATCATATTGATCAAATAAAACTGAATGTGTATTACGATGGACCAAATACTTAAATCTCTGCACAAAGGAATCAGTAAGGTTGTAGTACTGTAAACACTTATCTGACATGAAGTTCGTCAGGTCGGTGTTGCGTACATACATATCAAATTCTTTCTTGAAACCTGCACGAGTCATGAAGTGATCTGACGGCCATTCGCAAGATTGCACTTGAGCTTCCCGCGGTGGTTCAAGGTCTGTCTCCCGTATAGCGGGCCTTGCGGATTTCTTCTTTGAGGAACCACCTTGGAATATTTTCCTAAACATTCTCTTCCTCTGAAAAATTTCTGAAATTTTTAGTGACTCAAAATAAAAGTGAACAAAACTCAACAAAACTAATAGCAACTACTCCCACAAGTGTCTAGAGGCTATATCATGCAACAAAACTACTTTGGACCATATAAATTTGACATGCAAGCTCAAGAACATGGTCACCACAGCAGCAAAAATTTGCAATATATAAAGCACTATAGCAAAAACTAATTGGACCAATGGAGGAGTCACATACCAATGAACAATCCCCCGAAACAGTTTCGGAAACAGAGTTCCGAGCAAGGAGATCGAAAATGCCAGCAAAATGAGCAAGAACATGAGTTTGAGCAATGGTGTGATTTTTTCTGGAGGAAGACGAGGTGGATGGGTGGCTGGAGTAAGTGAGGGGACCCACATGGGACCCACAAGCCCCCTAGGCGCGCCTTGTGGGCTTTTGGCCCACTGGTGCAACCCCCTGAGGTGTGTTTAGTGCCAAAATTCTTAAATATTATATAAAAAATCATACTAAATTTTCAGAGCATTTGGAGAACTTTTATTTTCTGGTCATTTTTATTGCACGGATAATTCAGAAAACAAAAAAATAATAGTTTTTTTGCTTTATTTATTCTAAATAACAGAAAGTAAAAAGTGTGTACAAAAAGTTGTGTTTACTAAATTCATCCATCTCATGCCCGTCAAAAGGAATCCATTAACAAGGTTGATCAAGTCTTATTAACAAACTTCTTCCGAATGACATGAAACCAGAGAATGTTCGTAATACACTAGGTTACCTCAATGGGGATATGCATGTCCCCAACAATAAGAATATCATATTTCTTTTTGGCAGTACACTACTGGAATCAGCTTCTTTGCTGTCCGCCATGCCGGACGGCAAAGGCATAGATCACGGACGGCAAAATGCTTTGCCGTCCGCTAGCGGACGTCAAACAGTCCGGATGAAAGCCTGCCAGCAAAGGATTACGCCGTCCGCCATCCAAGGCCAGCAGACGGCAAAGACAGCTAACGGCAATGCGGTGGCATGAGAGCCGTTAGGGGGTTAACGGCGCTCTTTGCCGTCCGCCAGCGGACGGCAAAGAGCCCAGCTAGGCAGCACTGGGAAGCTGCCATGTGTCCAGATATGCCGTCCGCCAGCAGACGGCAAAGAGGATTGAATCATTGCCGTCTGCTGGCAGACGGCATAGATGGTCACTTTGCCGTCCGCCAGCAGACGGCAAAATGACCAAATAGGCAGCCAGTGTTCCCAGTTTGCACAGGTGACTGCCACGTGTCCTCTTTGCCGTCTGCTAGCGGACGGCAAAGAGGCTATATATCCCCTGTTTTTATTTAAATCCCATTAATTAGACATGGTTTCAAACACAGATATACATGCATACATATCCAACATATCCAACAGCATGTCCAACAACATATTTCATCCAATCCAACAACATAGTTCAACAAAGTCCAACATATCCATATATACATAACCAGAAACAAGTTTCCAACAACATATCCATATAGACATACATATCCAAACAAGTTTTCATAAACAACAAGGAAGCACCACAAGAATAGTACACTCCATGAATCCAAGCTTCCTCATGTAAAGCAAATCTGCAAATTGGGAAAGATGAAAGTTAGAAGAAGAAGAAGAAGAAGACTAGTTAGAAGAAGAATAAGAATATTTTTTTTCTTCTCTTTCTTTTTCTCCTCTCCTCTTCTTTATCTTCTTCTTCTTCTAACTAAGGTAGGTAAAAATGTCATTTTATTGCTAAGCTAGGTAAAAATGCTAAGTGTAGGTCATTTTAGAGCTAAGGTAGGTAAATAGGTCATTTTGGAGCTTAGTAAGGTTATTATGTCATTTTCGAGGAAAATAAGCTAAGTCTATATCATTTTGGAGCTAACAAAGATTATCATGCCATTTTTTACCTAAGTATGCTAAGTATGTCATAAATGAACTGAATAAGCTAAGTATAGCTTATTTTTTATCTAACTTAGGTAATTATGCCATTTAGGAGGAAAATAAGCTAAGTATCCATTTGTAAAGCAAAACACAAGAGAAAACTTACCCTCATCACAACAAATGTGATGAAGATCGCAACAAAGGTAACAATTGATCCAACGGCATAATGATACCAAGCCTCATTATCAATGGCATATTTTCTAATCTTCTTAAGCTTCAGGCGCATTGCATCCATCTTCAAGCGCATTGCATTCATCTTCATCTTGTGATCATCGATGGCATCGGCAACATACAACTCCAATGTCATCTTCTCTTCTTCAATTCTTTTAATTTTTTCTTTCAAATACTCATTTTCTTTTTCAACTAAATTTAACTTCTCGACAAGAGGGTCCGTTTCAAATTCCGGTTCACATACCTCCTAGATTAAAATATCTCTATGTCAACTTGATGGCCATAATTTGCATAAATGCGAAATGCAACAAATAGTTATGAAAGAGAATTTACCACATCCGAATCATAAAGCGGGCGAGGGCCGACCGGGACGGAAATCAAGACCATGGCACTATGTATAAGAAACAATCATACAAAGTAAGAAAATTATAAATACCAACTATATAAATCATACAATCATACAAATAACTATATAAATCAAGTACAACATAAAAATTTGAATACCTAATAATCATTATCGATAATGACGTGCTCGTCATCATCATTAATAAAAGCATCATCATCATCACTATCGGTAATGATGTGCTCATCATCATCATTAATAAATGCATCATCATGTGGAAGGCCACCTTTACGTAATCGTTCAAGCATTGACAGGTCATCTGCAGCAGTAACTTCTTCTTCTTCCGGCTCTTCTTGTTCCAGCTCAGGGGTGAAGTCGGATTCACTATCGTTGCCTACTTCAATGTTCTGGGGTGGAGTAGAGCGGTTCTTGAAACATTTTTTGGAAAGACGTGTTTCGTGGAAGAATTCTCCTTCGTCATATGTGTCTTGGTTAATGTGAGGTTCATAATCCTTTTCATTAGGGGGGAGGTGGTCTAACACGTGGCGGCACTTCATAAACGACGTCCCAACCACTGAGATTTGGATCACTTTGACAGGCCCACGGTAGATAGAAAACTTGGGTTGCCTGTTGAGCCGTAATATAGACATCGGGAACATCCAAATGGGTGCTTTGTTTGATTTTGACTAGCCCTATATGTTCATGAGTCCTTCTAGTCTCCCTCGGCTGGAACCAATAACATCTGAAGACTACGACGTTTGGTGGGTTTTCACCATAGAATTCAAGTTCATAAATTGCTTCAACTCTTCCATAATACTCAATACCTCCTTCGCCGATAGCAGAGACACAACAATTTGTAGACTTTTGGTCGGCCATAGATAGCTCTTTGCCATAGGTACGAAAGCGATACCCGTTGATGTCGTATTTGTCAAATGAACGGACCTTATAGTCAAAACCATTAGCTATTTGTCTCAATTCGGCATCCATAATCTCTGAATTAGCCTACAAGTTTAATACGAAAGGATTGTTGCATTAGTCGCAAATTAGCCAAAGAAAAAAAAGTGTCTAATGGAAATTACCATTTTTTTGAACCAAGAGATGAAACCAGGAAATTCGGCTCCTTGTTTTGCCAGAAGCTCATACTCTTCGACGGAATCCTTTTGGATCACCGCTCCATACGAGAATATGGCGACGTATCGACTGCATCAAAAATCCAGAAATAAGAGAAGTTCAAAGGAATTAGAAGTTGTGAAACAATGTACCGAGATCTTACTCGATGTACGGCCGCACTTCTGTTAGGTTGTTGAAGAGATACAGCGAAATGGTCCCCATTCTTCAACATCCAACCTTACTGGTTTCCAACCACCGGCTGGTGCAAGATTCCCTTTGAATAGGCTGAGGTTGGATTGACCCTTTTGAGGTTCGTCAGCATTGTACTGAGGCTTTGGATTATGCAAATGATGATTTTTGGCTTCGTAGTGTGCGGTCACGAAGTTTGCCGCCTCCTCAGTGATGAATGCCTCCGCCATCGATGCTTCTATTCTACGTTTATTTTTACATTTTGCTCGAAGCGTCTTCTGCATCCTCTCAGTTGAGTAGCACCAACGATTTTGCATGGGCCCCCCCAATTGTGCCTCGGTCGGGAGATGCAAAATAAAGTGTTGCATTGGATTAAAGAAGCTTGGCGGAAAGATCTTCTCTAACTTGCAGATCAACTCCGGCGCCAACTGTTCCATTTCTTCTAGGAGGCCAGGCGATAGTTCTTTCAGACAAAGAACACGGAAGAAATTGCTCAGCTCTGCCAGTACTAGCCATTCATCCTCAGGGATGAAGCCACGCAACATCACCAGCATTATCCGCTCAATCCATATGTGCCAATCATGACTTTTTAGACCAAATATTTTCAATTTTTGAAGACTCGCTCCCCTCTTTAGATTTGCTGCATACCCATCGGGGAACATCAACTGCATTTTCACCCACAAAATAATTTCCTTCATAGCTGGCCTTCCAAGATTGAACCATGCCTTTCGCTTCGTCCAGTTGATCCCCTTTCCTTTCGGTTCTTTCATGTTTTGTAACGGTCTATCACATAGCTCCTCTTGATCGACTCTAGCCATAGGATTATCCTTTGATTTCCCCTCTATGCCGAACAATGTACCAAAAATTGGTTCGGCGATATTCTTTTCAGTGTGCATCACGTTGATGTTGTGTGGGCAAAGGAGGTCTTTAAAGTAAGGCAGATCCCAGAAGCATGTCTTGTGAGTCCAGGCGTATTCCTTATTATACCCCTTGAAATACCCTGGACGCTCTGGATCTGGCTCGAGAGCGTTTAACTGATCTAGGGTCTGTTGGCCTGTCAACGCAGGTGGTGCAGAGTGTTTGACAACTCTACCTTTGATGAAGTTCTTCTTGTCTTTCCTGAACTTATGGCCAGGATGTAGAAACGGTCTATGCAAGTCGAAGCAACTATACTTGCGCCCTGCCGTCAGCCAACGAAACTCAAGAGCTCCCTTGCATGTGGGGCACGGGAACCTTCCATGCACACACCAGCCAACGAATAGCGCATACAACGGCAAGTCATGCGTCGAGTACATGTACCGGGCACGCATTATGAAGTTTTGTTTGCTAAAGGCGTCGTATGTCTTGAACCCATTATCCCAAGCTTCTTGCAATTCGTCCTTAAGCGGCTGCATGTACACATTCATATTCTTCCCCGGATAGTTGGGCCCTGGAATTATCAACGTCAGGAAAATATTCTTTCGTTGCATAATCTGCCCGGGGGGGGGGGAGATTGAGTGGAATGACAAACACGGGCCAACAGCTGTATGGGGCTGCCATCTGACCAAACACACTAAACCCATCTGTGCTGACGGCGACTCGAGGATGCCTTGGATCTGCCATTTTTCCTTATGTAATGCATCGAAGCGCTTCCACGCTTCACCATCTGATGTGTGCACCATCATCACATTCCCATCTGCATCTAGTTCGGTTCTTTTGCCCGTTTTGTGCCATGTCATCTGTCTGGCCGTCTCTTCGACCATGAAAAGATGTTGAAGCCTTGGTACGATTGGCATATACTAAAGAACATTAACGGGTATTTTGGTCTGCGTCTTCTCACCCATACCGTTGTCTACCACAACATACCTGGAAGAATTGCAAATGGGACAATAGTTCAAGTCCTCATACTGAAGCCTAAATAAGACTCATCCTTTCTCACAGGCATGTATCTTCTCATAGGGCATCTTAAGAGCACGGAGGATTTTGTCTGACTGGTACAGGTTTGGAGGTAGCACATGGCCTTTGGGTAGAAATCGTCCGAATACTATCATCATCGCGTCGTAGCATTCTCTGCCCAAGTTGAATTGAGCCTTCAAAGCCATTATTTGTGAGATGGCATCCAGCTGACAAAGCTCAGTGTGCTCATGGAGAGGACGTTTTGAGGACTCCAACATTTCAGTGAAGGCCTTTGCAGATTCCTCCATCTCCTCGTCCGAGTCCCGAGCATCGTCAAAGTCTTGCACCATGTCTGCGGTCCCGGTACCATGCTCGTCGGTGCGACGACGAACCTCGGCTCTGGCACGTTGGGCAGACTCACCATGTAATGTCCAGACCGTGTAACCAGGCGTAAAACCAAACTTCTGCAGGTCTTTACTCATTTCAAGCTCGTCCCTCTTTTTATAGCTGTCTCAACGGGCACAGGGGCACCAGCTAAATTCCTGGCCATTTGCAAATGCGGCTCTAACAAACCCCTTGGTTTTTGTTAACCATTCCTCGGTCCAAACTTTCTGACTAGTGTAACCGGTGTACATCCATGCACAATCACTCATATTGACTTCCTACTGGACACACAAGAAATATATACATAATTACGTCCATGCAAGCTACACGCTAATAGGTAAAGATAGGTCCTAATCCCACCCGAGTATGTGTAGATCGGGTTCGTTTCCCATGCTCTGCTCCGGATCCGACGCAAAATTTCGGCAGCATCTCCCCGCTGTTCTCCTGATACACGTCTCGGCAATAAGCAGAGAGAATGTGTACCCGGAGAACAACAGGGAGGCACTGACGAAATTCTGCATCGGATCCGGAGCTGAGCATATGGGAAAACGAACCCAATCTACACATACTCGGGCTGTCCATGGATAACGTTGGACAATTCGAAAGAATCATGATTATAAATATGCAAATGCATGCATATTTATAGATGTAACCCTTTCGAACGGGAGACGCATAGTGGTTACGCATACTGATGATTGACATCTATAGCTAGCAAGTTTCATCGGGAGATGTCATTTGTGCTCACCAACGAACGCAGGGGCGGAGCTCGTCGAACACTAGACCCTCGCAGCGACGAAATAACTGCACATTTAAATCCAAAGATGAGTAACATAGCGACCCCCTAACCCGCTCGTCCCCGGGTAGACTAAATAGCAACTACCATCGGTGCAAGTTACATGAGGCGGTCGGCGTTGAACACTAGATCCACATCCCACAAGTTAAGCCGGCGCCCGGCGTCCCGCAACAATAGTTCTGAAGGCCGATGACGGTCGAACACCTTGGAGAATTTGTCTGGCAGCCTCTGCGATGAGGATTAAAGCCAAGTTTTGAAATTTCAAACAAACAAACCGACTTGAGTCAGTTTGGGTGTTTCAAGTTTCAACACTTGCCTTTTAATCATCATCGCAGAGGCTGCCAGACAAATTCGCAATGGTGTTCGATCGCCATCGACGCCGAGAACAGTTGCTTTGGGACGCCGGACGTCGCCGTCACTTGTGGGACGTGGATGTAGTATTCGACACCGACGGCCACATGTACCTCGCACCGACGATACTTGCTATTTAGGGTTCCATCAACATCGAGGAACCCCCTAACCCGCTCGTCCCCGGGCGCCCTCTTTTCCTACTTCTTTTTTTCATCTTCAACTTCTACTTCTTTTTTTCATCTTCTTCTTCTTCTACTACTTATTGTTCTTTTTTCTTCTTCTTCTTCCTCTTCTTCTTTTTCTTTTTTTTTCATCTTTCTTGATTATTCTTAAAAACAGGAAAAAAACCTAAACAAAACTATAAACTAAATGTAACCTAAAATAAACTAAATTAACCTAAACTAAACTAAATAAACTAAACTAACCTAAACTAAACTAACCTAAACTAAACAAATATAAACTAAATCTAAAAAAACAGAAGAAAAAAACTCACCACGATGAGGGGCGGGGCGGCGGCGGGGCATGCCGGCGTGCGGTCTTGTGGTGCGGTGGGCGGCGGGCGGCGGCGGCTCGGGACGGGGGCGGCGGTGCGGGGCGCTGGCGACTCGGGAGGGGGGGCGGCGCGCCGCAGGCGGGGCGGGGGGGGCGTGGCGTAGCGGCCGGGCGGTGGGCTGCTCGCTGCGCGGCGACGGCTCGGGACGGGTGGGGTGGGGTGGCCCGACGACGTCGGTGGCGCAGGGCGGGGGCGGCTCTGGCGCGGCTGGATGGGCGGGGCGGCGCGGCCGGCGGCGGCGGCTCGGCTGGGCGGGGCGGGCGGCCGCGCGGCCGGGCGGCGGCAGGGGTGAGGGGTCGGGACAGCTCGGGCAGGGAGAGAGAGGGAATGGACAGATCGGGCACGGGCGTGGCCCCTTATCTGCTAGGTCACAGCTCTTTGTCGTCTGCCAGCAGACGGCAAAGAGCGTACCTAGTGGGGTGGGGCCGGGGGGGAACGGACGAACTAACGGCCATCTTCTTTGCCGTCTGCTGACGGACGGCAAAGATGTTTTGCCTTCAGCCAGCATACGGCAAAGAAGATGGCCGTTAGGTCACCCTCGTACGCCCGCCACCCACCCTCTTTGCCGTCAGCTAGCGGACGGCAAAGATATGCTGATGGCAAAGCCATCCGTTGCCATCCGCTGCCTCTTTGCCGTCAGTTTTCTAGTGGCTGATGGCAAAGCCTTTCTTTGCCGTCCGCTAGCTGACGGCAAAGAAGTGGCAGACGGCAAAGAAGTGGATTCCAGTAGTGGTAGGAATAGGGAATTCAAAACCTCCAATAGTAATCATTGAAAATTTTCCAATAGAATTGATACTATTCACTTGAGGTTGTTTCTTCGGTAAGTGTATCGTATGCTCATTACCATTAACATGAAAACTGACATTGCCCTTGTTGCAATCAATAACAGCCCCTGCAGTGTTCAAAAAGGGTCTACCAAGGATGATCGACATACTGTCGTCCTCGGGTATATCAAGAATAACAAAGTCCGTTAAAATAGTAACATTTGCAACTACGATAGGTACATCTTCACAAATACCGATGGGTATAGCGGTTGATTTATCAGCCATTTGCAAAGATATTTCAGTAGGTGTCAACTTATTCAAATCAAGTCTACGATATAAAGAGAAAGGCATAACACTAACACCAGCTCCTAGATCACATAAAGCAGTTTTAACATAGTTTCTTTTAATGGAGCATGGTATAGTTGGTATTCCTGGATCTCCTAGTTTCTTTGGTATACCACCCTTAAATGTGTAATTAGCAAGCATGGTGGAAGTTTCAACTTCTGGTATCTTTCTTTTATTAGTAATAATATCTTTCATATACTTAGCATAAGGAGACATTTTCAGAATATCAGTCAAATGCATACGCTAAAAGACAGGTCTAAGCATTTCCACAAAGCGCTCAAAGTCTTCATCATCCTTTTTCTTGGATGGTTTAAGAGGAAATGGCATGGGTTTCTGAACCCATGGCTCTGTTTCTTTCCCATGTTTCCTAGCAATGAAGTCTCTCTTATCATATCTTTTATTCTTAGGTTGTGGGTTATCAAGATCAACAGCAGGTTCTATCTCCACATCATTATCATTACTAAGTTGAGCATCATCATGAACATCAACATTGTCATTATTAGGTCCATGTTCATCACCTGATTGTGTTTCAGCATCAGAAATAGAAATATCATTTGGATTCTCAGGTGTATCTATAATAGGTTCACTAGAAGCATGCAAAGTCCTATCATCATTCTTTTTCTTTTTATTATTAGACGGACAAGGTGCATCAGTATTAATTCTCTGAGAGTCTTGTTCAACTCTCTTAGGATGGCCCTCAGGATACAAAGGTTCCTGAGTCATTTTACCACCTCTAGTCATAACTCTAATAACATGATCATTGTTCTTATTATTCATCTCATTCAGCAAATCATTTTGTGCCTTGAGAACTTGTTCTACTTGAGTTTTTACCATGGAAGCATGTTTACTAACAACCTTGAGATCATTAACAGTTCTACACATATAGTCACTCAAGTATTCAAGCATATAAGCATTACATTTCAATTGTCTACTAACATATGCATTGAAGTTTTCTTGTTTAACAATAAAGTTATCAAATTCATCCAAGCGCTGACTAGCAGACTTATTATAAGGAATATCACCTTCATCAAATCTATAGAGAGAATTTACCTATTCTACCTGTGTCGGAGTATTAAGACCATGTATTTCTTCAATAGGTGGTAAATTCTTAACATCTTCAGCTTTAATACCTTTTTCTTTCATAGATTTCTTTGCCTCTTGCATATCTTCAGGACTGAGAAATAGAATACCTCTCTTCTTCGGAGTTGGTTTAGGTGGTGGTTCGGGAAGAGTCCAATCATTATCATTACTCACTATATTATTCAGTAGTACTTCAGCTTGCTCAACAGTTTGTTCCCTGAAAACACAACCAGCACAACTATCTAGGTGGTCCCTAGAAGCATCGGTTAGTCCATTATAAAGGATATCAAGTATTTCATTTTTCTTGAGAGGATGATCAGGCAAAGCATTAAGTAATTGGAGAAGCCTCCCCAAGCTTGTGGGAGACTCTATTCTTTAATTTGCACAAAGTTAAATATTTCCTGTAGAGCGGCTTGTTTCTTATGAGCAGGAAAATATTATTCAGAGAAGTAATATATCATATCCTGGGGACTACGCACACAACCAGGAGCAAGAGAATTAAACCATAACTTAGCATCACCCTTTAATGAGAAAGGAAACAACTTAAGGATATAGTAATAGCGGATTTTTTCCTCATGAGCAAATAGGGTGGCTATATCATTTAACTTAGTAAGATGTGCCACAACAGTTTCAGATTAATAACCATGGAAAGGATCAGATTCAATCAAAGTAATTAACTCAGGATCGACAGAGAATTCATAATCCTTATCAGTAACAAAGATAGGTGAAGTAGCAAACTTAGGATCATATTGCATTCTAGCATTCAAAGATTTTTCTTTCCACTTGCATAGTAATTTCTTAAGGTCATCTCTATCCTTACAAGCAAGAAAGTGCCTAGCTACCTCAACGTCCATAACATAACCCTCAGGTATAATAGGCAATTCATATCTAGGAGAGCTAGGTCTAATGGGTGTTTCAAATTTTTCAGTTTCAATAATTTCATCAGTTTCAGAAATATCATCAGTTTCAGCATTCTCAATATCTTTAGCTCTAGCAAGTTGTTCATCAAGAAATTCACCCAGTGGCACAGTATTATCAAGCAAAGTAGTAGTATCATCATAAGCACTGTTCAAGAAATCTTCCAATTCGACGATTTATCATCTGATTTATCACTACTCATTGGGTGACCGATAAGATTATGCCATATCTCAACCGTTTATCATTTGGGCCGATTTATCACTCTGGTAAGCAATTTATCAAGAATCTACCGATAAATCAGGCCTATTCCTAACATTATGTTTCCAAAAACTATGTTTATTTGTGTTTTGTGGGCCTTGTTATGCAATATGTACTATTGTCCTATTTTGTTTGTTATTATATGAGGATTCAAAGGATAGGAATCAAGGTAACACTTCTATCCAATATTATTTTGGTGTTCAATATAGTATATTTTAGTGTTGGAAACCTGGGATTTGCAAAAAATGGCCGATTAATAGTCGACCGATAAAATCGATTAATCGGCCGATTTTTGATTAATCTCTAATCCCCAGCTGACCGAGACGCTAACGATAAGCGATATCCTCAACATTGATCATAAGCATCATGCATAGCAGAAGTAGCATCATCAATTACTTGCGACATATCAGAAATAATAGCAGGTGTAGGTGTCGCAAGCTTACTCAAAACAGAAGGTGGATCAAGTGCGGAGTGTGATGGCAGTTCCTTAGCTCCCCTCGTAGTAGAGGGAAAAATCTTGGTTTTGGTATCTTTCAGATTCTTCATAGTGATCAACAGATATAAATCCCAAGTGACTCAGCAAATATAGCTATGCTCCCCGGCAACGGCGCCAGAAAAAGGTCTTGATAACCCACAAGTATAGGGGATCGCAACAATTTTCGAGGGTCGAGTATTCAACCCAAATTTATTGATTCGACACAAGGGGAGCCAAAGGATGTTCACGAGTATTAGCAGTTGAGTTGTCAATTCAACCACACCTGAAAGACTTAATATCTGCAGCAAAGTATTTAGTAGCAAAGTAGTATGGAAGTAACAGTAGCTGTTTTGTAGTGATTGTAACAACAGCAGCAACAAAAGTAACTTAGCAAAGATCAATATGTGAAAAGCTCATAGGCATTGGATCGACAATGACAATTGTGTTGGATAATATTCATCATGTAGCAGTCATAACCTAGGGTGACACAGAACTAGCTCCAATTCATCAATATAATGTAGGCATGTATTCCGTATATAGTCATACGTGCTTATGGAAAAGAACTTGCATGACGTCTTTTGTCCTACACTCCCGTGGCAGCGGGGTCCTAATGGAAACTAAGGGATATTAAGGCCTCCTTTTAATAGAGCACCGAACCAAAGCATTAGCACTTAGTGAATACATGAACTCCTCAAACTACGGTAATCACCGGAAAGAATCCCAATTATTGTCACCTTGGGGTATGCGGATCATAACTCATAATAGGTGTCTACAACTTGCAAGATAGGATCAGGAACTCACATATATTCATGAAAACATAATAGGTTCAGATCTGCAATCATGGCACTCGGGCCCTAGTGACAAGCATTAAGCATAGCAAAGTCATAGCAACATCAATCTCAGAACATAGTGGATACTAGGGATCAAACCCTAACAAAACTAACTCGATTACATGATAAATCTCATCCAACCAATCACCGTCCACCAAGCCTACGATGGAATTACTCACTCATGGCGGTGAGCATCATGAAATTGGTGAGGAAGGAAGGTTGATGATGATGATGATGGCGATGAATCCCCCTCTCCGGAGCTCCAAACGGACTCCAGATCATCCCTCCCGATGAAGAACGGGAGGTGCCGGCGGCTCCGTATCGTAAAACGTGATGAATCCTTCTCTCTGATTTTTTCCCCGAATAGGTACTTATAGAGTTGGAGTTAGGGTCGGAGGCGGTCCAGGGGGCCCACAAGCCTACAGGGCACGCCAGGGGACCTGAAGAGGCGGTCCAGGGGGGTGGGCGTGCCCTTAGGGCTTGTGCCCTCTAGGTGGCCCCCCTCTGGTAACTTCTTGCACTAGTATTTTTTATATATTCCACAAAAATTCTCCGTAAATTTTTAGGTCAATCCGAGAACTTTGATTTCTGCACAAAAATAACACCATGGCAATTCTGCTGAAAACAGCGTCAGTCCGGGTTAGTTCCATTCAAATCATGCAAATTAGAGTCCAAAACAAGGGCAAAAGAGTTTGGAAAAGTAGATACGATGGAGACGTATCACGGAGCGCCCGGGAGGAGCTCCGTCAAGTAAAGCAAATTGCCAATGGTAAGCAGTACTTACTGCAGAGTATTTTTGGCGGCCAAAGATTCAAGTTGCTCACCCAGGTCTGGTGTTCCGCAGGCGCCTTTGCGGAGCTCCCGAGGAGTGCGGCTGATGTAGTGAGGCATTATGCGGCTCGGGAGGGAGACACTAATCTGAGGCTATTCTGGGCACAATTCCAGGCGCCCGAGCACCCTCCCCTCCTCGTTAATCAAATGAAGCAAATGATGGAGCCGCACCGCATGGCGGAGCCGGCCATGAAGTATCTATGTGTCTGGCTATGGCCTGTCGAGCCCATACCGACCAGCTACTTTGGTCTGGTGGCCAAGCTGTGTGGTGCTTCTGCCCGTATTGGGGCCATTAAGCGCTTTGTATGCATCGAGGGGGCTCGGATGGCATTCTCGAAGATGATGGTGCATTGGCCGAAAATCAAACCCGTCGAGATGGCCACCGGTCCTCCACCAACTGGGAAGGAGCATAGGCGCCCGGAGCTATACTTTGCCGTTGTGATGGACGGGGCTCGGGCAGTGGAAGCGCAGTGTTCCAAGGATGTACTCCTTGAGTAATTGCATTGTAATGTATTAAACTGCGATCAAACCTTTATGCCATTATGCGGTTGTTTTTGTATGGTTTATTGATATGTCTCCAACGTATCTATAATTTTTTATTGTTCCATGCTGTTATGTTATCATTCTTGGATGTTTTACAATCATTTTATAGCAACTTTATATCATTTTTTGGGACTAACCTATTGACATAGTGCCCAGTGCCAGTTGCTGTTTTTTGGTTGTTTTTTACTTTGCAGAATATCAGTACCAAACGGAGTCCAAACGCAACGAAACTTTTTGGAGATTTTTTTTGGACCAGAAGACACCTTGGGGAACAAGAAAGCACCTGGGAGGAGGCCCGTGGGGACCACAAGGCACCAGGGCACGCCCAGGAGCCCAGGCGCGCCCACATGGGTTGTGGGGCCCATGGGGGTCTCTTGCACCGCCTCTTCACCCTATAAATTCCCAAATATTCCAGAAACCCTAGGGGAGTCGACGAAACACTATTCTAGCCGCCGCAAGTTCCAGAACCACGAGATCCAATCTAACACCATCACGGAGGGGTTCATCATCCTCATTGGTGCCTCTCCGATGATCCGTGAGTAGTCCACCATAGACCTATAAGGGTCCATAGGCAGTATCTAGATGGCTTCTTCTCTCTTTTTGATTCTCAATACAATGGTCTCTTGGAGATCTATTTGATGTAAACCTTTTTGCGGTGTGTTTGTTGGGATCCAATGAACTTTAAGTTTATGATCAGATCTATATCCATGAATATTATTTGAGTTTTCTTTGATCTCTTAGATGCATGATTATTTATAGCCTCGTATTTCTTCTTTGAATCTATAGTTTAGTTTGGCCAACTAGATCAATTTTTTTGCCATGGGAAGAGGTGCTTTGTGTTGGGTTCGATCTTGCAGTGTCCTCTCCCAGTGACAGAAGGGGCAGCGAGGCACGCATCTATCATTGCTATTAAGGATAACAAGATGGGGTGTATTCCTACATGAATAGATCTTGTCTACATCATGTCATCGTTCTTATTGCATTACTCTGTTTCTCCATGAACTTAATACACTAGATGCATGCTGGATAGCGGTCGATGTGTGGAGTAATAGTAGTAGATGCAGGCAGGAGTCGGTCTACTAATCTTGGACGTGATGCCTATATATTGATCATTGCCTTGGATATTGTCATAATTATTCGATCCTCTATCAATTGCCCAACAGTAATTTGTTTACCCACTGTAACATCCCAAAATTTCAATTTGGAATGTTATACATTAGATCATCATTGCATATCATATTTTATTGCATTTTGGCTTGATCCTAGAAATTCCACGCAACTCAAGGACCCACGAAGAGAGTTGGGAATTTCGTTATTTTCATATTTGAGTTTACTCGAATTTTGAAAAGAGGATCGTTTGATTTTAATTATTTTCTCTTCGAATATTTCTTTTATAAAAAAAATAAAAGAGAGAGGATAAAATGACTTCCTCAAAATAAAGAAATATTGGAGATTTAATATTAAAATCAAATAAGAATTTTATTCAGAATTTTATCGCTATTTTATTTGAATTAGGAAAAATATGTGTTTTTCAAAATTGCATTAGAGTCCCAAATAAATGTTCACCTTGTCCGATAGATTTTTAGAGGACGGGGAAAATTTATTTCAGGAATTTTGGAGTCCGTTTAGTATTTCTTTTCTTCATTTTTCTGCGTGGAATTATTTAAAAAAAAACTTCGGATCGACTGGGCCGAAGCCCAGCCAGCCCAGCAGGCCGCCGCCGTCTTCCCCCGAGCGGGAGTCCGCCCCGCCGCCGCCGACCGTGTCCGAGGCGGACACGCCTCCCGAGGCCGACGCCCCCTCCCCCAAGCCAC
Organism: Thinopyrum elongatum; assembly: GCA_011799875.1. Lineage (NCBI taxonomy): Eukaryota > Viridiplantae > Streptophyta > Magnoliopsida > Poales > Poaceae > Thinopyrum > Thinopyrum elongatum. The sequence continues at coordinate 225,604,255 of CM022302.1, read as the reverse complement.
CCCCGCCCCCGGCCCTCTTAAATAGCCGCCGCCCCGACCCCCGCAACCCCACCACCGCCGCCGCGTCCGCCACCGCACCGCCGCCGCACTCCGCCACACCGCGCGCGCCACCCCGCAGCCCTGCCGCCCCGCGCTGACGCCGCCGCCTCGCCGGAGCCCCGCCTCGCCGGAATCCCGCCGCCGCCGTTGACTTCGTCGCCGCCGGTTTTTTTTCGGTTTTAGGTAAAGACCGATCGGTTTTTTTAGAAACCCTAGATGCGCTTTTTTATCAGTTCGTTCGGTTTTCCGTCGGTTTAATTATCCAGTGGACGTTCGTTCGTACGTTCGTTTTAACGAACGCTGTTCACCCGTTAGTCACAGACAGCGAACGTTCGTTCGTTAGCCTGTTCGTCAGTTTTTCTTTTTCCAGGGTTTTTCGCGATTATTTTCGATCGCGATTTCTGATCCGATTTTTGTTTTAGTTTATCTTTTCGCTCGTTTATCGGAATCAGGCGATTCAAGCGCCTAGAGTTTCGTCTCGAAGCCCTCTTTCTGTTTAATCAACTTAAACAAGTTTTTGCTACTGTAAAATTTGACTTTAGTCCAGATTAGTAATCGAAGCTTGTTTCTTTCGCAGTTTGAGTTTCGTTGCTTCGTTTGATTTGATTCTTTTTGCAAACCGGAGTTCTTAAGTTGAACTTTCTGGTTAGATCTCTTATTTGAGTTTTACCCGTGCTTCTAGTTGAGTGCTTATTGTATGCTTGTTTGTTTGCGATAGAGTACCCGGAGTGCGAAGCGTGCTACTACGAGTCTCTAGGATTTGCAGATCGTCAGCAAGGCAAGTAACACTTTGATCATACTTTTCTATACCCAGTTTTTATGCATTAGTTCAACCCCTCAAACATTGCATGAGTAGGATCTGATTAACTTGTGGGTACTGGGAAGTAGATGATGAGGTAGAACCTATTGTCCTTTATTATCAAACCTTGGGAGTTACTTCTACGCTATGCTTATATTGCCATGCTATGCTCGTAGACGTGGATTGGGTTTGAGTGTATCCATGACAGATGTGAGATTGTTAATTAATGGTTAACTTAAGGTGGCTACTTAAACACACATCTGGGTGGATTGGTTGCGGGCACCTGGGGATATACCAGTGCTGTCCATTTGGTTCGCCACCCAGGCTCAAAGGGATCATAAGATTATTCATGCAAGAAACTTCCATGTGCAGCCACAAGCTATTATGGGCTCTAGCATAGTTGAGTATGTTGCATGACCTCTTTCAGTGGTAGGCTAGCAGATGTAGGGGAAAGTAGGTGTAACTATCTACCCAGAGTAAAGAGTAAATGTTTCTGAAAGACTGTGTCTCGGTCATCCGTTTCTCAAACACCATGTAGTGCGAGAAATCCAACGGAGGAGATCGAGTCTTGTGGGGAAAAGTGCGCAAACCTCTGCAGAGTGTATAAACTAATCATGGTTAGCCATGTCCCTGGTTATGGACATCTTGAGTATCTGGTACTTGAATTATTGATTTGATCTCATCACTCTAAATTAATTTGTTGGGTTTAATGATTACTTTTAATTGGGATTGAGAGGGGGATTTACCTTCTCAATGTTTCAACTACCATGATAGTTAAATAAAATATATTCCTTTGATGTAGGGGAAAATTGGCTTTTCGCAAAACAATATAACCCTAGAGCTTTTCCACCAGCCATATATGCATGTAGTGATAGCATTTATCTGTTCATTGCTCTATTGTGTTATATTGCCAGCATATTCCATGTGCTAACCCATTTCGGGCTGCAACATATCATGTTGCAGACTTTTCAGACGAAGAGTAAGGTGCGCTAGGTCATTGTCGTGCACTCAGCTATGCCGTTGGTGTTGATGGACTCACTTTATCTTCCAAGCCTTCCGCTGTTATCTTATTTAGAAGGCCTTACGCCATATTTATTGTAATAAGTTCTCTTTTGAGACATTCGATGTAATAAGTGTGTGATTGCACTCTGTTATAAATCCTTCGAGTATTGTGTGTGTCAGCATTACCGATCCAGGGATGACACTTATGCACAGAGACTTCGATCCATTCGGGTCGGGTCGCTACACCCACCGTGTGCTATTTTTCTCAAGAGAAGCCACTAGTGAAATCTACGGCCCCCGGGTCTATCTTTTATCATATTGCTTTCCGATATATTTTTCATCGCATTTGTTTTCAGATCTATTATTCCAAAAACCGAAAAATACTTTGCTGCACTTTTTACTTACATCTTTTATTTCGCAGTTTATTCAGATCTATTTATCCAAACACATACAAACCAATCTATCTTTTTACCGAGGAGGGATCGACATCCCCTCTTAAGCGTTGGGTTGCGAGGATTTGTTCTTTGTGCGCAGGTACCGTTTACATAGTGTTGCTTGGTTCTCCTACTGGATTGATACCTTGGTTTCATAACTGAGGGAAATACCTACCGTAGTTATACTGCATCATCCCTTCCTCTTTGGGGAAATACCGACGCAGTTCCAAGCCGCATCAAAAGGAATTTCTGGCGCCGTTGCCGGGGAGGATCAAGTCAAGATAGTCTCCCTTCAACTTGCCAATTTCTGGCGCCGTTGCCGGGGAGACATCATCAACATCTATCAGGTTCCTAATCACAAATCTCATCTCCTTGCAATTTACATTATTTGCCATTTGCCTCTCGTTTACTTCTCCCCCACTTCTAAAACGTTTTTGCGAAAAGCAAAAAAATATTTGCCTTCTTTTTTGTTTGCCTTTTTGTTCGTTTGCTATCTTTGCTTGTGTGCCATGTGTCTTCTATTTGCTTGCATCTTCGCTTGCTAAAAATCTATTGATATGGATCCTCATCCACTTGCTAATCTTTTTAAAAGATCCAATCATGATGAACCAATTGCTAGTGAGTTGAGTGCACTAGATTATCTTTATGAAGTTTTGCTTGAGATTCGTGAATCTGAAAATTGTGATGAAGAAATTTATGAAGTGATTCATGATAGCTCCTTGAATGAAAAGCATGATTGTAATGATTTTACTATAAATTCTATTAATGACAATTGTGCTAATAATATGCAAAACCCCAAACTTGGGGATGCTAATTTTGCTATGTCCACTACTTATTGCAATGATCATGATGGGGTGATTCTTCTTATGGTCTTGAAAATTTATTTAAGCCTCATGATGAGTATGATATTGATAATAATTTTTGCAATAATATTGAAAATGGGTTTGGAAGAGCGTCAACTTTAGGTAAAAATAATCCCACATATTTGGAGAGTGTTCAATCTTACGAAATTTTTGATGAAAGTGGGTTTGGAGAGATCATGACTTTAGTTGATGTTAATCCCACTATCTTGGAAGATTATAAAACTTTTATGCATGTGGATCATGAAGAGAAAATTTTATATGATAGCTATATTGTTGAATTTGATTACGATCCTACATGTAATTATTATGAGAGAGGAAAATATGGTTGTAGAAATTTTCATGTTACTAATTTAACTCTCGTTATGTTGAGATTGCTATTGTTTCTTTCTTCTTCCTTGCATATGCTATATATTTCTTGTCTTGATAATTTGTTTGCTTATAAAATTCCTATGCATCGAAAGTATGTTAGACTTAAATGTGTTTGCACATGTATTATGATGCTCTCTTTGTGTTTCAATTCTTGTCTTTAATGCAAGCATCATCAAAATTATTTATGCCTAGCTAGGGGCATAAAACGATAGCGCTTGTTGGGAGGCAACCCAATGAATAAAATTTATTTTTGCATTTTTATTTCTGTTGTTGAGTATTTGCACAATTATTCCTCTGTTATGATTGTGTTTTTTATGTTTTAATTAGTGTTTGTGCCAAGTAAAGCCTTTGGGATAGCTTTCGGTGATAGTTGATTTGATCCTGTTGAAAAACAGAAACTTTTGTGTCCAATAACAGAATTTTTAAAATTCACAGAAGTGACGAAAAATTCTGAATTTTTTACACAAGATTTATATACAAATTTTATCTATGTTCCTAATATTTCAGAAATTTTGGAGTTACATAAGTATGAGAACAATTCGTATCTTTACAGACTGTTCTGTTTTTAACAGATTCTGTTTTCTTTGCATTGTGTGCTTATTTTGATGAATCTGTGGATTGTATCAGGGGGGTATAAGCTATGGTAAAGTTAGAATATAGTAGATATAATGCAATAACAAAATTTGAATGGGTTTGCAATAGTACTTAAAGTAAAGATTGGTTTTCTTATACTAACGGATCTCACGAAGGTTTTGGTAAGTTTTGTGTGATTGAAGTTTTCAAGTTTTGGGTGAGATCACAATGGATGAAGGAATAAGGAGTGTCAATAGCCTAAGCTTGGGGATTACCCATGGCACCCCAAGTTAATATTCAAGGAGAACCAAGCAACTAAGCTTGGGGATGCCCCGGAAGGCATCCCCTCTTTCTTCTAACGACCATCGGTATTTTACTTGGAGCTATATTTTTATTCGTCACATATCATGAGTTTTGCTTAGAGCGTCTTGTATTATATGAGTCTTTGCTTGTTTTGATTTTTAATTTGTCACAAATATTCTTGCTGGACACACCTATTTGAGAGAGCCAAATTATGCTATGATTTGTTAGAATTGCTCTATATGCTTCACTTAATTTTATTTGAGCTATGGAATTGCTCTAGTGCTTCACTTATATCTTTTTGAGCATGGTGTGCTTTAATATTTTTGAAGAAATACTCTCACGCTTCACTTAGATTAATTTGAGAGTTAGTAAATTTTTGAAGAAATTCTCTCATGCTTCACTTATATTATTTTGAGAGATGAACATTTTATGCTCATGTTCTTCACTTAAATTTATTTGAGCTTGTCACAAGCAATTGCAACATATGAAACTAGTCCCAAAGTGATAGATATTCAAGAGGGATATAATAAAAACTTTCATGAAGATCATTGGACAAAATAAACCTTGATTCTTTGTAATAGTTTTGAGATATGATGATAGTAATATATGAGCCATGTTGGTGAGTAATTGTGCTTTAGTAAGAATATTGGTGTTAAGGTTTGTGATTCCCTATGCAAGCACGAAGTCAATAGTTATGCAATAAAATTACATCCTACTTGTGGTGCATTATTCGCTGTTAGTTATGCTCAATGCTCGCTTATGTGAATTGTCGTCTCTTGGTTGGTTGCTTCTCAATCTATTTTCTAGCCTTTCCTTGTACTAAGTGGGAATACTACTTGTGCATCCAAAATCCTTAAACTCGGTTATGCCATATGAGTCCACCACACCTACCTATATGCGGTATTTCTGTGTTGTTCTAAGTAAATTTGTATGTGCCAACTCTAATTTTCAAAATGAATTTCCTTTTTGTATGCCCGTACCGCTCATGAAGCGGCAGGGGGTGGCCAATATTTTCCATGCTAGATGTGTTATTCTCAAGATGAGTGTTTATTCACTTGTCATTGCACGAGAGTATGGCGGTAATAGGGATGCCCAGTCCCGAAATGAAAAAGAAATTTACTTTATGTTGTCAAATAATAAATTCCTTGGAAAGTGTTGGTATGGATGGTACCCGTGGATACGGCTAGCCGTTGAGTGTGAAGGTATGGTGGAAAAAGGAATAAACTTTATTTTATGTTTGGGAACCACCTATGATATATCTAGCATGGAAAGTGTTGGGAATTACTTGGTCGTTTTCGTTCACGGGAAAAGCATGCCTCTCAAAAAAAATATCTCTCAATTTAAGCTTTGAGCTCTGGCACCTCTACAAATCCCTACTTCCCTCTGCGAAGGGCCTATCTATTTACTTTATAAATTTTTTATTTTTATTTGAGTCTCCATCTTCTCTTATGAAGCACCAACTAGGGAGCACTATGATCATATTTGTGCATTGGATGTAGCTAATATTCGAGTGTGTTTCATGAATGGATCAATGATTGAGCTTGATGGGCTAGGGATAACTTTCTTTAGTATTGATATTTTGAAAGACATGGTTGCTTATTGATATGCTTGAGTATTGAAGTTATCATGTCAAACATATACTATTGCTTTGAAACATCTAAAAGTCCAAATGTCTATGTTACAAAAGAAAAGAATATGTGATGAACATTTTAGGTAGCATTCCACATCAAAAATTCTGTTTTTATCATTTGCCTACTCGAGGACGAGCAGGAATTAAGCTTGGGGATGCTGATATGTCTCCAACATATCTATAACTTTTTATTGTTCCATGCTGTTATATTATCATTCTTGGATGTTTTACAATCATTTTATAGCAACTTTATATCATTTTTTGGGACTAACCTATTATATAGTGCCCAGTGCCAGTTGCTATTTTTTGCTTCTTTTTTACTTCATAGAATATCAGTACCAAACGGAGTCCAAACGCAACAAAACTTTTTGGAGATTTTTTTGGGACCAGAAGACACCTTGGGGGCCAAGAAAGCACCTTGGAGGAGGCACATGGGGACCACAAGGCACCAGGGCCCGCCCAGGAGCCCAGGCGCACCCTGGTGGGTTGTGGGGCCCATGGGGGTCTCCTGGACCGCCTCTTCGCCCTATAAATTCCCAAATATTCCAGAAACCCTAGGGAAGTCGATGAAACACTATTCCAGCCGCCGCAAGTTCCAGAACCACGAGATCCAATCTAACACCATCACGGAGGGGTTCAACATCCTCATTGGTGCCTCTCCGATGATGTGTGAGTAGTCCACCATAGACCTAAGGGTCCGTAGGCAGTAGATAGATGGCTTCTTCTCTTCTTTTGATTCTCAATACAATGGTCTCTTGGAGATCTATTTGATGTAAACCTTTTTGAGGTGTGTTTGTTGCGATCCGATGAACTTTGAGTTAATGATCAGATCTATATCCATGAATATTATTTGAGTTTTATTTGATCTCTTATATGTATGATTATATATAGCCTCGTATTTCTTCTTCGAATCTTTGGTTTGGTTAGGCCAACTAGATCATTTTTTTTTGCCATGGGAAGAGGTGCTTTGTGATGGGGTCGATCTTGCGGTGTCCTCTCCCAGTGACAGAAGGGGCAGCGAGGCATGCATGTATCGCTGCTATAAAGGATAACAAGATGGGGTCTATTCCTACAGGAATAGATCTTGTCTACATCATGTCATCGTTCTTATTGCATCACTCCGTTTCTCCATGAACTTAATACACTAGTTGCTGATACGTCTCCACGTATCTATAATTTTTGCTTGTTCCATGCTGATATATTATCATTCTTGGATGTTTTACAGTCATTTTATAGCAACTTTATATCATTTTTCGGGACTAACCTATTGACATAGTGCCCAGTGCCAGTTGTTGTTTTTGCTTGTTTTTTACTTCGCAGAAAATCAATACCAAACGAAGTCCAAATGTAGCAAAACTTTTTGGAGAATTTTTCTGGACCAAAAGACACAAGATGGGCCAAAGAAGTACCAGAGGGGTGCCGCGAGGGGGGCACAACCCACCAGGGAGCGCCTGGGGGCCCAGGCGCGCCCTGGTGGGTTGTGCCCACCTCGGTGGCCTCCCGCACCGCCTCTTCGCCCTATAAATTCTCAAATATTCCAAAAACCCTAGGAGAGTCGACGAAACACAATTCTAGCCGCCGCAAGTTCCAGAACCAAGAGATCCAATCTAGACACCATCACAGAGGGGTTCATCATCCTCATTGGTGCCTCTCCGATGATGCGTGAGTAGTTCATTGTAGACCTACGGGTCCGTAGGAAGTAGCTAGATGGCTTCTGTCGGCCTTTTGGGATCGGGGGTACCCAGACCTGCCTGCCTGCGGCCCACAGCGTGGCTGCCTCGACGGCCCTGTACGGCCTAGCTGCAACAACTCCAAGGCAAGACCCTCGCGAGGGCCCCCTGGCCTCGTGAGGCGGACAGCACCAAGACCTCCAAGGGAGCGGCCTCCCCAGGTTGCGTCCCGAGGAGCGAAGATTTCTATGCAGGTACTCAGCCTCACAAGGCTGCGATGATGTGAGCCATGACTACCATGGCCAGGCGGGCGCCAGCGGGCGCAGAGGAGGTAGTTTCCCTTTCGGTGCTAAGGGAGCAAGGACAGGCGTAGGTTCCCGAGGAGTCTCCCAAAGGTTTCCATTCCGATGCCACAAGACCAAGACCATGAGCTTGGCAGGACGGAGGTCATCGCCAAGCCCACCGCTGCGTCACGACCAGAAGCCTTGCAGTCGAAGACCACCTTTCGTCAGGATTAGATGTACTTCTTGTCCCCTTTCAAATTGGCCATAGTGGGATCCCTTCCCGCATAACCTTTGAGGGAAGAGGACCAAGGCCACTATAAATATAGGCTAGCCACCACTGTAGAGAAGGGAAGACGGACCCGGATCAGATCCACTCCACCTTCACCATCGAGCCCTCGCGAGGCTGCTCATCCATTGTACTAGTTCATCCTCAGCCTCCTCGTGAGGTCAATCCACCACAAAGCAGGAGTAGGGTTTTACACCGCAAGGTGGCCCGAACCTGGGTAAACTGTCGTGTTCATCTTCTTCCCCGCTCGCGTGCACTCGACGAGTCTAGGCCGTAGGGTGGCGAGCTTGAGACCTGGGTTGGTTGAGATCTTCGCACACGCCCCAGAGTTCGAACCTTCTTGGGTCTGCGGAGCCCTGAATCCGACATTTGGCGCGCCAGGTAGGGGCATGTCGAAATCCTCTTCCCATTCCATCCCCGCTTCATCTCTGCTTTGCCTCTCCCATGGCCAAAGCTCACCGAGCCCGCACTGAGCATTGGGCCACCCGCACCGCCCAGGTGTCGCCCCTTGGCCGCGGTGCTCCTCACCGCCCCGTCCGCCCCACGGCTAACACGGCCGCAGGCGCTGCTGCTCGTCAACGGCAGAATCCGTCGCCATCACCTTCTGCGCGGTGCGGCGGCCACACCGCCGCGCCCGCCTTCAGCCCCGCCTCGACGTCACCATCTCGCGCTCATCATGAGTTTATGAATGCGCAAGCCACACTCCTTGTAGCGCGGGAGCTTTTGCGCCATCGTCCCACCAATGGTGCCTATGACGCGTGGCTCGACCGAGTCATTGAGTTGCTCGACGCCACTTGCGGGGGCTTGGAGCCCTCCTGTTCTCCACAGGAGTCGCAGCCCCACCCTGGACCCGCGCTTGCCCGTGCTGCGTCTGCCCGTCTTTCAAGAAAGGACCTGAAGGGCCTCACGGGGGCCAGGTTGCAAGATGGATTTCCTCCCCGGCTCATGAGGCGCTCCCCCGAATACTGGACAGGGCAGGTTACCCCCACAGGCCACCTCCAGGCCGGTGCGGTCGGTCGGCGGCAACAGCGATCGATAAGGCGGAGGAATCAGGGGCAAACGTCAGGACGACGGCCATCGCTGCCCCTGCCCGACCATCAGTAGGTGTACCCTGCGGCAGGAGCAAAGGTCGAGCGCGCCATTCCCGGTGGCTTACTCGTCGAGATTGTTGGGGCTTCAAGAGGTCAGGGTCCCTCATGAGCTGAAGTGGTCCCCCCGATCGTGTCGCTCGCGACGACAACCCCCGTTTACAACTAGTCTCTCCAAAACACATTGCACTAACCTTGGAACGCAGGTAAATCAAGCTTCGGTGGTGTAGCTACGGAGCGGCGGCCGGGATGAATGCACCGGCGCTGAACGCTCAGGAGCCCGAAGTCCAAGGGGCCTCGGGAGGAACCTGGGAACTCGCGGCTGTAACACCCCCACGTAATAAGCGCTGTGACACTCTGCTAAGTATGCCAAGTCATCTTCTTTTGCAGTTCCTAGTCATAGTGGTTAATCAAAACAATTCAAATTCTATTCTGAAAATCAACTCAAATTCAAAAGTGAAATATGAAGTTGCTCAAAACTAGTGGGAAAAATGTTCACCTTTTTGCAAATAATCTAAAACTATTTGCTGTTAAGGAACACAACATCATCATCAATCCTAAATGGACTAAAATATTTTAGCAGAGCCAAAACAGCACTGAAAATGCTATTTCCATTTTTAGAAAATCCCAAAAGAATTCCAAAAATGCCCAAACTTTTTGTGGCAGTGCCAGCCATTGCCTAGTAATTGATTTGGCAAGTCCCCTATTTTACAAAATGCAATTGCTAGCTAAAAGAAAAGGCAACGGAAAAGAATAAGCAAAAGCAGAAAAATAAAAAGGAAAGAGGCACTGTGCACTGGGCCTAAGTGCACAGTGCCCCGATCCAGCCCACCTGGCCCAACTCCCCTTCTCTCTCTCCTGCGTGTCACCGCGCCTGTGGACGCGTGCGCCGCGCCGGCGAGGCGTCGACACGCCGACGGCCACCGACGCCACCGACGCGGGGAAGGATAAGGACGGGGCCAGTGCATCTCCGCTGGTCCTCCTCGCTCACTCTCCCCTCTCCTCCCACGCTCACGTGCTCTCTCTCTCTCTGCTCATGAGTGCCCGAGCGCATCTGCCGTCGTCGTTCGTCGTCGCCGTGGCGACAGTCGTCACCATCCCGCTCCGACGTGTCCGGAGTCTCCGCCGGGCTCGACTCCGTCTCCTGCGCCACCGCTTCGAGCTCGGGGAGCCTTGCAATGCCTGGATCGAGCCACCCTCCTCGCTTCAGTCTCCGTTGATCTCCGGCGACCTCAGCTCACCTGCTGCTCCTAAACTGTCGACGGCCACCGTGCACCTCACCGTGAGCCTCTTCCTCCTCCCTCCTCTCTCCCGTCGCCGCTAGCTGCAAGTAGGCGTCGTTCCCTTCGCGCGCGAGCTCGCCGTCGCACGAGCTCATCGTCGGCCACGTTCCGGTGACCGAACGCCCGTGCAAATGTGTCCATCGTGCTCGCCAGCGCGCGTAGGTGTCGTACATGCTTAGCACCGCTCGCTTTGCTTGCCGTAGCGCCATTTGCGAACACGCCGTGCTTCGGGTCTCCACCGACCACGTCGCCGGCGACATTTCCGTCCACCTCAGGCCGCGAGGTTGTCGCGGTTGGATGCGGCTCCGCCTCTGCTTTCGAACGCGCCCACGTGCGCTGCGAATGGTGCTGTGTAGCACGTTTCCAAGCAACTCCGGCGATCAGCCGCCGTGATTTTGGTCGCCGGAGTTGTCTCCGGCGCCGACGCCAACGAGGCTCGGTGGGCCCTGCCCCTGGGTCGCTGACCAGTGGGTCTGGGGGGCCTTGTTGACTGGGTTGACCCAGTCAACGTGCTGACTGGGCAGCCCCAGCCACTGACATGTGGGCCCCCTCTGTTATTTAGTTTAATTAAAACATTTTATAAAATAAAAATAATTAGATTAACCTAATCACTCACTGACACCTGGGGCCCACACCCCTAATTACACCGATTAGTTTGGTTTAAATCACTGTTAGGCTAACAGAGGCTGACATGTGGGTCCCACTGGACCCACCTGTCAGGTTTGACTGGTCAACCGACCAGTTGACCTGCTGACATCATCTTCCTGTCATGCTGACATCATAATTCTTTTTCTGTTAATATTATATAAATTCCAGAAATGTTTAAATCTTTAAAAATTCATAACTTTTAAACCGTAGCTCAGATTGAAAAACTTAAAACATGAAAGTTGATCAGAACGACGAGACGAATTTGATTGTGTCGTCTGTTTCCATGTCGGAACACCCTACGTAGGAGAACCCGTAACTTTTAGCCCGATTCTGGTATATGAATAGTGCATATTCACCGGTTAATAAATCCAACTTAAATCCTAAAATAACTAAAATGTCTCAGATGCATCTTTAGGCAACCCTGCACTGCATCCTAGGCATAGCATGCTCTGTGTTGCATTATTGCTGTGTATTTATTTGTTTCCTCCCCCTCTTCTCTCTCGTTAGACCCTGACACCGACGTAGTCCCCGAGGCCGACGCAGCTCCAGAGGTCGACTACGCCCCTGACGACCAGACCCTTGCCGCCGAGCTTCCAGGCAAGCACCCCCCTTTTGAGCATTCCGATATCGCCCACTCTCTTCTCTCTTATGCTTGCATTAGAAGTTACTGCTGCTGCTGTTATCCTATTTCTGCTGCATAGCCTGTTTATTGTAACCTGCTATTGTTACCTACCTGCTTATCCTAAACTATTTAGTATAGATTGGGTAGAGACCCATCAGTGGCCCCCACTTGTCCCGACTGCCCCGCTGGATTATCAGAAGACCCGATCAACGGGATCGAAGACCAGGCCCCGGCACCGCACATCACTTCCCCTTAGATGCTCGACACTACTGGGTTAATATCAAGTGCCGAGGGTGATACCTCGTTAGCACTTCTGATGATAACCTTGTAGGTTAGTTAATCGGTCGTGGTCAGCGAGGGTGATTCCTCCTACACCACCCCCGATAACGACGTCGTCGTGCAACTTCTCAAGTGTGGACCTTGAGGGTGATTCCTCCTTCGTTCACCTTGATGTTTACATCAGGTGGGAATCCAACGAGGGTGATGCCTTGGATTCCTTCTTGATATGGTAGCCACACGGATGCCTTTACATTACTGTTGATACTGTTTATTCTGGATAAAGACGGGTCGGCCCTGAGGGGTACCCGCACGAGATTATGATGAGAGTGATATGGAGTCGGGTTGACCTGGAATGTGCCCGTGAGATAACTACGAGGCGTGGCCGGGCATTCTTAGCCCTTGCCGCAAGTCCTCGAGACGGGGTGACGGGGTCACATCTTTTGTGAGTCTCTGCTCGTTACCGCACTACCAACACACTAACGGTTTGGATATTTGATCCGAGGGGCCTCTGGCCTGATAGCACTAACCATCACGTGGGCATAGTATGGGCGTTCTGCGTCGTATACTTCAGCCGAAGCTTAATAGACATCATCAACTGAGCGGCACACGCTGGGTTGGACTGGTAACGCAACCGCGCTTGTATTAAGGGGTTGCTAGGTCTGCTCACCGGCGGTGTACGCAACGTGCAGGAGCGTCCGGGGCGATGGCCCAAGACCCCTGGGGGCATAGGTTTAGTCCGGCGTGCTGACCTCTCTGTTAAGTATTCGGTCGGGTTGCGGCGTATCATTTGGCCAAGGCCGGGCATGACCCAGGAAAGTGTGTTCGGCCGGAGTTAAGCGAGCGTGATGGGTAAGTTGGTGCACCCCTGCAGGGAAGAACTAATCTATCGATAGCCTGTCCTACGGTAACGGACACTCGGAGTTGTATCCCGATCGGTACAACTAGAACTGGTGACTTGAGATGATAACTGGATAGTATGGCTCTGGGATTGCTTTCTCGTAGAGAGTCGAGGAAGAATCTCTGGGCGAGGTTGATAACACTACTACTATTTTACATTGTGTTAATCTGCACTCTTCTAATGCTGCAAGACCGATTAAGATGCTTGAAGATGCTAGTCTTCGATAGGACTAGGCCTTCCTCTCTATTCTGGCATTTCTGTAGCCCAGTCCACATATACAACCCTCCATTGAAAATGTTGCATATGTAGTGTAGATCCTTGCTTGCTGAGTACTTCGGATGAGTACTCACGTTTTCTTTGCTTTCTTTTTCTCCCCTTATCCATTTGACGCAACCAGAGGACGGAGCCCCGGAGCCAGCTGCCCCCGCCTACGGCTACTACTACTACTACCCTCCTGGCGAGTACTACTACGAGGAGCCGACCGACGACCAGGAGTAGGTTCGGAGGGTCCTAGGCAGGAGGCCTACGCCTTTCGATCGTAGTGTTTTATTTTGCCCCGCCTTGTTAAAGGCCTATCTGTTTCTCTGTAATATCTGTACTCAGATATCTGATGCTTCCGCCGACGCTTGTATGCCATCGAGCTATGTATTCGAGCCCTCAAGGCCCTGGCTTGTAATATAAAGCTTGTATGACTTTATTTATGTTTTAGAGTTGTGTTGTGATATCTTCAAGTGAGTCCTTAGGCTTGATCATGTGCATTTGCGTGTATGATTAGTGCACAATTAAGCCGGGGTCGTCACAGGTTGGTAACAGAGACGACTGCCTATAAGATCCCCCTTTCCAACTCCTTGGCCGAAGTTGAGTCTAGTCGTCCAAAACTATTTTACTAACTTGGCTGTGTGGCTTACGGGCCCACGTCGCCATTGGGTGGTATTAGGATCTTTTATTCCTCGTCTATACTCTGGGACTCTGATCTCTCTTCCTTTCAGGTTAAAATTTTACTAACTTGACTTTAGGTTCTCGTAACCACTTCATCCCGGAGAGCCCCTTCACCACAGATGATCGACTGTTCCATCAGAAGACTCTGAAGTTACTCCGCGATGATTCCCGAGTCCCTGTACCCACTGGTTGCAGTTCCTGACCACCGACAAATCCCCATGGATAAATAACCATCCTTGTCGTTTGCATCTTCATTCCCAGTTACTCCTTTATGTGCGAGAAACCTCGTAATACTCCTTGTTAATCCGGGAATCCTTTGAGCCTACTGCTGTGTAGCTTCTTTCGCACTGCGGATAATTCCTCACACTTATCAGGAATTCGTTCATCCCTAGTTGATCATATGCTTCGCAACATCATTCCCATTGTTAGTCGATCTTCCAAAAATTCTGTGCACCCTATTGCTCTTGAAATTCTTGCCTACTTGCATTATGGATAGTTCCATATGTCAAGTAATCCTCGTTGACATCCCTTGATACTACTAATTGAACCCCTTGAATCAATATGCTGCGAATGTTCGCAATCATCAGTCGATTCCTAGAACTCGTCCTTCTGGCCCAGACGTCATTATGGACATGAGTGGGTTCTCGGGCAATCAAGTTGCAAATGATTGTCCATTATGGACACGGCCTGAGGCCCCCAGCGAGCGCCCGCCTCCTGACCTCACCTCCGGACCTTGGCTGGGCACCGCAACCCGGTGTAACGATAATGATCCACCCCTACTCAGGGATCGCGGGCACACAATAAGCATAGGGAAGGCGGCATAAGGGAGTACAATGTCACTTGATACAGCATAAAGAAATTTCCACAAAAGTGCTTTCATATCCCCGTGGGGTCACATTCAAAGTCTTAACAAGAAAATAGGGAAAAGACATCCTAGGGAGATGCGCCGTCACCGTCGCTGCTACCGCTGTCATCATCATCAGCCCCACGCCCCTCGATCATGGGCTGGCCCTCGTCTCCGGCAGGGGTAAACTCCGCGATCAGGTCGTCCACGTGATCCTCTACCCAGTCCGTCAGGGCGCCTTGGATCACCCCAGGCATGGGGGCTATCACGGCCTCAAAGTCGAAGTCAGGATCAAAGCGAAGAAGGTGGCTGAAGACGCGCGAGGATGCACGTGCGAGAAAGTCGTGGCTCTTCTCTTCGACAAGCTGACGCACCTTCTCAGCCCCACCTTCAAGGCATTCCATGACCCTGGTAAATAAACCAAGGTAGCCGGCGTCGTTGGCGACGAGCGGGCTGGAGATGTTCTCGTCGCAAATGCTGCTCAGGGCCCGGCTGGCCCTCAGCTCAAGGGCCTAGAACATCTGGGAGCACATGTGCTGCAGTCCCCGGGCTCGGTCTGCCTCGTCCGAGGCCTTCTCCACAAGGGAGGTGACGTCCTCCACTTGCTTGTAGAAGAAAGACAACTCATCCTCGGCCGCGGCCTGGGCGTCCATCGCAGCTTTCTCGCGCCGCTCTGCCACGGCTAGCTTCTTCTTGAGGTCGTCGGCCTCGCTTTTCAGCTCGCCGCACCGCGTGCAGAAATGAGGCTCCTGAAGCTTCAGCCTCTGGTGATAGTCCTCGGCAAGGGCCCTGCGGACCCCCGCCACCCTCTCGTCGACCTCTCCCTGGATCATCGCCTCCCGGGAGGCGAGGGCGTCCTCCGCAGCAGCCAGTTGGCGTTCCATCACCTCCAGCCGCTCGCGCTCCAGGCTTTGCTCCAGTGCCTCCAGCGTCAGCGTGTCTTCAAAGGTGCGGAGCCCCATTTTGCCCGTGGAGGGCCCGCCTGCCGAGGCGGCAAGCGTGGCTTTTCGCGCCTAGACTAGCCATTTGAGGGCGACATTTGAAGCTTGAAGCTCCTTCCCGCGCCTCTCTGCAGCCTCGGGCCAGAGGTCCGCGGCTCGGGCCTCCTCGAGAGCACGATCGCGGGCCTCCCTCGCCGCGGCAAGGGATTCCTCGGCCTCTGTGCGAGCATGCTCACCCTGCAGACAACCGAAGTTGACGGCGACCTCGAGCTGAAACCATTCGCACGCCAGGCGTAAGCGCTCTGCTTCAAGGCGCATGTCAACATCACCAAGCTCCACCCCAAGGCAACCCAACGCATTCACCACGTCCCAGAGAAGGCCATGCCGGACGGCACTGCGCCCGCGTGCAAGCTCTAGCACTTTGCCGGATCTTTCCTCTTCGCCCTGGTCAGTAGGGGAGGCGCGCGAGGGCCCGCTCATCTCCGGCAAGGGCCCGGGGCCGGGGCTCCATCGTCTGGCCCTCCAGCTCGGGGCAGAGCTCAACGCCAGCTAACACCCTACTCGAAGATGGCGCCATCGCGCGTGCCACCCAGCCTCCGGTGAGAACCAGCGGGGGGGGGGGGCCTTGGCACTGCCCCTTCGATGCGGAGGCTATCCCTGAAGAAAGACGTCGGAAATGCGGGCCCAAGGTCCCCTAGAGGTGGCCTCGGCTCGGGGGCAGATGCCTTCTTACGCGCGGCCGTGTGGCCCGCAAGGCGCGAGGCCACCATGGGGCCGATGCCCTCTGGAGGTGGCGGAGAAGCCATGGTCGTTCCTTCCTCAAAGGGGGACCTGAGGAACAAGAGTCAAGGAAACATACGGTGCAAAAATCAAGGAAGGCCGGGCGCTTATTCATCGGCGGCGATCCACTTCCTCTTCTTCGGGGCCCTTGGGGCAGAGTTGTCGCGGCTGCTGGGCTCCTTCCTCCTCCGGGATGCACGGGGACCAGAGGATGACACACGGGAATTGAGCGCGTGGCCTCCCGCGGTGGGGGCAGCGGTCGTGTCCCCGGCTGAGGCATCCCCTTCACGGCTTGGAGGGGTGAGGGTGGACGCTTGAAGGACGCACGGCTCGGAGTGCTCCCCCGCAGCTGCTTGGGGGGCACACCCCTCAGGACCCCCGGATCCTGGGACCACCAGGAAGAGGTTGTCGTGAGGCCCCACGTGGTCCTCGGGGAGCAGCCCCCACTCGTCGAAGCACGGCATCTTCTTGGCAAACGCTTCCCCGTTCGGGTAATTGTACAAGGGGAGCCCTCCCGAAGGAAGTGCGGCGGGTTCTCCACCGGTCAGGAGGCGGAGCACCCTGCACAGCATGCTGGAAGGGAGAGAAGGCACCTGAAGCCTCTTGGCATCCTCAGGGCTGGTAAAGGCCCACATCAGGTAGGAGTGGCGCTGAAGCGGAGCGATGCGCCACCGGACGAACTCCCTCACCACCATCGCCATCGTCACGCCCGCCTTCCTCAGGTTTGCCAACCTGGTCATGACTCGCGCAAGCCGTGGGTCGACGAGCTCCGCAGGGGCCGCCGGGATCGGGAGCAAGGGGTTGTACGCGGCGGCGTCGATGTATACCCATTGCTTCTGAAATCCCTCCGCGGCCGGGTGGAGTGCAGTGTCGATACCGGAGGCCGCGGTCGCCTCCACTGCTCGAAGCGACACGCACCCGAGCGCTGACCGCCGACGACCATCTGAAGGGAGAAGAAGTGACAGAGCAGAGCCATGGACGGGGCGATGCCCACGAAGGCCTCACACAGGAACGCGAGGGCGGAGAGGAGAACAATGGACCCAGGGTCAAGTTGCAGCACGTGGACTTGGTAGTGCATAAGCACGGCATTGAAGAAATCCAAAAACAGCGGAAGCAGGCCGGAGAAGATGGCATGAAGATGGAGAGGGATGTTGGTGGACTCCAGATCGGACAGAGACCAGGAGGCGGGCTAGATCTTCATCGCTTTCCACTCGTTGGAGTCGGCGGCGATCGCGTGCTGGACCTAATCCAGCCCCTCGCGATTGATCACAATGGACAGGCCCAGCGCGGGTTGCGGCCTCGCCTGGGGCTCCGCCACCACCAGGGCCTTACCCCTCTTTCTCTTGGGAGCCATGGCGGCGAGGCGTGTTGGAGCAGGCATGGGACCCGGCGAAGAAGGCGCAAGCTTGCAGAAGGAGGGGGAGCAGAAGACAAGCGCGCGGTGGGGCGATGATGGCTCTGTGGCGCGCCCCAGGCTTTTTGTCAGCCTAGGCAGTTGCCGAGGTGACATGAGGGAGTGGAGGCATCCGCATCTTGTCGAGCGCCATGCGTCAAGCCTGGCCCGCAGGTGATTGGGGCCTACGGCGCTCCGCCCTCTCTCTCTCTTTGGCTTCGCCTCGAAGCCAGCCCGAGCGTGCCTTGGGCCCGGGGGCTACTATCGGCGTTCTGGGACTGGGGGTACCCAGACCTGCCTGCCTACAGCCGACGGCGTGGCTGCCTCGACGGCCCTGTATGGCCCAGCTGTGACAACTCCAAGGCAAGACCCTCACGAGGGCCCCCTGGCCTCGCGAGGCGGACAGCACCAAGACCTCCAAGGGATCGGCCTCCCCAGGCTGCCTCCCGAGGAGCGGAGATTTCTATGCAGGTACTCAGCCTCACGAGGCTGCGATGATGTGAGCCATGATGACCATGGCCAGGCGGGCGCCCGCGGGTGCAGAGGAGGTAGTTTCCCTTTCGGTGCTAAGGGAGCAAGGACAGGCGTAGGTTCCCAAGGAGTCTCCCAAAGGTTTCCATTCCGGTGCCACAAGACCAAGACCACGAGCTCGGCAGGATGGAGGTCATCGCCGAGCCCACCACTGCATCACGACCAAAAGCTTTGCAGTCGAAGACCACCTTTCGTCGGAATTAGATGTACTTCTTGTCCCCTTTCAAATTGGCCGTTGTGGGATCCCTTCCCGCCTAAGCTTATAGGGAAGAGGACCAAGGCCACTATAAATATAGGCTAGCCACCACCGTAGAGAAGGGAGGACGGACCCAGATCAGATCCACTGCACCATCACCACCGAGCCCTCGCGAGGCCGCTCATCCAATGTACTAGTTCATCCTCAGCCTCCTCGTGAGGCCAATCCACCACAAAGCAGGAGTAGGGTTTTACACCGCAAGGTGGCCCGAACCTAGGTAAACTATCGTGTTCATCTTCTTCCCCGCTCGCGTGCACTCGACGAGTCTAGGCCATAGGGTGGCGAGCTTGAGACCTGGCTTGGTGTAGATCTTCACACACGCCCCAGAGTTCGAACCTTCTTGGGTCTGCGGAGCCCTGAATCCGACAACTTCTTCTCTCTTTTTGATTCTCAATACAATGGTCTCTTGGAGATCTATTTGATGTAACTCTTTTTGCGGTGTGTTTGTTGGGATCCGATGAACTTTGAGTTTATGATCATATCTATATCCATGAAAGTTATTTGAGTTCTTTGATCTCTTTTATGCATGATTACTTATAGCCTCGTATTTCTTCTTCGAATCTTTGGTTTAGTTAGGCCAACTAGATCAATTTTTCTTGCCATGGGAAGAGGTGCTTTGTGATGGGTTCGATCGTGCGGTGTTCTTTCCCAGTGACAGAAGGGGCAGCAAGACATGCATGTATCATTGCTATTAAGGATAACAAGATGGGAACTATTCCTACATGAATAGATCTCGTCTACATCATGTCATCGTTCTTATTGCATTACTCCGTTTCTCCATGAACTTAATACACTAGATGCATGCTGGATAGAGGTCGATGTGTGGAGTAATAGTAGTAGATGCAGGCAAGAGTCGGTCTACTAATCTTGGACGTGATTGATGTTCTATCAATTGCCCAATAGTAATTTGTTTACCCACCATATGCTATTTTCTTGAGAGAAGCCACTAGTGAAATCTATGGCCCCCGGGTCTATTCTTTATCATATTTGCTTCAAGATCTATTTTTATTCGTTTTTATTTTAAGATCTATTATTCCAAAAACCCAAAAATACCTTGCTGCACTTTTTTGCTATTTATTCTATTTTGTGTTTTATCGAGATCTATTTATCTATTCTATCACAAATTTATCTATCTTTTTACCAGTAGAGGGATTGACAACCCCTTCTAATCGTCGGGTTGCAAGTATTTGTTATTTGTGTGCAGGTATCGTTTACATAGTGTTGCTTGGTTCTCCTACTGGATTGATATCTTGGTTTCATAACTAGGGGAATACCTACCGTAGTTATGCTGCATCATCTCTTCCTCTTTGGGGAAATACCGACGTAGTTCAAGTGACATCAAAAGAAATTTCTGGCGCCGTTGCCGGGGAGACATCATCAACATATATCAGGTTCCTAATCAAAAATCTCATCTCCTTGTAATTTACATTATTTTCCATTTGCCTCTCATTTTCATCTCCCCCACTTCACAAAAATTTGTCGTTTTATTCGCCCTCTTTTTTGTTCGCCATTTTCTCGTCAGAACTATCTTTTTGTGTGCAATCTTGTCTGCGTAGTCACGATGACTCAAGAAAACACTAAGTTGTGCGATTTTTCCAATACCAACAATAATGATTTTATTAGCACTCCGATTGCTCCTCCCGCCACTAGTGCGGAATCTTGTGATATTAATGCCGCTTTGTTGAATCTTGTTATGAAAGATCAGTTTTTCGGTATTCCTAATGAGGATGCCGTATCCCATCTAAACACATTCATGGAATTATGTGATATGCAAAAGAAAAAAGATATGGACAATGATATTCTGAAGTTGAAATTATTTATTTTTTCTTTGTGAGATCGTTCAAAAAATTGGTTTTCTTCTTTGCCTCGCAATAGTATCAATTCTTGGGATAAATGCAAAGATGCTTTCATTACTAAGTATTTTCCGCCCGTGAAAATTATTTCCCTTAGAACTCAAATCATGAATTTTAAGCAACTTGAGCATGAACATGCTGTGTAATCTTGGGAAAGAATGAAATTGATGCTAAGAAATTGTCCTACTCATGGTTTAAATCTTTGGATGATCATACAAAAAAATTATGTGGGATTGAACTTTGTTTCTAGAAATCTTTTAGTTTCCGCTGCAGGTGGTACTTTTATGGAAATTACTTTGGGTGAAGCTACTAAATTGCTTGATAATATTATGGCAAATTATTCACAATGGCATACCGAAAGAGCATCTACTAGTAAAAAGGTTAATTCGGTTGAAGAAATTAGTACTTTGAGTGAAAAAGTTGATGCTCTTATGAAATTGGTTCCTAATAAAAGTGCTCCTATTGATCTTAATGATGTGGCTTTGTCTACTTTGATTGAGCAAAATAGTGCACTACTAGAAAAAAGGTTGTTAGTGGCGAACCAGTTTTTGCTATTAATGGCGCACTATAGGTTCGCCACTATTAACACGCCACTAGTAACAAATAGTAATGGCGCACCACTGGTGCGCCATTAGTATCCCAGATAATAGTGGCGCACCACATAGTGCGCCATTACTATGTCCAACAGTGCGCCATTACTATGCCTCCTAGGGGTCATATTTACCTTCACGTATGCCCCCAAGTGCGCCATTACTATGCCCCATAATGCGCCACTGGTATTTAGCCTTGGTGCGCCACTAATGCTCAATATGGTGCGCCACTAATGCTCAATATGGTGCGCCACTAATTCTCAGTATGGTGCGCCACTACGATGAATATTAGGAATTATTATTTTTTGCTTTTCTGGTATTTGCACAGGTTACAAAATACGTTACAGCACAGAATATAAACATCACACAATAGAATTCATCATATTAGTCTCCAAATTCGAAATAGCGAACAAAGTTCAAACATTAGCCAAGTTTAGGTCTCGAGACATTAGCAAAGTTCATCATATTAGCCGAGTTTGTCGTCACATTACAAAGTCGATCTCGATCATCTAAACTACCATCACATAGAAGAGAGCTGCGGTCACGATGAGCATCATCGCGATGAAACTGGTCTTCATCCGTTTCCTCCTCCGCTCCCTCCTCTCTCCCACTAGATAGCGCGCGTATCTAGCTTCCGCCTCCGCCCTAGTGGTGTACCCTTTGTAACTGTTACCGCTGAAATGGTGAACCTGTCTCTGACACTCCTCCCAGTCGTCGTAGACTCCGGGAACCTTACCCTTGTACACGACATACGACGGCATCTCTATGCACTAGACAAACAAAACGTTAGTAGCAATTCACAGATAATATATAAGCAATATATAAGTATGCAACAAAAGGATCGGAAGAGAAAAGCAACACATTAATAGCACGATTCATGGTCCTACTAATAAATAGCATCAATTACATACAAGTTGAACGACTGTCCAAACTAAAGAGACATACAAGTTCATTAAAGTTTAATTACAACATGAGCTAATCGATATTTCAGAACTACATAGCATCAATACTTTCGACTCGACTAAGGGACCGGAGCATGGATGAAGTCGCCGTCTTTCGTGATGGTCATGAATGTGCGGTCGATGTCAGCCTGCATTTATAGCATTGTTTCTATTTCACTGTTGGACGGTTGATATTTGAGGTAGAATTGCCCCGAGGTACGAAGGACATCTTGATAGATGATTTCCGCAAACTCCGACTGGATGCGAAAGAATTCTTGTCTGATGTCCTCGTCCTGGATTGCCGACAAGCGTGCGGCCCAATCTTTGAGATTATTTGGTAGCATAAGGTGATTATGGTCCCGTACGATCGCCCGCATGTGATGGAGGGCGTAGTAGGCATCCTTCTGACTGCCAGGCGGCTGCTTGACACAGGGGAACGTCGTTACGTGGGTGAACACGTGCTTGCCGTACCTACAAATTGGCCTCTTGAAGGTGCCTCCAGATTTGGCGTAGCCGGGGAGAGCTTCATCAAGAACTTTCTTCATATTTGTGTAGTCTTTCTTCGACTGACGATCCGAGTCGAAATATGTGGCCATGGAATATTTTGGGCTTAAGAGGATGAGTGTGCAATGTGTGTCACTGCACAAAACACGGAATGTTAGAAAAAAAAAGAACGATCGAAATCTAAGAAATCATATGTTACGGGGCGGTGAGGGGATGACTTACTCGGAAAAGTAAGGCACGAGGAAGTTATCCTTATCTGGGTTCGCCAGAATGATGCCTTCGCGGTATGAACTCGCGACTTGCCGGTCCCCAGCGCTACCCAAGATCTTGGCACGCATGTAGAAGGGGTCGACTATCACGATGTCCGGGGTCTTGTCTCTAATGATCCGCATCTCCATACTGAGCGAAAATAGCCGAATGAAGGTGTAGTGCAGCGGATGAAGGTTAAACATAGCGAAGATGTCATCAAACCGCAGGACGATCATACGCCCGATGGTGCTATCGACAAAGCCCTTGCCCTCTGGCACCTTGGCCACGAAAACCGGGTATGCCACATCATTCTCGGAGAGACGCCGCTTCTCCATAGAAAGAACACTGTCATGCAGACTCCGCATAGCACCGGTTGCAGCATTGAGCAGATTAGTCGGTAGCATCGGCCTACCCGCCACATGCACCCTCCTCGAGATATCCTTAGGTATTGGTGGCCCATCCTGAGCACGGATCGTACTCGGTGCCGGCTGGCTCGCACCCTTGTTATTTTTTCTTTTCCGTCCCTTCTGCTTCTTCTGCTGTAATGGGATCGAGTTCTGCTCAGAGACCACCTTCTTGAGTGTGTTGGGGATGATAATATTTTGCACCTCGGCTATTTGAGTCTCGGTGAAGGCGGCAGCTGGAGGCGTCTCCTGAGAACTGAACGCCAGACGACGCCTGTTGCAATTGGATTTCTCCGCGGTACCAGCTAGATCGCGATCGTCTTTTGCAGGGTTGGGTTCTTGAGAAGGAGGCCCCAAGAATTCGTCACCGTACCCATGTTCATTGAAGTACTTATCGACGGTGGAAAATGTACCATCGTCGTCGTCCGGATCCTGTGCCATATGCATGTCTGGATCAGCTGACGGCGGAAGCGTTGCGGCGGTCTTGCCATGGCTTGGCGCCGGCACGACTGGCGGTGTTGTCTGTGGGGTGGTGTCCCCCGCCCCCAAACGAATCTGGCTCTTCGGCCAAAGCATGGACCAGCTTAAGCAGGCGCTGAGGGTCATCACATCATCTTCGTCGGCCCCAGGGGGTCGAAACGGAGGTAACAAGTCATCGCAGCCCCGCAGCACCCGAACCAGTTGAACCCTATACACGGTGGGTGGCATCGGATTACCGTGGAACACGCGGTTGCCTGGTTGAACGATTTTGGCCTTGGCGACATCGATCAACTCGCCGTCCACGAAGTGCAGGAGAGTGCATGGAACGTCGGCGGCTTCCTGCGAAAACATGTAGGGCGTCAGGGATGCCCAGTCAAAGGCAAGGAGATGAAGTCATCGGCCGAGGCTTAGTTACCGTGATGGCGTCGAGCTTGGCTAATGTCGAGGCACCGCCAACGGCGGGCGTGCAAGTGACGGAGGGGCTGCTTGCTGCCGAGGTGCCGGCCGGCGTATTCTTCCCACACCCGGGTGCATTAAGCTCCAATGCCGGTGCCGACGCCGGAGACACCAATGCCGGTGCGTTGTGCGAGTTGCTGCCCGTGAAGCTGGGAATCGGGGGCGGCCCCTGTTGGCCACCCGCAATCCACGCATGCAGCCCCTCAAGCAAGGTAGGCATAATGGCGGTGATCGTCGCTCCCAGTTGGTCTCGCACTTGCTCTTGGACTATCTCCAGAATCCGCGCCACTTGTGCCTTGAGTTCTTTAACCTCGCGCTCCTGGCTTTCTGAGCTGGTCTTTCTCTCCTTTCGCCCAGCCTTATAGTATTCTGACCATTTCATGGACAAGCCTTTGCCGGCCACACGACCAGCTGACGACGGCTTACTGAACTTATCCTTGTGTTTCATTACGCTCAACGCCCTATTTAAAGTGGTGTCCCAAGGGGCAGACGGGGAGCTCTGAGACCCCGCGCTACTGCTTTCAGTTTCCTGCGGAAGGGACGTGAACCATTTAGAAATTTGGCTTCATTAATTAGAATGCAACCATATGGAGCTAATTACGCGGGGGTGTATTCCTTACCAGAACAAGCTCAAGTGCCTTCACCTTCGGATCTGTGGTAAGCTCCTTTCTTACTGGGTCCACCTTGTACCGGGCCCTGACATAGTTCCTGGTCTGCTTTTCATGGTATTTATCGAAGAGGGGCGGTAGGCCTTGCTCGGCACGCTCCGCGTCCTCCTTGTCCCATATAGGTTCCGCCACTCTGTAACCGCCGGGACCGAGTTTGTGGACCCCTAAGTTCAAGTCCCGCATATCTTTCCCCCACTGACTTGATTCTGCGGATGCGTTGCTCTCGCACTTGATCTTGAACTCTAGGTAGTCAGCTTCGCTGATCGAAGGATTTGTCTCCTTGATCTTCTCATAACTATCACCACTTAAAATCCTTCTCTTCACCGCGGCTCTCCAAGTAGCCAGGGCCGTGCTCATCTTTGTCAGGGGCGGCACTGTTCACTTTATTCCCTGAGAGGCGTGTGTTTGCGAAGTCACCGGGGAACTTGTATCGTTCATGCAGCTTCGTGAAGAGGAGGTTGCGCAAATTCCCTCGGTCATGATGCCTTAGGTTCTCGGTGTTGATCGAGACGGTGCTCCGGAGAATGCACCCGAGTTGTCCCGCGTGCCCACTGACTAATTCTTTGGGCGCCGTTGGATGCCCACTGGAGGACACTTCAGTAAATTCCTCCTTGACGGTGCCGAGCACGTTCGGGCGCCGGTCCTTCCGTTGCCTCTTCGGTTGGCCGCCATCTGTGCGTGCGCTGCCATCATCAGTGGTGGCATCCCCGGCGGCACCATCAGTGGTGTCATCCCCGACGCCACTAGGGGTTGTGTAGTCGGGATCGGTGTCTTCCGCGGCGTCCTCATAGCGGTGAGGTTCTTACCCCATCTCCTGGGACAGCTCCCAGAATGACTTGCCCGAACCGCCGGCCTCATCGTTGTCGGCCATGTTCGCTCTAAATAGGAAAAAAGGCTAGAATGATTAATTGTAAGACGGTGGCGAAAGCATTTTGCCACGTACGCAAGTGAGGACGCCTAGGTGTTCGTCACATTGCTGAGCCAGCAGCGGCTGGGTAATAACATGGTCGAAACCAGGGGCCATGTACTAGTTAAACTAAGTAAAAACTGTGTTTGTATTCAGACGTCGACATGAATCGGGCACTTTCTAGGTCAAGAAAATTGGGCATGACCTTTGCTAATTTTCTTGACCTAGGAGTGCCCCATTCTCAACCGAAACGGAAATTAATCAACATTTCAGGAGAAAGGGGTAACTATTTATCTTTGATCTACTTTGCCAAATGAACGGCAATAGAGGTCCCTGTTATGCAGTGTCCAGCACCATCATGCAGTGTTAGTGCAGCATCGCGAGAGTAGTCAGCAATGGTCATCTGCTACTGCAAATTAATTGATGACTGATAACATCAAACTTTAACAGCAATATATAGCAGTCGTATATTGAACTGTGAAAGACTGTAATCATATATAACAGCATCCAAATCATCGAGGAAACAAGAAAGGCTCATCAAGTGTTTAGTTCTGGAACTTCTAACAGGCCACTGAGCATCCTTGAAGATAACTAACTTCAGAAATAAGTCACCAAGAATGCAATGGCATTACCCAATTTAAACAACTGTCAAACTAATTTCTAACTGAAGGCAATTTACCAATTCAGAAAGAGCACATATTTTCTGAATGACAACTTGGATGCTGCATTACTTAATCGCATGCATAGATACTCTGTACTGGGGTTGTTGACTGCACGAATTAATCCGGTCTGCATCATTCAAGTGCCCAACCAGCTAGTACTGATCTGGCATGTTACCAGGTGGCAGGCGTATATTAAGCTGTAAACAACCATAAGCAGGCATATATAATAGCATCCGAATTGTTGACAACTAATGGGAAGAAGCAGAGCATACAGTAGCAGTCTTAACCAATTGCAACACGGATGACTGATTATTACAATAAATGCAACTAATCGAATAACCAAATGCTGCGGAGAAGCAGAGCATACAGTAGCAGTCTTAACCAATTCTACAATTTTGTATCACACGGACCTCTATTGCTCGCATCAGGAAACGGCGTAGGATCGGGGAGAGAGGAGGCGGGGCTTACAGTGCAGGCACACGAAGGCCTCTCGGGGATCGGGAGCGTAGAGGGAGTCCGTGGTCGTCGGGGATCGTTGGAATCTGAGATGAAGGGGGCGGCAGCGATCGGCAGCTGCAGGGCCTCCCCGCTCGAACGGATGGCGCGGATCGACGTAGCCGAGCGAGGTGAAGCTCCAGGGCATGTCTGAGGAAGGCAGGGACGGCTATCGCCGCAGCGGTGTCGAACGGCGGTGATGGGGCGCTCGGGGAGGGGGAGGCGGCGGCGGAGGCTAGGGTTTGAGACGAGGGAGGAGGCGAGGGCGAGGCGGCGGAGGCTAGGGAGGAGGCGAGGGTTTGTGGGGAGGGGCAGCTAGTAGTTGGGCTGGGCCACGGCTAGCCGGTTGGGTTAGCAATGGCGCACCTTTTAGGGGTGCGCCATAAAAAGGGGTATATCAATGGCGCACCTTTTAGGGGTGCGCCGTAAACACCGTGATAGCAATGGCGCACCTTCTCCTGGTGCGCCATTACTAACTATTTTTTTTATTTTTTTGGATTTTTAGTTGCATGTAATAATTTAAGATTTGAGATAAAAGAAAAGAAAAATGCAAATGGAGTGATAAAACCATTGTGCAAAGATTTAGAATTAGATGACATGGTTGAAATCAAGTGATACATGTAATAATTTAGTTGCATGTAATAATTGAGCTTGCCACTGACACACACACACGCGGCCGACACGTCGTGATTCGATCTTAGCTATCTTTTCACAATCTTCTTGCCCTTCTTTTTCGCAAATGGAGTTCTTCTCTTGAACGGATGTCCTTTAGGTAGGGTGGTCCTGCTTCTTCTTGTGGTGTATGGTACTTCATCGTCGTCGTCATCTTCCATCTTCGGGTCGCCGTACTTGTCGAAGTCTTGCTCATTGGCGACTCCATCCATTTCGATGATGTTCCTTTTGCCTCTCCTCACGACAACACGACTGGGCTTTGACGGGTCGGTAATGAAGAAGCATTGGTCCACTTGGGAAGCCAGTACCCATGGCTCATTTTTCGCGGTGACGTTTGCGCCCGCGGTCTTGGATTTGGCTTCGGGTATAACCATGGTGGTGAAATACCGGTCTTCTTTTAGGACGCTCTTTGCCCATCTGACACGGAACATCGGGACCTTCTCTCCAGCGTAGCTCAGCTCCCAGATCTCCTCGATCCTTCCGTAGTATCTGTCCTTGTCGTTACCGGTGTAGGATTCCATCGTTACCCCGGAGTTCTGATAATCGCTCTTCATGTCCTTTTCCTCGGTGTAGAATGTGTAGCCGTTGATATCGTACGCCTCATAGGTCATCAGGTTGTGCTCGGCGCCCTGTGACAAGGCGAATATGAGTTTTTCTTCCGCGGAAGAATCCTCATGTAAAGGGTACGACAGAAGCTTCTCCTTGAACCAACGCGTGAAACATGAGTTGTGCTCTTTGATTATATCTCCGTCCGTCCTCTGTTGGCCTCGGTCATTGTACGTCTTCTCAATAAATGTTTTGTGCTCTACCACCCAAGGATCGACCACGTCTATGTGTTGTAGCGCGACTAGGTTTGCTCTTTCAAAGTTGGCGAGTCGACCCTTGAAGTCGACATGCATTTCGCGGCGACCCTCACGGTGACCCCATCCAGCGAGTCTGCCGAGGTGCCTGTTGATGGGCAGACCAACGGGGTTCTCGATGCCTAGATAATTCGTGCAATAGGAGACGCACTCTTCGGTCAGAAAGCCCTTGGCTATGCTTCCATCTGGACGTGCCCTGTTGCGAACGTATCCTTTGGTGACACCATTCATCCTTTCGAACGGCATCATGCTGTGCAGGAACGTCGGCCCGAGTTGGATGATATCCTCCACGATATGGACCAGCAGATGCACCATAACGTCGAAGAATGCGGGCGGGAAGTAGATCTCAAGCTCGCATAGTATCACCACGATCTCTTCTTGTAGCCTTCTGAGTTGCCTCACGCCAACCGACTTCCGAGAGATGACGTCGAAAAAGTTGCATAGGCCAAATAGCGTTTCACGGACATGCGCGTCCATGATCCCATGGATTGCAACTGGAAGTATCTGCGTCATTAGCACGTGACAGTCGTGAGACTTCATCCCGCTGAACTTCTGCTTTGCTGAGTCTAGGTATCTGCTTATCTTCCCCGCGTAACCGTAAGGAAGTTTTACTCCTACGAGGCAGGTGAAAAACTGCTCGATCTCCTCCTGACTTAGAGTGAAGCACGCGGGAGGGCAGTCATATTCGATCTTCTTGGCCTTTTTGCCTTTGCGACGACTTTCCGTGTCCTTTGCCTCATCATCATCATCATCATCATTAGGGCGTTTTGCGTGAAGCTCCTCCTTGATGCCCATTGATTGCAAGTCTGCCCTTGCTTTCGGCCCATCTTTGGTCCTCTCTGGCATGTTGAGTAGGGTACCAAGCAGACTCTCGCACACGTTCTTCGTGATATGCATGACATCAAGGCTGTGAGGCACACGGAGGATCTTCCAGTACGGCAAGTCCCAGAAAACAGACCTCGTTTTCCATACCTTCAGCAGCGGCTCTGGCGCCTTTCGCTTCTTTCCCGGTGGTGGGCACTCTTTCCAATTTTTCAACAGCTCGTCTATTTCCTCGCCGCTCCTCGTACGCGGGCGTCTTCGGGGTTCAGTTTCACCATCGAACAGATCCTTGCGTTTTCTCCATGCGTCATCGTCGCGAAGCCACCTTCGATGTCCCATGAACATGGTTTTCGAAGACCCGGGATCTCTATCTAGCTGGCGATACGTTGTGTCATCCATGCACCTGACGCATGCACAAAATCCATGGACCACCTGCCCCGCGACATATCCGTAACCGAGATAGTCGTGCACCGTCGTGAGCAGTGCGGCTCTCAAAGGGAAATATTCTTTCGCTGTGGCATCCCACGTATTGGCTGGTGTTTTCCACAGCGTGTCTAGCTCCTCTTTCAACAACCCCAGATACAGATTGATGTCGTTCCCTGGTTGTTTCGGCCCTTCAATTAGCATACTCATGTGAATGTACTTCCTCTTCATGCACATCCAGGGGGGAAGGTTGTACATCCACACAAACACAGGCCAGGTGCTATGTGTGCTTCTCTGGCTGCCAAACGGATTGACTCCATCGGTGCCCGCGCCCAGCACGATGTTCCTTGGATCGTCCCCAAATTCTGGGTGTTCGAAGTTCAACGCTTGCCACTGGCTCGCATCCTTAGGGTGACTCAGCATCTTGTCTTTTTTATTTATCTCCGGATCATTTCCGTCATCTTCTCGCTTCTTCTCCTCCCTATCCGCGTGCCAACGCAGGAGCTTTGCTAGCTTAGGGTCTGCGAAATACCATTGTAGACGAGGAGTGATCGGAAAGTACCACACCACCTTTCGAGGAGCTTTCTTCCTCTTCTTGTATCGAGTGATGCCGCACACCGGACATATGGTAGACTCCGCGTGCTTGTCCCGATAAATGATGCAATCGTTCATGCACACATGGTATTTCACGTGCGGTAAATTCAGAGGACACACGATTTTCTTCACCTCCTCGAAACTGGTCGGGCACTTGTTCCCCTTGGGAAGACGTTCGTGCCAGAATGACATGTTCTCGTCGAAGCATGCGTCGGTCATTTTGTGTTTTACCTTCATCTCCAGAGCCATGAGCGTTACTTTCAGGCGGGCATCCTCGGGCCTGCATCCTTCATACAATGGAGTAACCACGTCTATCTCCAATTGATCCAGCTTGGCTTTCTCTCGGGCGGCAGCTCTTGCGTTACCCGTCTGCTTGAGAAGCAGCTCTTGAATATGCGGGTCCTGCACCCAGCCCATCGATGGTCCATCGTCGTCTGTTCTGGCATCTTCATCTTCATGATCATGCCCTTCGTCTTGATCTTCCTCATCATCATGTCCGGCATCTTCTACATGATGACTGTGTCTTGCATCTACTTCGTGATCATGTCCTGGAGATTCTTCGTCTTCTCACCCACCCTCGCCGCTATTGTCTTGCTGCCCTTCCTTATTTCTTGCCCGGCCCCCATGGATGACTTCATAATCATCTTCATCACCTTGCCACCGATAGCCATCCATGAAACCACGCAAGAGCAGGTGGTCCCGCACCTGTCTGGAATCCGGGTCCATAAGGCTCTTCAGCTTGCATCTTCGACACGGACATCTTATCTCCGTCTCGTTCTTTTGAAGCATCTCGGCCTTCGCAGAGCTCAAAAACCTATTCACGATGCCTTCGGTCATCGTGCGAACCATGGTCGCCTGCGGGGTAGAGCAAAACAATATTTTAGAACCAAAAAAAAATTTGGCATGACTTTGCCTAATAATAGGACCAAAAAGAATGCATAGTGCCAAATTCTCGCCGAAACTGAAATGAATCAACATTCTGGCAAAATATTGGCAACTATCGCATTTCAAATACCGGTACCTGCAAACACAAACATATGCAACACCACAAACATACGTAGATCTAGGCCATAAAAAGTGTGTACGTTGTTGGAGGGAGAAAAAAGTAGATCTAGAACATAAAGAAAGCTTTCCCCTTACTTACCTATCAAAAAAAGGAAATTTAACCACTTAATTTGGGTGAATCTATGGTGCAAATGAGGTGAGGAGGAGGAGGCAGCCGAGACCAAGCTTGGTAGAGGTGGAGAGAATGAAGTGGGGAAAGTGAGTGTGGTAGGTGGCTGTCAAAAATATCTAGCTGCTCTCAGGTTACCAATGGCGCACCTCCTAAGAATGCGCCATTGGTAACCTGGGTTACTAATGGCACACCTGGTGTGTGGTGCGCCATTACTAGTTTGAAAAAAAAATTGAAAAAAAAATTGTTAGTAGTGGCGCACCGTGGGTGTGGTGCGCCATTACTAGTTAAAACTAGTAATGGCGCACCAAACCACGGTGCGCCACTGGTAAGTCTGGGGAGGGGGGGTGCCCAGGAGAAACTTAGCGGTGGCGCACCACACACAAGGTGCGCCATTAGTAATATAAACATTAGTGGCGCACCCATGTGTGGTGCGCCACTGCTATTTGGCAGTGGCGCACCACATACATAGTGCGCCACTAATGTCTATATTAGCTATAGCCCTTTTTCTAGTAGTGGTGATTTCGTAGATGTGAATTTTGTCTCTCGAAACAATTTTAATAACAATGCTTATAGAAGTCATTTCAATCCTAGGCCTTTTCCTGGAAATTCTTCTAATAATTATGGTAATTCCTATGGTAATCCTTCTTACAATAATAATAGGAACACCTCTGATCTTGAGAATAATATTAAAGAACTTATCAATGCTCAAAAAGTTTTCAATAACACGATAGAAGAAAAGTTGAATAAGAGTGATGATATGTCTAGAAGCATTGATAGAATCTCTCATGATGTCGAAAATCTCAAGTTGAAATTTTTTGTACCCAAGGTTGAGGAATCAATTAAAGCTTTATATGTTTCTATGGATGAAAGTAAGAAAAGAACCGCTATGCTTAGAGCTAAACGGGAATTTTTAGAAAGAGCATTTTCTAGTGATTGCTTTCATAAAAATGATGAAGATCTTAAAGTGATTGGTGTTTCTTCTATTGATTCTTTGTTTAGTAAAATTAAAATTGATAATAAAGGGACTTAAGAAGAGTCAACTTTAGTTAGAAGGCGTCCCGATAATTTGGAGGGTGAAAATCTTGATGAAAAAAATTGATAAAAGTAGGTTTGGAGATGTCAAAACTTTAACTAGTGATGTGCCCACTCTTTTGGATTACAAAGACTTTAATTATGATAATTTCTCTTTGATTGATTGTATTTCTTTGTTGCAATCCATGATTAATTCACCTCATGCTTATGAACAAAATAAACTTTTACCAAACATATCATAGATGCCATGATGAAAGCTTTGCAAGAAAAGTTGGAATTAGAGATTTCAATTTCTAGAAAATTACATGATGAATGGGAACCTACCATCAAAGTCAATATTAAAAATTATGAGTGTTTTGTTGTATGTGATTTGGGTGCTAGTATTTCCACAATTCCAAAATCTTTATGTGATGTGCTTGGTCTTACCGATATTGAAGAATGTTCTCTTAATTTGCATTTGGCGGATTCTACTATTAAAAAGCCTTTGGGAAGAATTAATGATGTTCTTATTCTTGCAAATAGGAATTATGTGCCCATAGATTTTATTGTTCTTGATATTGATTGCAATCCGTCTTGTCCAATTATACTTGGTAGTCCGTTTTTACGTACTATTGGTGCCGTGATTGATATGAAAGAAGGCAATATTAAATTCTAATTTCCACTAAGGAAGGGGATGGCACACTTCCCTAGAACAAGAATTAAGCCACCATATGAATCAATCATGAGGGCATCCTATGGATCTAGAACTAAAGATGACAATACTTGAATCTATGCATTATGCCTAGCTAGGGGCATAAAATGATAGTGCTTGTTGGGAGGCAACCCAATGAATAAAATTTATTTTTGCCTTTTTCTTTCTGTTCTTTAGTGTTTGCACAATTATGCCTCTGTTATTATTGTGTTTTTTATGTTTTAATTAGTGTTTGTGCCAAGTAAAGCCTTTGGGATAGCTTTGTTAATAGTTGATTTGATCTTGTTGAAAAATAGAAACTTTTGCGTCCAGTAAAATAATTTTCTAAATTCACTGAAGAAAACAAAAAATTCTGAATTGTTTACACAAGATTGATATACAAATTTCATCTGTTGTCCTAATTTTTCAGAATTTTTGGAGTTACAGAAATATGAGTAAAATTCGAGTCCTTACAGACTGTTCTGTTTTTGACAGATTCTGTTTTCTTTGCTTTGTGTGCTTATTTTGATGATTCTATGGATTGTATCGGGGGGTATAAGCCATGGCAAAGTTAGAATACAGTAGATATAATGCAATAAATAATTTGAATGGGTTTTATACAGTACTTAAAGTAAAGATTGGTTTTCTTATACTAACGGATCTCACGAAGGTTTTGTTAAGTTTTGTGTGATTGAAGTTTTCAAGTTTTGGGTGAGATCGCGATGGATGAAGGAATAAGGAGTAAGAAAAGCCTAAGATTGGGGATTCCCCATGGCACCCCAAGTTAATATTCAAGGAGAACCAAGCAACTAAGCTTGGGGATGCCCCGGAAGGTATCCCCTCTTTCTTCTAACAACCATCAGTATTTTACTTGGAGCTATATTTTTATTCGTCACATATCATGAGTTTTGCTTGGAGCGTCTTGTATTATATGAGTTTTTGCTTGTTTTTCTTTTTAGTTTGTCACAAGTATCCTTGCTGGACACACCTAGTTGAGAGAGCCAAAATTATGCTATGATTTGTTAGAATTGCTCTTTATGCTTCAGTTAAATTTTTTTCGAGCTATGGAATTGCTCTAGTGCTTCACTTATATCTTTTTGAGCACGGTGTGCTTTAATATTTTTGAAGAAATGCTCTCATGCTTCACTTAGATTTGTTTGAGAGTTGGTAAATTTTTGAAGAAATTCTCTCATGCTTCACTTATATTATTTTGAGAGACAGAAAAAATTTATGCTCATGTTCTTCACGTAGATTTGTTTGAGCTTGTCAAAAGCAATTGCAATATATGAAATTAGTCCCAAAGTGATAGATATTCAAGAGGGATATAATAAAAACTTTCATGAAGATCATTGGACAAAATAAACTTGATTCTTTGTAATAGTTTTGAGATATGATGATAGTGATATGTGAGTCATGTTGGCGAGTAATTATGCTTGAGTAAGAATATTTGTGTTAAGGTTTGTGATTCCCCATGCAAGCACGAAAGTCAATAGTTATGCAATGAAATTACATCCTACTTGTGGTGCATCATTCGGTGTTAGTTATGTTTAATGCTCGCTTATGTGATTTTTTGTTTCTTGGTTAGTTGCTTCTCAATCTTTTTGCTAGACTCCACTTGTACTAAGTAGAAATACTACTTGTGCATCCAAAATCTTTAAACACAGTTTTGCCATATGAGTCCACCATACCTACCTATATGCGGTATTCCCATGCCGTTCTAAGAAACTTTGTATGTGCCATCTCTAATTTTCAAAATAAATTTCCTTTTTGTGTGCTCGTACAGCTCATGAAGCGGCAGGGTGATACGTCTCCAACGTACCTATAATTTTTGATTGGTCCATGCTATTATATTATCTGTTTTCGATGTTTCATATGCATTAATATGCTATTTTATATTATTTTTGGGACTAACTTATTAACCTAGAGCCCAGTGCCAGTTTCTGTTTTTTCCTTGTTTTTGAGTTTTACAGAAAAGGAATACCAAACGGAGTCCAAACGGAATAAAACTTTCGCGATGATTTCTCTTAGACCAGAAGACATCCACGAAACTTGGAGATGAAGTCAGAAGAGTCCCGAGGGCTCCACAAGCCCTCAGGGCGCGCCCTAAGGGGGGCTGGCTTGTGGGCCCCCCCAGGAGTCCACCGACCTCCCTGTCAGCTCTATAAATTCACAAATATTCCCAAACAACCAGAAGCGTCCACCAAAATACTATTCCGTCGTCGTAACCTTCTGTACCTGTGAGATCCCATCTTGGGGCCTTTTCCGACATCCTGCCAGAGGGGGACTCGATCACGGAGGGCTTCTACATCAACTCTATTGCCCTTCCGATGAAGCGTGAGTAGTTTACCTCAGACCTGCGGGTCCATAGCTAGTAGCTAGATGGCTTGTTCTCTCTCTTTGATCCTCAATGCCATGTTCTCCACGATGTTCTTGGAGATCTATCCAATGTAATATTCTTTTGCGGTGTGTTTGTCGAGATCCGATGAATTGTGGATTTATGATCAGTTTATCTATGAATATTATTTGAATCTTCTCTGAATTATTATATGCATGATTTGATATCTTTGTATTTCTCTTCGAATTATCGGTTTGGTTTGGCCAACTAGATTGGTTCTTATTGCAATGGGAGAGATGCTTAGTTTTGGGTTCAATCTTGCGGTGTCCTCACCCAGTGACAAAGTAGGGGTAGCGAGGCACGTATTGTATTGTTGCCATCAAGGGTAAAAAGATGGGGTTTTCATCATATTGCTTGAGTTTATCCCTCTACATCATGTCATCTTACTTAAGGCGTTACTCCATTCTTATGAACTTAATACTCTAGATGCATGCTGGATAGCGGTCGATGTGTGGAGTAATAGTAGTACATGTAGGCAGGAGTCGGTCTACTCGACACGGATGTGATGCCTATATTCATAATCATTGCCTTGGATATCGTCATAACTTTGCGCTTTTCTATCAATTGCTCGACAGTAATTTGTTCACCCACCATATTATTTTCCTTCAAGAGAGAAGCCTCTAGTGAAACCTATGGCCCCCGGGTCTATTTTCCATCATATATATTCAGATCTATAAACCAAAAAACCCAAAAATACCTTGCTGCAATTTATTTATTTTTACTTTGTTTTACGTTTTAGTAAGCTTTT
The DNA here is from genome assembly GCA_011799875.1 of Thinopyrum elongatum. Lineage (NCBI taxonomy): Eukaryota > Viridiplantae > Streptophyta > Magnoliopsida > Poales > Poaceae > Thinopyrum > Thinopyrum elongatum. Next base: position 225,567,899 of record CM022302.1, on the reverse strand, counting down.
ATATCTATCTCTATCAGATCTCATCCTTGGAGGTGACCGTGAAGGGATTGACAACCCCTTTATCGCGTTGGGTGCAAGTGTTTGATTGTTTGTGCAGGTGCATAGATTGGAGACTTGCGTGTATCTCCTACTGGATTGATACCTTGGTTCTTAACTGAGGGAAATACTTATCTCTACTTTGCTGCATCACCCTTTCCTCTTCAAGGGAAAAACCAACGCAAGCTCAAGAAGTAGCAGGAAGAATTCCTGACGCCGTTGCCGGGAAGATCTACATCAAGCCTACCAAGTACCCACCATAAACTCTCATCGCTTGCATTACATTATTTGCTATTTGCCTCTCGTTTTCCTCTCCCTCACTTCTAAAACGTTTTCAGAAAAAACACAAAAATATTTGCCTTTCTATTCGCCTTCTTTCCATTCGTCTTTTCGTTTACCTTTATGTCTTACTTGGTTTGTTTGCTCGTTCGCTTAGAATAATTATGTATTTATTGAAAATCAGAAAGAAAAAAGTTTATGGATCCACATCCACTTGCTAATCTTTTTAAGAGATCTAGTTATGATGAACCAATTCCTAGTGAGTTGTGTGCACTAGATTATCTTTATGAAGTTTTGCTTGAGATTCGTGAATCTGAAGATTGTGATGAAGTGTTAAAAGATGAAATTTATGAAGTGATTCACAATAGCTCCTTGAATGAAAAGCATGATTGTAATGATGTTATTATAAATTCTATTAATGTCAATTGTGCTAATAATGTGCAAAACCCTAAGCTTGGGGATGCTAATTTTGTTATGTCCACTACTTGTTGCAATGATCATGATTGGGGTGATAATGCTTCTTATGACCTTGAAATTTTATTTAAGCCTCATGATGAATATGTTTGCTATAATATTAAAAGTGGTCTTGGAGAAGTAATGACTTTATTTTATGTTAATCCCACTATTTTGGAAGAGTGTCAACTTTGCATGCATGTGGATCATGAAGAGAATATTTTATGTGATAGCTATATTGTTGAATTTGATTATGATCCTACATGTAATTATTATGAGAGATGAAAATATGGTTGTAGACATCTTCATGTTACTAAATTACCTCTCATTATGTTGAGATTGATATTGTTTCTTTCTTCTTCTTTGCATATGCTAGTTTTTGCTTGCCTTGATAATTTGTTTGCCTAAAGAATTCCTATGCATAGGAAGTATGTTAGACTTAGATGTGTTTTTCACATGCTTCATGATGCTCTCTTTGTGTTTCAACTATTATCTTTCATGTGAGCATCATTAAAATTATCAACGCCTAGCTAAAAGGCTTTAAAGAAAAGTGCTTGTTGGGAGACAACCCAATATTTTTATTTTATGTTTTTATGATAATACACATTATTACCTCTGTAGTAATTGTGTTTTGGTGTTTTAATTAGTGTTTGAGCCAAGTAAGATCTTTGGGATGGCTTACGGTGTTAGTTGATTTGATCTTGCTGAAAAACAGAAACTTTTGCGTCCAGTAACAAAATTGTTTAAATTCACTTGAGCGTGTAAAAACTCTGAACTTTTTACACAAGATTGGTATAAAAATTTCCTATGTTTTCCTAATTTTTTTAAAAAAATTGGAGTTACATAAGTATGAGAGCAATTCAGATCTTCGCAGACTGTTCTGTTTTTGACAGATTCTGTTTTCTATGTGTTGTTTGCTTATTTTAATGAATCTATGGGTAGTATCGGGCTGTATGAACCATGGAAAAGTTGGAATACAGTATATGTTACACCAATATAAATAAATAATGAGTTCACAATAGTACCAAAAAGTGGTGATTTATTTTCTTATACTAACTGATCTCATGAGTTTTCTGTTGAGTTTTGTGTTGTGAAGTTTTCAAGTTTTGGGTAAAGATTTGATGGACTATGGAATAAGTAGTGGCAAGAGCCTATGCTTGGGGATGCCCAAGGCACCCCAAGTTAATATTCAATGACAACCAAGCATATAAGCTTGGGGATGCTCCGGATGGCATCCCCTCTTTCGTCTTCGTCTATCGGTAAATTTACTTGAGGCTATATTTTTATTCACCACATGATATGTGTTTTGCTTGGAGCGTCTTGTATGATATGAGTCTTTGCTTTTTAGTTTGACACAATCATCATTTCTGTACACACCTTTTGAGAGGGACACACATGAATCGTGAATTTATTAGAATACTCTATGTGCTTCACTTATATCTTTTGAGCTAGGCAATTTGCTCTAGTGCTTCACTTATATCTTTTTAGAGCACGGCGGTGGCTTTATTTTATAGAAATTTTTGAACTCTCATGTTTCACTTATATTATTTTGAGAGTCTCTAAACAACATGGTAATTTGCTTAGGTTATGAATTTAGTCCTAATATGATAGGCACCCAAGAGGGATATAATAAAAACTTCCATATAAAGAGCGTTGAATACTATGAGAAGTTTGATTCCTTATGATTGTTTTGAGATATAAAGATGGTGATATTATAGTCAAGCTAGTTAGTAATTGTGGATTGGTAGAAATACTTGTGTTAAAGTTTGTGATTCCCATAGCATGCACGTATGGTGAACCGTTATGTGATGAAGTCGGAGCATGATTTATTTATTGATTGTCTTCCTTATGAGTGGCGGTCGGGGACGAGCGATGGTATTTTCCTACCAATCTATCCCCCTAGGAGCATGCGTGTAGTAATTTGTTTTGATAGCTAATAGACTTTTGCAATAAGTATGTGAGTTCTTTATGACTAATGTTGAGTCCATGGATTATACGCACTCTCACCCTTCCACCATTGCTAGCCTCTCTAGTACCGCGCAACTTTCACCGGTGCACTACACCCACCATATACCTTCCTCAAAACAGCCACCATACCTACCTATATGGCATTTACATAGCCACTCCGAGATATATTGCCATGCAACTTCCACTGTTCCGTTTATTATGACACGCTTCATCATTGTCATATGGCTTTGCATGATCATGTAGTTGAGATAGTATTTGTGGCAAGGCCACCATTCATATTTTTTATACATGTCTCTCTTGATCATTGCACATCCCGGTACTCCTCCGGAGGCATTCATATAGTCATATCATTGTTCTAGTATCGAGTTGTAATTCTTGAGTTGTAAGTAAATAAAAATGTGATGATCATCATTATTAGAGCATTGTCCCATGTGAGAAAAGGATGATGGAAGCTATGATTCCCTCACAAGATGGGATGAGTCTCCGGACTTTACCAAAATAAAAGAGGCCAAAAGAAGCCCACCAGTAAAAAAAGAGAAAAGAGAGAAGGGGCAATGCTACTATCCTTTTTCCACACTTGTGCTTCAAACTAGCACCATGATCTTCATGATAGAGAGTCTCCTATGTTGTCACTTTCATATACTAGTGGGAATTTTTCATTATAGAAATTGGCTTGTATATTCCAATGATGGGCTTCCTCAAATTGCCCTAGGTCTTCGTGAGCAAGCGAGTTGGATGCACACCCACTTAGTTTCTTTTTGAGCTTTCATAAACTTATAGCTCTAGTGCATCCGTTGCATGGCAATCCCTACTCACTCACATTGATATCTATTGATGGGCATCTCCATAGCCCGTTAATACGCCTAGTTGATGTGAGACTATCTCCTTCTTTTTGTCTTCTCCACAACCACCATATTCTATTCCACCTATAGTCCTATATCCATGGCTCACGCTCATGTATTGCGTGATAGTTGAAAAAGTTTGAGAACATCAAAAGTATGAAACAATTGCTTGGCTTGTCATCGGGGTTGTGCATGATTTAATACTTTGTGTGATGAAGATGGAGCATAGCCAGACTATATGATTTTGTAGGGATAACTTTCTTTGGCCATGTTATTTTGAGAAGACACGATTGCTTTATTAGTATGCTTGAAGTATTATTGTTTTTATGTCAATATTAAACTTTTGTTTTGAATCTTATGGATCTGAATATTCATTCCACAATAAAGAAAATTACATGGATAAATATGTTAGGTAGAATTCCACATCAAAAATTCTGTTTTTATCATTTACCTACTCGAGGACGAGTAGGAATTAAGCTTGGGGATGCTTGATATGTCTCCAACGTATCTATAAGTTTTTATTGTTCCATGCTATTATATTATCTGTTTTGGATGTTTTATATGCATTAATATGCTATTTTATATTATTTTTGGGACTAACTTATTAACCTAGAGCCCAGTGCCAGTTTCTGTTTTTTTCCTTGTTTTTGAGTTTTACAGAAAAGGAATACCAAACGGAATAAAACTTTCGCGAAGATTTTTCTTGGACCAGAAGACATCCACGGAACATGGAGATGAAGTCAGAAGAGTCCCGAGGGCTCCACAAGCCCTCAGGGCGCGCCCCCTGGCTTGTGGGCCCCCCGGGAGTCCACCGACCTCCCTCTCAGCTCTATAAATTCACAAATATTCCCAAACGACCAGAAGCGTCCACCAAAATACTTTTCCACCGTCGTAACCTTCTGTACCCGTGAGATCCCATCTTGGGGCCTTTTCTGGCATCCTGCCGGAGGGGGATTCGATCACGGAGGGCTTCTACATCAACTCTATTGCCCTTCCGAAGAAGCGTGAGTAGTTTACCTCAGACCTACGGGTCCATAGCTAGTAGCTAGATGGCTTCTTCTCTCTCTTTGATCCTCAATACCATGTTCTCCTCGATGTTCTTGGAGATCTATCCAATGTAATATTGTTTTGCAGTGTGTTTGTCGAGATCCGATGAATTGTGGATTTATGATCAGTTTATCTATGAATATTATTTAAATCTTCTCTGAATTCTTATATGCATGATTTGATATCTTTGTATTTCTCTTCGAATTATCGGTTTGGTTTGGCCAACTAGATTGGTTCTTCTTGCAATGGGAGAGGTGCTTAGTTTTGGGTTCAATCTTGCGGTGTCCTCACCCAGTGACAAAGTAGGGGTAGCGAGGCACGTATTGTATTGTTGCCATCAAGGGTAAAAAGATGGGGTTTTCATCATATTGCTTGAGTTTATCCCTCTACATCATGTCATCTTACTTAAGGCGTTACTCCGTTCTTATGAACTTAATACTCTAGATGCATGCTGGATAGTGGTCGATGTGTGGAGTAATAGTAGTAGATGCAGGCAGGAGTTGGTCTACTTGACACGGACATGATGCCTATATTCATAATCATTGCCTTGGATATCATCATAACTTTGCGCTTTTCTACCAATTGCTCAACAGTAATTTGTTCACCCACCGGCCACCGTATTATTTTCCTTCAAGAGAGAAGCCTCTAGTGAAACCTATGGCCCCTGAGTCTATTTTCCATCATATATTTTCAGATCTATAAACCAAAAAACCCAAAAATACCTTGCTGCGATTTATTTGTTTTTACTTTGTTTTATGTTTTAGCAAGCTTTTATATCTTTCTCGATCAGATCTCATCCTTGTAAGTGACCGTGAAGGGATTGCCAACCCCTTTATCGCGTTGAGTGCAAGTGTTTGATTGTTTGTGCAGGTGCATAGATTGGAGACTTTCGGGTATCTCCTACTGGATTGATACCTTGGTTCTTAACTGAGGGAAATACTTATCTCTACTTTGTTGCATCACCATTTCTTCTTCAAGGGAAAAACCAACGCAAGCTCAAGAAGTAGCACAGGGGGTGGCCAATATTTTCCATGCTAGATGTGTTATTCGCAAGATGAGTGTTTATTCACTTGTAATTGCACAAGAGTGCGGCGGTAATAGGGATGCCCAGTCCCGAAATGAAAAAGAAATTTACTTTATGTTGTCAAATAATAAATTCCTTGGAAAGTGTTGGTATGGTGGGCACCCATGGATACGGCTAGCCATGGAAAGTGAAAGAATGGTGGAAAAAGGAATAAACTTTATTTTCTATTTGGGAACCGCCTATGATATATCTAGCATGGAAAGTGTTGGGAATTACTCAGTTGTTTTCGTTGACGGGAAAAGTATACCTCTCAAAAAAAATTATCTCTCAATTTAAGCTTTGAGCTTTGGCACCTCTACAAATCCCTACTTCCCTCTGCGAAGGGCCTATCTATTTAGTTTATGCAATTTTTATTTTTATTTGAGTGTCCATCTTCTCTGATAAAGGACCAACTAAGGGGCACTATGATCGTACTTGAGCATTGGGTATAGCTAATATGCGAGTGTGTTTCATGAATGGATCAATGATTGAGCATGATGGGCTAGGGATAACTTTCTTTAGTGTTGATATTTTGAAAGACATGGTTGCTTATTGATATGCTTGAGTATTAAAATCTTCATGTCAAAACTAGACTATTGCTTTGAACCATATAAAAGTCCAAATGTCCATGCTACAAAGAAAAGAATATGTGATGAACATGTTAGGAGCATTCCACATCAAAAATTCTGTTTTTATCATTTACCTACATGAGGACGAGTAGGAATTAAGCTTGGGGATGCTGATACGTCTCCAACGTATCTATAATTTTTGCTTGTTCCATGCTATTATATTATCAATCTTGGATGTTTTACAATCATTTTATAGCAACTTTATATCATTATTTGGGACTAACCTATTGACATAGTGCCCAGTACCAGTTGCTGTTTTTTGCTTGTTTTTTACTTCACAGAAAATCAATACCAAACGGAGTGCAAACGCAGCGAAACTTTTTGGAGAATTTTTCTGGACCAGAAGACACAAGATGGGCCACAGAAGTGCCAAATGGGTGCCCCGAGGGGGGCACAACCAACCTGGGCGCGCCTGGGGGCCCAGGCGCACCCTAGTGGGTTGTGCCCACCTCGGTGGCCTCCCACATCGCATCTTCGCCCTATAAATTCCCAAATATTCCAGAAACCCTAGGAGAGTCGACGAAATACAATTCCAGCCGCTGCAAGTTCCAGAACCACGAAATCCAATCTAGACACCATCACGGAGGGGTTCATCATCCTCATTGGTGCCTCTCCGATGATGCGTGAGTAGTTCATTGTAGACCTACGGGACCGTAGGCAGTAGCTAGATGGCTTCTTCTCTCTTTTTGATTCTCAATACAATGGTCTCTTGGAGGTCTAGTTGATGTAACTCTTTTTGCGGTGTGTTTGTTGGGATCCGATGAACTTTGAGTTTATGATCAGATCTATATCCATGAAAGTTATTTGAGTTCTTTGATCTCTTTTATGCATGATTACTTATAGCCTCGTATTTCTTCTTTGAATCTTTGGTTTAGTTAGGCCAACTAGATCGATTTTTCTTGCCATGGGAAGAGGTGCTTTGTGATGGGTTCAATCGTGCGATGTTCTTTCCCAGTGACAGAAGGGGCAGCAAGACACGCATGTATCGTTGCTATTAAGGATAACAAGATGGGGGCTATTCCTAAATGAATAGATCTCGTCTACATCATGTCATCGTTCTTATTGCATTACTCCCTTTCTCCATGAACTTAATACACTAGATGCATGTTGGATAGCGGTCGATGTGTGGAGTAATAGTAGTAGATGCAGGCAGGAGTCGGTCTACTAATCTTGGACGTGATGCCTATATAATGATCATTGCCTAGATATTGCCCAACAGTAATTTGTTTACCCACCGTATGTTATTTTCTTGAGAGAAGCCACTAGTGAAATCTACGGCTCCCGGGTCTATTCTTTATCATATTTGCTTCGAGATCTATTTTCATTCAATTTTATTTTTAGATCTATTATTCCAAAAACCCTAAAATACCTTGCTGCACTTTTTTGCTATTTATTTTATTTTGAGTTTTATCGAGATCTATTTATCCATTCTATCACAAATTTATCCATCTTCTTACCCGTAGAGGGATTGACAACCTCTTCTAATCGTCGGGTTGCAAGTATTTGTTAATTGTGTACAGTTATCGTTTACATAGTGTTGCTTGGTTCTCCTACTGGATTGATACCTTGGTTACATAACTGAGGGTAATACCTACCATAGTTGTGCTGCATCATCCCTTCCTCTTTGGGGAAATACCGACGTAGTTCAAGCGACATCAGATGCATGCTGGATAGCGGTCGATGTGTGGAGTAATAGTAGTAGATTTAGGCAGGAGTCGGTCTACTAATCTTACGTGATGCCTATATATTGATCATTGCCTTGGATATGGTCATAATTATTCGATCTTCTATCAATTGCCCAACAGTAATTTGTTTACCCACCGTGTGCTATTTTTCTCGAGAGAAGCCACTAGTGAAATCTACGTCCCTCAGGTCTATCTTTTATCACATTGCTTTCCGATCTATTTTTCATCGCATTTGTTTTTAGATCTATTATTCCAAAAACCCAAAAATAGTTTGCTGCACTTTTTATTTGCATCTTTTATTTCTCGTTTTATTCAGATCTATTTATCCAAACACATACAAACCAATCTATCTTTTTACCGAGGAGGGATTGACAACCCCTCTTACGCGTTGGGTTGCAAGGATTTGTTCTGTGTGTAGGTACCATTTACATAGTGTTGCTTGGTTCTCCTACTGGATTGATACCTTGGTTTCATAACTAAGGGAAATACCTACCATAGTTGTACTGCATCATCCCTTCCTCTTTGGGGAAATACGGACGCAGTTTCAAGACGCATCATTTATCATACTTGTGGGTTTGCATGTTTTAATTTTGACTCCTGTGTGACCATTTTATCCTGAAAGTTACCAGTCGTCGGCTTCAGCCCCCACGTAGATGCTACGAGGGGTGTTCCGTCCTCCGTACTGTAACCCTTAGACGATGTCTCGGTGCCCGGGGGCGGTAGTGTAGGAGGGGAGCGAGGCAATCAGACTATGCAGCTTTATTACCTTCACTTAGCCATAGGAGCTTGATTGTGGGGGTTGGTGACCAGCCCCCGGTGTGGTGAGATGTTGGGCGAACCATAGGGACGAACATCGCTCACTTGATTTGTTCAATGACGAATCCTTCTTATTACACGGTATAATCGCTAACGATTTTTGGTTTGAAGACCTTTCATCATTTTGCCGACCAGTTCTCGCCTATTATGACAGTTAGTTTTCGGCTTTCTCCACTGAGGTACTTAACCGAACTAGGCGGAAGTACAATCGGAGTGGTTCTCCCTTTACCTTCTTAGCTGAACATGCGGAACGTAAGAAGGCAAGCACAGGAGCGGGGCAACCCAACTATTGACCCAAGACATAATTCGGAACCGGTGCATATAATGTAATATCCGAGATGCCGAACACAGTGAAAGGAGAAAAGGTATCGGTCTTTAATGTATAGGGAGAGCGTCTAGACTGAGCCCCCAGTCTAATAACTAGCATATAAATGAAATCTGAAGTGTATAACACTTGATTGAGGCAGATTAAAAGAGCGAAAAGGAATAGCCACGGAAAAATACAGCATAAGGAACTGTAGTGGAACCATAAAAAGGTTTGCTTTATTTCCGATAAGCTCATGACATTTAGCTGTACAATTTGAACTGCCGAACAAGACATCGGATAGGGATACGTTTATAAAAAAAGATAAATTTACAGATGAAAGGTTTACGCATGGGCCTTGATGTGTGGGTTAACGCCCAAACTGTGCCCTATTGCATGTCTGCGCCTTTGCTTCTGCTAAGAGGGACAACTTTGTTGGATGGTTGTCCCATGACGAGTCCTTGACAGGGAGTTCTCAAGAGGTTGCTATGTTGGTGGGGCTTGAAGCTGGATAGGTCCTAGATGGTACATGTACGTCATCTGAAGACGCGTTGTTCCTTAGTGCGGTTGAACAGAACTCTTGGTTGAGGCCCCATAGCTGCCCATGATATTTTGAGTGCGAAGTTGTGATATCGAGGCATGTGATACGCTCATGTGGTGGGCAGGCCATGGGGGTCGTATTCCTATGTGCGTTGAACGCAGGAAGGCCCCTTGGCCGAAGATGAGGCTCGTGCTCGCTTGTTCGCTTCATGCGCCTTGTTGGAGAGCAGGGACTTCGGCGCTTCGTATTCGGCCGCCAAGGTCACAGTGTGTTCCTCCATCCGAAGAGAGCGCTCTGTGTTGCCATTGACTGTGATGACGCCTCTTGGTCCGGGCATCTTCAATTTGAGGTAGGCATAGTGGGGGACGACATTGAAACAAGCGAACGTCGTTCGGCCTAGGAGGGCGTGATAACCACTGCGGAAGGGGGCGATATCGAAGACCAAATCCTCGCTCCGGAAGTTATCCGGAGAGCCGAATACTACTTCCAGGGTGAGAGTGCCAGAGCAATGGGCTTCAATGCTGGGGATAACCCCCTTGAAGGTTGTGTTGCTAGGTTTGATCCTTGATAGGTCAATTCCCATTTTATGAACTGTATCTTCATAGATCAGATTAAGGCTGCTGCCTCCATCCATTAGGGCTCTAGTGAGGTGGTAGCCATCGATAATTGGGTCAAGGACCAAGGCCACCGATCCTCCATGACGGATACTGATCAGGTGGTCCTTGCGATCAAAGGTGATCGAACATGCCGACCATGGATTGAACTTCGGGGCGACAGGCTCTAAGGCGTAGACATCCCGAAGTGCGTGTTTCCTCTCCCTGGGTATATGAGTGGCATAAATCATGTTCACTATTTTAACCTCAGGAGGGAATTGCTTTTGGCCTCCATTATTCGGCCAGTGGGGTTCTTCATCGTCCTCGCTGCGGGGACTTTTGCCCGCGTCTTTGGCTGTAGCCTTGCTGGCCTACTTAATTACCCAACAATTACGGTTGGTGTGGTTGGCAGGCTTATCTGTGGTGCCATGTATCTGGCACGGCCTATCCAAGATAACATCCAACTTGGAGGGTCTGTCTTGGTTTCCTTTAGAGAGCTTCTTACGCAGCCCTGACTTGGAATTATGGAATCCGGCATTTACTGCCGTGTCATCAACCTCGGTGCCATTATGGCGACGTTTATTTTTGTTGCGTCGTGGCTTTCTGTTGCCATCCCGGACTTCCAAAGTGTTGGGGTCTTCTGGGTTGGTGCTTCTATGAGCCAACCAGCTATCCTCGCCCGCGCAAAAGTGGGTCATAAGGGAGGTAAGGGCCGCCATTGTCTTCAGCTTATCCTGGCCGAGCTGGCGTGCTAGCCACTCGTCCCGGATACTGTGCCTGAACGCGGCTATGGCTTCGGCATCCAGGTAGTCAACTATCTGATTCTTTTTAGTCAGGAACCGATTCCAGAATTGTCGGGCTGACTCCCCGGGCTGTTGGACCACATGACTCAAGTCATCGGCGTCCGGAGGCCGGACATAGGTGCCTTGAAAGTTGGCTCGAAAAGCATCTTTGAGCTCTTCCCAGCCCCCTATGGAGTCTTCGGGGAGGCTGTTCAACCAATGCCGAGCTGGTCCTTTGAGCTTTAATGGCAAATATTTGATGGCGTGGAGGTCATCTCCTTTTACCATATGAATGTGGAGAAGAAAGTCTTCAATCCACACGACCGGGTCCGTAGTCCCGTCGTATGGCTCGATATTTAAGGTTTTAAACCCTTATGGGAATTGGTGCTGCATCACCTCATCTGTGAAGCACATTGGATGAGCGGTGCCCCTTATTCGGGCCACGTCGCGTCGAACTTCAGAATCCATTCGTGCCCAGCGTTGATCGCGAGCTCTATCATTTCGGTCGAGCCATGCTTGGTATCCGTTTCTTCTTTCATGAGGGTAGTCTCTTGATCCATAAATGGACCGTGACTGACCTACTCTAACAGCCAGGTCGTGTCGATGGTCGTATTGGTATCCTGGCTATACCACCTCCTTGTCTTTACGGCGGGGAGGGGCAAGTAGGTGTTCGGCTTCCCCAGCCGGCTTGTCCCTTCCTCAAGGGGGCGGTCGGGTTGGTCGCCTCGCACTTGTTTGGGTGGTGCGGGCTTGAAAGCCTCATCATTGAATTGCGGCAACAATCTACGCTTGGGGTAACTCTTCGTTTGCCGTTCAAAGTCGTACCCCTCTTCGGCTGCTAGGACTTTCGTCCATCTGTCGTTGAGGGTGTCTTGTTCAACCTTGATCTATTGTTGCTTCTTCTTTAAGCTTCGAGCAGTGGCTATTAGCCGTTGCTTGAACCGATCATGTTCCAGTGGATCTTCTGGGACGATAAAATCTTCAGCCCCGAGGCTGACTTCTTCTTCTTCGGAGAGAGGCATGTAGTTGTTGTCTTCGGAGTCGTTGGGGTCCTCGGCGTTATGCTGACCTGTTTCCTCATCCAAGCCATCAGATTGGTGCTCGGGGGCGGGGTCGCTGAGGTCTCCCATGTTGTCCAGAGTGTCATCCTCTCTGTTGCCCGTGTTGCTTTCCCTGCCACATCGCCCTTTGGATCGTCGACGTTGTCTTCGGCGTTTGGGGGGCTCCTCTCCGGGTTTATCATTGTCCCTTCTGGGGGTGCCATCTCCGTTAGCACCATCACCGTCGTCCTTGGGGGTGTCCACCATGTAAACGTCATAGGTGGATGTGGTCGTCCATCGTCCGGTGACGGGAGGGGTGGCTCCAGTATGGGTCGTGGCCTCGCTGTCGTCATACATGTCATCGGCCTCCTCAGAGGCATAGTCGAGCATGTTGGTTAAATCCTTGATAGTGGCTACTAAGTGGGTGGTGGGTGGGACGTAAAATTCCCTATGGCCTACCTCAAGGCTCTGTTGAGCGTGAGCCAAGGACGGGTCATCGACAATAGTCATCGTCTGGATCCGATCGAGTGCTTCATTTAACAGAGCGAGGCTAACCGGATCGATGGAAGAGATTTATTTGGAGCTGACCTCCGTTGCGATGGTGGGGAGAGGTATGAGTCCAGCTAGGGCGAGATCCTGGTCTTCGGACATTGTACCTGTGTCGAAGCTCACCGCCGGATCTGTAACGAGTCCGGCTGGGGCTGCCTCCCAATCTTTGGGCGCCGAACTCCCGTTAGGGCTCAAAGTCGGATCCTCGACGGGGAGGAACGGTCCGTACGGAATTAATTTCTGGTCTTCGAACATAAGGGCCGCACCCAAGCTCGAAGCTGACAATGCGATAAGAGCTGATCCGGAGATCAGATCGGAAAGAGGCGACGAAGTTGAAGCTTTGGGAGCCGTGGTGGTTCCAGTTGAGGCAGAGAAACCGTTGAAGATCAGATTGCCCCGAGAGTCGGTGACCTATTCGAAGTTACCAAACCTGATCTGATGCTCGGGGGCAAAGCTGTCGACCGGGTTGAGATGACCGGCCGAGTCGGCATGCAAGATAACGCTACCGAACATGAAAAGTTGCCCGGGGACGAAGATGCCCCCGGTGCTAATGCCGTCTCTGATGATCAGGCGAGCCATCGACCCTTTGGCAATCAAACAGTGGAACTCTCAATGAAAGCACCAATGTCGGTGTCAAAATAGGCGGATCTCAAGTAGGGGGTCCTGAACTGTGGACCTTGGATCGATGGGGAACAGTGGACGTGGGACACGATGTTTACCCAGGTTCGGCCCTCTCTAAGAGGTAAAACCCAATGTACTGCTTGATTATATTGCTTGTGTATAAGGGGGTTACAGAGTAGATCTACCACGAGATCAGACGAACTAAACCCTAACTAGTAGGATGGGGGTTGTTCTTCTAGCCTCTACGGACTAAGCCCCCTGGTTTATATAGACACCAGGGGTGCTAGGGTTTACAGATAATTGGTTACATCATGGGAACTCTGGATCTTCCATCTTGACTTGGGGTGCACACCAAGGCACAAAAGGTCTTCGGTCCGGATACGGTGCGGCCCAATAGTCCAACCCATGTGAGATGAGTTGGCACCCCGAGGACCCACTAGTCCAGGACTCCCTCCCCCCCCCCCCTCGACCCACCTATCAGCCCCTTAGTGCACTTCTGTGTGCACTCTCTGGGTGCACATAGCAATTTTGGTTTTATTTTTGAATTAAAAATATTTTCAGAAAATGTTTAAAACTTTGAAAATTAATATAAAATAATCTGTAACTCAGATGAAAATAATTTATATATGAAAGTTTCTCAAAAAATATGACGAATCCGAATATGCCATCCGTTCATGTGTCACATGCCTCTAGAATAGCGAACATGGATCCATCCCCTCCGATTCATCTGTCCGAAAAAGGCCGAACGCTGGGAAAACATTCCCGGATGTTTTCCCTCTTCGACTGTATCACCTAGCACTGTGTTTAGTCACCTCTAGCACTGCATATTGCCATGTCATGCATCGTGATGCATCTGTTTGCTTTATATTTATTGTTTCTACCCCATCTTCTCTCCGGTAGACACTGAGACTAACGCCGCTGCTACCCAGTGCGACTACGGTGTTGATGACACCTACTTCTCGACAGAGCTTCCAGGCAAGCAAAACCACCTTGATCATTCCAATACCGCCTACTCTTTCCCTCTACTGCTTGCATTAGAGTAGAGTTACTGTTACTGTCTTATCGGTACTCCTATACTGCTACATACCCTGTCCTTGTTACTACTGTTGATACCTTTACCTGCTATCCTAAATGCTTAGTATAGGTTGCTAGTATTCCATCAGTGGCCCTACATCCTTGTCCGTCTGCCATGCTATACTATCGGATCGTGATCCCTTCGGGTGGTGATCACTGGTATATACTATATAATACTTTACTAAAGATATTGTTCGGATGTGGGGGGCTGAAGGGACAGGTGGTTCCATCCAGGTAGTGGTGCGCCTAGGTTCCCGACGGCCCCGAGTGATTCTTCATGGTGGAGCGACAGGGCAGGTTGAGACCACCTAGGAGAGAGGTGGGCCTGGTCCCTGGTTGGCATTCGCGGTTACATCAAAATACCACGCTTAATGAGATTGGGTATTTGATCTTAGTTGGTCATTAGCCTATACGCACTAACCACCATGCGGGAACAGATATGGGCACTCGGCGTCGTATGTATCACCCGAAGCTTTTCAGACGTCACAGTTGAGCGGCACGTGCCCGGGTGGTCCGCGTAAGCGCCTGCCTTGTATAAGGAGGTAGCCAGGACTGATCCCGGTCATCCTCGCAATGTGCAGGAGTGCAACAGGCGATGGGCCCAAGACCCCTGCGCACTTAGGATGTAGACCGGCGTGCTAACCTCTTTGGAGAGCCTAGGTAGGGCTACGACGTGTTGATCTTCCGAGGCCGGGCATGACCCAGGAAAGTCTGTCCGGCCAGAGTGATCGAACGTGTTGGGAAATGTGGTGCACCCCTGCAGGGAAGTTGATCTATTCGAATAGCCATGTCCATGGTAACAGGACGACTTGGAGTTGTATTCCAACCTCTTACAACTAAAACCGGATACTTAATAAAACACACTCAGACAAGTGACAGATACAACCCGGTGATCGCTCTCTCACAGGGTGACAAGGAGAGGATCTCCGGGTAGGATTATGCTATACGATGTTACTTACTACCATACCAGCTACTCTCTTCTACTGCTTCAAGATGGAGGTTGCCAGAAGCGTAGTCTTTGATAGGACTAGCTTCTCCCCCCTTATTTTGGCATTCTGTAGTTTAGTCCACAGATACTAACCCTTTATTGATACCGATGCATATGTAGTGTAGATCTGATGTAAGTCTTACCAGTACTTTGGATGAGTACTCACGATTGCTTTGCTACGTCTTTTCCCCCTATACCCGTTTGCTGCGATCAGATGTCGGAGCCCAGGAGCTAGCTGCCACCACGGACGACTACTACTACTACCCCGAGGGTGCCTACTACTATGTGGAGAGCGCCAACGACCAGGAGTAGTTAGGAGGCTCCGAGGCACGAGGCCTTGCCTTTTCGACCGATTCTACTTTTGTGCTACCTTCTTAAGGCAAACTGGTTTAACTTATGTGTGTACTCAGATATTGTTGCTTCCGCTAACTCGTTTGTATTCGAGCTGATGTATTCCAGCCCTTAAGGCCCCTGGCTTGTAATATAAAGCTTGTATGACTTTAAATTGTGTCTAGAGTTCTATTGTGATATCTTCCCATGAGTCCCTGATCTTGATCATACACATTTGCGTGTATGATTAGTGTATGACTGAATCGGGGGCGTCACACGGGAGCAGCGTCGGTCTCAAGGTCTACCGGAGGGAAGTGGGGGATGGACAATAAATACAAAGCAATCAAATGCATCATGATGCATGACATGTCAATATGTTGTGCTAGGGGTGACCTAACGCAGTGCTACACATTACAGATGAAGCGGGAAAATATCCGTGGATATTTCCCCGGCTTTGGGCATTTATCGGACAGACGATCCAGAGGGAAAGGTTCCATGTTTGCAGTGTTAGAGACATGTGACAGGTATGTGGATAGCATATTCGGATTCGTTACATTTTTCTGAGAAACTTTCATATATAAATTATTTTCATCTGAGTTATAGATTATTTTATATGATTTTTCAATGTTTAAAAGATTTTCTGAAAATTCCTCAGATTAATATTAATTTCTAAATTAAATAGCAAAATGCTATAAGCACCAAAACTGTACCCAGCTGTACAACACATAGGCTTACAGTGGGCCCAGTTGACTGGGTCAAGGGTCAAGTCACTAGAGGCTGACATGTGGGCCAGCCTGCTGACTCAGCAGGGCTTATCCAAAAGAATAGTGGGCTGGCCCCACATGTCATACACAACAGTGTTAAACAGTATTTAATTGTTAAACTTAAACTAATTAGTGGGTGGGCCCCAGGTGTCAGTGAGTAGTTTAGCTATTTTAAATATTTTAATTAGCCGGTTAACTAATCCTCTCGGGACCCACTGTCAGGGGCTATTAGGGGGTTCCGGTTAGTGGCTAATGATGCCACGTCACCAGATTAGCATCGGCGACGAGCTACTGGGCGGCGGCGATGCGGGACCTCACCGGAAAGGGTGCACAGGGGGTCGTTCGACACGCGGGTGGGTTCATTCGAGAGTTGGGACTCGCCCGCGTTGAATGGTGATCGCGACGCGGCTGGGGGTGGTCCATAGGGGTGACAGCGGCGAGCGGAGCGGCAGCGGCGCTCGGGCTCCATCCGAGGACAGGGTGGGAGCGGCCTAGGGGGCTTGCTACGGCCGGCGTTCGATTCCAGGGGCGCTCTGGAGCGCGTCCATCGCACGCGCGGGGGCTGGAGAGCCCGCGGAGCTCGTGAGCTGCGACCGTGGTGGACGGCGAGCTACAACCGTGGTGGAGCCAGCGCTAGAGGACGCGAGCGATGAAGAGAGGAGAGGGGAAGGGAGCAGAGGCTCACCGGGAGCCTGCATATGTGCAAACGTAGGCTCAAGGAAGGCTCGAGGCGGTGAATCGACGGCAACGACGATGGTGCACGAGGAGGAAGACGACGACGGAGCGGCGTTGCGGTGGCCTTTGGCTCGCGTTCGTTGACGTAGACGTGGCCGGCGCATCTTCCTGACACGGCAGAGAGGAACGGGGGCGGCGGTCGCCGCGGCGGTGGGAGGTGAATGGCGACGACAGCGTAGGCCGAGGGGGAAGGAAGAGGGGAGAGGCGATGGAGAGCGAGGGGGAGTGGGTGGGTGGATCTAGGGGCGACGAGGACGAGGCCGAGAGGGAGGCTTATCCCCTCGTCGGCGGGGCCGGCAAGGCGGTCCGGCAGTGACGGTGCGCCCTCGGTCGGTTCCCTGTAGCAAGGTTAAAGCCGACCGGGGAGGTGGGCTGGGCCGGCACTATGCTGCGGCTGGGCTGTGCCACAGTGCCACTTTTTCTTTTCCTTTTTCTTTTTTCATTTCCTTTTATGTTTTATTTTATTTCTTTTGTTTTGCACATATTTTTGTAGCAATATAATTTTGTAAAAAACTTGGTCCATAAATAGTGTTGCAAATTTAGACAATGTCACAAAAAGTTTGGGATTTATTTAAAATAGTTTGGATTTTTCATAATTTAGAAAAGCACTTAAAATATTGTTTTGGCATTGTTTTAATTGTTTTAGGGTATTTAAATATTTTATAAAATGTTGGTTTCTCCATGAAAATTACTTAGTGATTATTTGCAATATTATAAACATTTTGTCCTTGTGTTTGGTGAAATAATTTTTGGACTTTATATTTAAAATTTGAAAGTGAATTCAGAGGTGGAATTTGAAATGAGGTTTGAATCAAAGTGATCAAGCACTGTTTAGCAAAGTGTCTTAGCATAATCAGAGAGGGTTACTGTAGCTTATTACATGGGGGTGTTACAATCATCCTCTCCTCTACAAGGAAATATCAACGCAGCTCACAAGTAGCAGGAATAATTTCTGGCGCCGTTACCGGGGAGACATCATCAACATCTATGAAGTACCTACGCATAAACTTTCATCTCCTTTCATTTACTTTATTTGCCATTTGCCTCTCATTTTCATCTCCCCCACTTCTAAAAAGTTTTTTACAAAAAAAATTACAAAAATATTTTTCGTTGCCATTTTGTTTGTTTGCTTCTTTGCTTGTTCGTTATCTTATCTGCGTAGTCACTATGTCCCAAGAAAATACAAAATTGTGTGATTTTTCCAATACTAATAATAATGATTTTATTAGTACTCTGATCGCTCCTCCCGCCACTAGTGCGGAGTCTTATGATATTAATGTCGCTTTGTTGAATCTTGTTATGAAAGAACAATTTTCCAGTAGTCCTAATGAAGATGCCGTGTCCCATCTAAACACGTTCGTAGAATTGTGTGATATGCAAAAGAAAATGGATGTGGACAATGATATTGTTAAACTAAAGTTATTCCCATTCTCTTTGCGGGATCATGCAAAAAATTGGTTTTCATCTTTGCCACGAAATAGTATTGATTCTTGGAATAAGTGCAAAGATGCTTTTATTACTAAGTATTTTCCTCCCGCGAAAATTATTTCCCTTAGAAATCAAATTATGAATTTCAAGCAACTTGAGCATGAACATGTTGCACAATCTTGGGAAAGGATGAAGTTAATGATAAGAAATTGCCCCACTCATGGTTTGAATTTATGGATGATCATACAAAAAATTTATGCGGGGTTGAATTTTGTCTCTGGAAATCTTTTACATTCCGCCGCGGGTGGTAGTTTTATGGAAATTACATTAGGAGAAGCTACTAAATTGCTTGACAATATTATGGCAAATTATTCACAATGGCATATTGAAAGAGCTCCTACTAGTAAAAAGGTAAATTCAGTTGAAGAAATTAGTACTTTGAGTGATAAAGTTGATATGCTTATGAAATTGGTTGCTAGTAAAAATGCTCCTATTGATCCCAATGATGTGCCTTTGTCTACCTTGATTGAGCAAAATAATGATCCCGTAGATGTGAATTTTGTCTCGCGAAACAATTTTAATAACAACGCTTATAGAGGTAATTTTAATCCTAGGTCGTTCCCTGGAAATTCCTCTAATAATTATGGCAATTCCTATGGTAATTATAATAATTATAGGATGCCCTCTGATCTTGAGAATAATATCAAAGAATTTATTAATTCGCAAAAAGTTTTCAACACTACGATAGAGGAAAAATTAAATAAACTTGATGATGTGTCTAGGAGCATTGATGGAATTATTCATGATGTGGAAAATCCTAAGGCTAAAATTTTGCCACCCAACGTTGATATTAATGAGTCAATTAAATCTTTATATGTCTCCATGGATGAGATTAAGAAAAGAACCACTATGCTAAGAGCTAAATAAGAATTTTTAGAGAAAGTGTTTCCGCCTGATTTTTTTGTAGTAATGATGAGGATATTAAAATGATTGGTATTTCCTCTATTGAATCCTTGTTTAGTAATGTTAAAATTGATGAAAAAGGGACTGAATAAGAGTCAACTTTAGCTCGAATGCGTCCCCATAATTCGGAGGGTGAAAAAATTGATTAAAGTGGGTGGAGAGGTAAAAACTTTAACTAGTGATGTGCCCACTCTCTTGGATTACAAAGACTTTAATTATTATAGTTGCTCTTTGATTGAATGCATTTCTTTGTTACAATCCATGTTGAATTCACCCAACACTTATGAGCAAAACAAGGCTTTTACTAAACATATTGTAGAAGCAACGATGAAAGCTTTAGAAGAAAAATTAGAACTAGAGATTTCAATTCCTAGAAAACTATATGATGATGGGAACCTACCATTAAAATTAAGATTAAAAATTATGAGTGTAATGCTCTATGTGATTTAGGTGCTAGCGTTTCCACAATACCAAAATCTCTATGTGATGTGCTAGGTTTTACCAATATGGATGAATGTTCTCTTGATTTGCACTTGGTTGATTCTACTATAAAAAAACCTTGGGTAGAATTAATGATGTTCTTATTCTTGCAAATATAAATTATGTACCCATTGATTTTATTGTGCTTGATATTGATTGCAATCCATATTGTCCCATAATACTTGGTAGACCATTTTTACGAACAACAGGTATCGTCATTGACATGAAAGAAGGGAATATAAAATTTCAGTTTCCATTAAAGAAGGGTATGGAACACTTCCCTAAAACTAGAGTTAAGCCACCATATGAATCAACCATGAGGGCTACCTATGGAACTAAAACCAAAGATGACAATACTTGAAACTATGCATTATGCCTAGCTAGGGGCATAAAACAATAGCGCTTGTTGGGAGGCAACCATATAGTTATCTTAATTTTCTTGTTTAATTTTCTTTTTTTCAATAAGCACACAATTATGATACTGTTATGCTTGTGATTTTTATGTTTTAATTAGTTTTTGTGTCAAGCAAAGCCTTTAGGATGGTTCAGATGATAGTTGACTTGATTCTGTGAAAAAACTTAAACTTTTGTGCCCAGTTCTGGAATTTTGTAAATTCACAGAAACATGCTTTTGCTCTGAACTTTTTAAACACAAATTGCGTTTTAATACGTCTCACTATTCTAATTTTTTAGAAGAAATGGCCTTTATTATTTCTTTTTATGGGGTTAATAAATATTAACCACATAATTGATATACAAATTGTCCATGTTGTCCTAATTTTTCATAATTTTTAGAGTTACAGAAGTATGGTCAATGTTAAGATTACAACAGACTATTCTATTTTTGATATATTCTATTTTTGTTGCATTGTTTGTTTATTTTGATGAATCTATGGCTTGTATTGGGAGGTATAAACCATGGTAAAGTTAGAATACAGTAGGTATAATGCAATAACAAAACATGAATGGGTTTGCAACAGTACTTAAAGTGGTGATTTGCTTTATTATAGTAACGGATCTCACGAAGGTTTTGTTAAGTTTTGTGTGATTGAAGTTTTCATGTTTTGGGTGAGATCACGATGGATGAAGGAATAAGGAGTGGCAAGAGCCTAAGCATGGGGATGCCCGAGGCACCCCAAGGTAATATTCAAGGACTCCCAAGCAACTAAGCTTGGGGATGCCCCAGAAGGCATCCCCTCTTTCTTCTAACAACCATCGGTTATTTTACTTGGAGCTATATTTTTATTCATCACATGTCATGAGTTTTGCTTGGAGCATCATGTATTATATGAGTCTTTGCTTGTTATGCTTTTTAGTTTGTCACAATCATCCTTGATGGACACACCTATTTGAGAGAGCCACGCGTTTATCATGATTTGTTAAAATGCTCTATATGCTTCACTTAAAAAAATTAGCAATGCAGTTGCTCTAGTGCTTCACTTAAATCTTTTTTAGCACGATGGTTATTATATTTTAAATAAATATTTGCATTCTCATGCTTCACTTATATCTTTTTGAGAGTTGATAATAGTAATGGTAATTTGCACAAGATATGCATTTAGTCCCAATGTGATGAATATCCAGGAAGGATATAATAAAACTTTCATGAAGATCATTGGATGTGATAAGTTTGATTCCTGGCAATAGTTTTGTGATATGAAGATGATAATATGTGAGTCATGTTGGTGAGTAATTATGCTTTAGTAAGAATATTTGTGTTAAGGTTTGTGATTCCCTATGCATGCACGAAAGTCAATAGTCATGCAACAAAGTTACATCCTTCTTTTCGTGCATTATTTAGTGTTAGTTATGTTCAATGCATGTTTATGACCGTTTTTGTTTTTTGGTTGGTCGCTTCTCAACCTATTTGCTAGCCTTCATTTATACTAAGCGGGAATACTGCTTGTGCATCCAAACTCTTAAACCCAAAGTTGTGCCAAATGAGTCCACCATACCTACCTATATGCGGTATTTCCATGCCGTCCTAAGTAATTTTGCATGTGCCAACTCTAATTATTCAAAATAAATTTCTGTTTTGTGTGCCCGTACCGCTCATGTGGCGGCAGGGGGTGGCCGATATCTTCCATTTTAGGTGGGTTATTCTCATGATGAGTGTTTATTCATTTGTCACTTCACGAGAGTGTGGCAGGTATTAGGGATGCCCAGTCCCGAAATGAAAAAAAGTAATATGATAATAATAAATTCCTTGGAAAGTGTTGGTATGGAAGGCACCCGTGGATACGGCCAGCCATGGCTTGTGAAAAGAAAGGTGGGAAAGAAATAAATTTTATTTTTTATTTGGGAACCGCCTATGATTTGTCTAGCATGGAAGATGTTGGGAACTCTCGGTCGTAGCGTTGACAGGAAAAGCATGCCTCTCAAAATATTTTTTATCTCTAATTTAAGCTTTGAGCTTTAGCACCTCTGTAAATCTCTGCTTCCCTATATGAAGGGCCTATCTATTTACTTTTATGCAATTTTTATTTTTATTTTGAGTCTCCATCTTCTCTTATAAAGCACCAACTAGGGAACACTATTGTCATGCTTGTGCATTGGGTGTAGCTAATATTTGAGTGTGTTTCATGGTTGGATCAATGATTGAGCATAATGGGCTAGGGATAACTTTCTTTAGCGTTGATATTTTGAAAGACATGGTTGCTTGTTAATATGCTTCAGTATTGATGTTTTCATGTCAAATTATAGACTATTGCTTCAAATCACTCAAACTATAATGTCCATGCAACAAAAGAGAAAGATTATATGATGAATATGATAGGTAGCATTCCACATCAAAAATTCTGTTTTCATCATTTACCTACTCGAGGACGAGCAGGAATTAAGCTTGGGGATGCTTGATACGTCTCCAATGTATCTATAATTTTTTATTGTTCCATGCTATTATAGTATCAATCTTGGATGTTTTATATTCATTTACAAGCAACTTTATATCATTTTTTGGGACTAACCTATTAACTTAGTGCCCAGTGCCAGTTGCTGTTTCTTTTTTATGTTTTTGGCTTTTCAGGAAATCAATATCAAACGAAGGCCAAACGGAGAAAAAACTTTGGATTAATTTTTTCTGGACCAGAAGAGACCCTAGAAGGTTCGAGAGAAGGCCAGAAGATCCACGAGGGAGCGACAGTCCCTGGGGCATGTGGGACCCTCGTGGCACCTCCAACCCTAATTCCACCTGTATCTTAACCTAATAATAAAAGGCCTATTGCTTCTTCCTCCTTAATTTTGGTCCATCATTACGAAGATTTTCGTCCGTCCGTCGTTGCAGGATTTTCGTACATCGTAAAAAACAGTTCAGCCTTTTATTCTGTCCATCTAGCGTACATGGTCCCTTGGACCTCTAGCCGTCCGTCAGCGGCGTGGGTTGTGGCCCAACAACGTAGATGGACCTGCTTGGGCCTCTGGCCGTCCATCAACAACGAATCCGGCAAAAATTGTTGCTGCTTTCAGAGATCGAACTCACCACATGCCATCAATTTTCCTTACGTAGACCCAACTGGTCTAAATCAGGCTTGTGTAAATAAAAGAGATTTCATATATATTGTATAGTACCACCTCGCTTCTTTGCATCTAATTTCACCAATTTATATATGAGTACAAGTTGAAATCAATAAGCACCTTGAGATTAATAAGGAGAGGGTAATGAGGGAATTCCGGTAATGAGTGGGCCAAAATTAATTGAGAGACACAGAGAGATCGAGGCATTCATGGAGGAAACAGTGGGAAAGAACTTGGCCGAAGCCACGCCGATTAAATCAAGGAGGGATTAGTGGGAAAGAATCATGCGATTAAATCGGCCATTCATGGAGGGATTAGTGTGAGAAAATTATGAGATTAAATCGGCTGATGGACAATGGCCACCTCATTCATGGAGGGATTATAGCCACGCTGCTCTTGTGGCCAATTAAATCAGAATTAATTGAGTCCACAAATTAATGGGAGAGAGAGGGATTCCTTGATGAACATGAAGACGTCATTAAATTAGTGAATTGGTCAGCATTGTGTGATTTTTCACTCGATGGTACTTGATTTTCTCATATCGTACTGACTAAAGAATATTCTGATTATGTTAATTCTCGGACCACTTCTCGAGCAAATATACACACTAACTATTCACTTTTAATATAATTTTGGTAGGGTTTTTTTCATATTATTGATAAAACACATATAATTTCCCAGAAAAAAGACCACACATACAATACATATGGACTCAATATTTTTGATAAAAAATTGTAGGTGTCTACTATCCGACTATCACGTTGGACGTCAAGGAGACCGTGGTGCACGGCACCTGTTTCAACTACAGCCGGGGTTCCGCCCATTCAGGCCGACACCATCGAGGTAGAGGTCATAATCATGGATTGCTACAGACGACTTATCCGATACCAGGCACCCCATCTCGCTCATTCTGTCAATCGCATACCTAGCATGGAGATCACATTTGCGCTCGCAAAGTTTTCGGGTTTTGCGTGGAAACTGGAATTTCATCAACTGGTCACATTGTTGTATAACTTTCCTAACATTCAAAGAATAATTCAAAAATTCACAGCCAATAGGCCATGCGTTGTCTACCTACTACAGCCTTAACGTGGTTAGCACATTTTCTACTATGACGAATCTTAACACGGTTCATCATCCATTCACCAGGAGGGCCTTGACTTCCTTCACTACTTATAAGTTGAGCCGTTTAACTACTTCCCGGTAATTGGTGATTTAGTTCGGACAATGCATGCATCAAGTTTAACAGAGACTGGTGTTGAATAGATGGATAAGTTGGCCACAATTTATGATGGTAGCAAAGATTAGAGTTGACAGCATGGATGAGTCGGGCGTGCAAGATTTTGTTTCTCTCATTGCAACACACGGGCATATTTGTTACTATAGTGCATTGCAATGGGAGACGACATAGCTTTTATTTCAATGAGATGGATTGATGGCGCATAATTAAATGAGGACGCATCAATTCAAGGATAATTCAAGGAGATGACATTAACAAGGACGGACTGGTCATGAGATTTAAACTCGTAATTTTAAGGGTTTCACGGGCGCATAAATTTGAAGAAGAAGAAACTTGCGGGGAGTGAAAGAATTAACGCCCAACGAAGCATGCAAGATGGAGCGAGTACGACCCTTAAAAAATCTAATGGTTCTGCTGCATTTTGATTATTATGGATAATATGATCGGACTTGTCATACAAAAATCATAACACAAAGTATCGTATATATGATTCTTAATGTGAGGCTGGTATATATTTGTGCTAAACCTTGGCCTCCGCTTCTTTGCTGCCGCCGGGTTGCATCGACTAAATGTTGTCGTGCCGTGATGTTGAACTTTTTGGTGAACACGTCAAGTACATCTCCCGTTGCAATGCACGGGCATATGTGCTAGTAAATACTCAAATATTCCCCTGACATTAGAGAGCCACCCGAAATACTTTTTTCGTCGCTGCAAGTTTCTGTTCACGTGAGATCCCATCTGGAGGCCTCCGTCGGCACTCCGCCGGAGGGGGGTTGATCACGGAGGGGCTCTACATCAACCTTGCTGCCCTTCCGATGATGCATGAATAGTTTACCACAGATCTACGAGTCCATAGTTAGTAGCTAGATGGCTTCTTCTCTCTCTGTCGGGGCACGACACCTATGGGATCCCGAGAGACCCCTTTACGATTCGGCGGGGGGAGAGGTACACGCAAAGAGCAGAACCGGTGACCGACGCGTGAGGTTTTTACCCAGGTTCGGGCCGCTGATCAGTGTAAAACCCTACTCCTGCTTTGTGTTCTTATTGATGTTCTTTAGCCCAGCCTTCAGGAGCGCTCGCAATGAACAGTACGTTCAAAGAGCAGCTACGCATGCAGAATGGGCCGGAAGTTCTCCTCCCCTGTAGCAGTTGCCTTGGGCCTCCTTTTATATGCTCAAAGGGGTCTCCACAGTGGCAAAATGTACATACATTGAGGTGTAAAGTAGCTACAGGGTATCATACCTAACCCCTGACGAATTAGGACAGGCACATTTAATGCACCGTGAGGTGTCCGTTTAGGTGTCCTCACTTTCTTGGGGATGGAAAAAGGGGCCATCCCATCAGCACCGCTTAAGCTCTCCTCCACTGGCGCGCCGCCACGCATCCATGGAAGGAGCCAGAATGTCAGACTCGTCACTGTGCCGAAGCGGTGGCATAGTGACAGAACCTCGCCAGGCGCCGAAACTTGCTGGGCGCCAAGCCTTGCCGGGCACCGAGCCTTGCCGGACGCCGATCCTTGCCGGGCTCCTCAAGCCACCCCGGCAAGGGTCTTGCCGGGGAGGCTGGCCTTCGGTTTCCAACTTTGTTTATTTGCTGATTCTCAGATCTCTGACTTGATGATTCCCTTGATGACTTAAATCGACCTCGAGCTGATCCCGGCAAGCCTCGCTGCGAGGACGGCTACAACTGCCCGTGCACAAGTAAAGGGGTACTAGTGGCCCAATACTTAGTACACCGACAGGAGCCCCCGGGCCTGGGCCATACACGAGTGCGAGGCATTGTTGGGCTAGGCCCAAACAGTGCACGGGCACGCGTGGCAGGGAATTAACTGCTCGCAAAGATCTTGTTTTACTGTGCCTCCACTACGCGTATGGAGCGTGCGATGTGAGAAGCGTGCCAAAAAGGCTGCAAACTGTTTCGCGCCCATAGAGGCGCATTCATATTGGGGGATAAACAAGGTGGCCCCGCTCCTTCCCCATTAAAAGGAGAAGTCGTGGAGGCGCAAACCTATTCACCCCCCTCTTCTTCCCAATCTGGCCATCGCCATCGCCTTCCTCTGCTCGAGCTCAGAGTGAAACCTTTCTTCTCTTCTGCTCACTGCTCCTGCGCTCGTTCCGTCCTCCAGCTTCCATCTCCACAGCCGCCATGCCGCCTAAGACTAGCAAAGGCAAGGGCACGGACAAAGAGGCGAAAGCCGAAGTTCCAGAAAGCGAGTTGGTGAAGATGCGGAAGAGGCTCGTCGTCTTCCCTCCGACGCTTGACACCGAAACCTTGAAGGGACGATACCAATGCATGTGGGCGAAGGGAACACAAGCCCACCCCGCCACACGTGTCATCCCAGGTGCTAATTCCAAAGGCGGATCGGACAGATACCCCTTCTTCACTGCGTACTTTTATTGCGGGCTCTGTCCACCTTTTCCGATTTCTTCAATGACATCATGTATACATACGGCTTCCGCCTTCTTGACTTCACGCCGAATGCCGTATTTTGCATGTCGATCTTTGCCCATCTTTGTGAAAATTTTGCCGGCGTGATCCCCAATTCTGCTCTTTTCCGCCACTATTTCTATCCTCGAATCCAAAAAGGAGAGGCTCTCTCTGGATCTATTGCTTGGATTCCAAGGGCCTGGAACAAAGAGATATACCCAGATGGAGTTTACCGCGAAAAGTGGGATGAGTGGCGTGCCGAATGGTGCTGCATCCAGGAAGCAGATCCTCATCCTTTTTGCCATCCCCGGCGACAGAAGGTGGTCCGCGGCAAGGATTGGGGCAATCTCGCCGCAGAAGACGAGAAGCTCACAATCGCCACTACCAGAATCCTCCGCTTGAAGGCTGCCGGGCTGACAATGGAGATGATCGGCTTCGACTTCCTCCGCCGCCGCATCGCCCCTCTGCAGAATAGGGGAAGGCCAGCCTGGGAGTATAAGAACGCAGCGGATGTCATGAGGCTGCGCCCCGCGCTGAACAACAACTTGACTGTTATGCAGCTTGGCGCTCTCCGCCGGAAGTTATTCCAGCGCGAAGACAAGCACCGGCTGTCGGCAAGGATCGTCCCTTTGTGCAACAACTCTGCGCTGGGGTCGATCATTGCTTTCTTGCCGATGTTCAACGCCCACGGCCTTGACCCGACCTGGGTCGAGCCAAGCGAGGAAGAAGCGCAGAAATTCTTCGACAATCTGACGGTAAAGCCTGTCCGGCAGGAGCCAGATCTTATTCGCGCCACCACGGATCAGGAGGTAGCATACATCGCTACCAGAGTGGAGGAAGCGAATCTTGCCGCGGAGGCCGGCAGCGTTGGCTTCACAGAGTGGGAAACCAGCGAGGCAGAGGTGGTGGTGGAGGCGAAGCCTGCCGGGGAGGACGAGGTTGCCGGGGAGGAGAGCGGCGCAGCCGCTGAAATCTCGTCCGGCGAGGACTCAGTCGAAGAAGAAGAGACGCGAGAAGAGCCCCCTCCCCCGAAGAAGAAGGCGAAGCGTGTTCTTCGGAAGGCCGCGTCTGACATCCCGGCAAGCCAGCCCTCTTCGAGCGGCGAAGCCCCCGGCAAGAAAGTGGCCGGCAAGACCGGACTGCGGCAGGGGGCCCGTCAACAGCCTGCACGGCGTGCGAGGCCCGCCCCAGCGGCCACTGCTGGGGCGGCAGGAGGGTCTCGCACCACTGCACCGGAAGCTGCCCCGGCGCCTGCCGCAGCCAAGCGGCCTAGGACTCCTCCTCCGCCTCCCCACCCAGACACCGCAACGGAGGTCGAATTCGACATCTCCGGCTTTAGTCCAGAGCGAGAGGAAGAAGAGTAAGTACTTTGCCACAGCTTTTACCTTCCAATCTTGCATCAATCTTTACTGATTTGCTTGTATTGCTTCTGTAGTGACACAGAAACCTTGCTGGAGAAGATGGCGAAGAGGCCAAGGACTTCTACGGGCGACGAGCCCCCGGCAGGCTCCACTAGCGTGCCAGAGACCGTCATCGTGAGCCCGGAGCCTAGTCCTCAACGCAGCCCCCAGCGTAAGTTTATTGTCTCTTTTTCTGTTGGCTGGTGTCGAGGCTTCCATTCTTGTCGCTGATATCTTCGGGTCCGCAGGAGAAGAACGGCAACAAGGAGAGGATTGCCCCATTGTGCCTCCTTCATCGTCCGCTCCGCCCACAAGCACATCTCCGGCAAGAGATCCTGCCGACGAGCCCGTCCAGATTGAGGAGGAGCCGACAAGCACGGACTCCGGCAACCCACCCCCGGCAACCGGAGTTGCCGGGAGAGGCGAAGCTACCTCTCGACAGCCCGACGCAGGTACTCGATCGCCTCAAAGTGCTAGTTATTCTTTTCCCCTTACTTCTTTATGTTTGATCACTTCAAAATTTAAAAACTCGATCTTATTCTGACCTTCTCCTTCTCCCTTCAGAGTTCTCTGAGATGGAACATATGGACGTCGACGCCGTCATCGAGGAGACCGCCAGGGGTGCTGCTGCCGAAGCAGACAGGATCACTGCCAGCGAGGCCACCAAGGATGATGTTGCCGGGGTCGGTGATGCTCTTGACGGGGAGGCCGCCAAGACAGCACGAAAGGAAATCACGAAAGAACCTACTGAAGAGGGCGACAGGGAGGCTGGGGACCATACTGACGGCATCCCTGCCGCAGGAGCGCCAGGCGCTGCATCGGCCATGGAGCCCCCTGCCACTGGTGAGGCGGCCACTGAAGACCAGCCATCAACATCTGACGAGCCCTCATCCAGCAAGTATCTCAAAGTTGGCGAAAACCTATTCATCAACCTGCCAGGGACGGCAAGCACCGAGGCACCAGCCGAAGGAGAAATTTTTGAGGAAATTATTACCACTGCCGGGCTCGAAGTTGTTGACGATCCCAGTGCTAGCAGTGGCAAGTCTGAAGAGGATCAGCTCCTTCAGGCCATGGGCAAAAACTTCCGCAAACTCCAGGCTCTCCATCGTGCCCGAGAAGAGAAAGCGGACTCCAGAATGGCAGTTGTCGAGGCAGCCGAAGCGGAGTTTCGAAGGCGCGTCGCACAAATGCAAATCTGGCACGCCGAGGCCCTTCAAGAGCTAGTTGACGGTCGAGAACAAGTGAGCCAGCAATGGAACGAGGTCCTCCTGAAGCAATCAGATATGGAGAAAGCCCATGATGAAGCTATTCAAAGGATCGCTGCCGAAGATGCTCTCCTGACGGGGCGCCGCGTTGCTCTTGACGCTTTCGAAGAAGATCTCACCGCACATGAGCAGGCGCTCGCCGCCAAGCTTCGTAGCAAGGATGAAGACATTGAAAATCTTGTCGCGCGGCGGACCCAGGAGCTGGAGCAGAAGCACAAGGAGGCGCTCGAAGCTCTAACTGCAAGTCACGCCGGCAAGCTCAAGGAGGCCGTCGATGCTGCCGAAGCTGCAGAGGCCGCCAAGAACGAGCTGAGCGACAAAGTGAAGAGGCTGGAGACGGATCTCGACGAGCATGGCAAGGAGCTCTCGACGCTCAAGGGGGACAGGGAAAAAACCCTCCACTCCTTGGCGGAGATGCAAGTCGCCCTGTCCGGCAAGACCAAGCAGCTTTCCTCTGCGGCTGATGATATTGCGGTTCTAGAGCTGAAGCTGACCACGCTGCAGAAATCCCTCGAGGCCGGCAGGGCCTGTGAGAAGGCTCTACTCAAGGATCTCCAAGGAGAGAGGAACCTGCTCAAGAGCACTGCCGCTGCCCAGGCTGATTATGAAAAGGGAGTGGAGATCTGGACTGGCCGTCTCATCGCCACCGCGGAGAAGCTTACCGCAGAACTGTCAACCATGGGCTTGTCGAACTTCAGATATTCTTCCGAGGAAAGAATATCTCCAAGCGCCAGGTTGACGATGTTCTTTGAAAACATCATCAACGCGTTGAGGGCGCTCCAATCCAACCGGGTGACCCAACTGGCGAACGAGACTCGCCGGCTTTGCCGGGCCGTCCTTCGCAAGGTGCTCCTCAAGGTGGTGCACAGCAATCCCGGCATCGATCTCTCCAGCGCACTCGGCCACCTGCCAAAGGATGCAAATGTTGAGGCGCTTGAGAAGTGCATCGCGCCGATCCTTGAGAAGGTGGACTCCATCAAAAGGATCGAAGGCCAGCGCAGGGATTGAGTGCTTCCCTTTTATTCTTGCCGCCACCATCTCATGTAGAAGACAGTTAAGTCTCGAGTTAGGACTGCGGCAACTCATGGATGTAATACAATTTAACTATGTTTAGGCTCATGCTAGCTACTTTCCTTGTCTGATTCCTTTATGTATGGAGTTCATCCTACGCCTACTGAAAAACTTGCCGGCGTGCAACCTGCCGCGAGCGCTGGGTGCGGGACTTCAGCAGCCTGCTGGAGGTGCAGCGGCCGGCAAGACTCCTTGGCGCTCTCAGTGCAGCCACTTAAATCGTTGAGCGGACTCGAAACAAAATAAGGGCGCGACTGATTACAACAAGGGTTCCTTCGTGTGCAGATTTTCCATACAAGGGTCGGAATCGTCCAAGGAACTAACTTGGCAATAAAAAGAAAAACTTGCTCTGAATTTTTAGGACTTAGCTTTCTGTCTTTGTCCTTCCTCCGGCAAGCATATGATTCCGAACGTCACCAACTGGTATTCATGTCTCCCTTCCTCCCCCGGCAAATGTGCGCGCGAGGAATCCTTCTGTTGGAACGCCATCCTCGGTCTCCAGGCGGACAGCGCCAGGCCTGGTGACTCGTACTACCCGATAAGGGCCTTCCCACTTTGGCGTCAACTTGTTTGAATTCTTGGCGGACTGAATCCGTCGAAGAACAAGGTCGCCTTCCTCAAGGCTTCGGGCATGAATTTTGCGGCTATGATAGCGGCGCAAAGCTTGCTGGTAGCGTGCAGCTCGCACAGCAGCCTGAAACGATTCTCCTCAAGGAGCACAGCATCATCTTGCCGCAGTTGCTCTTGCTCGAGCTCATCATAAGCGAGCACTCGAGGAGATCCGTATATGAGTTCCGTGGGGAGAACTGCTTCCGCTCCATACACTAGAGCGAAGGGCGTCTGGCCGGTGGCTCGATTTGGTGTCGTTCTGATTGACCAAAGAACCGCCGGCAACTCATCAATCCAGCGTCTTCCGCACTTTTTTAGCCTGTCAAAAGTTCTGGTCCTAAGACCGCGCAGCACTTCAGCATTGGCCCTCTTCGCTTGGCCATTGCTTCTCGGGTGAGCAACAGAGGCAAAACAAATCTTGCCGCCAAGGTCTTGGACATACTGCATGAAGGTGCGACTTGTGAACTGCGTGCCGTTGTCGGTGATGATCCTGTTAGGCACACCGAAGCGGCAAACAATTCCTTTGAAGAACTTGACAGCCGACTGCGCTGTCACCTTCCTCACTGCTTCCACCTCCGGCCACTTTGTGAACTTGTCGGTGGCAACGTACAAGTACTCAAAGCCCCCGGCAGCACGGGGGAAGGGGCCCAGTATGTCGAGCCCCCAGACCGAAAATGGCCAGGAGAGAGGGATTGTTTGAAGAGCTTGAGCTGGCTGATGTAATTTCTTCGAATGAAACTGGCACGCTTCACACCTGGTTACTAGTGCAGTCGCATCCTGGAGGGCGGTGGGCCAAAAGAAACCTTGCCGGAATGCTTTCCCGGCAAGCGCTCTTGACCCTATGTGAGAGCCACACATGCCCCCATGTATCTCTGCCAACAGCTCTAGTCCATCCTCCCGAGGAATGCACTTCAATTTTACACCGTTTGGTCTCTTTCTGTACAGGACGTCACCGACGAACTTGTACATAACAGACAGATGGGCTACTCTCTCCGCTTCTTCTTGTTCCTCAGGGAGTTCACCTGTCTGAAGGAAATGGACAATGTGCTGCGCCCATGCTGGAGCCTGAGGCTCGACGGCTAGGACTAAAGGCATCTCCTCCGCCGGGGGGACGTTTGTCTCGACAGCAAGGGCCTGAGGCCCTGCCGGAGCCTGTTGTTCCCCAGCAGGCGTGTCGATCCCGGCAACTTCCTTGCCGGCGGCTCCGGGGAGCTCTGCCGGGAAGTACTGGCCAGAGTTCAACTTTCTTCTCTTTTCTTGCCGCGTCGATGGCGCCACGGATGGTTGAGTCAATTGGAGCACAAAAGTTCCTGGTTCCACAGGCAACTTGAGGGCAGCACGCTTTGACAGGTCGTCAGCAACGCTGTTCTCGGCACGAGGAACGTGCTCCATTTGCAGACTGTCAAAGCGCTCTTCCAATTTCCTCACTTCATCTACGTAGGCTTGCATCAACGGACTTTGATAGTTCTTGTTGACCTGCTTGACGACAAGCTGTGAATCACCTTTGATAATGAGCTTTCTGATACCAAGGTCTGCCGCGATCCTGAGACCGGCAAGCAAACCTTCGTACTCTGCAGTGTTATTGGTTGAACTCTCCCGGGGAAAATGCATTTGGACTACATACTTGAGGTGCTCTCTGGTGGGTGCGACAAGCAGCACACCAGCACCGGCGCCTTGCAGCGAAAAAGCCCCGTCAAAGTACATAACCCATTGCTGATCGGTTTCCTTGCCGGGGAGACTTGTTTCTTGAACTTCTTCATCTGGCGTCGGGGTCCATTCTGCAATGAACTCCGCCAAGGCCCTGCTCTAAATTGTGGAAGTACTTTCAAACTTAAGACCAAAGCTGGACAGTTCCAACGCCCACTCCACGATCCTGCCGGTTGCCTCCGGATTTTGCAAAATCGGTTGCAACGGAAAGCGAGTGACGACGGTGATCTCATGTGCTTGAAAATAATGGCGCAGCTTCCTTGAGGCCATATGGAGGCCGAAAAGCAACTTCTGCACACCAGAATATCGTGATCTAGCCCCTTGTAAAAGAGAGCTAACAAAATAAATTGGGCGCTGCACCACCTTTTTCTTCTGCACGGGCTCTTCTGTTTGCACAGATCCTGTCTTGCTGGGATCATCCCTTGCCGGGGAAGATCTTGCCGCGCCATCTGGCGGTCCTGCCGCTGATGTTGCCTCCTCATCAGCTTCCCTCTGTGCCACCAGCGCAGCACTAACCACTTGATTTGTTGCCGCCAAATACAGCAGCAACGGCTCTTGTGGTTTAGGCGCGACTAGCGTCGGCGGAGAAGAAAGGTATTTCTTCAAATCTTGCAGCGCTGCCTCCGCTTCCGGAGTCCATTTCATTGGACCTGCCTTCTTCAAAATTTTGAAGAAGGGCAGGGCGCGCTCAGCAGATTTGGAAATAAACCTGCTTAGAGCAGCAACACAGTCGGCAAGACGACGCACATCCTTGACGCGTCTCGGAGCTTCAATTTGCTCAATTGCTTTGTTCTTGTCGGGGTTCGCTTCGATTCCCCGGCAAGATACAAAGAATCCGAGGAGCTTGCCGGAAGGAACACCGAACACGCACTTCTCAGGATTGAGCTTCAAGTTGATCTTGCGCAAGTTCGCAAATGTTTCTTCTAAGTCTTGAATGAGCGTTGCTTTATCCTTAGTTTTGACCACTATATCATCCATATACGCCTCCATATTTCTATGGAGTTGTGGCTCAAAACCAATCTGGATTGCTCTGGCAAATGTTGAACCAGCACTTTTCAACCCGAAAGGCATTCGTATAAAGCAATACGTACCACATGGGGTGATAAAGGCGGTCTTCTCTTCATCTTCCTTTGCCATAAAAATCTGATGATACCCTGAATAGGCATCAAGGAAGGACAGGAGATCACAACCAGCGGTGGCATCCACAATCTGGTCGATGTGCGGCAAGGGAAAAGGATCTTTTGGACAAGCTTTATTGATATCTGTGTAATCGATACAAAGCCTCCATTTCCCGTTCGCTTTCCGCACTACAACCGGATTGGCCAGCCAGGTTGGATGAAGCACTCCTTTGACCAGTCCTGCCGCCTCCAGCTTCTTAATTTCTTCGGCAATTAATTCTTGCCGCTCCAAGGCCTGTTTCCTCACCCTTTGCTTGACGGGCCGCGCATGAGGACAGACAGCAAGGTGGTGCTCAATTACTTTCCTGGGAATGCCGGGGATGTCAGACGGTTGCCATGCAAACACGTCGACATTCGCCCGCAGGAAAGCAACGAGCGCGCTTTCCTATTTGTCATCTAGGGTGGAACTTATGGTGAAAGTTCCCCCCGTTCCGTCCCCCCTGGCAGGCACCTTCTTAGTTTCCGGCGGGGCAGCCTTGGACTTCTTGTTCTTGCCGGTGGAACTCTCTGGTACGTCCTCGACGGAAGCGCAGCACTCCGAGGAGGTGCGCTTGCCGGAGTTCGCGCCAAGGTTCCTGCCGGTCTTCTTCTTCTCTCCGGGAGTTCCAGCGGCAGGAGCAGGTGCTGCAACTACTTCCCGGTAAAGTTGGTCG
The DNA here is from genome assembly GCA_011799875.1 of Thinopyrum elongatum. Taxonomy (NCBI): domain Eukaryota; kingdom Viridiplantae; phylum Streptophyta; class Magnoliopsida; order Poales; family Poaceae; genus Thinopyrum; species Thinopyrum elongatum. The sequence continues at coordinate 225,532,826 of CM022302.1, read as the reverse complement.
GCACAGATGAGCGCATCCTTCTTGTCGGAATGGATAGTGATGACGCTCAACGGCCCAGGCATCTTCAAAATGTTGTATGCGTAGTGTGATGCCGCCATGAACTTAGCCAGCGCTGGCCGACCAAGGATCCCATTGTATGACATGGGGATCTTGGCGACATCAAACACCACCTTTTCGGTCCTGAAGTTAAGCTCGCTGCCAAATGTTACCGGCAGCGTGATCTTGCCCTTAGGCTGGGTTCTTCCCGGGTTGACCCCTTGAAACGTACCCATTTCCTCGAGGTCTTCGTCGGGAATCTGAAGCTTTGTGAGCACGTCTGGTGATATTAAGTTTAGACCGGCCCCGCCGTCAACTAACATCTTCGTCACCTTGAGGTTGCGAATTGTCGGGGAAACCAACAATGGCAAACACCCGACCGCAGTTGTGCGATCAGGGTGATCCTCGGCGTCAAAGATGATAGGCGTGCTGGACCACTTCAGAGGCCTACAAGCATCGGGGGATGGCTCTGCCGCATTAACCTCCCGCACCCACTGTTTAAGTTGGCGGTGGGAAGAATGCAGCGAGGCACCCCCATCAATGCACATAGCCTTCTGGAATTCCTGCTCACTGGATTCATCATCTTCCTCATCATCATCTCCTTCTTTATCTCGGCCCCAAGCGGGCTGATCCTTCTACTGCTTGGCCTTGCCGCGGCGACCCCCTCGGCCACCGCGTTTCTTGCCGGACCCCTCAGCACCATCTTGGGCCTTCTCCTTGTCTCGCCTCTCGTATTCGGCCTTCTGCTTCTCGGCAAGCTGCTCAACTTGCCGGCAGTCCTGGAGATTGTGGCCCTTAGTGCGATGGATCTTGCAATATTGCTTGCCGGAGTTCTCCGACTTGTCGGCAGCCGCCAAGGCCTGACAGGAAGGGCACCCGGCAAGATCCTTGCCGGGGGCGCTAACCTTGGCCTTCTTGGCGGCGCCAGGGTTGCCGGATTCCTCGACGGCAAGCACGGCCTTGCCTCCGCGCTTCCTATTCCGCCGCCGGCCTTTCCTTGACGGAGCCGCGGCATCTTCTTCTTCTGGGTCACCTGTCGCACCAACAGCTTCACCGGGAAGTTTTCTCCCCTCTTCAGCTCGAGCACACTTGTCGGCCAAAGTGTAAAGCTCGGCAATACTCCTGACTTTGTTCATCGCCAGCTCTTCCCGCATCCTGCGGTTACGCACGTTCTGATGGAACGCGCTAATGACAGCGGCAGGATGAACATCAGGAATATTGTACTGCGACCAGCTGAATCTCTGCATAAACTTGCGCAAGGACTCGCCCTCCTTCTGAGGGATGATGTGCAAATCACTTTCTTGGACAGGAGCTTGGTGGCCTCCAACAAAGGCGCCAACAAACTGATGGCACAGATCTGACCAGCAAGAAATAGAATCCTCGGGCAGATGCATCAACCACGACCTGACGTTGGGTTTGAGCACCAACGGGAAGTAGTTGGCGAGTATCTTGTCATCTCGGCCCCCGGCAGCTTGCACCGCAATGGTGTAGATGCTCAGGAACTCCGAGGGATGGGTCTTGCCGTCATATTTCTCCGGGACCTCTGGCTTGAAGATTCGGAGATTGGGCCACTGGACTTGCCGCAGCTCACGGGTAAACGCTGGAGGTCCCACCTCGTAAGGCAAGTCTCCTACGTTCCCTGGCGCGGGCTCGTCGACAACTGGCCACGCGCGCTTATCAGACTGATAGCGCGCTTCCCGTCGCCGCTTGATGGTTGTTCGAGCGTCCTCCTTGCCTCGTTCCTGGAGAACCAGACGCTGATCACGGCGCATCCGCGGATCGGACGACGCCGTGGAAACTTCTTCATGGCGGTCGACTTGCTGAGCCGTCGGCCGCCGCTGATGTCGCGGAGGAGAGTGCACTGTAGTTGCACCACCTCTGGTTTTCTCTCCACCGGTTTGCATCAGATCGATGGGCTTCCGCTGAGAGGGCCCTGCCTCTTGTGGTCCATCCTTATTAGCGAAGCCGATAAGGCTCTGGATAGTAGCTCGCGACTCCTCCATCTTCTCCGGGGTGGGAGGAAAATCGAGGAGCAGCTGCGCACGTGCCAAGGCTTCCGCTGGCGTAGGTGGCGGCGACAGGTGCGAAGTACGTGAGGTGCTCTGACTCCTAACCAAGTTAGAAGGAGCACCACCACGGTCACGCGACCGCGCGCCACCCTCGCCGGCAGCTCGGTGTGCATGCTGGTCCCGCGCATCTTGGGATCTATGCGCAGAAACCTTTTCGTAGGGACGCCCCGAACCACCAGCGCCATGATGTCGCTCGTCTCACACAACCTGGGCAGGTTGCGAGGCTCGCGGCGGCGCGGGAGCTCCAGTAGGCGCTCTTTGATCCCTAGAGTTTGTTGTGCCACCCGTAGGCAACACAACGCCATCTCTAGATCCAGCGGCGCGCAAGTTACCACTGCCACTGCGAACGATGCCGCTCGCTTGGCTTGGATCACCAGAACACCGCGGGGGTTCCAGTCCTCTTCCTTCTGCACCCACACCATCGCCTGTCTGCGAAGGCGCGGGCAAAACGGACCCGGATGGTTGTGCTGTCGCGATGTTCTTCTTCTTGGGCGGCATGATGAAGGAACTAGGGCGTCGACCACCAGATCAGGTTCACGCAACCTTCAATCCCCCTACCTGGCGCGCCAAAGATGTCGGGGCACGACACCTATGGGATCCCGAGAGACCCCTTTACGATTCGGCGGGGGGAGAGGTACGCGCAAAGAGCATAACCGGTGACCGACGCGTGAGGTTTTTACCCAGGTTCGGGCCGCTGATCAGCGTAAAAACCCTACTCCTGCTTTGTGTTCTTATTGATGTTCTTTAGCCCAGCCTTCAGGAGCGCTCGCAATGAACAGTATGTTCAAAGAGCAGCTACGCATGCAGAATGGGCCAGAAGTTCTCCTCCCCTGTAGCAGTTGCCTTGGGCCTCCTTTTATATGCTCAAAGGGGTCTCCACAGTGGCAAAATGTACATACATTGAGGTGTAAAGTAGCTACAGGGTATCATACCTAACCCCTGATGGATTAGGACAGGCGCATTTAATGCACCGTGAGGTGTCCGTTTAGGTGTCCTCACTTTCTTGGGGATGGAAAAAGGGGCCATCCCATCAGCACCGCTTAAGCTCTCCTCCACTGGCGCGCCGCCACGCATCCATGGAAGGAGCCAGAATGTCAGACTCGTCACTGCGTCGAAGCGGTGGCACAGTGGCAGAACCTCGCCAGGCGCCGAAACTTGCTGGGCGCCAAGCCTTGCCGGGCGCCGAGCCTTGCCGGACGCCGATCCTTGCCGGGCTCCTCAGGCCACCCCGGCAACCGTCTTGCCGGGGAGGCTGGCCTTCGGTTTCCAGCTTTGTTTATTTGCTGATTCTCAGATCTCTGACTTGATGATTCCCTTGATGACTTAAATCGACCTCGAGCTGATCCCGGCAAGCCTCGCCGCGAGGACGGCTACAACTGCCTGTGCACAAGTAAAGCGGTACTAGTGGCCCAATACTTATTACACCGACACTCTCGATGTTCTTCAATACAATGTTCTCCTTTATGTTCTTGGAGTTCTATCCGATGTAATGACTTTTTGCAGTGTGTTTCTTGGGATCCGATGAATTGTGAGTTTATGATTAGATTATATATCCATGAATATTATTTGAGTTTTCTCTGAACACTTTTATGCATGATTGATATAGCTTCGTATTTCTTCATCGATTTATTGGTTTGGTTTGGCCAACTAGATTGATTTATCTTGTAACGGGAAGAGGTGCTTTATAATGGGTTCGATCTTACGGTGCTCAATCCCAGTGACAGAAGGGGACATGACACGTATGTATCAGTGCTATTAAGGGTAAAAAGATGGGGTTTATTCATACGTGATTTTATCTTGTCTACATCATGTCATCTTGCTTAAGGCGTTACTCCATTCTTTATGAACTTAATACTCTAGATGCATGCTGGATAGCGGTCGATGTGTGGAGTAATAGTAGTAGATGCAGGCAGGAGTCGGTCTACTTGTCTCGGACATGATGCATATATATGATCATTGCCTTGGATATCGTCATGATTATTTGCTTTTCTATCAATTGCCCAACGGTAATTTGTCTACCCACGGTATGCTATTTTCTCGAGAGAAGCCACTAGTGAAAACTATGGGCCCCGGGTCTACTTTTATCATATATTAAAATCCAAAAATACCTTGCTGCAATTTTTCTTTCTTTATTTTATTTTATACCTAGTGTGATCTATCTATCTATCACCATACAATTTAATCTTGCAATTAACCGCCAAGGGATTGACAACCCCTTGTTCGCGTTGGGTGCAAGGATTTGTTATCTTGTGTGCAGGTACTGCTTACATAGTGTTGCATGGTTCTCCTATTGGATTGATAACCTTGGTTCTTAACTGAGGGAAATACTTATCTCTACTATACTGCATCATCCTCTTGTAACATCCCAAAATTCTAAATTTTAGGATGTTATATTAATTAAATAAATACAATTATATGCTTGATTGTTTGTTTGGAAGTGAGTGGAATTCGAAAAAAAAATTCAAATGAGAGGGAATAAAAGGACTTTCCCAATATATTTTTCCCTTTTGAATCCCTATCTCATTTTAAGTTTGCATCTTGTCAAAAATTCTCTGATAAAAAAATATATGAGAGGAGGAATATGACACTCCAAAAAAATCAGAGACAATGTTTGACAATTTATTTGAAACTCAAATTCCCTTTCATTTTGGAGTTATTGCAAAAAAATATTTTAAAAAAATATATTTTATTTCATCATGAAAATATGTTCATGATTTAGGAAATTTTATTCTGAGAATTTTGGTATATAATATGCGTATATAATTTTAATTATTTATTATTATTCTATTTTTTTTCTTTTCGCTGTTTCAAAAAAACCAAACAAGCCCGCCAGGCCAGGCGCGCCGTCCGGCCCACCCAGGCCAGCGCTAGGGCTGCGCGCGCACGCTCCCAGGAGCCGCCGCCACCTCCCTCGCTCGCCCAATCTCTGCTCTCTCTCTCTCTCTCTTGTTGTTTTTTCCCTGGAGCATGGACCCCACCCCGCTCTTTCTTCTTCTCCATGTACGTACAGAACAGGATCGTACCCGTACACGCTCACGCCGCCGCCGCGTCCGATCTTTGTGGGAACCCTATCCCGAGTCAAACCCTCGTCCAAGCCTCATGTCCTATAAATAGCCACGACCCTCCTCTTCCAATTCCCCCTTGAAACCCCTCGCCAAAACTCACCGTATCGCACGCCCTCGTCGTTTGGATCTCGCCGGAGTTTACGCGGTTCACCGGTTGATTCCGACGCGTGTAAGCATCATCGAAACTTTTCCTTCTAGAGACTACTATCCCTCGTTGTTGCGATCCTCTTTGACATGTTTCGGACATCCAGGAAGCACCGGAGCCACCGCCTCGAACTCACAACGCCATCGGAATTCACGAAGTTCACCTCGACGCTACGCTCGACCCCGACGTTCCCCCGCCTCATCGTCCACAGAAAATCGAACGCACCCGAACATCCGCATCGCCTGGACATCCTCGCCGACGCCGCCAACGACCAGAGCCCCGCCGCCCACCGGCCTTTTCATCTCTGCCAAACCCGTTTCTTCTCTGTAAGCATGAACCCTCCTCCTCTATTCGCTCCTGTTTTTTTTATTGAATTAGATCGGTTTAGTAGATCGTTTTTTTAGAATGGTTTTGTTTACGGTTTAGTACGGTTCAGATCAAACCAGCCAACCGGTTTTATTCTATAAAAACGCACGTATACGCTTTGTTAAGTTATCGCCCGAGCGCTGTTTAGTTACAGATCACACCCACCTAGGCCCAATAGCGTCTGTTTGTTTTTTTATTTTCGTTTCTGTTTTTTTATTCAGTTTTCTTTTTTTTATATCTTTAGATCTACAACTCCAATTTTGATGATTCTTTTTTCTACGGTTTCGACAAAAAATTCCACCTATCCAGAGAAACCAACAAAAATTATTTTTGAACTTTTTAAATTTCGAATTCAAGCAGATTTGTTACAAACACTAGATTGCTAATAACTTTTATTTAAAAATAGCTTTTTGATTAATTCTTTTTGCTAGTGATCACTTGACCTTTTGTCTAAACAGTAGGCTTTTGCAAATTAGTTTTTGTTTATTTTTAATTACAATTTTAGGCAAAATAGTACTGTTTTATATAGTTTCATGTTATTTTCTTTTCTCTTAGTATTTATTTGTTTTTATCTAGAAAAAACCTTTTTTGTATTTTTGACAAATTTAGTTTGTTCCTGTTATTGAACAATAGACAATTTTATTTATTAAAAAATATTTTCTTAGTTTTGTATGAAAACTTGTATAGGTAATACTTAGAGTTTCATAAAAGCTTTTTATTTGTTTCTTTTTGCTACTAAAAGTTTATGAAAAATTCTTTCTGTTATTTTAATGAAAACTATATTTTCTTTTATGTTAATTTATTAGTTTAGTATTTTATTTGCTGTTAAGTTTAATTAGGTAAAAAACTACTTTTGTTTTGGTTGTAGTAAAAACTCTATAGTTTCCTTTTAGTTTTCCTTGAAATTTTCTTTGGATTTCTATTTGGTTTTCTTATGGATTTCTTTGTTGCTTTTATTTTGATTGAGTGTTATTATGATTGATAGAATTGAGTGGTAGAGTGTTTTGCTTATGTGAATGCTATGTTGACTATATAGATTTTCAATGGAGTGACGAATAGTTCTACCAAGTCTTTATTCTGAGAGCGATATTATCTTCATCAACTTACCACGCAAGTTCACTTTGACCATGCTTTTCATACCTATATTTTTATTGCGTTTAGTGTCATCTTTGCAACAATCCCTCCAGTAGTGATATTGAATCCTTGTAGTTGAGTAGTATGCATGAGGTAGGAACCCATCCCCCTGTTACCAAGCCCGGGACGTTAATTATTTTAATGCTATGCTATAGTAGACGGGGTTGATATGAGTGCTCGGGAGTGGTATGAGAATGGAGGACTCTACGTCAATGATGACAAATTCATGATGGCATCTGCAAGGACTCCATCTTCAGGACCCCAAGACTTCAAGACTCGAGACAAGAATTCAATACACACTACTGGGTGAAGGATGGTTTAGATGGGCACCCTGGAGCAACCAGTGGATGACCCGGGATGCATGGAGAAGCGCCATGACATCTTGCGGAAAGCTTCACCCAGACTCAAAGAGACGGAAGAATACTTCATGCCCGGAAGCTTACTTATGCAACCGCAAGTCATTATGGGCTCTGGCTTGGTTGACCTTAGTTGTGACTCTGGCTAGGACGGTGCTAGCATATGTAGAACTACGATAGGATTGGATGAGCACCGGACAGTGGTCAGGGGAACTCTTCGGAAGACCATGTTTCGGTTGTCTTGTTCTCAAACACCCTGAAGTGCGAGAATGTAAAAAGAGGGATCAAATCATGCGGGTAAAGCGTACAAACCTCTGCAGAGGGTTAAAACCTAATCGATTAGCCGTGTCCCCGGTTACGAACAATTTGAGCCTCTGGACTTGGATCTATCTCGGAACTCTCAACACCAGACTGATAATTAATTGAGGGCCACTTATATCTATTATGGGTTATGCGACATCGGTTGGCGGAACCATGTCATGTATAGGTATCTGCTTTGTAGTAGAGATTCCTGGACTATCCTTTGTTGTAGGGAAAATAAAATTAGCTTTTATGCAAAATAAAACTCAGACATAGAGCCACAAAGCCATATTGCATATAGTATAGTTTTTATCATCTGTTCATCTTATAGTGATCTTGCCGGTACATTCAATGTACTGACCTACACGGCTGCAATGTTTCATGTTGCAGATACTTTTCTTTCGACAAGTAAGGGTACGATACAGGGTTACGGTCTACACTCAACCTGTCGATGGCATTGATGGGACTCCACACCTGTTAATTGTTCCCACTGAGACTTATGAGGTATATATCAGTTTTACGTTATTTATACATGTGATTGCACTTTGATATATACATTGATGTACTGTGTGTGCCAGCATACTGATCCAGGGATGGCACGGATACACAGAGGCTTGACCGTTTGAGGTCGAGTCGCTACAGATATGGTATCAGAGCACATGTTGACTGTAGGACGTGACCCTAGGAAATGGCCTAGTAATATGAAGACCCCGATAGGAACGACCTTTGTTTTGTACTACTCTCGTAACACCTGATTTCTTTTACTGAACCTTTCTTATTTCAAACTATAGATGGAGAGTTACGTTCTGAACAAAAGAGAACACTACAAGAAGGTTCTTGGAGGCCCCTTCCTTGTGGAGCTAGTCGAGCTGCTGAAGCTGCCGATACCAGTGATCAAGGCAACTAAGAGGACATCTAGATCATGGGGAGTCAAGACCCAAGTTTTTGGTCGTAAAGAAGACCCCAAGACTGCAGACATCAGCTTTGGAACGATAAATGGTGACTGTGATATGGGCATCAACACTATCATCCATGATGTTATTGCACGCTTATGCTATCGTCATCGTGCCGCATTAAACCCACACTTCTTTGGAAGGGTTGGATGGCAGAAGTTTGATGGAGCAACTATTGCCCTGACGGAAGCGCAAAAGATCAAGTTCTCCCCACTGTTAGTGTACAATCAGGATCTAGAACAATATGTCAAGAATCTTCATATGGACCTTCTGGAAGCCATGTTTGACAATGAAGCACCACGAGAAGAGGTCGTGATTCAGAGACTGAAGGTAGACAAGCTGGAGGAGGAGAACCTCGAGATCCCGAGAATGCGTCAGGAACTGAAGAGCAGCAAGACCATATCTCATGCTAAGGATGTTGAGATCCAGAAGCTCAAGGAACAACTTCAGGATATACAGGGTCGTCACAAGAAACTCCGTGTCAAACAAGATAATCTAGCAGAAGAATTGGAGGAGATCAAGTCCACACAGAAGAAGCGCAGTGGAGACAAGGATCGGATCCTTGATATGTTAGCTGAGTAGTAGCCCCGCCATGAGAGAAGTAAAGATGAACGTTTTGCGATTAAGTATCTGACCATACCAACTTATGTGGGTGGCGATACTATAGTATTGAATGAATAAATGAATGCTTGGTTGCTATTATCTTTTGTGTTTATTGAATGGTTGGATAGATGCGATATTCATAGGTCTATGTTTATTTCACCATGAGAGACGTAAGTTACGGAAGAGCAACAGAAGGCCTTCATATGGGAAAAGCATCAGGAATTGGAAACTCCCGAGCATTGAAGACCCGAAGAAATGAAGACATCATAACGAAACCATAGTAAAACGGTAGAAACTCGGAGTTAGGAATTGTTTGTTGATCCTTCTCTCTCTTATCTCACCCTAAAACCCTTGGACCCAATAGATGATGAATGAAGAAGGACTGGTATTCTCTGGACCGATGACTCAGCCGGAGGCAGAGCTATGGATTAAAAACATGGAGGATCACTTCGGCAAAAAATTGATTTCAAGGAAGTATGAGGTTCAATATGCTCTTCGGTACTTTACAGAAAGTGCTGCAACCTAGTGGAAAATGCATCAAGCCATACAAGGATGTAATGGAGCAAGAACTTGGGAGGAATTCAAGAAGACTCTGTTAAGATCCTGTCTCATCCGGAAGCACTATGATAGCTCGAAGAAGAAACTTTGTGCCTGCAAGATTTGCGGAGAAATAGGACACACCCATGAAGAACACAAGGTTGGATGCCCTCATTGTGAGGAAAATCACCCAGAGGAAGAATGCCCGACTGGACTGGTTACTTGTTTCCTGTGTGAAGGAACTATGCACTACCCTGCTCTGTGTCACATTTACCCCAAGGTACAAGAAATTACCAAGCAGCGGAAGGAAGCCATGAAAGAAGCCCTCGAGAAAAGTTTAGAAGAATCCGTGATGAAGGAAGTTATTGAAGACCCTGATGGAGAAGGCCTAAACAGATTTTACGCTCATGCTTGCTATTCATGTGGAGACGAAGGACATTTTCCCAGTATTGCACAAAGCAAAGAGAAGAGCATCTCAGAGACTTTTCGACAACAGAAGTGAAGTTTGACCCTCAGGAAATAGAAGCTCTGATCATTATGAAGAAATCCAGGAAAAGAAAACGAAGGCATCCCCAGAACAACCCAATTTCTGTAGAGAAGGACCTGAGTCATATCACGTGTTACAGGTGCAAGGATTTAGGTCATTACGCTGATAAATGTTCAGAAAAGAAGCTAAAAATCCAAGGAGCCTACATAATCACAAAGAAGCCCCGAGACATGTCAGAAGTCATTTGTTTTCGTTGCAAGGAAGCGGGACATTTTGCTAGGGAATGTTCCGATCAGATGAAAGCTGGAGCTGAGTAGCTGAGATTTTGATATGGATAATAAGAGTAGTAGAAAGCAATTTTATTTTCATAAGTTTGATGAGTTGAATTATGTAATGGAAGCCTCAGAGTTTGTAATGAATTCATGAATCAATAAAGTTAATGTGTTATGATTTCATATGTCATATTATATGAGTTTTTACTCTATGAACAAAGATTTTGGACCAGTTTCGAGGATATGAGGAATTTGGTCTATGGATGAATTGTGCATTCTAAGGGTGGTAGTACCCTCTAAGAACACCTGATTTATGGAAAGGAAAAATTTATTCCGCAGAGTGTAGTTTGGACAAAATGAGTTGGAGTTTTGGTTTTTGATATGATGGATATGAAGGAATGAAGTAATATCGGACTTAAAGGAGGTGTAATGACGGAATATGGAACCATTGTAACTCCCAGGATAAATTAAAGCTATACATGTGTTGAAGTGGGTCCATAACCCTCAGGCCCAAGAATTAATAAGGATCGAGTACCCCCCCCCCTGGAAGAAGAAATTTTGGAAGAAGTTGCGAATTGATCAGCAGACGTTCCTTAGGAGGATACGAAAACCCAAGAGTTGTGAAGAAACGATAGATGTTTTGTTCAGCTTGCAAAATTCATGGAATTGTTCGAACTAAGTTCGTCGACAAGAGAAATTCTGCAATGCTTGTGAGGATGCCCAAGTGTTAGAATATGTGATTCACTGTCTGCGTATGTAGTAATGGTTCAAGTACAGGATGGATTGGCCCCATACCAGAGACTTCTATCATGAACTATTATATGTTGACGGAAAATCAGAGAGCCTTGAAAACCATAGAAGAGATTCGACACGATAAGCCAAAAATCATAGAATGGTAGGACGATGGACCCCTTTACAGGCAATCGTTGTCAATCGTAGGTTACACTGTGAGATTTGCCAGACCCATTTCCTGCAGAAACCAATAATCCTTGACCAAAATGAGATTTCGATAGTTGTTTAGTATTGGCGACAGACCTATCAACTAAGAAGACCCAGTCTCGAAAGAACTTTACCCTAATGAAAGGACTCGGGATTTTGAGAAAATGGGGTTATGCCCTTACCGGAAGGACACCAGTGAAAGAGTTATCCCGGAGAATATGAGAAGACCGACACCGTCAACACAAAGGGATGGAGTACATGAGTTTGGTCGGAACCATAACCCTGCTTTTAAGTGTGGTAGCACACTAGACCATTCCGATCAATGGATTTGCTAGAAGACCCCCAAACCCTAACCTTTTCTTGCTAGCCTCTTCGAATCTCGAGGACGAGATTCATTTTAAGTGTGGTAGGCTTGTAACATCCCAAAATTCTAAATTTTGGAATGTTATATTAATTAAATAAATATGATTGTATGCTTGATTGTTTGTTTGAAAGTGAGTGGAATTCGAAAAAAAATCAAATGAGAGGGAATAAAAGGACTTTCCCAAAAAAAATCCATTTTGAATCCCTATCTAATTTTAAGTTTGCATCTTGTCAAAAATTCTCTGATAAAAAAATATATGAGAGGAGGAATATGACACTCCAAAAAAATCAGAGACAATGTTTGACAATTTATTTGAAACTCAAATACCCTTTCATTTTGGAGTTATTGCAAAAAAAATTAAAATTATTTTATTTCGTCATGAAAATATGTTCATGATTTAGGAAATTTTATTCTAAGAATTTTGGTATATAATATGTCTATATAATTTTACTTATTTATTATTATTCTGTTTTTTTTCTTTTCGCTGTTTAAAAAAACCAAAGAAGCCCGCCAGGCCAGGCGCGCCGTCCGGCCCACCCAGGCCAGCGCTAGGGCTGCGCACGCACGCACGCTCCCAGGAGCCGCCGCCACCTCCATCACTGGCCCGAAATCTGCTCTCTCTCTCTCTCTCTCTTGTTGTTGTTTTTTCCCTGGCGCATGGACCCCACGCCGCTCTTTCTTCTTCTCCACGTACGTACAGAACAGGATCATACACGCTCACGCCGACGCTGCCGCGTCCGATCTTTGTGGGAACCCTATCCCGAGTCAACCCCTCATCCAAGCCTCATGTCCTATAAATAGCCACGACCCTCCTCTTCCAATTCCCCCTTGAAACCCCTCGCCAAAACTCACCATATCGCACGCCCTCGTCGTTTGGATCTCGCCGGAGTTTACGCGGTTCACCGGTTGATTCCGACGCGTGTAAGCATCATCGAAACTTTTCCTTCCATAGACTACTATCCCTCGTTGTTGCGATCCGCTTTGACATGTTTCGGACGTCCAGGAAGCACCGGAGCCACCGCCTCGATCTCACAACGCCGCTGGAGTTCACGAAGTTCACCTCGACACTACGCTCGACCCCGATGTTCCCCTGCCTCACCATCCACAGAAAATCGAACGCCCCCGAACTTCCGCATCGCCTCGACATCCTCGCCGACACCGCCAACGACCAGAGCCCCGCCGCCCACCGGCCTTTTCTTCTCTGCCACAGCCGTTTCTTCTCTGTAAGCATGAACCCTCCTCCTCTATTCGCTCATGTTGTTTTTTTATCGAATCATTATGTTAGATTAGATCGGTTTAGTAGATCGTTTTTTTAGAACAGTTTAGTACGGTTCAGATCAAACCAGCCAACCGGTTTTATTCTATAAAAACGCACGTATACGCTTTGTTAAGTTATCGCCCGAGCGCTGTTTAGTTACAGAGCACACCCACCTAGGCCCAATAGCGCCCGTTTGTTTTTTTTTTTTTGTTTCTGTTTTTTTATTCAGTTTTCTTTTTTTTATATCTTTAGATCTACAACTCCAATTTTGATGATTCTATTTTCTACGGTTTCGAAAAAAATCCATCTATCCAGAGAAACCAACAAAAAATATTTTTGAACTTTTTAAATTTCGAATTCAAACAGATTTGTTACAAACACTAGATTGCTAATAACTTTTATTTAAAAATAGTTTTTTGATTAATTCTTTTTGCTAGTGATCACTTGACCTTTTGTCTAAACAGTAGGCTTTTGCAAATTAGTTTTTTTTTATTTTAAATTATGATTTTAGGCAAAACAGTACTGTTTTATATAGTTTCATGTTATTTTCTTTTCCCTTAGTATTTATTTGTTTTTATCTAAAAAAACCTTTTTGTATTTTGACAAATTTAGTTTTGTTCCTGTTATTGGACAGTAGACAATTTATTTATTAAAAAAAAATTTTCTTTTGTTTTGTATGAAAACTTGTAATGTAATACTTAGAGTTTCATAAAAGCTTTTTATTTGTTTCTTTTGCTACTAAAGTTTATGAAAAATTATTTCTGTTATTTTAATGAAAACTTTATTTTCTTTTCTGTTAATTTATTAGTTCAGTATTTTATTTGCTGTTAAGTTTAATTAGGTAAAAAACTACTTTTGTGTTGGTTGTAGTAAAAACTCTATAGTTTCCTTTTAGTTTTCCTTGAAATTTTCTTTGGATTTCTATTTGGTTTTCTCATGGATTTCTTTGTTGCTTTTATTTTGATTGAGTGTTATTATGATTGATAGAATTGATTGGTAGAGTGTTTTGCTTATGTGAATGCTATGTTAACTATATAGATTTTCAATGGAGTGACGAATAGTTCTACCAAGTCTTTATTCTGAGAGCGATATTATCTTCATCAACTTACCAGGCAAGTCCACTTTGACCATGCTTTTCATACCTATATTTTATTGCATTTAGTGTCATCTTTGCAACAATCCCTCTAGTAGTGATATTGAATCCTTGTAGTTGAGTAGTATGCAAGAGGTAGGAACCCATCCCCATGTTACCAAGCCCGGGACGTTAATTATTTTAATGCTATGCTATAGTAGACGGGGTTGGTATGAGTGCTTGGGAGTGGTATGAGAATGGAGGACTCTACGTCAATGACGACAACTTCATGATGGCATCTGCAAGGACTGCATCTTCAGGACCTCAAGACTACAAGACTCGAGACAAGAATTCAATACACACAACTGGGTGAAGGATGGTTTAGATAGGCACCCTGGAGCAACCAGTGGATGACCCGGGATGCATGGAGAAGCGCCATGACATCTTGCGGAAAGCTTCACCCAAACTCAAAGAGACCGAAGAATACTTCATGCCCGGAAGCTTACCTGTGCAACCGCAAGTCATTATGGGCTCTTGCTTGGTTGACCTTAGTTGTGACTCTGGCTGGGATGATGCTAGCAGATGTAGAACTACGGTAGGATTGGATGAGCACAGGACAGTGGTCAGGGGAACTCTTCGGAAGACCATGTTTCGATCGTCTTGTTCTCAAACACCCTGAAGTGCGAGAATGTAAAAAGAGGGATCGAATCTTGCGGGTAAAGTGTACAAACCTCTGCAGAGGGTTAAAACCTAATCAATTAGGCGTGTCCCCGATTACGCACAATTTGAGCCTCTGGACTTGGATCTATCTCGGAACTCTCAACACCAGACTGATAATTAATTGAGGGCCACTTATATCTATTATGGGTTATGCGACATCGGTTGGCGGAACCATGTCATGTATAGGTATCTGCTTTGTAGTAGAGATTCCTGGACTATCCTTTGTTGTAGGGAAAATAAAATTAGCTTTTATGCAAAATAAAACTCAGACATAGAGCCACAAAGTCATATTGCATATAGTATAGTTTTTATCATCTGTTCATCTTACAGTGATCTTGCCGGTACATTCAATGTACTGACCTACACGGCTGCAATGTTTCATGTTGCAGATACTTTTCTTTCGACAAGTAAGGGTACGATACAGGGTTACGGTCTACACTCAACCTACCGATGGCGTTGATGGGACTCCACACCCGTTAATTGTTTTCGCTGAGACTTATGAGGTATATATCAGTTTTACGTTATTTATACATGTGATTGCACTTTGATATATACATTGATGTACTGTGTGTGCCAGCATACTGATCCAGGGATGGCACAGATACACAGAGGCTTGACCATTTGAGGTCGGGTCGCTACACCTCTCCTCTTCGAGGAAATCCCAACGCAGCTCATAAGTAGCACTCAACAGTAAAAGTAAATAACATGAAAGTGAATACAAAGGCCCTTCTCAGAGGGAAGCAGAGATTTGCAATGGTGCCAGAGCTCAAAGCTTAAAACAGAGATGATTACATTTCAAGAGGTGTGCTTTTCCTATCAACATCACGGCAAGGGATTTCACTATCTTCCGTGCTAAACACATTATTGGCGGTTCCCATGCGGAAATGAAAGGTTTACTCCCCCTCAACCTTACAAACACAAGCCTTGGCTAGCCGAATCCTCGGGTGCCCTCCAAACAATCAACCTTCGAGGGGGAGTTTGTTTTATTATATTATTTCTTTTTTTTGTTTGGGTATCCCAATTACCAGCCTCGCTCGTGCAAGGACGAGTGAATAAACAATCATCATAAGAATAAACCACTTAGCAAGGAAGATATTGACCGTCTCATTGCTCCATGAGCGGTAATGGCACACAAAACAGATGTTTATTTGAATGATTAGAGGTGGTACATGCAAATTTACTTGGAACGACAGGGTAATACCACATATAGGTAGATATGGCGAACTCATTTGGAACAACTTTGGGTTTTAGGACTTGGATGCATAAGTAGTATTTCACTTAGTACAGGCAAAGGCTAGCAAATAGATTGAGAAGCGACCAACTAGAGAGCGACAACGGTCATAATCATCTATTGCAAAAAAATTAAATTGAATACGAGCATGAGTAGGATATAAACACCCTGAATATAAATATCATGAAGGTTGCATTGGTTTGAATCAAATACATGTGTGATCATGTGCCAAGTCAAGCCACTCGAATTACTCACAGGAGGATACCATCCTAACATACTAGATCTCAATCATTTTAATGCATGTTGACACTCAAGATAAATCACTATTCACTCCTAGATACTTAAGCATGGCATGAGCAACTATAATATCTAATTGTCATTAGAAACATGTTTACTCTTAATATGTTGAATCTAGACTTACTGAGTTAAACATATTTACAAAAACAAAAAACAAGAAGAGTTCATACCATCTTTCCTTCATCGCAATCACTTCATCAAATCATCGTCATTATTGCCTTTCACTTTCACAACCGAATGATGTGAAAATAATAATAGTGCAAGTGTGTCGCGGAGTAAGCTGAAATCTACAAACGTTTATTCAAAGGAGAAGACAAGGAAATATTGGCTCTTTTGTTAGATCAAAGGTAATGCATATGAGTGCCACTCAACAGTTCATATGAAGTCTTCTTCTTACGACGACTAAAAGAAAAGAAAAGAACTTTAGAGAAACACATTGAAATATTTTTGGATTTTTAGTTTTCTGAAGAAATCAACCTAACGAAGGAAAACGAAAAGCGAGAAAAATTATTTACACCGAAGAACTCCTAACAAAAAAAGAGATGAGAAATCCTTTTGGGTTTTCTTTTACTACTACAAACTAACTAAACAAGAAAGAAAAACTGAAAAGAAGCGAGAAATATTTTTGGATTTTAAAAGTTTTTCAAGCACACAAAAGAAAATAAAATAAAGGAAAAAATGGATATACAATGAAAAAGGATGAACATCGACAACTGGAATGAATGTGTGGTACATGAATGTAATGTCGGTGAGAATACTTACTCCCCCAAGCTTAGGCTTTTGGCCTAACTTGGTCTACGGCCAAGGCTGGCCTTGGTAGAAATCGTAGCGATAGTTTGAGTCGTACTCGAGTGCAGCTGCTACTGCCTGGTGGGCGGCTTCATTTCGTTGAGCGGCCTCCTTCGCTATTGTGTACACCTCATCCTCCTCCTCAAGTATATAGTATCTTTGTTTTGCCTGAAAGTTAAAAAAGGTAGGGGCAGGCAAAGTAATACGGATAGTATGATTCTTGTTAAGGAGCGGCCCGTATCGAAATGGTGGGTTTTCCCTTTCAAGAAATTGATGGTGAACCATGGCATCATAACCAAGATAACTAGCAGGTAATTGTGAATCACTTTCTCTAATAGGAATATTAAGATAAGCAGCTAACCAGGTGGCATAAATCCCTCCATAAAGATCTCCATCAAAAGAGTTTTTATTCATGTGACGTGTGATGATGGACCCAAAATTAGATTTTCTATCACCCAATACATCACTTTTAAGAATGCTTAAACCTGAAGCACACAGGGTACTGAGGTCACGTTTACCATTTATTCATCTCCCTATGAATAGAGCAAAATAATGAATGGTAGGATAATAATGCTCCCAATTCTAGCATGCATTACGAATCTAGTTTCTCCTCAGGTAATACTCATGAAAAATTCATTACAATCAGATTTGTGATGTTCAAGCCAAGTCCCCCAAAAGGGAATTTTACAAGCAGTGAAAAATTCTCAAACACTCATGCGATAAGAATTTTCATAAAGGTTGAAGATAACATCATGAGAAGAGCGGTGAGATACATACTTTAATCTCCACACAAAGGAATCAGCGTGGTCACGGTATTGCGGACACTTATCTGATACGAAGTCCGTCAGCTCCGCATTTTGTACGTACATGACAAATTCTTCCTTGATATCGGAATTGTCATGAAGGCATCGGACAGCCAATCCCAAGCTTTCACGACGGCATCTTGAGGTGGGTCGAGGTCCGGTTTACAAATTCCAGGCCTTGGGGAGCACTTGCTCGAAGAACCCCCGGAGAAGACCCTCCTAAGCATTCTATTTCCTCTAAAAAAAATCTGAAATTTTTAGTCCCCAAATTAAAATTGAATGAAACTCAACAAAATTGATAGCAACTACTCCCACAAGTGTCTGGAGGCTATATCATGCATCAAAACTACTTAGAACCATACAAATTCAACATGCAAGCTCATATACATGGTCACCAATAGCAGCAAAATATGCAAAACATAATCCACTAGAACAAAAACTAATTGGGCCATCAGAGAAGTCACATACCAAGGAGTAATTCCTTCGAACAGTTTCAGAAATGGAGGGAGATCGAAAATCTCACAAAAATGGGCAAGAACACGGAATGGAGGCAAGCACGATTTTTTTTGGAGAAAGAAGGAGCAGTGAGCAAGCGCACTAAGTGAGGGGGGTCCCTATGGGACCCACAAGCTCACATGGCGTGCCCGGGGAGTAGCCGCGTCGTGTGAGCTTGTGGCTCACTGGTGCACCCCCTGGGTTGTGTTCAGTGGCAAAAAATCTAATATATTCTGGAAAAAATTATACTAAATTCTCAAGATATTCTAAGGACTTTTATTTTCGGGACATTTTTTATTTGCATGGATAATTTAGAAAAAAAGATAATCATGGCATTTTACTTTATTAATCTATAAATAACAGAGAGCGAACTATAGGTACAGTAGGTTGTGCTTACTAAATTCATCGCCCACATGCCCCTAAAAAAGAATCCATTAATAAGGTTGATCAAGTCTTATTAACAAACTATTTCTGAGTAACATGAAACCAAAGAACTTTTGTATAACACTAGGTTACCTCAACGGGGATATGCATTTCCCCAACAATAAGAGTTTGAACCTCCGATAGTAATTGTCATAATACTTTTAATAGAGTTGGTACTATTCACTTTGTACTGCTTCTTCGGAAAATATATCGTATGCTCATTACCATTGACATGAAAAGTGACCTTACTTTTGCTGCAATCAATAACAGCCCCTGCAATATTCAAAAAGGGTCTACCAAGGATAATCGACATGTTGTCATCCTTAGGCATATCTAGAATAACAAAGACTATTAAGGTTGTAACATTAGCAACAACAACAGGAACATCCTCACAAATACCAATGGGTATAGCAGTTGATTTATTGGCCATTTGCAAAGAGATTTTAGTAGGTGTCAACTTGTTCAAGTCAAGTCTTCTATATAAAGAGAAAGGCATAACACTGGCACCAACTCCTAAATCACACAAAGCAGTTCTGACATAATTACTTTTAATGGAGCATGGTATAGTGGGTATTCCTGGATCTCCTAACTTCAGAGGTATTTTTCCTTTAAATGAATAATTTGCAAGCATAGTCGAGATCTCAGTCTCCAGTATTTTTCTTTTATTTGTGACAATATCTTTCATATATTTAGCATATGGAAGCATTTTCATAATTTCAGTCAAGGGTGTTCTCAGATACAAAGGTCTAAGCATTTCAACAAAGCAATTAAAAGCCTCCTTATCTCTATATTTGACAGCCTTACTAGGAAATGGCATAGTTTTTTCAACCCATGCTTCTCTTTCTTTACCATCTATTCTACCAATGAAATCACTTTATCATATCTTTTATTCTTAGGAGGCGGGTTATCAATGTCAACTGCAGGTTCTATTTCAACATCGTTATCAGATTCTTGATTCTTATCTAGTTGAGCATCAACATGATCATTAATAGCGTCATCATTTTCATTATCACTAGGTGGATGTTCATTACTAGACTTTGTCTCAGCATCAAAAATAGAAACATTATTAGGATTCTTAGAAGGTTTGTCTGCAACAGGTTCACTAGAAGCATGCAAAGTTCTATCCTTATTCTCTCTCTTTTTTTAGGATGACCTTCAGGGAACTGAGGATCCTGAGTCATTTTACCTCCTCTAGTCACTACTCTAATAGCATGATCATTTTTATTATTCATCTCATTAAGCAAATCATTTTGTGATTTAGAGACTTATTCTAATTGGGTATGAACCATAGAGGAATGTTTACTTTAGCCTCTAACATCATTAGCAATTCTAAACATCAAATCACTTAAATGTTCAATCACGATAGCACTTCATTTCAATTGATCATTTCCATACTTATTAAAGTTTTCTTGCTTTATAACAAAGTTGTCAAATTCATCTAAGCATTGACTAGGAGATTTATTATAGGGAATATCACCTTCATCAAATCTATAAAGAGAGTTCACCTCTATTACCTATGTCGGAATGTCAAGCCCATGCATTTCTTCAATAGGTGGTAGATTCTTAACATCTTCACATTTAATAACCTCCTTTTTCTTAGATTTCTTTGCTTCTTGCATATCTTCAGGACCGAGGAATAGAATACCTTTTTTCTTTGGTATTGGCTTAGGTGGTGGTTGATACATCTCCGTCGTATCTACTTTTCGAAACACTTTTGCTATTGTTTTGGACTCTAATTTGCATGATTTGAATGAAACTAATCCGTACTAATGTTGTTTTCAGCAGAACTACCATGGTGTTTTTTTTGTACATAAATTAAAGTTCTCAAAATTGAACGAAACTTTTTCAAGATTTTTTATGGAATATATGAAAAATACTGGAGTGAAGACCGACCAGAGGGGGGCCACCTGTTGCCCACAAGGCAATAGGGCGTGGCCACCCCCCTAGGCGCGCCATGTTACCTTGTGGGGCCCACGAGGCACCGCTGGCCCTAATCTCAAGCCTATAAATTCCGTCTTCTCAAGAAAAAAATAAGAGTAGAAGTTTCATCACGTTTTACGGAGCCGCCGCCACCTCCTGCTCTTCATCGGGAGGGTTGATCTGGAGTTCGTTCGGGGCTCCAGATAGGGGGATTCATCGCCATCATCATCACCAACTCTTCTCCAACAACAACTCCATGATGCTCACCACCGGGAGTGAGTAATTCCTTCGTAGGATTGCTGGACGATGATGGAGTTGGATGAGATTTGTCATGTAATCGAGTCAATTTGTTAGGGCTTGATCCCTAGTATCCACTATGTTCTGAGATTGATGTTGCTGCACGACAAAAAAAGACACATCCATGACATTTTGGCCCGAACGAAAAGTTTTTCTGTCATGCTTATGACACTTCTATGACGATAATTGTGACAAAACCACGTATCATCATAGATGTGGTGGGATCCTACTTCTATGACAAAAAATCATGACAGAAAATGGGCTTTTCTTCCTGGGCGAACCGGGGACGCACCTGCATGACATTCTTTGGGCCGTCCATGATGGAAAAAATAATGGTAGAAGCGAGGGCGAGGAAAATTTTGGGGAGTTCCCGGTTACGGTGGTTGGTCGGGGCCGAGCGATGCACAGAGGTTTGTGCGTTTCTCTCGTATACGTACGCGCGTGTGTGCGATGCGTTGGGCTCTAACTGAACCCGAGCTAGGCGTTCGCTTACTGAACCCGAGTGATTGCACTAGCTACGTTACTGAACCTGAGCGATTGATCCCTGCAGGCTGTTAACTGAACCTGAGTGATTCCTTCACTACTGCTGCTAAATGAAGCCGGTCGAACCTGCCTCTTGATGAACAGTGACCATTGTTGGGGGTTGGATGAACAGGACCCCATGGTAGTAGGCCGTTGCCGCTGGATGAACAGGACACTATGGAGGCCACCACACCCGAGCCGGTTGGGGGTGGATGAACAGGACCCCGTGGAGGGCTGGTTGAATAGTAGCTGGTGTAGGCAGGATGAACAGTAACTCGTGGATGAACAGTAGCTGGTGGAGGCAGGAGGAATATGCAGTGGATGAATAGTAGCTGGTGGAAGCTGGAGGAAGTCGACGGTGGATGAACAGTAGCCCGTGGAGGCTGGAGCAAGGCGGTAGACGGTGGATGAACAGTAGCAGGTGGAGGCTGGAGGAAGTCGGCGGTGGATGAACACTAGCCCGTGGAGGCTGAAGTGAGGTGTCGGGGTACACAAACAGGGGTGTATGTTTCCCCTGACTTGTGCACGAACGAAAGGCCTCCTCCCGGGCAACCAAGGCCAAGCCAGAGAAGCAGCTCTTAGTGAGATCAAAGAGCAGATCAAGAAGACCAAGGCAACCAAGACAGAAGAATATCACCTTGGGAAGGCCTCCCTTGCCAGGCAGGAGAGCCTGGCTGGGTCGAGACCGTCTCAGGGGCAAGTCCAAGACTTCCTCGGCAAGCTTGATGGGTCCGCCAGGGGCAGGATCCCCGCCAAGACACCACCGCTCCACCGCACAGCGACGCAAGTCACTTGTCAGTGCGGTGTCGAGCCCCCAAGTGATTAAGTGGCCTCTGCTAAGCATGTGGCAGCCCATTGGAAGACATGATTTATCCAAGTGACACCCGTCCAAAGGCGTGTCAAGATGATAAGCAAGAGATGATTAAGCGGCTCGGCAGGCCTGCCAGGTTTTGCCCTCAGCATGACACCTAGCAGTGCATTTAATGCACTTTGTCTTAACTGCCAAAGTTAGGTATGATAGCACTATTGGCTATCTAATCAGTAGATAAAGACTGTTTTGCCATTATGGTTACCCCTTAAGCTAAAAAATAGGTCCAAGGTGACCTAGCAAAGGATTCGGACCATCACACACCTGTACGCGTGTAGCTGCTCTCCCCGAGGCACCCTTGCCGGGTTTGAGCGTTGCGTGCTCGTTGTGTTCTTCCACTCAATCCACCAAAGCAGGAGTAGGGTTTTACGCTATCTAGCAGCCCGAACCTGGGTAAAAACCACCAGTGCCACCACCGTCGTGCTGTTCCATGGCTTCTGCTCTTTGTGCAACATGATCTCCCCCATGCCGAACCACAAGGGGCTCATGGCCCCATAGGTGATCGTTATCCCACCACAACATCTTTGGCGCGCCTGGTAGGGGATGTGATTGCGCGAATCCAAGGTTGTGAGCAACGCGTCAGGATGCATCACCATCTTTGTAAATGCTCTCTTCATCAACGGCTTCGAAGAGGAAGGACAACATCGCTCCCTCACCTTGTCCTACCCAGATTCGGTCGCTCGTCTCCGCCGCAGCCGCGACGACAACGCGAATGGAAGGCGATGGCGATGCGACGACCGTGGGTGGCTCAGGTGGCGTGTCCACCATGCTACCCGCGTCCGCAAAAAGAAGCGAGGTGTGCGGCGATGTCGCCCTCCTTGCGAGCTCCTGTCAAGCATGTCCAATGCCAAAAATTATCATGTGGGCAAAGAAAAAAAATGGTACATGGTCAGCCCCCTCCTCCCTTCTCACTTGTCAATGATCGAGCCATGTAGTGGTAGCGTCATCAGCGTCGATGAGCCAGCGTGGAACTCGGTCCAGTATTTATCCCGCCAAGGGTAAATCCTGAGTGGAATGCTGGTGCGAATCCGTTGTTCCACGCCCCGGCAAGCGTGCTCCGGCGAGGCCTTTCATGTCAGCATGGCCTTCATGCCCGCCGCGGTGAGATCATTAACAGTATAAGGAAAGGGAGAGAGGAGCCGACCCTTCTTTTCTACCATACATCGTCAGCTGCAAACATTCAATTAGCCCCTCTAGCTCTTGCCGGGGGTGGACGCATAACTAATAAACTGCTAAGTCTTTTCCTTGTGCGCCTTCTCGTTTGTTGTCTTTTCAGAACAAGGGTGGATACGCGAACGGGAGGAACAATCGCGAGTGGGGAAAGAGATATTATACGTGACCAAATGCATGCCCGGCAAAGAAGGGGAGCATGAATGGAAGCTAAGTTAGCATGTTCATTGGCTTTTCTTCGGAGGTTGCGTCGTTTATCCCTTGGACAGCCAGGATTTTTGTATGACAAGCCTTTCATATGATGGTACCTTACTGTATTTGCCTGCGCCCCCACTTTGTTTCGAGCCAGCTCAACAAAGTAGGCGGCTGCATCAAAAACCGTTAAGGAAAAACCTGCCGGGGCATATCCTCGCCAGCTGAATGCTAAGGACCTGTTCCTCACAGCAATCGCGGCAGCATGCCATTGGCGGGCAACCAAAGTACGCAAAAGGAACTAACCATACGAATATCGATGGATAAACAAAAGAGGGATACCGTGCATTAACATAATTAAACATCAGTTCAACGAGTGCAAAGTCAGAAATAGTACGGGACCTAAACACAGGATGCATGATTGTTTTGTTACAGGGCACCACGGCAATAAGAATGGCTCAAGGCTGGGCACGCTGATCTTCGGGGACCCTTGGGACGGAGAGAACTTTGTCGGCAAGGGGACCGGCCTTCACCTCGGCAGCAGAAACGTCGGCGCCCGGTGGCAGCCTCTTGAAGCTGTCAGAGAGGTTGAGGTCCGGATGGCGATAGGCAAGGTTGCTCAAGACCATAAAGAGGGCATCGCGGGCAAGCTTCCGGGACTCGTTTGCGAAGCAAATGGCCTTATCATCCTCATACGTCTTTAGCCCATTGATCAAGCCTTCAAAGAAGAGTGTTAGCTTGACGCTTGGAACCTCATGCCTTTCAATGGAGAAGACCCAACTCTTCATGTCTATCGTTGCTATCTGGGCAGTGAGATGCTCGGCGATGTCGACCAGATTCTTGATCCAGAGGCCGCGCTACTCGATCTGGTTTGCCAGCTTGTCCTCCACGTCCTTTTGGAGAGTTCTTACATCATCCATGTCCTTCATCAACAACTTCTCGTGGACGCCAGCAGACTCAATCTCGCTCTCCAGAGTGCCAAGCCGAGCCTTCATATCAGTGATGGTGCCGTTGGCAGTGTCAAGGTCCTGACTCTTGGAGGAAAGCTGCGATTACGCCTCCTTCAGGAGGGTCTCTGCTTTCTATGCTTCCCCTTTGAGAGCCACAATTTCCTTGGTGCTCCCGTCAAGATCCTCTGTCAGCTTGGCCACCTGTTGGTCAAGGTCAATCTTGGCAACAGATGCAGCAGCAAGCTCATCGATGACATTCTTCAACTGAGCAGAAGAGTCAAGGGTGAGTGTGTCAAGAGCCGCTTTGTGCTTGTCCTCCAGGTCCTTGGTGCACTGCTGGACAAGAGCCTCCGGTTCTTCATCCTTGCCGCGGAGGGTGGCTTCAAGGTTCCCTTCCCGGGTAGAGATGTCCTTCTCCTTGGCGTTCAGAAGTGCTTCGCGCTCCGTCAGGCAAACCTCCCGGGCAGCAACATCCTCCTTGGCCATGCTTATCACCTCCTGTTGTCGCAGAAGGGATTGAAACTATTTACTGTGCCACTCATGCAGTTCGCTGCCTTTGTCCCTCAACTTCTGATCCATGAGACCGGCAGAATCGCGCTGCTCCTTGATCATCTGCCACTTCAGGTTGTACCTGCTCTGCATATCTTTGATACCTGTTGCCACGGACTCCAAGAAGGACAGGTCCATGGCTGCGCCAACGGAATCATCAATCTCTTCTGTTCACTGGGACAACGGTGCCAAGATGCAGTGGATCTCTTCGTCGAAGTCTACACCCACTGCAACCGATGAGCCGGGGGCTGCAAGCCCAGGTTGGGCAAGGACCAGTGCCAACTTGCTTGAGGATGGATGTGGGACTGCGGGCGGTGTGCCAAACAGGGGAAGGGGCCCCATAGTTTGCAGAGGGGTCTTCTCCTCCACAACTGTGTCTTGGCCAGATGTGCTGCCGGGGGCTTTCTCTGTTCCTTCGGGAAATTCTTGTATGGCATCGGCAGTCTGACCTTGGCCTTCCGCGGCAGCAATCCTGGTGGCCTCCTCGACGGCGTCCTTCCCAATGCTGGCTACTTCTTCCAGCAGCTCAGGTTCCACGGCCAACGAAGCTGTAGACAAAATTAACAAGCAATGATAAAGAGATGCTACAAATCATTGAGTCGGAGATCTGGGAGCAAAATAATTCAAATAAGAAGAGACAAGGGCAAGCAGATTACCCGGTGGCATTTGCCGCGAAAGGGCATCGGTCTCCCCGGCAACATCGGTTGCCGTGGTGCGGTCCATGTCCCCTTCCTCGGTGACCATAACCTCAGCATGGGCCGACCCCTCGGTGGAGGCCCCTGCTGGTGATTTCTCTGCTTGGATGACGGATGGGGTGGACCTCTCATGGTGGGCCCCACCCTGGTGTATCTCCTCTCTTTCCTTGGCGGGGGATGGGGCACGTTCTTTCGCATCTCCCCTGGCGGGCAAAACTTGCTCCATACTTTCATGCTGAGGGCTGGGCTAGGGGCTGGGCGCAGGATCCTCTGTGCTATCTTCCGCCAGACCCATGCCCGCCAAGGGCCCTGACGACGCCACCTGCTTGGTTCGCTTGGCCCGGTGGATGAGGGGTTCTTCGTCCCTGACAAGTCAACAAGCCAGATTTTTTAGTCAACCAAGCATCAAATACATAGACCCTCAACAAGAAAAGCCAGTGTTCCCCTTACTCTGGGTCTATGAGCATGGAGCCCAGTGCATATCCCGCAGGTGGCGGGGTCGCTCTTCCCCTCTTCAGGGTCAGGGGAGTAGAACTTCCCGGCAGCTTTGGGCTCTTTGGTGGAGCAGGGGGCTCCGACGGGGTCGAGCTGCGCTAAGACGCTGGACTTGACTAGGGGCTGGGATCAACCCCCATGACCGCTCGTCGCTTGGCGGGTGGAGTCTTGGCCTCGGAAAGGCGGGAGGAATGGCGGCGTAGTACATCCGACTTGTCATTTTTGGAGGCAATCTTCTTCACCCTCTTGGTGGCTGGCGCGGGAACAGGGGCCGCTGTTCCCCGGCTGGCCCGCGTGCGGGGACGCTGGTCTAGATCTGGCTCTGGAGCTTGGGGACCCATTGCGAGCCATTCCTCCTCAAGCTGCTCTGTTTCCTCGACCTTGCCTCCCCCTTGGGCCTCTGCTGCCGCGGCCTAAAGAATTTTGGCCCTCGCAGGACCAATCCCGACAGCCTCCTCCGCGGCATGCCCCTCATCCCTTTCATCTAAAGAGCCTTCGCCTTCGGCCTCCACTCCTTCTTCCTCCTCCTCCTCCTCTCCGGGCCTCGCCTTCCCGGCAGCATGGAGCGCCTTGTCCTCTTCGATCCGCCTCTTGATAAATTCTGCCTCTGCCTTAGAGGTGCGCTTGAACATGTTGCTCTCCACCCTGGTAGCCCTTTCTTCCAGATTGGAGACCCACTCGATCTCTGCATCTAGCTCAGGCAGTTACCAATCAGCCTCGATCCCATAAGCATTACAGTGAGGCATCCACTTCAGAATGTGGTCCCGGGCGGGGTTGATGTGGAGTGGGACGACCCTTGCTGGCAAAGGGAATGGCCTGAGGCTGCCGAACAGCTGTTCGCACAACCAGCCATGGCCATATATCGACAAATTGTTGGCAGGGCCCGGGTACAGACGCATCCTGTCAGCAGCATCCCCATACTCCTAGGCGAATCTGTCCCTCTTCTGCAGTGGCGTGATGCAGCGCTGGAGGAAGTCAGCCCCCACCTGCTCGATGGTTAGCCCGACAGCTTTGAGGCGGGCGATCATGTTTAGCGTCGGGTGAAGCCTGTCATCGGTAAGGCCTGGCTTGCCCCATTCGCTGCCGCGTACGATGCATTCCGTCCGCGCCCTGCAGTACTCTGGGGCGTCCTCATCCTGGATCCAGCACCAGTCTACCCTCCATTCTTCCCATCTGCTGCGCTATTATCCTGGGAGGTAATCCCAATTATCCTTCTTGCCCCGGGGAATCCAGCTTATGTTCCCCGAGCGGTGAGTTTTGTCTTCAACCCGCGGGACGAAGAAGTGCCTGAACAAATCCACATTGGGGGCAACTCCAACAAAATTCTCGCACAGATGGGCAAAGATTGCCATGCACGCCATTGCATTGGGCGTGAAATCCAAAAGGTGGAATCCATACACCACCATCATGGCTTCGAAGAAATCTGAGAAGTGGGTAGTGAGGCCGCAGAGAAAGTATGCGCAGAAGAAGCGGTACGAGTTTCATGGAACCTCTTTTATCTCCGGCAAGACCACGGGCGCTCCATGCCCCTTCGGAACTGCCCTCCCCCACATATACGCATACCTCGCAGTCAGGGCTTTGCTGTCCAAGTTCGATGGGAAGAAGACCACATCCTCCTGCCGCTTCCTGTCCAGCTCCGCTGCCCTCTTCTTCTTCCCCTCCGCTGCAGCATCTTTCCCATCCTTTGGGATCGCCGGAAGAATGGAAGATTTGGCGGAGTGATGGAGGCAAATGTTGGCGTGGGAATAGTTGCTTGGCTTGAGGAAGAAGATGATGGAAGGAGGAACAGATGCGAACAAGTAGTGCCCCTTCGCGTTGCCTTTTTATTGGGAACGGGCGCAGGGGGCTGGCTCTTCGCTATCTTTTCTCAGGAAGTTACCGTTTTACGGGCGCACTACCCATTAACTGCTATAGTCCCACGACCCCACGACCTACGGTAATTACGCGGAGTGGACATTGGATTGACTGTTCATCATGACAACCGCTGCATGTGCAGCACTTTTTCAACGCGTGTCCGTGCACTGTTTGGGGCCTAACCCAACGTGCCCAGCGACACATATGGCTCAGGCCCAGGGGCTTCTGTCGGTGTACACAAACAGGGGTGTATGTTTCCCCTGACTTGTGCACAGACAAAAGGCTTCCTCCCGGGCAACCAAGGCCAAGCCAGAGAAGCAGCTCTTAGTGAGATCAAAGAGCGGATCAAGAAGACCAAGGCAACCAAGACAGAAGAATATCACCTTGGGAAGGCCTCCCATTCCGGGCAGGAGAGCCTGGCCAGATCGAGACCATCCCAGGGGCAAGTCCAAGACTTCCTCGGCAAGCTTGCCGGGTCCGCCAGGGGCAGGATCCCCGCCAAGACACCACCGCTCCACCGCACAGCGACACAAGTCACTTATCAGTGCGGTGTCGAGCCCCCAAGTGATTAAGTGGCCTCTGCTAATCACGTGGCGGCCCATTGGAAGACAAGATTTATCCAAGTGACACCCGTCCAGAGGTGTGTCAAGATGATAAGCAAGAGATGATTAAGCGGCTCGGCAGGCCTGCCGGGTTTCGCCCTCAGCATGACACCTGGCAGTGCATTTAATGCACTTTGTCTTAACTGCCAGAGTTAGGTATGATAGCACTGTTGGCTATCTAATCAGTAGATAAAGACTGTTTTGCCATTGTGGTTACCCCTTAAGCTAAAAAAGGAGGTCTAAGGCGACCTAGCAAAGGATTCGGACCCTCGCACACTTGTACGCGCGTAGCTGCTCTCCCCGAGGCACCCTTGCCAGGCTTGAGCGCTGCGTGCTTGTTGTGTTCTTCCACCCAATCCACCAAAGCAGGAGTAGGGTTTTACGCTATCCAGCGGGCCGAACCTGGGTAAAAACCACTAGTGCCACCACCGTCGTGCTGTTCCATGGCTTCTGCTCTTTGTGCAACGTGATCTCCCCCATGCCGAACCACAAGCGGCTCATGGCCGCATAGGTGATCGTGATCCCACCACGACACGAGGCAATAGACGGTGGATGAACAATAGCCCATGGAGTCCCGTTTTGCGGTACGCCACACCCCTCCCGATGAACAGGACCCTGTTTCGACCGTAGGAGCTTGAGCAGAAGTCCGTTTCCTCCGTTTTAAGGTACGCCAGACCCCTCCCGATGAACAGGATCCCGTTTTGACCGTAGCCGGTCAAACAGAAAGCCGTTTCCTCTGTACTGCGGTACGCTAGACCCCGTTTCGGCTGTTTCATCGAAGCCGGTTGGCTCCCGATGAACACGACGCATTCTGTTGCCTCCCGATGAACACGATGCAGTTTCTCTGTTTCGACCCAGGCGGTTGGCTTCCGATGAACAAGACGCCGTTGCTGCTGTCCGTTGCCTCTCCATGTACACGATCCCTGGCCGTATGTATGCGCGAGTAGGCATTCAAGACCCCGCCCGTATGTACATACATGGCCGTATTTTTGGCATGTGGCTGTACATACGTGTACACGGCTTAGAAGGGATTGTCTGAACTGCTACGTCGGGGGCTCTACTACTACACGTGCCGCAGCTTGCTCGGCCACAGTTCATCGTTGCATAGAGACCAATCGACCAGTATGTACGTACACGTTCGCGACCAAACAGACAACGATATGTACGCTTCGACCGGGTGGGTCCCAGCTGTCAGGGAGGATAAGGAGACACTTCCTTGCGTGCGAAGATATAGCTGGTGGGTCCCAGCTGTCAGGGGGAAGAATCATTTTTTTGCCCGTAATATGGACGCACTTCCTTGCGTGCAAAGATGTAGCTGGTGGGTCCCAGCTGTCAGGGGGGAAACGTTTTTTCGCAAAATACAGCTAAGCCAAAATATAGAGACCCTTCCAGTAGGTCCCCGCTGTCAGGTGGAGGAATCATTATTTCGCGCATAATAAGGAGGCACTTCCTTGCTGCGGCCGTGGACCCAGTTGTCAGCCTCTCCACGTATAGTCCTCTTCCGATGTAAGTCATTCTTTGACCATGTTGACCATGCCACGCCGAGAGCACCAAGGCGATGGACAACAGCGAGGCCTAGGAAGGGAATGACCCAGAGCCGAGGAAGACTCGGTAGTTGTTTCCCGCGCGGAGGGGAGTACGATGGTTTACTGGTTCGGCTGCAGTGTGAGGCTGTCGTCCCCTAAGAATAACAGGAGGTCTAGATGAGTACAGGGATGGCCAGGCCAGCGATGGGAATAGGGTGGGGCGGTGAGGCCTGCACGGCAGCACAACCGGCCATAGGAGGCAGGAGCAGGCGGCACGGCCGGCGCTGGTTTGGGCGGCTGGAGCAAGAAGACCAGAGGTTGAAAAAGCATGACGGCCGTTGGATGGACATCATACGGTCACTATAGCTAGAATCACTTATATTGACTAAGTTGACAAAGCCCTCCGTCCGCGTCAACTTAGTAGGCCCACAAGTCAGCCTCCAAATATGGTGGGTCCCAGCTAGCACGGGGAGTATTCATTTTTTTTTGTGAGTAATAAGGAGGCACTTTCTTGAGTGCGAAGATATAGCTGGTGGGTCCGAGCTGTCAGCAGGAGGAATATTTTTTTTGTGAAATACAGAGGCCCTTCTGGTGGGTCCCCGCTGTCAGGTGGAGGAATCATTATTTTGCGTGTAATAAGGAGGCACTTCCTTGCGTGCGGCCGTGGACCCAGCTATCAGCCTCTCCATGTACAGTCCTCTTCCGATGGATGTCGTTCGTTGACTACGTTGACCACGCCGCTCCGAGAGCACCAGGGCGGTGGACAACAAGAAGGCCTAGGAAGAGAACGACACGGAGCCAGGGAAGAATCAGCAGTTGTTTCCCACACGGAGGGGAGTATGAGGGTTTACCGGTTCGTCTGCCGTCGCCGGAGAATAACAGCAGGTGTGAGTGAGTAGAGGGATGGCCAGGCCAGTGATGGGAGTAGGGTGGGGCGGTGAGGCCTGCGCGGCAGCACAGCCGGCCACGGGAGGAGGGAGCAGGCAGTCCCGCCGGTGCTGGTTTGAGCGGTTGGAGCAGGAAGAGCAGAGATTGAAGAAGCACGATGGCTGTTGGATGGACATCCAACATTCACTGCTCTCGTGTGTTGACTAAGTTGACACGGCCTTGTGTGCGCGTCAACCTTTTTTTAGGAAAGCCTACGCGTTAACCTAGTAGGCCTACAAGTCAGCCTCAAATATGTGGAAAATAGTACAACCCATATTCTATTATTGCTAATAAATGTACAGCCCATTGGCTAATTCTTAAGGATTTTTTTGCAGCCCATATTCTTTTGTAACCATTACAACCCATATTCTGGCCACGGTTAAAAATTCAATGAAATTTTCATATTTCGGTGCGGTCCAAACTGTTTTTAATCCCAAAATTTTGAATCACGTTCAAACTAATTTAAAAATAATAAACTTATATCAATTTAAAATCCAACATAATTTTCCCGCAAAAAAACAATTAAATTCAAAATCTCGAAATCTTAAAAAAAGATATTTGAAACTAATTGTCGGTTTGGTGTGTTTTTAAAACTTACATCCCATTTCTTACTACTTCATTTTCTGTGCAAGCGAATACATTGCTATCAACTTAAAAGATTTGCAGCCCAGCAGGGCTGAGAAAGTAAGTAGGCCTCCGTTGAGCATTTCTTTAAAAAAGTAGAACTGGGCTAGCCATTTTCAGAAAGAAAAAAACACAACTGGGCTCATCATGTGGTAAACATAAAATAAAACCCTGGCTAGATGGGCCACAACCCCCGCACAGCCCCGTTGTTACCCTAATCCGTCTCTAAAACTAGTACTAAATAACAACTGCTTGTTCCTCAAAAAAAGTAAATAACAACTGCGCGCCCTGCTGGGTCCCTGGTGTCAGCCGCTCGTTGTGTAATTCTCTCGTTTATTGACTACGTTGACAATGGTGTGGGACCCAGATGTCCAACCATTAGGAGGAACCATTTTTTTGGGCTTGTAATAATGAGGCACTTGCTTGCGTACTGCCATGACCCTGGTAGGTCCCTACTATCATCCTCTCCATGTACAGTCATCTCCTTATTCCTCTCTGTTGTTGACCACGTTGACAACGCCAGACGGTGGTGCACCGCGCACGGCGAGGGAACCAAGGCGGAGGACGAAGGCGAGTTCTCGGATGGGAATGAACAGGAACCATGGAAGATGCAGCAGTCTAATCGCAGGCGGAGGGGAGTACGAGGGTTGACTGGTTCGGGTGCGGGGGCGGGTGCGTGTTGGGGCTGACGTCGCTGGAGAATAACAGGACGTGTGGGGGAATAGAGGGATGGACTGGCCAACGTTTGAGGGTACGGTAGGGCGGCGAAGGCGCAGCCAGCCGTGGGAGGCGGGAGCAGGCGGGACCGACGGGGTGGTTTGGTTTGGGCAGCTGACGGAAGAAGACAAGAGATAGAAGATACACGAAAGATGTTGGATGTCAATCCAACGGCTGGTAGGCAGAATCTTTTGTTGACTAGTAAGTCGACACCACCTTGGATAGGCTTTTTCCTTGTGGGTCCCAAATATCAGAATCCAAATCTGTCATGGCCATGCAGCCTTTCTTATGAAAATTTACAGCCCATTTGGTGTGCTAGTTCAAAATAAGTTTGTGGGTGCTGGTGGGGGCTAATCACTTGGGTTCTGTAATGCACAGTGAGCTCAAGCAGCCGGCTAGAGTGATGTTATTTCCCTTGGTTGGGATTTATTACAATATTTCTCTCTTAATTAAACAAATGGCAAGCCATTTGCCTTGTTTCAAAGAAAATATGACAGTCACAGCCGAGTTGAAAAGGGCAACAACATCTAACTCGAGCTTACAAACTATACAAAAGCACGAGGGTTAATTGTTCATCAGGTTTAGACAAAACCAAGATTGAAAAGGGCAACCACATCTAACTCCAGCACTGTTTTCGGCAGTCACAAACAAATGGATTGGTCAGGTCCATAGAATGAACATCCTGGGTTGTAAAATTTGCTGGATTATGACCACAAGATGTTGTAAATAGAAGCCCGGCATGTTCAGAAGCCCTTTTGTCCACCTGAAACTCCTTTTTTTGCTCTTC
The DNA here is from genome assembly GCA_011799875.1 of Thinopyrum elongatum. Lineage (NCBI taxonomy): Eukaryota > Viridiplantae > Streptophyta > Magnoliopsida > Poales > Poaceae > Thinopyrum > Thinopyrum elongatum. The sequence goes on along the minus strand of CM022302.1, from coordinate 225,499,417 downwards.
GACATACCCATCCGTCAAAACCATGGTGCTAATAAACTTAAGCCTGATGGACAATAGTAACCTAACATTCAGCAGGAAGAATGTGACAAATCTAGTATTTGCATGGTTGGCTACATATCGTTCCAGCATTATTATCTTCAATTGAATGTCATGAGAACTGAGAAAATCCCGGTGCTTATGAATCCACTGATTGGTTATAACTTTCTTACCCCATCTTGTTGCCTAAATAGACATGAATATTGAAAATAGTTAAGGTCTAAAAAAAGAGTGTCGAAAGAGCAACAGCTGAACGGTTAATTCTAGTACACTATATGCGGGCTTCCAATGTGCGTGAAATTATCACCTTTATATACAACTTCTCTAGACATGTAAAGCATTGAAGCAAGCCAATAATCTTGTTCAGATCAAAACTATTCATATGGATCTATAAGATCTTGACAAAATCCAGCACCATTGATAGGCTATCCATGGACAAACTCTTCACTGAGCATAGAACATAATATTAGTACAAAAAGTGCACTCCAAGATGATATAGAACTTACGCGCAAAAATTTAAAATGCAGCTTATGATTACAAGTGTAGATGATGATATACAGTACCTAAAGAACTGTGGAGCCAGACACCATCTTGAAATGAGCACAGAGATCATGTATTACACCCAAGGTCTCCAGTTTAGGTGCAGAGACGACAATTATTTCTGACGGTGGATAACGAGAATCAAGGATCAACCTTTGAAGTGAAGGGGCATCTTCGATGATGAGCTGCCTTCCATCAAAAGAAATTCCAATTCTTACAAGGTTAGGCGACTTTATTTGGAGCCAACCGATTATAACTGTGAAAACAAGCACCAAGCACTATAGGGCAGGGCAACTGGATTGGATGATGATGTGCAATCAGGCCTCCGACATACGAACCCGCACAAGTGAAAGTTTTTTGAGAAATGGGAGTCAAAGGTTTAGTACCAGATTGTCTGGTAGGTAGCACAGCGCAAAGGTGGCGGTGTGGAGAGAGGAGGAAAACCGCGAGATGGACATCGGTGGTGAGGGCACAAGTACATGGCGTTCGGTATGTGGTATGTGATTTCTGGGGGAATGATAGAACTCAAGTAGCTGTAGTTCTTTGAATTTAGGGGATTTCAGTCAGGCGTCCACCATGCAAGGCCTACTCAGGTAGCATGCCGGGATGCAGAGGCCTTGAAAGGAGCCCTGGTGGGAGGAGATGATGGCTCCGGGGAGTTCAAAATCATAAAGAGAGATAGCTGACGACATTCAAGATTAAGGGGCGCAGTGCAGCAACAATCCTTGGTGGGGAGAAGCGAGATGATCTCCTCAAGGATGGCGTCCGGGAGATCGCTGATGCAGTCCACCCGAGATTCTACGGGTTCCTGGGATCCGGGGGGCTCGCCGCTTCTCCCCGCGCTGCCGAGTGCGGATCTACAACAGGCGTCGCTTCTGGCGGGAGCCTCATCTTCTTGGCGCTGGGGTCAGCCGATTCCATTTTCCTCGAGGGCGTCGCGTCGAGCTCATGAATTTGAGCAGAGTAATGAATGACGAGCCTAGTTGTAGTACGAGTGAAGAAGAAGGGGAGCTAGGGTTTTCTGTAGTAGTGAGGAAGAAGGGGAGCTGGGGTTTTCTGTAGGAGTGAGGTGAGGAATTTGGGGGTACGCGTGGAGCGAGCTGATGTGAGGTGGGTGGAGTGAGGAAGAAGAGCACCCAGGTTTTTTTGGGGGGCGGTGTGATGGGTAGCGCCTCTCATTAAGTAAATATATGGGCTTTTGAATTGATTTTATTATTTACTAGGGTGGATGGGCTCTTTTGTCTCGGGCCCAGAGAAACAATTACTACTAGTACAGTGGAGACACTCTACAGCTACCCAGAAAAACAATTACTACTAGTACAGTGGATACATTACCGCTTCTGGCTCCTCCGAGGTCATCGAAATGTCTCCCGCTACTGAATGCCGTTTTACTTTGGTTCACCGACATGCGGGCCATGTAGCACGCGGGCCCAAATGCCGTCCACCAAATTAGAAGGCGGTATGCAGGTGGAGAGTCACCCCGGTCGTAGCGTGGCAGTAACAAGTCGTCATATCACAAAACCCCACCTCCTCGCAGTCTAAGTTTGACGGACGAAGCAACCATCATTTCACTCTTCACTGAATCCCCTTCTCCCTCACCGTCTTCAAGAAAGCCAACACTCGCATCTGCCATTGTTTTTCTCTCCCAACGAAGGGAAGGTAAGCGGATCCGTGATGTTGGTATATTTTCTTTCAGAAAAAAGAACTTTTGCAAAGCAGTAACCGATCCTCACTCTCTTTTTTGTTTCATTGTCATTGCGATTGCGTTTTCCTTTCACTTGTCTCCTATTCGTCAGTTTCATGATGGACCAGGGAGAACCAGGCAAAGATCTACCGATGTTGGAGCAGATGCGAGAGGCTGATCCCCACGAGACAGAGAGCTCCAAGAAGATGGAGGCCGCCACCAAGCCAACCCCAGATACGCTCACGGCCACTACTGAGATGGTCAACGCCCCATTTGAGGTTACAGCCCCCGTGGCCCTGCAGGAGAAGTTTTCCTCCTTCGAGGATGTGCCCCCCCCCCCCCCCCCCGCAGAGCTGCCCAAGGTGATTTTCTTCTTTGCCAGTCTCGATTGTGGTTTTTCATCTAAGTATGTGGTGATAAATAATGCAAAATTTTATTCGCTTCAATGCCATGCTACCTTCCGTGTCATGCATACTTTTGACTCTACATAGTGGTTTAAATAACTTGTGTTTTTCATATTGGAAAGTAATTCAGAATTCATTTCTATTTCAATTAGAGCGCTGATGCAAACAAGGATTGTGTGGTTGTACATGTCACTCTCTATGAGGCGGATGACCTGAATATACGCACTGGGAAAACAAAGTTCTTAGGCTGTTGGATCCTCGAAGCCAGTTGCACTTATACCAAAGTCAAGATGTATTCCAGCCACACTGTTGTCAGGAGTGTTGTCCAGGGTGTACTGAAGCACAAGAAGTTCAAAGCTACTCCTTCATTTGTGAGGCATATTGTTCTTGTCAAGCTTACGCAGGAAGATGATGTGGCATGCCTCGACAAACAAGTTTATGAGTGGCAAGGCCACAAGGTTATCTTCAAGAAGGTTTGCAGGATTGAGCTATTGTCGGACGTCCTCGATGATGTTCACGGCAAGGTCCATCTTGTGTCCATCCCAAATTAGATCGAGGCATGAAATAGTTGGCCCAGCTAGTGTTTAAAAGTAGTTTGGATTGTGTCTAATTATCCGAACCTTGCCTATTATCGAGCCCTCTGGGGCTAGTACTCTATTTGAATTCGTCTATGGGAACTACTGCTACTTTTGTGTGCCCGTGAATCATGTGAGAACCATCATAATTGTTGTCGAAACAGATGCGTCCTCACTAGTTTTTTCATGTAATATGGCATGGTAAGACATAAATTGTCATGGTTTATCACGAGTAGTGTGTGTTTGATGAAATAGAGTACTTGTTCGAGAACTATGCGCCGACGTATACATAGGGTACGTAAGGCTGGTTAAGTACTTGTAAACACTGTTGGTGCTACCCCACTTGTAAGCAGTTGTGCAAACCACGGCACATTGGCTCAGCTCGCTTCAACACTAGAAAAGTCGGCTATCGACCAGCTAACAATCAATACTCTGCTGTCTCACATATAAGCAACTACGTATCTTGTTACAGTGGTTCAAGCAGTTAACTGAGGCCACAATGTAAATTCCAAACGTTCACACGCTAGTCCAGCGTTCATGTGGAACATTCACATTAAACTCGGCTTCATAAAATACTTGAAAAGCATAAGTTCATCAATTTTATACATCTCAATGATTCATAGAACATAACCAACATTTACTAGTTCATAGAAAAAGACAAAGTTGTGAGAAGGTTTACAAATCAGGAAACATCAAGCAAGGCTTCTCTGAGCAAAGGGCCTCCCTAGGCAGGTTTTAATTTCCTAGAGTTCACTCTAGTTTTTCTTGTTGCCACCATCCAGGGTTAGGTTCTCTCATTCCAGAATAACCAATTATAATTGTGTTCTCAGTTGGAATGATGAACTGAACCATGTAGTGTACTGACCATCTGAACTTCTTGTGCAGTTCCACTAAATTTAAGCACCGCTATTTGCATAAATAAGTAGACCACAATGCCTCTTGTCCGTGCACCTGTCCCAAAAACCTCTGCGCAGCCGTGCCAGCTAGTCCTCTGTCCATCCTTGATCTGGGCGAAAGTGCATTCCTGACTAGGATGTAGTTGTTTTCGCTCATCCCTGTACTGCAATCAGGAAGTAAACGTACGAATCAGCTTCTTTTAGATTGCATTGGTCATTCTACCTAGTTACTACCAATGTAGGAATAGCTGGAAGATGGGAGGTTAGATGACGGCAGCTAGGAATAGCCATCTCATTTTGTGCAGTTCTACTAAAATTGAGGTGTGTACTTTTGATTGCACAAATAGAAACGATATGGAGACATACATCCCTGTTTGCGCAAATATGAAATATGGTTATTTAAGCAGTGACAGTTATTTGCAGTGGCATATGATTAACAGCAGCATCTACTGTGTTATAATTGGCACTACATTGACAGTATGAAAAAGTGCCATTAAGTAAGAAGTAGCATCACATCACATCAACACTGCCACTAGATTAACATGCAGAACAATAGCATTAGTATTACTATCATGAGAGTAGCACAAGGTCAGTAAATGTGCAATAAAATTTGTGTAGTTCCACTGGGATGAAGCAATGTTAGCGGTGTGAGATTTAAGTGTAACTGCAAAAACACAATTCATGGGAAAGAAAGCAAGACGGAAGCACTTCATAAAATGGTGGTGGCATTGCTTCAATTTATCGATGGCACTAGACTGACAGCAGCATTACTTAATAGTGACATTAGGTGGCATTGCTTCATGCTTCATATGATTTTGCATTAACGGTAGCGATAAGGGTGTAGGGACAGCAGGGGCATAAAGTGGTGAGGCAGATGTGGTTGCCGAGAGCGCCAAACATTCAGGCAGCATGTCTGCCTTTGTCCCATTTTTTATCTCCTCGGCGACATTTTCCTATGTGAGCATAGGAAATCTAGACCTTCTCGTTCTCATTTGCATTGTCCCCCCAACACCCCTCACTTTCTTTCCTTTTTCGACCAAGAGACAGGTCCACTTCCCCCACCATTCGCCACCCACCCCGCTTTCTTTGCCTTTTCAACCAAGAGACCGGTTGGGTAGCCAGTATCTACTACTTTCCCCCGTTTCCTCTTAGAACCAAGTCCTAGATTCATGCTATAGCTTTCCCACTTTCTTCCCTATTTTAACCAACTCTTAGATTCGACTGTGTGAACTAGCTTTACCTCTAATAATAGTAAAAGTCTAGGTGGCTTTGGAACAGCCGACGGAAGTAGAAAAAGATCCATACGCAGCCACGTGGGGAGCTGGGGCAGTAGAGCAAGGCCGGTTTTGAAGGAAGATACACCTGAGGGTCGTCGGGATGTGGCAAAGATGACGTTGGGAGGCTGCATCTTGGACACAATACCGCAGGGAGGAAGAAGGGGTCGGAGGCTGTCGGTGTACTAAATATTGGGCCATTAGTACCCCATACTTGTGCACGGGCAGTTGTAGCCATACCTGCGGCAAGGCTTGTCGGGGAAACAGCTGAAGATCGATCCAAGATTATCAAGAGACATCCACGCCAAGGACCAGAAGATAAAGAGGACTGAAGACCAAGGGCTTGGCTCCCGGCAAGATCTTGCCGGGGTAGCCCAACAAGCCCGGCAAGATTCGCACCCGACAAGGTTCCATCACTGTGCCACCGCTTCAGTACAGTGACCGGCCTGGCATTCTGGCCCCACTTCTGGATGCGTGGCAAGGCACTAGTGGGGGCGTGTTTAAGCAGTGCTGATGGGATGGCTCCTTTTTCCATCCCCAAGAAAGTGGAGACACCTAAATGGACACCTCACGGTGCATTAAATGCATTTGTCCAAAACCGTCAGTGGTTAGGTATGATAACCATGTAGCTACTTTACACCTCGCGAATAAGCAGTTCGCCACTGTGGTGACCCCTTGGATCATATAAAAGGAGGCCCAAGGCAACTGCTACAGAGAAGAACGATTTTCAGCCCATTCTGCATGCGTAGCTGCTGCTTGAACTCACTGTTCATCGCAAGCGCTCCAAGAATTGGGACGAATCACTGATAATAAACTAAAGCAGGAGTAGGGTTTTACGCTGATCAGCGGCCCGAACCTGGGTAAAAATCCCCTCGCGCTGATCCTTAGTTCTGCTCTTTGTGCGTCCCTCTCTCCCTGCCGAACTGTAAAGGGGTCCATCGGATCCCATAGGTCTCGTACGCCGACATCTTTGGCGCCCCAGGTAGGGGGATCGAGGTTGCACGAACCTGATCTGGTGATCAACGCGTCAGTTACTTCACCATCTTTGTTACCATGCTGACCAAGAAGAAGGGTGCAGCAGCGGCTGTTCCGTCTACGTCCGTCTTGCCCGTGCCTACTCGAACAGGTGACGGTGTGGATGCAGGAGGTGGAGGTTTAGAGCCTCCATGACGTTCTGGTGATCCAAGCCAGGCGAGCGGCGTCGTTCGCAGTGGCGACGATAACCCGCACGCCGCTAGATCTAGAGATGGAGCTGTGCTGCCTACAGGCGGCGCAACGAACTCCAGAGACCGGGGGACGCCGTCCAGGCCTCCCGCGCCGGCGCAGGCGTCGCGGCCTTCCCAGGCCGCACGCGGCGAGCAGCGCCGTGACGGCGGTGGTCCTGAACGTCCCCATGCAGAGACTTCTGCGCACTGATCCCAAGGTGTGCAGGCCCAGCGTGCACACCAAACTGCCGGTGGAGGTGGCGCGCGGTCGCATGGTCGTGACGATGCTCCTTCTAACACTGTTAGGAGTCAGAGCACCTCATGCACCTCGCACCTGTCGCCGCCGCCTACGCCAGCAGAAGCTTTGGCACGTGCGCAACTGCTCCTCGATTTTCCTCCTGCTCCGGAGAAGATGGAGAAGTGGCGATCTAGTATCCAGAGCCTTGTCGGCTTCGCCAACAAGGATAGACCGCGGCAAGCGGGGCCCTCGCGGCAGCGGTCTATCGTTCCGGCGCGAGCCGGTGGTGAGAAGACCGGAGGCGGTGCTACTACGGTGCACTCCCCTCCACAAGAGCAACGGCGGTCGTCACCCCGGCGGACCAAAGGCTATGATGACGATTCCACGGCGTCGTCCGATCCGCGGATGCACCGCGATCAGCGTCAAGTTCTTCGGGAACGAAGTAAAGAAGATGCTCGAACTACCATCAAGCGCCGACGGGAGGTGCGTCATCAGTCTGATAAACGTGCAGGACCTACTGTCGACAAGCCTGCGCCAGGAGACGCAGGCGACTTGCCTTATGAGGTAGGTTGCCCGGCGTTTACCCGTGAGCTACGGCGAGTCCAGTGGCCCAACTCCCGAACATTCAAACCAGAGGTTCCGGAGAAATATGATGGCAAGACTCATTCCTCGGAGTTCCTGAGCATCTACACCATTGTGGTGCAGGCTGCCGGAGGCCGAGACGACAAGATACTTGCCAACTACTTCCCGTTGGTGCTCAAACCCAATGTCAGGTCGTGGTTGATGCATGTGCCGGAGAATTCCATTTCTTCCTGGTCAGATCTGTGCCATCAGTTTGTTGGCGCCTTTGTTGGAGGCCACCAAGCTCCTGGCCAAGAAAGTGATTTGCATCTCCTCCCTCAAAAGGAGGGCGAGCCCCTACGCAAGTTTATCCAGAGGTTTAGTCGAGTGCAATACAATATTCCAGACGTTCATCCTGCCGCTGTTGTTAGCATGTTTCATCAGAACGTGCGTAACCGCAAGATGCGCGAAGAGCTGGCGATGAACAAGGTCAGGACTATTGCCAAGCTTTATGCTTTGGCAGATAAATGCGCTCGAGCTGAAGAAGGGAGGAAACTCCCCGGCGAGAATGTTGGCGCAGGGGGCGAATCCGAAGATGAAGATGTTTCCACCCTGTCGAAGAAAGGCCGACGGCGGAACAAGAAGCGCAAGGGCAAGGCCGTGCTTGCTGTCGAGGGATCCGGCAACCCCGGCACCGCCAAGAAGGCCAAGGTTGACGACCCTAGCAAGGAAGTTGCCGCGTGCGCTTCCTGTCAGGCCTTGGCGGCTGCCGACAAGCCGGAAGGCTCCAGCAACCAGTATTGCAAGATCCATTGCACCAAGGGCCACGATCTCCAAAACTGTCGGCAAGTTGAGCAACTTGTCGAGAAGCAGAGAGCTGAGTATGAAAGACGAGATAAGGAGAAGGCCCAGGACGGTGCTGAGGGATCTGGCAAGAAGCGTGGTGGCTGAGGAGGCCGCCACGGCAAGGCTAAGCAACAGAAGGAGAGGCCCGCCCGAGGCCGCGACAAGGACGAGGGAGGCGATGATGATGATGAAGACGACGAATCTAGCGAGCACGAGTTCCAGGAAGCCACAGAGGCCATGTGTATCGACGGGGGCGCCTCGTTGCATTCTTCTCACTGCCAACTTAAACAATGGGTGCGTGAGGTTAATGCAGCGGAGCCATTGCCTGAAGCACGGAAACCTTTGAAATGGTCCCACACGCCTATCATTTTTTACGCCGAGGATCACCCTGATCGCACAATTGCGGTCGGGTGCTTGCCTTTGTTGGTCTCACCAACAATCCGCAACCTCAAGGTGACGAAAATGCTAGTTGACGGTGGGGCCAGGCTGAACTTAATCTCGCCGGATGTGCTCAAGAAGCTGCAAATTCCTGATGAAGATCTCGAGGAAACGGGCACGTTTCAAGGGATCAACCCAGGAAGGACCCAGCCAAAGGGCAAGATCACGCTACCGGTGACATTTGGTAGCAAGCTCAATTTCAGAACAGAGAAAGTAGTGTTCGATGTCGCCAAGATCCCCATGACATATAATGGGATCCTTGGCCGCCCAGCGCTTGCCAAGTTTATGGCGGCATCACACTATGCGTACAATGTGTTGAAGATGCCTGGACCGATTGGTGTCATCACTGTTCACTCCGACAAGAAAGATGCACTGATCTGCACTGACCAACTCTACTGGGAGGCAGCCACAACACCTGTCATCAAGGCATCTGCTCTTGCTGCTGGAACTCCCGGAGGGAAGGAGAAGAAGACCGGCAAGATCTCTGGCGCAAACTCCGGCAAGCGCACCTCTTCGGAGTGCTGCGCTTCCGTTGAGGACGCACCAGAGAGTTCCACCGGCAAGAACAAGAAATCCAAGGCTGCTCCACCAGAGACCAAGAAGGTGCCTGTCAGGGAGGATGGAACGGGAGGAACTTTCACCATAAGTTCCACCCTAGATGACAAATAGGAAAGCGCGCTCGTTGCTTTCCTGCGGGCGAATGTTGATGTGTTTGCATGGCAACCATCTGACATCCCCGGTGTTCCCAGGAAAGTAATTGAGCACCACCTTGCTGTCTGTCCTCACGCATGGCCCGTCAAGCAGAGGGTGAGAAAGCAGGCCCTGGAGCGGCAAGAATTTATTGCCGAAAAAATCAGGAAGTTGGAGGCGGCAGGCTTGGTCAGAGGGGTGCTTCACCCAACCTGGTTGGCCAATCCGGTCGTAGTGCGCAAGGCGAATGGGAAGTGAAGGCTGTGTATTGATTACACAGACATCAATAAAGCTTGTCCAAAAGATCCTTTCCCCTTGCCGTGCATTGACCAGATTGTGGACTCCACTGCCGGTTGTGACCTACTGTCGTTCCTTGATGCCTATTCGGGGTATCACCAGATCTTCATGGCAAAAGAAGATGAAGAAAAGACCGCATTTATCACCCCATGTGGTACGTATTGTTTTATACGAATGCCTTTCGGGTTGAAAAGTGCTGGTTCTACATTTGCGAGAGCGGTCCAAATCGGTTTTGAGCCTCAGCTACATAGAAATATGGAAGCATACATGGATGATATAGTGGTCAAAACCAAGGATAAAGCGACGCTCATACAAGACTTAGAAGAAACATTCGCAAATCTGCGCAAGATCAATTTAAAGCTCAATCCCAAGAAATGTGTGTTTGGCATCCGTTCCGGCAAGCTTCTCGGGTTCTTTGTATCTCAGCGTGGGATCGAAGCGAACCCCGACAAGATCAAAGCCATTGAGAAGATTCAAGCGCCAAGATGCGTCAAGGATGTATGTCGTCTTGCCGGCTGCATTGCTGCCTTGAGCAGGTTTATCTCCAAATCTGCTGAGCGTGCCCTGCCCTTTTTCAAAATTTTGAAGAAGGCAGGTCCAATGAAATGGACTCCGGAAGCGGAGGCAGCGCTGCAAGATTTGAAGAGGTACCTCTCCTCTCCGCCGACACTAGTTGCACCTAAGCCACAAGAGTCGTTGCTGTTGTATCTAGCGGCAACGAATCAAGTGGTTAGTGCTGTGTTGGTGGCGCAGAGAGAAGTTGACGTGGAGGCAACGGCACCGGCAGGACTGTCAATTGACATGTCGGGATCTTCCCCGGCAAGGTCTGGTGCCGACAAAACAAGATATGCGTAGTCAGAAGAATCAATACAGAAGAAGAAGGTGGTGCAGCGCCCAGTTTATTTTGTCAACTCCCTTTTATAGGGAGCTAGGTCAAGATACTCTGGTGTGCAGAAATTGCTCTTCGGCCTTCTCATGGCCTCGAGGAAGTTGCGCCATTATTTCCAAGCGCATGAGGTTACCGTCGTCACTCGCTTCCCGTTGCAGCGGATTTTACAAAATCCAGAGGCAACCGGCAGGATTGTAGAGTGGGCGTTGGAGCTGTCGAGCTTTGGCCTCAAGTTTGAAAGTACCTCAACAATTCAAATCAGAGCCTTGGCAGAGTTCATTGCAGAATGGACCCCAACGCCAGACGAGGAGATTCAAGAGACGACTCTTCCCGGCAAGGAAACAGATTGAGAATGGGTTATGTATTTTGATGGTGCCTTTACGCTGCAAGGCGCCGGGGCTGGTGTGCTGCTTGTCGCACCCACCGAAGAGCACCTCAAATATGTAATTCAGATGCATTTTCCCCGGGAGAGTTCGACAAACAACACTTCAGAGTACGAAGGCCTGCTTGCTGGTCTCAGGATCGCGGCAGACCTTGGTATCAAGAAACTCATCATCAGAGACGATTCGCAGCTTGTTGTCAGGCAAGTTAATAAAGATTATCAGAGTCCATTGATGCAAGCTTATGTGGATGAAGTGAGAAAAATGGAAGAGTGCTTTGACGGTCTGCATACAAAGCACATTCCCCGTGCTGAGAACAGTATTGCTGATGACCTGTCAAAGCATGCTGCCCTCAAGTTATCTGTGGAACCAGGAACTTTTGTGCTCCATTTGACTCAGCCATCTGTAGTGCCATCAATAGGACAAGCAAAGAGAAGGAAGTTGAATTCTGGTCACTACTTTCCGGCAGAGCTCCCGGGAGCCGCCGGCAAGAAGGTTACCGGAGTCAGCGGCAAGCCTGCCGGGGAACAACAGGCTCTAGCAGGGGCTCAGGCCCTTGCCGTCGAGACAAATGTGCCCCCCGCAGAAGAAATGCCTTTAATCCTAGTTGTCGAGCCCCAGGCTCCAGCTTGGGCACAGCCCATTATCCATTTCCTTCAGACAGGAGAACTCCCTGAGGAGCAGGAAGAAGCGGAAAAAGTAGCCCGTTAATCCAGCATGTACCAGTTCGTCGATGGCGTTCTGTACAGAAAAAGGCTGAACGGTGTGAAATTGAAGTGTATTCCTCGAGAAGATGGACTGGAGCTGTTGGCAGAGATACATGGAGGCATATGTGGCTCCCACATAGGGTCAAGAGCGCTTGTCGGAAAGGCATTCCGACAAGGTTTCTTTTGGCCCACCGCTCTCCAGGATGCAACTGCACTAGTAACTAAGTGTGAAGCGTGCCAGTTTCATTCAAAAAAATCGCATCAGCCAGCTCAAGCTCTTCAGAAAATCCCTCTCTCCTGGCCATTTTCGGTCTGGGGGCTCGACATACTGGGCCCTTTTCCCCGTGCTACCGGGGGCTTTGAGTACTTGTACGTTGCAATCGACAAGTTCACAAAGTGGCCGGAGGTGGAAGCAGTGAGGAAGGTGACAGCGCAATCAGCCGTCAGTTCTTTAAGGGGATAGTTTGCCGTTTCGGTGTGCCCAACAGGATCATCACCGATAACGGCACACAGTTCACAAGTCGCACCTTCATGCAATATGTCCAAGACCTTGGTAGCAAAGTTTGTTTTGCCTCTGTTGCTCACCCGAGAAGCAATGGCCAAGCGGAGAGGGCTAATGCTGAAGTGCTGCGCGGTCTCAGGACCAGAACCTTTGACAAGCTGAGAAAGTGCGGAAGATGCTGGATTGATGAGTTGCCAGTGGTTCTTTGGTCAATCAGAACGACACCAAATCGAGCCACTGGCCAGACACCCTTCGCTCTAGTTTACGGAGCGGAAGCAGTTCTCCCCATGGAACTCATATACGGGTCACCTCGAGTGCTCGCTTATGATGAGCTTGAGCAAGAGCAATAGTGGCAAGATGACGCTGTGCTCCTTGAGGAGGATCGTCTTCAGGCTGCTGTGCGAGCTGCACGCTACCAGCAAGCTTTGCACCGCTACAATAGCCGCAAGGTTCATGCCCGAAGCCTTGAGGAAGGCGACCTTGTTCTTCGGCGGATTCAGTCTGCCAAGAATTCAAACAAGTTGACACCAAGGTGGGAAGGCCCTTATTGGGTAGTACGAGTCACCAGGCCCGGCGTTGTCCGCCTGGAGACCGAAGATGGCGTTCCAGTGAGCAACTCCTGGAATATCGAACATCTTTGCAAGTTTTACCCATAAGGCCCCCGACAACCTCCTTTTGTACAAGTCTTGCCGGCAAGGCATATAATCCTTTGTACAAAGCCAGGCACAGACCCTGTGCGCAGTTGAATAAGCTTAAGTGTTGTGCATTTCTTGTTGTTTTCCATGTTTATATATATGCATGTTTATCTGAGATATTGTATGACACTTGCTCCCGGTAAGACTAACGAACCGCCAAGGTTCCATACCTTTATTTTCTCTTCTTTCTTTTTCTCAAAGGATAGAAGGTTCCCTCGTGTGCAAGTTTGCCAGGGGGGGAGGAAGGTATGGATACCAGTGGGCGATGTTCAGAATTGGTTTCTTGCCGGAAGGAATACAGCGACAGAAAGCTAAGTTCGAAACTTTGAGCAAGTTTTTTCAGTTTTTACTACTAGGCTATTTCCTTTGGACGATTTCGGCCCTTGTATGGAAAACCTGCACGCGAAGGAACCCTTGTCATAATTGGCTGCGCCCTTGTTCTGTTTCGAGTCCGCTCGACAGTATAAGTGGCTGCGCCAAGAGTGCCAAGGTGTCTTGCCGGCTGTTGCACCTCCAGCAGGCTGCTGAAGTCCCGCACCCAGCGCTCGCGGCGGGTTGCGCGCCGACAAGTTTCCAATAAGCGTAGGGCGTAACTATACGGAAAGAAATCGAACAAGGGGAATGGCATGCATATATTCAAGTATAGCAAGTTATATTACATCAATAATTGCCGCGTTTCTAATCTAAGGCTAAATTGTCTTTGACATGGAACGTGGCGGCAAGAAAGAGCGAGACAGCTAGTCCCTGCGCTGGCCTTCGACCCTCTTGATAGAATCCACCTTATCAAGGATGGGCGCAACAAGCTTTTCAAGGGCCTGGAGATTTGCATCCTTCGGCAAGCGGTCGAGCACGTTGGTGAGATCGATGCCGGGGTTCTTATGCACCACCTTGATAAGCACCTTGTGGAGGACGGCCCGGCAAAGTTTGCGGGATTCGTTGGCCAGCTGGGTCGCTCGGTTAGACTGGAGCAGCTTCAGAGCATCAATGATGCTTTCGAAGAACATGGTCAACCTGGCGCTCGGGGATATTCTTTCTTCAGAAGAATACCTGAAGTTTTGCAGGCCCTCCCGGCCCATGGTTGACAGCTGCGCTGTGAGCTTCTCTGCAGTGTCAACAAGGCGTTCAGTCCAGATTTGTACGCCCTTCTCATAGTCAACTTGGGCGGCAGCGGCGCTCTTGAGCAGGTTCCTCTCTTCCTGGAGATCTTTGCTCAAGGCCTTCTCGCGGGCCCTGCCGTCCTTGAGAGACTTCTCCAACGTGGTCAGCTTCAGCCTCAGATCGGCAATGGCGTCGTTGGCTGAAGAGAGCTGCTTGGTCTTGTCGGACATAGCAACTTGCATCTCCGCCAGGCTGTGGAGAGTTTTCTCCCTGTCAGCTTTGAGCGTCGAGAGCTCTTTGCTGTGCTCCTCAAGGTCCACTTCCAGTTTCTTCACCTTGTCGCTCAGCTCGTTCTTGGCGGCTTCTGCGGCCTTGGCGGCATCGATGGCTTCCTTGAGCTTGCTGGCGTGATCTGCAGTTGCAGCCTCGAGCGCCTCTTTGTGCGTCTGCTCCAGCTCCTGGGTCCGTTGCGCGACAAGTTTCTCAATCTCTTCATCTTTGCCGCGGAGTTTGGCGGCAAGTGCCTGCTCGCGCGCGGCAAGGTCTTCTTCATGAGCGTCAAGCCCAATGCGGCGCTGCATCAAGAGAGCTTCTTCAGCGGCAACCTTTTGCGCGACTTCTTCTTGCGCCCTCTCCATATCAGATCGCTTCAATTGGAGCTCTGTCTAGCTTTGGCTCACTTGCTCCCGGCCGGCAGTCAATTCTTGGAAGGCCTCGGCGTACCAGATCTGCATTTGCTCGACACATTTCTGGAAATCTGCCTCGACTGCTTCAACAACCGCAGCTCTGGCGTTTACCTTCTCCTTTCGAGCGCGGTGGAGCGCCTGGAGCTTGCGGAAGTTATCGCCCATGGCCTGGAGGAGCCGATCTTCTTCGGACTTGCTGCTGCTGGCGCTTGGTTCATCGACAATCTTGAGCCCGGCAGCGGTGATGACTTCTTCATCAAAAGTTTCTCCCTCGATCGGCACCCCAACGCTTGCCATCCCCGGTAGGTTGACGAACAAGTTGTCGCCGACCTTGAGATACTTGCTCGATGAGGGGACCTCAGATGTCGACGGTTGATCTTCGGCAAGCGTCTCACCGGTGGCTGGGGGCTCTGTGGCCGGCATAGCGCCTGGCGCTCCTGCGGCAGGAATGCCGTCAGTACGGTCATCGACCTCCTTGCCGGCCCTCTCAGTAGGTTTCTTGGCGTCCTCCTCGGCAGCAGCCTTGCTGACCTTGACGGTGGCATCTTCGATGGCCTCGCTAGTAGCAATCCTATCAGCTTCGGCGGCAGCATCCCTGGCGGTCTCCTCGATGTCGACATCGACGTCCATGGTTTCCATCACAGGAAATTCTGAAGGACGAAGGAGGGAAGCAAAATCATATCAAGATCAAAGTTCAGAAAGATAAAGAAAGAACCACAAATGCTCTGAGGCAAGCAGTCACCTGTGTCGAGCTGATGAGGAGTAGCTTCACCCCTCCCGGCAACATTGCTTGCCGGGGAAAGGTTGCCGGTGCCTTTGCTCGCCAGCTCCTCCTCCTCCAAGGTGGGCTCGTCGGTGGGGGCTCTTGCCGGAGATGCACTTGCGGGCTGCGCGGTTGACGGGGGCGGCATGACGGGGGCATCTTCCAACGACTCTCCTTGTTGCCGTTCTTCTCCTGCAAACCCAAAAGATGTGAGCGGCAAAGGTAGAAACCTTAGCACCCGCCAGCGGGAAACAAGTAATGAACTTACGCTGGGGGCTGTGCTGGGGGCTACGTCGAGGGCTAAGCTCCGAGCTGATGAAGATAGTCTCTGGCACGCTCGTAGAGCTTGTCGGCGGCTCGTCGCCCGTAGAGGTTTTTGCCCTCTTTGCCATCCTTTCCGCCAAGGTTTCTGCCTCCCTGCAGAGACAAGACAAGGCAAGGCGATGAGATCAACTGAATTCAGAATTTGGGAAATAAAGACTACGACAGGATACTTACTCTTCCTCTTCCCGTTCCGGGCTGAAGACGGAGATGTCGAAGTCGACCTCCGTTGCAGTGTCCATATGAGGACGCGGAGGAGCGGTCCTGGGTCGCTTGGCTGCAGCAGGTGCAGGGGGTTGGTGTGGCTCTGCCGCCTCAGCTTCTGGTGCTGCTGCGTGAGACGCCCCTGCCGCCCCAGTGGTTGCCGGAGGTGTGTGTCTCGTGCGCCACGCGGGTTGCTGTCGAACCCCTTGCCGTGGTGCAGCCTTGCCGGCTGCCCCCTTGCCGGGGGCCTCGCTGCTCGAAGAAGCCTGACTTGCCGGGACGCCAGAGGTAGCTTTCCGAAGGACGCGCTTTGCCTTCTTTGGAGCTGGGGGCTCCTCCTATGGCTGCTCTTCAGCTGCCTCCTTGCCTGATGAGCTCTCAGCGGCTGCGTCACTCTGTTCCTCGGCAACCTCATCCTCCCCGGCAGGTTTTTCCTCCAACACGACCTCTGCGTTGTTGGTTTCCCATTCTGTGAAGCCGTCGTTGCCGGCCTCCGCGGCGAGATTCGCCTCTTCCACTCTAGTGGCAATGTACGGCACTTCTTCGTCAGTGGTGGCGCGGATGAGGTTTGTCTCCTCCCGGATGGGCCTCTCCGACAAGTTGTCGAAGAACTCTTGTGCCTCCTCTGCAGATGGCTCAACCCAGGTCACGTCAAGGCCGTGGGCATTGAACACTGGCATTGCGGCGATGATCGCCCCCAGGGCGGAGTTGTTGCACAAGGGAACAATTCTTGCCGGCAATTTATGCTTGTCTTCACGCTGGAATAGCCGGTGGCGGAGGGTGCCAAGCTGCATGATCGTCAGGTTGTTGTTCAGTCCGGGGCGCAGCCTCATGATATCTGCTGCGTTCTGGAACTCCCAGGCCGGTCTCCCCTTGTTCTGTAGTGGGGCGATGCACCGGCGAAGAAAATCAGAGCCTATCATCTCGATCGTGAGCCCGGTGGCTTTCAAGCGGAGAATCCTGGTCGTGGCGATTGTGAGCTTGTCATCTTGAGCATCAAGATCGCTCCAGTCCTCGCCGCGAACCGCCTTTTGTCGTCGGGGCGAACAGAAGGGATGGGGGTCTGCTTCCTTGATCCAGCACCACTCAGACCGCCATTCTTCCCACTTTTCGCGGTAAACCCCATCCGGATAAATCTCCTTGTTCCATGCTCTTGGGATCCAGGCGATAGAACCGGCAAGGGCATCCCCTTTTTGGACACGAGGAATGAAATAATGGCGAAAGAGGGCGGTGTTGGGAACTACTCCGACAAAGTTTTCGCAAAGATGGGCAAAGATAGCCATACAAGTTACGGCATTTGGCGTGAAGTCTAAGAGATGGAAGCCGTATGTATACATGATATCGTTGAAGAAATCAGAAAATGGAGGGCAGAGCCCGCAGTAAATGTAAGCGACGAAGAAGGGATATCTGTCAGCGCCGCTTTTGAAGGAAGAACCTGGGGCCACGCGAGTCGCGGGGTGAGCTTTCGTCTCCCTCGCCCACATGCACTGCTACCGGTTCCTCAAAGCTTCCGCATCGAGCGTCGGAGCGAAGACGACGTACTTCTTCCGCTTCTTCACCAACTCGCCCTCCGGGATATCGGCCTTCATTTCCTTGCCCTTGCTCTTGCTAGCCTTGGGCGGCATGGTGGTTGTGAAGGTGGATGCCGAGGATGGAGCAGGTGTGGAGGCGATGAGCGGATGAGGAGAAGTTCTGCTCTGGGCTCGGGAGAGAGAGGGCAATGGCAGATTTCAGATTGGAAAGAAGAGGGGGTGAAAGAGCAGCGCCTTTGCGGATTCCTTTTTATGGGGAAGGAGCGAGGCTGCCTCTTTTACTGCCCAATGTGAACACGCCTATACGAGCACGTTGCGGTCGTGGCTGTTCAACGCACGCTTCCCATGTCGCGCATTCAACGCGCGTCGTGGGAAGCGCAGTAGGCGGAATGATTACAAGCAGTTAATCCCTGCCACGCGTGCCCGTGCACTTTTTGGGCCTAGCCCAACAACGCCTCGCACCCATGTGTGGCCTAGGCCCGGGGGCTCCTGTCGGTGTACTAAATATTGGGCCATTAGTACCCCATACTTGTGCACGGGCAGTTGTAGCCATACCTGCGGCAAGGCTTGTCGGGGGAACAGCTGAAGATCGATCCAAGATTATCAAGAGACATCCAGGCCAAGGACCAGAAGATAAAGAGGACTGAAGACCAAGGGCTTGGCTCCCGGCAAGATCTTGCCGGGGTAGCCCAACAAGCCCGGCAAGATTCGCACCCGACAAGGTTCCGTCACTGTGCCACCACTTCAGTACAGTGATCGGCCTGGCATTCTGGCCCCACTTCTCGATGCGTGGAAAGGCACTAGTGGGGGCGTGTTTAAGCAGTGCTGATGGGATGGCTCCTTTTTCCATCCCCAAGAAAGTGGAGACACCTAAACGGACACCTCACGGTGCATTAAATGCATTTGTCCAAAACCATCAGTGGTTAGGTATGATAACCATGTAGCTACTTTACACATCGCGAATAAGCAGTTTGCCACTGTGGTGACCCCTTGGATCATATAAAAGGAGGCCCAAGGCAACTGCTACAGAGGAGACCGATTTTCAGCCCATTCTGCATGCGTAGCTGCTGCTTGAACTCACTGTTCATCGCAAGCGCTCCAAGAATTGGGACGAATCACTGATAATAAACTAAAGCAGGAGTAGGGTTTTACCCTGATCAGCGGCCCGAACCTGGGTAAAAATCCCCTCGCGCTGATCCTCAGTTCTGCTCTTTGTGCATCCCTCTCTCCCTGCCGAACTGTAAAGGGGTCCCTCGGATCCCATAGGTGTCGTACGCCGACAGAGGCCCTCCGGAGCCAGCGCTGTCTCGGAGAGAACGGCACGGCCGCCGATCGAGACGCGTGGGCAGCTGTTGGTCTCCTCCCTCGCCGCCGACGACCACGTGAACGATGCACCTACACCCCTGCACCGGCCGAGGTGGTCCGGCCGGATTTGTGACCAGCGATGAGCAGAGAGAGAGTGTGGCCACCTATGTATTGTTTAGATCTAGAGAGCATGAGAGAGTGAAAGACAGGAACCCTAATAAAGCAAACGCCGAGGCTCCTGCTTACATATATAGTGGAGTGATTTTGTTGTAGCAACCATTATTAAATTGAATGCGCGCGAACCACTATTTTCATTTAAAGTTCAAGTAAAAATAAAACTCGATCAATAACGTGCCACCGCTTCCAGGTCGCACTATCAAATCACCGCGTCCAGGACGCACTATGTACTGTATCATTCACGTGCGGTCCCCGACCCTCCATCAAGTTGAAAACTAGACTAGTCAAAATGTCAATTGCGATGCCTCTTTGTAAACAAATATGCTCCTAGCTTAAAAAAATGCGCTCCTATGTGTACCCGCAAGTGGGTATGAGAGAACTAGTGCGTGCATGCACCGCTTCTCTTCGTGAGAGTACAATATACTACGCCCAAATAACGTTCGCCACAAGAGTAATAGTATAAGTGTGTGACGTGTGAGTTAAAATAAAAGGTGCACGACGTCTTTTATTTTTTAGAAGTTCTGAGGGTACGGTGTGAAGAGCACATATGTGTGTGACATCTACCTACACATAGACGGTGGGTGCGAGAGGACTCAGGAGAGTTGTGACTCATGAGGGTGCATGTGTGCGTGAGAGAGAGGGGTCATGTATCAATACAATGCATGTGTCCGTAAATCATATCGGACAAACGTTCGCCACAAGCCGTTTCCTGACGAACGCCGAAAGAACCATTAGATCGGCATCCAAGAGCGTCAGTTTTGCCATGGCATTTAACAGAACAACCACTCCTCGGACACACAAATCTTCCACGTGAGTGTTAACAACTACTGTATGCTCCTCCCTCCGTTCCAAAATGTAGTGCATATAGCCTTATTGAAAATTCGAACCTCGCAAACTTTTACCAAGTTTTCGTATACCAAAATGCACATATAGAATACCCAGTATATATCATTTCATTCATTTTCGAGAGGTAACTATAAAGATGGGAGAGGAGTGTACAAAGAAAGACCGTCGTATCACCTGCAGCAGTTTCAACCATCCTTTGGTGTGGAGGAATATCATAGGAACTCTATATGTTATGATTTTTATAGGAATTTTTCCTTTAGAGCCAATTGGTTCATAGGAATAGATTCATATACTCCACATTTCAAAGGAAAATAAACATGATATGATTTTTATAGCTTTAGAGCCACTTGGTTCATATGAATGGATTCCTATACTCCCACAATTTCAAAGGAAAATAAACATTAGCTTAGATTCAATAGAAAAGTTCCTATGATGTGAACCAAATGACATCTCTTTTCCAATCCCTCCTCATAGGAATTGAGATACATGTCATCTCTAGATTCAATAGAAAAGTTCCTATGATGTGAACCAAATGACATCTCTTTTCCAATCCCTACTCATAGGAATTGAGATACATGTCATCTCTTTACCTACAACTTCCATATATACAACTTCTATTCCTAAATAGCTAGTACAACCCACTAGCTTTTTTCCTGGACATGCAACTATGGCACATGAACACGTCATGCATGCAAGTCATAAATCACATTGTTTTTGTACTCTATGCATGCAAGCACCACATCATCAATTCGTGCATGTTACTCATAAGTTATTTCTTGCATTAGATTTTGCATTGACAATATATGTGTTGGTCACGTGCACACATATGTTGTTCACATTCACATTTTTGTTAGAAATGTCATTCTTTTAACTGCAATTCATTTTTTTCTCTTTGTATTACATTTTCATTTTAAGCATACATTCACTTCCCATTAGTTATAGATGTTTTTGGAGGAACTTTTATGCACTATTTTGAGTAGCAAATTTCACGCGGCCACAGGTATATCAAAATGCGGGGCCCATGCGTCATTGCCTTTCGGTCGAACCTATGTCCATAGTTTTTTGTACGTATATCTCCACAGCTCCCTGAACCCAAAATTCTGCCTCATTCCCGTAAAACCGAGCGGCCCACCCGTATTAAGGCATCGACTCAAACTCAATCCCTCTCCAATTTACTACGGCATGGGCCCCACACGCCGTAGTACTCCTACAAACCCTATCCGCCACACGCATCATCGGTTTTCTTCAAGAGGACGAGGGAGAAGTGGATTTGTAGTGGAGGCTCCTACCCTAGGGCGCCCTAGGTAGCTGCCACACGCATCATTGGTTTTCTTTTTTCTTTATGCTCTTGCGCCCTAGAGTGAAATGATGGTTGCTTCGTCCGTCCAGCTTAATGCGGGAAAGGTGGGGCTTTGTGATTTGACCCCTCATCGCTCGTTTACTACTACTGCGCCGCTACGATCGGGGTGCCTCCAAGTCCAACTGCTGCTCTGAACTGTAATTTGGTGCATCGCACGTGGAACAAGACGGTGAATGAGCCACATGTCAGCCAAAGGGGTCATGTAAGTGTGCCGCCATTTCGTGTGCGGACTGACCCTGCTGAGTTGCTATGCCAACGCGACAGGAGCAGCCTACCACTTGGTTTTGCTCCTTGGTGAATCCCGACTATATTGATCTAAAAAGATAGTATCCAGATTAGTAAGAGGTGATTTTACCGAGCGGTGGGCGGGGGAGCATGGCCTGTCATGCGGTCCCACGTGTCATGATGTACCAAGGCGATGCGCGTCCCACTTGAGGCAAAACAATGGCAGAAGCAATACGTGGTTTTCTTGAAGGAGATGATGGAGAAGCGGATTCAGCGAAGTGTGAAATAATGGTTGCTTCATTCGTCTGCAGGAAAGGTGCGGCTTTGTGATTTGACATCTCATTGCTCATTACTACTATTGGGGCGCTACGACTGGGTGCGTCCCCCCTACTGTTCTGCACTGTTATTTGGTGCATGACAGGTCGACCCGGTTGCTATATGTCCCACATGTCGGCGAGAGGAAGTACAACATTCATGAAAGCGAGCGTCTCCACTCTTAGTACGATGGAGGAGTACAAGACACGGCTTGGTTTTTGCTGCTTCGCGCGATCCATCGATACAAACCCGGACTAAAAAAGGCGAGGGCGGGTCTTTTCCCGTGCGGTAGGCAGGGGAGTTTGGCATAGTCTGTTCGACACACGATAGAGTGAGAGAAAGATGTGATGAAATGCTTGAATGTGTATTGGGCCCTTTTTTCTTTGTTTGTTTTTTCAAGTGGGCCCTTTCAGATCACTACGACTACTAGCGCGCACGGTGTTGATTACTGGTTTATTGGTCCCCTTTGTAATTTGTGCTAAAGTTTGACCAAAGATTTAATTGACAAAATGTTAGTGCATGTCAACATAAATCATATCGTTGGATTCATATTTGAACATAGTTTACAATGATATCATTTTTTATGACATGCATTAACATCTTGTTAGTTAAATATATGGTCAAAATTGGCACAAAATACGATGTGGTACACCCACACGGTCGGTCCGGCACACTGTAGTAGTACCCTCCTTTTTCTGCTCGGATTGCCCAACGAGCACCAAGCAAAAAGTGCATGCATTGGCCTAGACACATGTAGCCATCAACACGAGTAATCAATTGCTATTCACACGACCTTGTTTTTTCTGGCTGCATGGGGAAGAACAACGAGGCGGGAAGGGAAACAAGCAAATAAAGGTTGAGCGACTTAGTTTGGGGAAAAACTAATTTTACAGAGTACGTACCCACTATGGAGGTAGTACTACTTACTACTCCCTCCTTTCCGGTTTATAGGGCTCATCTAAAAAAATCGTTTTTCCGTTTTGTAAGTCTCAATTCTACTACTTACCATCACATGTTTGGATTTCGAGGTGCATTAAATCACCCGATGCAAGTAGTATCAAGAGAAAACTCACCAATGCATGTAGAAGTTCATGGAAATTTAGTGGTCATGCATGCATTCGTTGTAACTAATGCATCGGTAAACATAACTTTTTGAGAAAAACAAGCATACTAATTAAGTACTTGTGCAAAATACGAAATTTATTCCACCACTCACCATCTACCTTAGTTGGAGAGTGTAGCACCCCCAGTGGTTAACTACAGTGATCACCCTTTTGTTTATGCCATGTCATCATGATTATCAGTGCCTAATCATCATTTGCATCATATTGCATTCAGCTCCTAACTCAAACTTCAAATTAAAACTAAAGTGGAAAATAAAAGTTAACCATAACAGAAACTAAAATGTTCAATAAATAGCAAATATTGCAGAGACTATTCTAAAATTGTAATCAACATTTAATTAACAAATTAAGTGACTCTAATAGTAGCAAAACAACACTATTTACTACCTTCTTAATTAAATGAAAACCTTTGGACTCAAAACCATTTTATTGCAGTGGCATAAAATGCACCATATTTATTTGGGCCAGTCTCATATTTTACAAAAGCCTTTTGGAATGAAATTAAAAGACAAAAAGGAACAAAAGGAAAAATAAAAGAAAAGAAAAAGAAAACCCCCCTCTCTGTCTGGGCCTTAGCCACTGGGCAGGCCCAGCCGACCCAGCAGACCAAGCCAGCCCAGGCGCCCCCCCTCGCTCCCCTTATCCCACCCCGAGGAAACCCTAGCCCAACCGGTCGTCCCACTCCCTCCCACTCCCTCGATCCCCATCGCCGAACGCCGCTCCTCGGCGCCCCGACGCCGCTCGTCGTCTCCGGCGCCGCCCCGCCATTGTCGCCTCGACCCCGTCGCTCGCCTCCCCGTCCTCACCCCTCCCCGATCCAGAGCAGGATCGGGGCACGACCTCGACGCCCGCCGTCGCCGACCGCGCCGACGCCGCCTCACCGCAGGACTGCCCCGTCCCTGACTCCCCTTCGCCGGACTCCCACACGCCTCGCCGACCCCGATCCCCTACAAACGAGGGTGAGGTGCGCGTTCCCCCTCCTCTCCTCTCTTCCCGCGTCGGCCGTGTCCGCCCATGCTCCCGGCACAGCCCACGCCGCCCCGCTCGTCTGCTGCCGCAGCACGACCGCGGCCCTTCCCCCGCCTCATGTGGCCTCACCGCGTCGCGCCCGCCCATCGTTCCCACACGCGCGCGCCCGTGCGAGGCTGCACCTCTGCTGCGGCGCTCGCTGCCCGCCGCTCGCTGCTCCGGCTAGCCGCGCGGAACCCACCCAACGCCTTGCCCACACCCCCGCGCTGTCCGGCCGCCGGCACCAGCCGCGCGCCCGTGCCCCGCGCCGCGGCTCCGGCTAACCGCGCCGGCGCCGACGCCGCCCCTTGCTGCGGCCTCGCTCGCCGTCTGACCCGCTTGGGTCCGGCCCCTCGGGCACGAGCCAGCAACCACGCGCCCGCTAACTCCCCGGGCCACTGCCCAAGGGGCCCCACGCCCCTGTTAAAAAAATTAGAAAATAAAAAAATGAATAATTAAAGTTAATAATTAATTAACTTAATTAATTCTAATTAATTAAAATGATTAAGTTTAATTAACCTAATGACCTGATTAACCTAATTAATCTATAATTAAGTGAATTAATCAAACCCTAATTAACCCTAACAGTCTGCTGACCTCATGCTGACGTCAGGTTGACGTCAGCATTCACTATTCCGGATAATTTGAAATTAATTAATTAAATAATTCCAGAAATTGCTAAAATCTTTAGAAAATCATATAAAATAATCCATAGCTCAGATCGAAAAACTTTGTACATGAAAGTTGCTCGGAATTTCGAGACGAATCCGAATACGCGGTCCGTTCGTCCGTCACACGTCCCTAACTATCCGAACATGGAACCGTTCCCCTCCGGTCATCTGTCTGACAAATGTCCGGAACCGGGAAAACATTCCCTGATGGATTCCTCCTTCCTCGGTAACGTGCAACCATACGTTAGGACACACCCGGCACTGCATATTGTCATGTTATACATTGTGTAGCACTTGTTTGCTTAGTATTTACTGTTTCTTCCCCCTCTTCTCTCTCGGTAGACCCTGACACCGACGATGTCCCCGAGACCGACGCAACTCAGGAGCCCGATGCCACCGTTGACGACCTTGCCTTTGCCGCAAAGCAACCAGGCAAGCCCCCCTTTTGATCATCCCGATATCGCCCATTCTAATTTCTCATGCTTGCATTAGAATTGCTGCTGCTACTGCTTTACCTATTCTGATGCATAGCCTATTTATTGTAACCTGCTGTTGATAATTACCTGCATATCCTAAACTTCTTAGTATAGGCTGGGTAGAGACCTATCAGTGACCCCACTTATCCCGATTGCCCCGCTGGATTATCCGAAGACCCGCTCAACGGGATTGAAGACCAGGCCCCGACACCGCACATCACCCCCCTTAGTTGTAATGACACTGCAGCGTTACTATCGAGTGCCGAGGGTGAAACCTCTTGTAGCACTTCTGATGTTAACTCTGTAGAGTAGCTATTTGGTCGTGGTCATCGAGGGTGATTCCTCCTCCACCACTTCCGGTAACGACGCTGTCGTGCAACACATCAAGTGTGAACCCATCGAGGGTGATTCCTCCGAGTTCACCTTGACGGATAAATCAAGTGGGAATTCAACGAAGGTGATACCTCGGATTCCTCTGATGTTATGGACACACGGATACTTGGACTTTACACTGTTACTTGGAAAGGCGGGTCGACCCTGAGGGGTACCCGCGTGTGATGTGAAGACGGGTTGCCTGCATGGTGCCCGAGTGATGAATACGAGGCGCGGCCGGACATTCTTAACCCTTGCAGCAAGTCCTCGAGACGGGGCGACGGGGTCACATCTTTCGTGAGTCTCTGCTCGTTACCGCAAGCCCTAGTCCACTAACGATTTGGATATTTGATCCGAGCAGGCCTCTGGCCTGATAGCACTAACCATCATGTGGGCATAGTATGGGCGTTCTGCATCATAGCATCAGCCGACAGTTATGTCAGACGTCCAGTTCAGCATTGTGGCCGGGTCGGATTGTGCCGTTGGCGCTGGTATCCACCCTGCTCGCAACGACCCGGAGTGCACAGGGCGACAGCCCAAGACCCCTGAGCGCTTAGGATGTAGACCGGCGGGGACCTCTCTGCTGAGCTGTAGGTAGGGTTGCGATGTATCGTTTGGCCGAGGCCGGGCATGACCCGGAAAAGTGTGTACGACCGGAGTTAAACGAGCGTGTTGGGTAAGTTGGTGCACCCCTGCAGGGAAGGACACATCTATCGATAGCCGGTCCTACGGTAACGGACACTCGGAGTTGTATCCTGATTGATACAATTAGAACTGGATACTTGGATACTATGGCTCTGGGATTGCTTTCTCGCAGGGAGTCGAGAAAGGATCTCTGGGTGAGGTTGAGACTTAATGATACTGCTACATTATATTGTACTGTCCTACTCTCTTCTATTGGTGCAAGACCGCTGAAGATGCTAGTCTTCGATAGGACTAGGCCTTCTCTCTATTCTGGCATTTCTATAGCCCAGTCCACATATACAGCCTCTCTTTGAAAATGTTGCATATGTAGTGTAGATCCTTGCTTGCTGAGTACTTCTGAGTACTCACGGTTGCTTTGTTTTCCTTTTCTCCCCATATCAGTTTGTCGTGACCGGAGGACGGAGCCCCCTGAGACAGAGGCCCCGTCGATCGACTATTACTACTACTACCCCGAGGATGGATGCTACTACGAGTTGACTGACGACCAGGAGTAGGATTGGAGGGTCCCAGGCAGGAGGCCTACGCCTTTCGATCGTAGTGTTTTATTTTGCCCCGCCTTTCTAAAGGCCTTTATGTTTCTCTTTTAATATCTGTACTTAGATATCTGATGCTTCCGCTAACGCTTGTATGCCATCGAGCTATGTATTCGAGCCCTCGAGGCCCTGGCTTGTAATATAAAGCTTGTATGACTTTATTTATGTTTTAGAGTTGTATTGTGATATCTTCCTGTGAGTCCTTAGGCTTGATCGTGTGCATTTGCGTGTATGATTAGTGTACGATTGAGCCGGGGGCGTCACAAGTTGGTATCAGAGTCGACTGACTGTAGGAACCCCCTTTCCAACTCCTTGGCCGAAGTTGAGTCTAGTGGGCCAAAATTGTTTTGCTAACTTGGCTGTGTGGCTTACGGGCCCACGTCGCCAATTGGGTGGTATTAGTATCTTTTATTCCTCATCTATACTCTGGGACTCTGATCTCTCTTCTATTTGGGTTAAATAAATTTTACTAACTCCAACATTAGGTTCTCGTGATCACATCCACCCGGTGTTCTGAAAATTTCCCCCCTTCCTTCAAGATTGCGGGCCAGGTTCTGCTTGCAGGATCCTTTTATCGAGGGCACCCTGTGTTGTCACTTGCAGATTCCTCGCTCCAACAGTTTTCTCCGACGTTGATGTAGCCTTTGTTATGTCTCGTTGTGTACTTCCCTACCGCGTGCCTGCGCGCCGCCTAGATGTCTAGCCCTCCCCTTTCAACTGTCGTAATGCCGGATTGTAACCGAGGCTATGTGTGGATTTGAATGTCTGGTGCGGATATGATGAAGTATCTATTGCACTTCCTTCTGTTGTGCGTGTTGCTTCATGAATCATTCCATACACATGCAGTTTTACTTGCTAAACTGCCCCTGTTGTTTTGGCAGGATGGCTGACGATCCTCCACCTCCACCCTATATCGCCGCCATGATGCAGCAGTTTATGACCGGACTATTGGCTCAGTTCCCAAATCAGAATGCTCAGCAACAAAATGCTCCAATAACTCTGCCAGAATTAGTGTGCCTCAGTCCATCCGTTTTCCGCAACTCCACCAATCCTATGGATGCTGATGATTGGCTTCGTGACATCCTGTTTGAGATGGAGTCAGCTAATGTTGCCCCTGACAGTTACGTCACTTTTGCGACATTTCATTTAAAAGGTCCCGCTGCTCAATGGTGGGAAAGCCACAAGGGTATGTTGCCTGCTGAATCTGTACCCACTTGGCAAGAATTCCAGTCAGCTTTTCGTGCACGGTACATTCCTCAAGGTCTGATCGACCAGAAGAAGAAGGAATTCCGCAAACTCACACAGGGCACAATGACTGTGAATGAATATCAGAGGAAATTTCTCGAATTATCCCGCTATGCTGAAGATGACATCTGCACTGACGCCCGCAAGCAGGAGAAATTCCGTGAAGGACTGCGTACGGATATAAACCTCGCACTTGCTGTCCTTGATTTTGCAGACTTCACAACGCTTGTCAGCAAATCTTTCCAAGTTGAAACAGCTCTGACTGAATACCAAGAGTCACTCAAGCGCACTCATAAAGCTGGCTCATCCTCGGGTCAGCCTGTTCAGAAACGTCGAGTCTGGATTCCCCACAATGTTTACCACCGACCTGCTCCAACACCAAGGCCGTCATATGTTGCACCTCATCTGCTTTCACCGCCAAGACAGCTTACGGTTCATGATGGACCGCCTGATGCTATGGCTTCTCATCAGGTTGAGCCACGTCCTCCTAATGGCCGTAAGAAGAATTGTCGAAACCGCCGACTCAGAAACTGTAATGTCATACCATCTACTGTTGTACTTGGCCATGCCAATCACGTCAATGCTGAAAAGGCTCAGAAGGAACCGACTATCGTGCTGGGAACACTCTCTGTGAATTCAGTGCCAGCTTCTGTTTTGTTTGATTCAGGTGCATCACATTCCTTCGTGTCCCAGCAATTTGCACAACTGCATGGGTTAGCTATGAGCTCATTACCCACTCCTTTAGAAATCATCACTCCCTGTTCCAGGTGGCAAACCAAAATGGTAAGTCACAACAATCAGATCAGAATTGAAGGGTTGATGTTCTCTGCTTCCCTTATTGCTCTTGGACCTTCCGACATAGACATCATTCTCGGTATGGACTGGTTGACCACCCACAATGCTTTGATTGACTGTGCCACTAAGAAAGTCCAACTTACCCATTCTTCTGGCCAGACAGTCAAATACTCAGCCCGAATGGTTCAGAATGTCGAGACTCAGATATATGTTCTGAATGCATTGAATGCTTCACCTCTTGAAGGCATCGAGAACGTTCCAGTTGTTTGAGATTTTCAAGACGTCTTTCCAGAAGAACTTCCAGGAATACCCCCTGCTAGAGCTATCGAGTTTGTCATCGACTTGAAACCAGGCACAACTCCTATTGCGAAGCGTCCTTATAAGATGCCTCCGCATCATCTTCTCGAGCTTAAGGAAGAAATCGACACATCACTTAAGAAAGGCTTCATCCGCCCCAGTTCCTCTGCTTGGGGAGCACCTTCACTCTTCGTTAAGAAGAAGGATGGAACTAACCGATTGGTTCAGGATTATCGGCCCATTAACCAAGCCACAATCCAGAACAAATATCCGCTTCTTCGGATCAATGATTTGTATGATCAACTTGCTGGATCATCAGTGTTTTCTAAACTCGACTTGAGGTTGGGTTATCATCAGATTCGTGTCCGCGAAGAGGATATTCCCAAGACAGCATTCGTTACTCGCTATGGCTCTTATGAGTACACTGTCATGTCATTTGGCTTAACAAACACTCCAGCCACATTCTCCCGTCTGATGAATTACATCTTCATGGATTATCTCGATAAATTTGTCGTGGTTTATCTAGATGATATTCTGGTCTATTCAAAGAATAAAGAAGAACATGCCGAACACCTCTGTCTTGTACTGGAAAGGCTCCGAGAACACCAGTTGTATGCCAAATACTCCAAATGTGAATTCTGGCTTTCTAAAGTAACTTACCTTGGTCATGTGATTTCCAAAGATGGCATTGCCGTTAACCCAGAACGAGTTCAGGCTATTCTGGACTGGACTCCTCCGAAGAACGTCAAGCAAGTGAGAAGTTTTCTTGGCCTTGCAAGCTATTGCCGTCGATTTGTTGAGAATTTTTCTAAGATTGCTAAGCCTTTGACTGATCTGCTTCACAAGGGCGTTAAGTTTGAATGGACAGACAAATGTCAGGAAAGTTTTCAAACACTCAAAGACAAGCTAACATCTGCCCCAGTACTATCTCCTCCAAATACCTGCAAAGACTTTGTGATTTATTGTGACGCATCCCGTGAAGGATTAGGCTGTGTCCTAATGCAAGAGCGTAAAGTGATTGCTTATGGCTCTCGTCAGTTGCGCCCACATGAAGAGAATTATCCGGTACATGATTTAGAACTAGCTGCTGTCATCTATGCACTGCAGTTATGGTGACATTACCTTCTCGGTAATCGTTGCGAGATCTACACGGATCATAAAAGTCTGAAGTACTTGTTCACTCAGCCATCTCTAAACCTCCGTCAGCAAAGATGGATGGAGGCCATTGCGGACTATGATTTGGGTATTTCCTATACCCCTGGCAAGGCTAACGTGATGGCTGATGCCTTAAGCCGCAAGTCCTATTGCGACAACCTCATGGTTAGGCGAGCTCAACCTCGTCTTTTTGAAGAACTGCGCAAGCTGAATCTCCTTATTGTCCCACAGGGCTCTCTAAATAACCTTGTGATACAACCAGATCTTGAGAAAGCTGTTAAGAATGCGCAAGCTAAGGATGCTGAAGTTGATCTGATGAAGAAAAATCTTCACCTTGAAAAGTACAGGGATTTCTCGCTGTCTGAAGATGGAACCTTGTATTTCAGAAACCACATTGTCGTACCTCGCTTCGAAATTATGACCGACAAGGTCATGAAGGAGGCACATGATACCCCGTTGTCTATTCATCTGGGTAGCACCAAGATGTATCGTGATCTCCGTCAAAGGTATTGGTGGTCTAAAATGAAGCAGGATATTGCTCGATATGTTCCTGAATGTGATGTTTGCCGTCGCGTTAAAGCAGAACATCAGAAGCCTGCTGGAATTCTGCAACCACTGCCTATTCCTCTATGGAAATGGGATAAGGTTCAGATGGATTTCATTACAGGACTTCCCAGGTCACAGAAGGGTCACGATGCTATTCTTGTCGTCGTCGACCAACTCTCTAAGGTTGCACACTTTCTGCCTGTCAAAGAGACTATCACTGCTAGTCAGTTAGCAGAGTTGTATATCTCTGGAATTGTATCACTTCACGGTATTCCGAAGGAAATCAGTTCGGACCGTGGCAGTCTTTTCACTTCCAAATTCTGGGAAAGTTTCCAAACAGCTATGGGAACTCATATTACCTGGAGTTCAGCTTATCACCCCCAATCCCAAGGCCAAGTCGAGCGAGTCAATCAAGTGCTTGAAGACTGCTTCGGGCTTGTGTTATATCGTTCAGTAAGAAGTGGGAAGAATCTCTTCCTTATGCGGAATTCTCATATAACAACAGCTATCAAGCCAGCTTGAAAATGGCCCCCTTCGAAGTTCTATATGGACGTAAGTGTCGAACCCCTCTGAATTGGTCAGAAATTGGGGAACGACCGCTCGTGGGTCCGGATATTATTCAACACGCCGAAGAGCAAGTTCGTATTGTCCGGGAAAATCTCAAGGCGGCTCAGGACCGCCAGAAGAGCAACTATGATCGCAAACGATGGGGTTTGACTTATCAACCTGGTGATCAGGCTTATCTGCGAGTCACTCCTATGAAAGGCACTCACCGTTTCGGAATCAAGGGCAAGTTAGCTCCACGCTACATTGGTCCTTTCCGCATTGTTGCAAGACGTGGTCAGGTGGCGTATAAATTGGAGTTGCCGCCGCAATTCTCTCATATCCATGACGTATTCTATGTGTCGCAACTTCGTAAATGCTTCAAGGAATCTCCGCACCGAGCTGTGGATCACGAGATGCTCGAATTGCATGATGATCTTTCATATAAGGAGCATCCGATCTGCATTCTCGATGAAGCTGAACGTCGAACCCGTCAGAAGGTTACCAAGTTCCTCAAAGTGCAGTGGTCAAATCATGCTGAAGATGAAGCCACTTGGGAACGCGAGGATAATCTTCGTGCGGAATACCCCGAACTTTTCCCTTCTACCTCTTAATTCTCGGGATGAGAATTCTTGTTAGTGGAGGAGACTTGTAGCACCCCCAGTGGTTAACTACAGTGATCACCCTTTTGTTTATGCCATGTCATCATGATTATCAGTGCCTAATCATCATTTGCATCATATTGCATTCAGCTCCTAACTCAAACTTCAAATTAAAACTAAAGTGGAAAATAAAAGTTATCCATAACAGAAACTAAAATGTTCAATAAATAGCAAATATTGCAGAGACTATTCTAAAATTGTAATCAACATTTAATTAACAAATTAAGTGACTCTAATAGTAGCAAAACAACACTATTTACTACCTTCTTAATTAAATAAAATCCCAAATGAAAACCTTTGGATTCAAAACCATTTTATTGCAGTGGCATAAAATGCACCATATTTATTTGGGCCAGTCTCATATTTTACAAAAGTCTTTTGGAATGAAATTAAAAGACAAAACAGGAACAAAAGGAAAAATAAAACAAAAGAAAAAGAAAACCCCCCTCTCTGTCTGGGCCTTAGCCACTGGGCAGGTCCAGCCGACCCAGCAGACCAAGCCAGCCCAGCGCCCCCCCCCCCTCGCTCCCCTTATCCCACCCCGAGGAAACCCTAGCCCAACCGGTCGCCCCACACCCCCCCACTCCCTCGATCCCCATCGCCGAACGCCGCTCCTCGGCGCCCCGACGCCGCTCGTCGTCTTCGGCGCCGCCCCGCCATCGCCGCCTTGACCCTGTCACTCGCCTCCCCGTCCTCACCCCCTCCCCGATCCAGAGCAGGATCGGGGCACGACCTCGACGCCCGCCGTCGCCGACCGCGCCGACGCCGCCTCACCGCAGGACTGCCCCGTCCCCGACTCCCCTTCGCCGGACTCCCACACGCCTCGCCGACCCCGATCCCCTACAAACGGGGGTGAGCTGCGCGTTCCCCCTCCTCTCCTCTCTTCCCGCGTCGGCCGTGTCCGCTCACGCTCCCAGCACCGCCCGCGCCGCCCCGCTCGTTTGCTGCCGCCGTGCTGCCGCAGCCCGACCGCGGCCCTTCCCCCGCCTCATGTGGCCTCACCGCGTCGCGCCCGCCCGTCGTTCCCCCACGCGCGCGCCCGTGCGAGGCTGCACCTCTGCTGCGGCGCTCGCTGCCCGCCGCTCCCTGCTCCGGCTAGCCGTGCGGACCCCACCCAGCGCCTTGCCCACACCCCCGTGCTGTCCGGCAGCCGGCACCAGCCGCGCGCCCGTGCCCCGCGCCGCGGCTCCGGCTAACCGCGCCGGCGCTGACGCCGCCCCTTGCTGCGGCCTCGCCCGCCGTCTGACCCGCTCGGGTCCGGCCCCTCGGGCACGCGCCCGCAACCGCGCGCCCGCTAACCCCCCGGGCCACTGCCCAAGGGGCCCCACGCCCCTGTTAAGAAAAATAATTAGAACATAAAATAAATGAATAATTAAAGTTAATAATTAATTAACTTAATTAATTCTGATTAATTAAAATGATTAAGTTTAATTAACCTAATGACCTGATTCACCTAATTAATCTATAATTAAGTGAATTAATCAAACCCTAATTAACCCAAATAGTCTGCTGACCTCATGCTGACATCAGGCTGACGTCAGCATTCACTATTCCGGATAATTTGAAATTAATTAATTAAATAATTCCAGAAATTTCTAAAATCTTTAGAAAATCATATAAAATAATCCGTAGCTCAGATCGAAAAACTTTGTACATGAAAGTTGCTTGGAATTTCGAGACGAATCCGAATACGCGGTCCGTTCATCTGTCACACGTCCCTAACTATCCGAACATGGAACCATTCCCCTCAGGTCATCTGTCTGACAAATGTCCGGAACCGGGAAAACATTCCCGGATGGATTCCTCCTTCCTCGGTAACGTGCAACCATACGTTAGGACACACCCGGCACTGCATATTGTCATGTTATACATTGTGTAGCACTTGTTTGCTTAGTATTTACTGTTTCTTCCCCCTCTTCTCTCTCGGTATACCCTGACACCGACGACGTCCCCGAGACCGACGCAACTCAGGAGCCCGACGCCACCGTTGACAACCTTGCCTTTGCCGCAAAGCAACCAGGAAAGCCCCCCTTTTGATCATCCCGATATCGCCCATTCTAATTTCTCATGCTTGCATTAGAATTGCTGCTGCTACTGCTTTACCTATTCTAATGCATAGCCTGTTTATTGTAACCTGATGTTGATAATTACCTGCATATCCTAAACTGCTTAGTATAGGCTGGGTAGAGACCTATCAGTGACCCCACTTATCCCGATTGCCCCGCTAGATTATCCGAAGACCCGCTCAACGGGATTGAAGACCAGGCCCCGACACCGCACATCACCCTCCTTAGTTGTAACGACACTGCAGCGTTACTATCGAGTGCCGAGGGTGAAACCTCTTGTAGCACTTCTGATGTTAACTCTGTAGAGTAGCTATTTGGTCATGGTCATCAAGGGTGATTCCTCCTCCACCACTTCCGGTAACGACGCTGTCGTGCAACACATCAAGTTTGAACCCATCGAGGGTGATTCCTGCGAGTTCACCTTGATGGATACATCGAGCGGGAATTCAACGAGGGTGATACCTCGGATTCCTCTGATGTTATGGACACACGGATACTTGGACTTTACACTGTTACTTGGAAAGGCGGGTCGACCCTGAGGGGTACCCGCGTGTGATGTGAAGACGGGTTGCCTGCATGGTACCCGAGTGATGAATACGAGGCGTGGCCGGGCATTCTTAACCCTTGCAGCAAGTCCTTGAGACGGGGCGACGGGGTCACATCTTTCGTGAGTCTCTGCTCGTTACCGCAAGCCCTAGTCCACTAACGATTTGGATATTTGATCCGAGCAGGCCTCTGGCCTGATAGCACTAACCATCACGTGGGCATAGTATGGGCGTTCTGCATCGTAGCATCAGCCGACAGTTCTGTCAGACGTCCAGTTCAGCATTGTGGCCGGGTCGGATCGTGCCGTTGGCGCTGGTATCCACCCTGCTCGCAACGACCCGGAGTGCACAGGGCGACGGCCCAAGACCCCTGAGCGCTTAGGATGTAGACCGGCGGGGACCTCTCTGCTGAGCTGTAGGTAAGGTTGCGATGTATCGTTTGGCCGAGGCCGGGCATGACCCGGAAAAGTGTGTACGGCCGGAGTTAAGCGAGCATGTTGGGTAAGTTGATGCCATCGAGCTATGTATTCGAGCCCTCGAGGCCCTAGCTTGTAATATAAAGCTTGTATGACTTTATTTATGTTTAGAGTTGTGTTGTGATATCTTCCCGTGAGTCCTTAGGCTTGATCATGTGCATTTGCGTGTATGATTAGTGCACGATTGAGCCGGGGGTATCACAGAGAGATTTTGAAATTGAGCCTTATAAACCGGAAAGGAGGGAGTAGTAACATAGCCTAGGGTAGCTTGTTGTAGCACGGACTCCAAGGAAATTGCTGTAGTACTACTCCTACCACTGTACTACTCCTACTACTCTACACTACTACTATGAGGCCATCCAACCGTGTCCCGACAGAAGACCACGGACACTGATTATTCGTTCATATTTAAATTTGTTTTCGTTCAGCAAAATATCTCTGAAAACAACACATGGCAAAATTTCACAGCGAACGAGGGATTTGGATGTGTTGGGACGGGTGGGGCTGGAAGGGGTTGTTTGGATCTTGCCCTAGGTAGCCCAAAATATGGGTGACCCTTTTGTCCACCCATGCCTTTGCCACCGATGAACGAGGTAGAGCTCGGGTGCTCCTCCTCCAGCGCGCGTGTTGGGTACGACCTGGCATGAGCTGGTTTTTATTTGTCCCACCTCGCCGCCCGAGCCGGCCGCAGACCGACAGGCGACCCGGAAATCACGCCATCCAACCGTAGCCACACACATTCTGACAACAACTCAACCAACCAGACGAAATTCATGCAAACACGGCCATATTTCATATAAACAATGACGTTATTCATATAAAATACCGGATTTTCATATAAACATAATGGATTTCATTACATTTATAAATCAACTAAGCGGTGCTACTCCTGAACTACACAGGTACAATACCTAGCCTAAATGGTCGCCCGCGGATCCCTTTGTCTTCCTCATGTCCAGCAGCACGATCACCAGACTATCGGGAGCCCCGGAGGTATATGCTTTAGCGCAAAGGACGGCTCGCTTCCCCACCGCTCAACAAAGTGAAATCCTTTGCTGATGCCTAACATGGAGTCGAAGGGGGCTTCTCCGCTTCCGTGGAGCCCATGCGGGGTCGATGAAGGTCCTCGCAACAGAAGGACCCGGCAAGACACCTGATGTGTACGCCGGCGTCGCCTCGGCAGTGGCCTTCATGGGACCCAAGCGGCAGCGGCCTCCCGTGTTCTACTTCTCCTCGATGATGGCGCAGATGCGGAGGCGCTGTCCATCGACTCATCGCTCTCCATGCACCCGGCTTCTGTCTCTGCTTGCATGGTGCGGCCGCGGGCACGGGTGTCTCGGCCACAGACACGGGAGATGCGGTCGTAGACACGGGAGGCGCGCTACGAGGTGGCGGCGTGGACGGCGCCGATGACGCCCGTGCTCCCCGTCATGCCGGCGTGGAGCAACTCGCCACTCCTCGTCAAATTGGCCTGGAGCGGCGAGTTGCTGAACGACGCACGGCCTTGGGGCGGCAACTGGCTCCGTCGGGCGAGGGGAGGAAGGTGGATCAGCGAGATGCATAGCTCGTATCCGGCGGGCCACCCAGCTGGCTTGGATGCCGGATAACTACTCTTTGTAAGCCATTGTAAGAGTGGAGAAAATGGTGAAGGAGGAGATAGGGGAGCGGCGGAGGTGTGCGATTCTTGGCCGGCGTCTGGCCTCATTTAAATAGGAGATTAAATAGAGGGTGGACGGGAGGAGCTTGATCGGCATTGCATTTAATGCCGGCCCGGTCATGAACGGACGTGTGGCCGAAGTGGGTTTCTCAGCTTCCACATGGGTTTCATGGAGGCGTTTGAATGCGGCAAGGAGGTGTGTTCAGTTGGGCGTGCAGCGAGCGGCACCCTCGACTCTGATGTACCACACCGTGTCGTTCTTCCACTAACGTGTGGGCAGGTTGGGTACCTGGGCTGCATGTCAGTCAACCAACACAGGTAGCGAACGGTAGAGGAGCCGGCTCTGCATGAATGCGGGCAGCTGGCGACGGGCGGGAATCGCGCGCGGCAGAGGGGAGGGGTTTTTGGTGGGCCAGGCTGGTGAAAAGCGGGCATTATGTAAACCAATTATTGTTCATTGAGTGTGACGTCATCTAATTCATGTAGGTTGATAGGCCTACTATATAATGTAAGAGAATTTTAAAATTTTCGTGTATATACGTTGATAGCCCGTTCGATACGTTGTGATTCATAAAGCCCGCTGCAAACATCAATGTTCTGCTTATCATAGATAAGGTTGATTAATACTCGTAACAATCCATGCGCTTAATAAAGGGTGCATGCACGTATAGGTTGAGCGTGTGTCTTGCGTCGTGTGTTGTGTGCATGCAGGCGTGCGAGTGTTGCGTGCGTGCATGTGTATGAGTGAGTGTTGCATGCATGTGTACGTTTCAGCGTTGTATGCATGCGTGCATGCATGTGTACGTGCCAGTGTTGCATGCGTGCATGTGTTCGTGCGAGTGTTGCGTGCGTGCATGTGTACGTGTGAGTATTGCATGCATGCATGCTGGTGTTGCAGGCATGTTTGTGCGCATGTGTGATGTGTTTGCATTCACCACAATAGCTCGTGCGTGCGTGCGTGCGTGCAATTAAAACGGCCGGCTCAGCATATCATCACAAGGCGACCTTGTCCGCTGTGGTTAGGGCGCGCGCGCTGCCAACCAGAGGTCTCACGACTTCGAATCCCCACCGATCACTAATTTATTACCATTTCTGTCTTTCATATACGCGCTGACAGGTGGGCCCTATGGTAATGTGCGCTGATGAACGTGTGGACCGTTTGACTGGTCAATTGATCGCGTCATCAACAAATTACGGAGCTGTATGGTGAGCCAGTGACCGTATGATCACCACAAAATGTATTTTATTAACGCAGTACAGACGCAAGCTACCATTTCTTTCTTTCATATACGCACTGACAGGTGGGCCCCACGGTAACGTGCGTTGATGGTGCAACACTAGTTGCGCCATGTGGAACATTTGACTGGTCAATTGATTGGGTCATCAACAAATTATGAAGCTGTATGGTGAGCCAGTGACCGTATAATCACGACATGTATTTTTTAACACAGTACAGACGCAAGCGCTCATATATATGCGCAACCATTCACCGCTATAAGCGCACACACGCACACCCTACCCCTATGAACACCTTCGAGAGAGTGAGTGATAACCCACAAGTATAGGGGATCAATTGTAGCCTTTCTCAATAAGTAAGAGTGTCGAACCCAACGAGGAGCTAAAGGTAGAACAAATATTCCCTCAAGTTCTATCGACCATCGATACAACTCTACGCACGCTTAATGTTTGCTTTACCTAGAACAAGTATGAAACTAGAAGTACTTTGTAGGTGTAAAGGGATAGATTTGCAAGCTAATAAAGAACACGTAAATAAAAGTTAGGGGCTGTTTAGATGAAGAAACAATTAAGTTAGTTTTAGTAGAGAGCTTTTTGTCACAAGAAAGTTATTTGTCCCTAGGCAATCGATAACTAGACCGGTAATCATTATTGCAATTTTATTTGAGGGAGAGGCATAAGCTAACATATTTTCTCAACTTGGATCATATGCACTTATGATTGAAACTCTAGCAAGCATCCGCAACTACTAAATATCATTAAGGTAAAACCCAACCATAGCATTAAAGTATCAAGTCCTCTTTACTCCCATACGCAAACAACCTACTTACTCGGGTCTGTGCTTCTGTCACTCAGGCCACCCACCATAAGCGAATCATGAACATATTGCAAACCCTAAAGCAAGGATCCCTCACGCTTGCGCGACATGGAGAGCACCATAGGACAGCACCAATAATAAAACATACAACTCAAACCAATCACGATCATCAATCAACCCATAGGACAAAACGGATCTACTCAAACATCATAGGATAGCCATACATCATTGGGAAATAATATATAGCATTGAGCACCATGTTTAAGTAGATATTCCAATGGGTAAAAGAGAGGTTACACCGCTGCATAGAGGGGGAGAGAGTTGGTGATGATGGCGGCGAAGTTGTTGGTGTAGATCGCCGTCACGATGATGGCCCCGGTGGCGTTCCGGTGCCACCGAGAGAGAGAGGGAGAGAGCCCCCTCCTTCTTATTCTTCCTTGACCTCCCCCCTAGATGGGAGGAGGGTTTCCCATCTGGTCCATGGCCTCCATGGCGGCGGAGGGGCGAGATCCCCTCCGATATTGGATCTCTCTCTCTATTTCTCTTCTGTTTCGCGCTCCACCGGGAGAGAGGGGGAAAGAGCCCCACTCCTTATTCTTCCTTGACCTCCCCCCTATATGGGAGGAGGGTTTCCCCTCTGGTCCATGGCCTTCATGGCAGCAGAGGGGCGAGAGCCCTCCGATATTGGATCTCTCTCTCTATTTCTCTTCTGTTTCGCGCTCCTGTTTTCTGGCCTTTCACCGTTTCTTAAATTCCCGGAGATCCATAACACCGATTGGGCTGAAATTTTAACACGATTTTTATCCGGATATTATCTTTCTTGCGGCGAAAGAAGGGAACAAACTGCCTTACAGGGGCCCTACAAGCCTCCTGGCTACGCCTAGGGTAGGGGGCACGGCCCTAGGGCTTGTGGGCCCCTCAGGCATCTTCTCGCGTTGATTCCAATTCCCAAAAATCACATATATTCCAAAATAAATCTCCGAAATTTTTTATCGCGTTTGGACTTTGTTTGGTATGGATATCCTGCGAAACAAAAAACATGCAACAAACAAGGACTGGCACTCGGCACTGGATCAATATGTTAGTCCCAAAAATAATATAAAAAGTTGCAAAAAGTATATAAAAGTTGTAGAATATTGGCATGAAACAATCAAAAATTATAGATACAACGGAGACGTATCAGCATCCCCAAGCTTAATTCCTGCTCATCCTCGAGTAGGTAAATGATAAAAAAGATAATTTTTTATG
The DNA here is from genome assembly GCA_011799875.1 of Thinopyrum elongatum. Classification (NCBI taxonomy): domain Eukaryota; kingdom Viridiplantae; phylum Streptophyta; class Magnoliopsida; order Poales; family Poaceae; genus Thinopyrum; species Thinopyrum elongatum. The sequence goes on along the minus strand of CM022302.1, from coordinate 225,459,551 downwards.
TGGAATGCTACCTAGCATAATCTTGATCATGTAGTCTAATCATGGCATGAATATTAAGACATGAGTGATTCAAAGCAATAGTCTATAATTTGACATAAATACATCAATACTCAGGCATCCCAACAAACAATTATGTCTTTCAAAATATCAATGCTAAAGAACGTTATCCCTACAAAATCATATAGCCTTGTCATGCTCTATCTTCACCACACAAAGTATGTATCATGCACAACCCTGATGACAAGCCAAGCAATTGTTTCATACTTTAAATATTCTCAAGATTTTTCAACTTCACTCAATACATGAGCGTGAGCCATGGATATAGCACTATGGGTGGAATAGAATGCGATGGTAGGGATCAATAGAAGAAGGAAGAAAGTCTCGCATCAACTAGGCGGATCAACGGGCTATGGAGATGCCCATCAATCGACATTGATGCAAGTGAGTAGGGATTGCCATGCAATGGATGCACTAGAGCTATAAGTGTATGAAAGCTCAAAAGAAAACTAAGTGGGTGTGCATCCAACTTTCTTGCTCACGAAGACCTAGGGTAATTTGAGGAAGCCAATCATTGGAATATACAAGCCAAATTCTATAATGAAAAATTCCCACTAGTATATGAAAGTGACAAATAGGAGACTCTCTATTATGAAGAACATGGTGCTACTTTGAAGCACAAGTGTGGAAAAGGATAGTAACATTGTCCCTTCTCTCATTTTTTTTATTTTTTTATTTTTTATTTTTTCTTTTTGGGTTCTTTGGCCTCTTATTTTTTTTATTTTTTTTATTTTGGGCTCTTTGGCCTCTTTTTTATTTTAAGTCCGGAGTCTCATCCCGACTTGTGGGGGAATCATAGTCTCCATCACCCTTTCCTCACACGGGACAATGCTCTAATAATGATGATCATCACACTTTTATTTACTTACAACTCAAGAATTACAACTTGATACTAGAACAAATATGACTCTATATGAATGCCTCTGGCGGTGTACCAGGATGTGCAATGATCTAGCGTAGCAAGGATATCAAAAAATGGACAAGCCATGAAAATATCATGCTAGCTATCTTATGATCATGCAAAGTAATATGACAATGAACGCTCAAGTCATGTATATGATGATGATGGAAGTTGCATGGCAATATATCTCGGAATGGCTATGGAAATGCCATAATAGGTAGGTATGGTGGCTGTTTTGAGGAAGATATAGGGAGGCTTATGTGTGATAGAGCGTATCATATCACGGGGTTTGGATGCACTGGTGAAGCTTGCACCAACTCTCGAGGTGAGAAAGGGTAATGCACGGTACCGAAGAGGCTAGCAAATTGCGGAAAGGTGAGAGTGCGTATAATCCATGGACTCAACATTAGTCATAAAGAACTCACATACTTATTGCAAAAGTTTATTAGCCATCGAAGCAACGTACTAATACGCATGCTCCTAGGGGATAGATTGGTAGGAAAAGACCATCGCTCATCCCCGACCGCCACTCATAAGGAAGACAATCAAAAATAAATCATGCTCTAATTTCATCGCATAACGAGAGACTATACGTGCATGCTTCGGGAATCACAAACCTTAACACCAATATTCTTACTAAACCACAATCATTCACTAGTACCTCCCACATATTACCATCTCTATATCGCAAAACTATTGCAAGGAATCAAACATATCATATTCACTGATCTACAAGTTTTATGTAGGATTTTATGACTAACCATGTGAATGACCAATTCCCGTTAACTCTCTAAATAGATATAAGTGAAGAAAGAGAGTTTAATTCTTTCTACAAAAGATATTCCCATGCTCTAACAAATATAAGTGAAGCAAAAAAGCATTCTACAAATGGCGGTTTTCTAAGTGTAGAGAAACAGGCAATCCAAACTTCAAATGATATAAGTGAAGCACATGAAGCATTCTATAAAGCCATACTCAAAAGATATAAGTGAAGTGCATGAAGCATTCTATAAATCAACCAAGGACTATATCATACCAGCATGGTGCATAAAAGAAAAAAGGAAAATAAAAACAAAAGACGCTCCAAGAATTTTCGCATATCATGTGATGAATAAAAATATAGCTCCAAGTAAAATTACCGATGATCGTTAGAAGAAAGAGGGGATGCCTTCCGGGGCATCCCCAACCTTAGTTGCTCGGGAGTCCTTGAATATTAACTTGGGGTGCCTCGAGCATCCCCAAGCTTAGGCTCTTGCCACTCCTTATTCCTTCATCCATCATGATCTCACGCAAAACTTGAAAACTTCAATCACACAAAACTTAACAAAACACTCGTGAGATCCATTAGTATAATAAAGCAAATCACTACTTTAAGTACTATTGCAAACCAATTAATTTTTTATTTTTTCATTACACCTACTGTACTCTAACTTCACCACGGCTTATATCACTGATACAATCCATAGATTCATCAAAACACGCAAAACAATGCATCAAAAACATAATTTATGAAAAACAGAACAGTCTGTAGCAATCTGAACATTGACCATACTTCCGCAACTCCAAAAATTCTGAAAAAATAGGAAAAATAAACAATTTGCATAGAAGTACTGTGTAAAAAATTTAGAAACTTTTGACATTCCAGTAAAAAAATGTAAATTCACGCGCCACAGCCAAAGTTTCTGTTTTTGCACTGCACATACCAAACAAGTAATCTAATCATCCTAAAGGCAAATCTTGGCACATTATTTTTATAATACAATGGATTTGTATAAGGGGATAATTATTTTTGTTGAAAAGTTTCTGTAATTCAAGATTTTCAAAGTTTCCATAGGCATGAACAAAGTTCAAGGAGCTCCCCCACTTCAACGGTGCTCATCTTTCTTACTTTCACTTTTCCTTTTGAAAAGTTTTAGGTTCCCCTCTATATTTTTTTCGTTTTTAAATTTTTTAAAAGCAAACAAAATAATAAAATGACTCTCTAAAACTTCCGGGTTGTCTCCCTGGCAGCGCTTTCTTTAAAGCCATTAAGCTAGGCATATAGTGCTCAAGTAATGGATCCACCCGGATCCCAAGGTATATCAAAGCCAATTTTAATTAACAATGATTTGTAATTTAGTATTGAGCACAAAGCAGTATATATCATGCAACAACGAAGTCTAACTCTCTTCCCATGCATCGGCATGTCGTAAAAGAACAATTCATGCACATCAAGTAAAGATCAATACATAGTATAAATAGTTTCTTGCAATTTTATCGTATTGGAAACATAGAGAGGTGGAGATGTAGTTCCTCTCTCATAATAATTGCAAGTAGGAGCAGCAAGCACGTGCATATTATATTCATCAAAATCATCTGTTGTAATAGTAAAAAGCAACCCATCAATATAATCCTTAATAAGCGCAAACTTCTCCGATATAGTGTAGTTGAGAGAATTCAAAAAGATAATAGGACTATCATGTGTGCGTGCAATAGCAACAATTTCATTCTTAACATAAGGAACTATAGCAAGTTCATCTCCATAAGCATAACTCAAATTGGCATCATGGCCACAAGCATAGCAAGCATCAATTTCATCAAAAAGGGATATTTCAAACGAATCCAAGGGATCATAGCATTCATCCTTCGATAAGCACGAAGGGAAATTACAATGTATGAGTTGAAGAGTTACTCTCATTAGAAGGTGGGCACGGGTAGCTAATCCGCTCTTCCTCCTTTTGTTCTTCGCTCTCCTCATCATCTTTTTCATCCAATGAGCTCACAGTGTCATCAATTTATTCTTCCATAGTTTCCTGCAAAATATTAGTCTCTTCTTGGACAGCGGAGACTTTCTCAATAAACTCATTAATATCGACATTATATTCATAATTCTCATAGAAATATTTAAGTATAGCATAATTTTTAGGTCTGTAAACATCATCATCATAATTTTCACACTTTTCAAACAAAGATTCAATTTCATAAGCACCCTTAAAAGCAACGAATTCTTCTATTTGTTCCACATCATAGTAATCATATATACCATTAGCATAAGAAGCCAAGGTTTCATTATCATTAAATTTACATGAAAAGGGAAGGTGTGGAGCCTTCATCTAAGAGCAGCAAGTATAACCATATCTCAAGCATAAATTCCAAGCATACCATTGCAACATTTCAATTTGATCCCATAAGAATTTCCCTTTTTGAGTCAAGCAATGATCCCTAAAGTATTCACGTTGATCCAACGTGTCTCCCATTATCAAGTTGAACGGGGTTTTCTCAGGATTATCAAAGTAGTGTTTAATATTTTTCACATAACGAGCATTGAGGGTTTTAGAAGGTTCACCATCTCCATGAGTAGCAAGTACACTAATTTTTTTGGTATTTCGTGTTCCATATCCATAACTAAAGATATAAAACAACTTAGAACAGAAAATAAAAACTACTTAGTGATAAAGCAAACAAGCACACATGAGAATATTCACCCCACCCTATTGCTCCCCGGCAACGGCGCCAGAAAAAGGTCTTGATAACCCACAAGTATAGGGGATCAATTGTAGCCTTTCTCGATAAGTAAGAGTGTCGAACCCAACGAGGAGCTAAAGGTAGAACAAATATTCCCTCAAGTTCTATCGACCACCGATACAACTCTACGCACGCTTAATGTTCGCCTTACCTAGAACAAGTATGAAACTAGAAGTACTTTGTAGGTGTAAAGGGATAGATTTGCAACCTAATAAAGAACACGTAAATAAAAGTTAGGGGCTGTTTAGATAAAGAAACAATTAAGTTAGTTTTAGTAGAGAGCTTTTTGTCACAAGAAAGTTATTTGTCCCTAGGCAATCGATAACTAGACCGGTAATCATTATTGCAATTTTATTTGAGGGAGAGGCATAAGCTAACATACTTTATCAACTTGGATCATATGCACTTATGATTGGAACTCTAGCAAGCATCCGCAATGACTAAAGATCATTAAGGTAAAACCCAACCATAGTATTAAAGTATCAAGTCCTCTTTACTCCCATACGCAAACAACCTACTTACTCGGGTCTGTGCTTCTGTCACTCACGCCACCCACCATAAGCGAATCATGAACATATTGCAAACCATACAGCAGGGATCCCTCATGCTTGCGCAACACAGAGACCACCATAGGATAACACCAATAATAAAACAATCAACTCAAACCAATCACGATCATCAATCAACCCATAGGACAAAACAGATCTACTCAAACATCGTAGGATAGCCATACATCATTGCGAAATAATATATAGTGTTGAGCACCATGTTTAAGTAGATATTACAGCGGGTAAAAGAGAGGTTACACCACTGCATAGAGGGGGAGAGAGTTGGTGATGATGGCAGCAAAGTTGTTGGTGTAGATCGCCGTCACGATGATGGCCCCGGCGGCGTTTCGGCGCCACCAGGAGAGAGGGGGAGAGATCCCCCTCCTTCTTCTTCTTGCTTGACCTCCCCCTAGATGGGAGGAGGGTTTCCCCTCTGGTCCATGGGCTCCATGGCGGCGGAGGGGCGAGAGCCCCTCCGATATTGGATCTCTCTCTCTCTCTCTATTTCTCTTCAGTTTCGCGCTCCACCGGGAGAGAGGGGGAGAGAGCCCCCCTCCTTCTTACTCTTCCTTGACCTCCCCCCTAGATGGGACAAGGGTTTCCCCTCTGGTCCATGGCCTCCATGGCGGCGGAGGGATGAGAGCCCCTCCAAGATTGGATCTCTCTTTCTCTCTATTTCTCTTCTGTTTCGCGCTCCTGTTTTCTAGCCTTTCACCGTTTCTTAAATTTCCGAAGATCCGTAACACCGATTGGGCTAAAATTTTAACATGATTTTTATCTGGATATTATCTTTCTTGCAGTGAAAGAAAGGCACAAACTGCCTTACAGGGGCTCCACAAGCCTCCTGGCCGCGTCCAGGGTAGGGGGCGCACCCCTAGGGCTTATGGGCCCCTTGGGCATCGTCTCGCGTTGATTCCAATTCCCGAAAATCACATATATTCCAAAATAAATCTCCATAATTTTTTATCGCGTTTGGACTTTGTTTGGTATGGATATTCTATGAAACAAAAAACATGCAACAAACAGGAACTGGCACTGGGCACTGGATCAATATGTTAGTCCCAAAAATAATATAAAAAGTTGCCAAAAGTATATAAAAGTTGTAGAATATTGGCATGAAACAATCAAAAATTATAGATACAATGGGGACGTATCAGTGAGCCAGCATATCATCCTGAGATTTTACAAAGTCACAATAGGCGCCTCATTGTCGAGGGGAACGTCTCCTCCCACTGAACGCACATCGTTGAAAATACTGAAATTAATCCAGGATAAATGCGAGCACCAGGACTTTAACCCTGGTGGGCTGGGGATACCACTATCCTCCTAACCATCCAACCACAGGTTGGTTAGCACCACAAAATGTATATGGTGACTGTAATGAGCTTATTCTGAAGTCCAGTGACCATATTGTGCTTTCGCTTTGAATACAATGACCTTAAGTGTCGTCAACAAAATACGGAGCACGCATCAAATACAATAACTGTCAGTGTCATTAACAAAATACAGAGACATATGATGAGCTAGATACCGTCTGATCACCACAAGAATGTATACGGTGATCGTAATGAGCATATTTTGAAGTCCAGTGACCGTATAGTGCTTTCACTTGAAATACAGTGACCGTCACACGTGGATGTGTCAGGGGCATATTTTTAGAGGGCTGAGAGATAATTTGTGTGCCTACGTGAAAGTGGTGTAGAGAGAGGGGGTGTGTGGTGGAGACAAAGAGAGATATGCCCTTCGTTTCTCTTTCCCGTGACTAATTTTTTAGGAGAAAATATAAACATTCACAATGCGGAACAAATATTATTGGATGCACCATGCAATTAACTTTCATGCATAACTTGGTACTATTGTATATGCTTATTTTCTTAGTGGCCGATTGCGTGTGGGGTGTGGTGGGCACATCATTTCTAGTTGTCGTGGGTCGACGTGAGGACTCATGGGTCGGTTCCATCCTGCGCCACATAGGTTGGACCGATACGCGTTATACGAAGACCCATGGAGGACTTGGTGTACAAGATGAAGCTACCAGAGTCGTGGAGGACTCTATCCCCACTGATGATAAGCCGACTATATATGATTTGTAACCCTAGGCCCCGAGTATGTTATATAAGCCCGGGGGCTAGTTTGTCGATAGTATACACACACACAATGTTTGGTATTCACGTGTACTTTGTATACACCCCTATCACAAATATACAGTACCAGGAGTAGGATTTTTCCTCAACTGCAAGGGCCCGGACTTGGGTAAAACATTGCCTCGTATAACCATCCAGCATAACACTCAGGGATATCCTACCTAATGATCTGATGGAATCATATCCGCCAACTAGTAAGAGGGAGGTGGGGGGGGCAATGTGTGTGAGAGAGGCCTAAAGATAATGTGTGTGCGGGAGACACGTAGGCACATATATGTGCATATAGAGGGCCAGCAGAGACCGTGCGTGTGTATATATGCATGTGAGAGAAATAGTGTTTTCCAACTGAGATTAGTGAAAAGAGTGATACATAGTAGTAAGAGAGAGAGAGGGAGATATATAGAGAGTGGGTGCGTGAGACACCCCGGGAGAGAGTGTGAGCATGTGTGAGAGAGAAATGCCGATGTATATAAAGTGTGTGCACTTATGCGTCAGATAGAGAGAGATATAGCGCGTGTGTGAGGACGGGCCGAGGCATAGTGCATCTACGCGTAAAAGGAGGTTCTACGCATTGAATTAAAATATAAATTGCATTAAGAAAATTGGATGAGATAATGAAATTTGCAATTTGCGTATGAACTAACATTGGTCTATCAGACACCCATACTCTATTGAATTCGAGCATGTGTATGGGTTTACTACATATTATCGATCCATAGAGTGAGAGTGGTTCAAAATCCAAACAATGCATGGCTTTTGCAATTCATATATAAACATTAATTAGTGAACTCCGTGTTGTTAGTGTCAAGCACTTTATACATTTGTCACATACATGGATACATTCCAAATTGCTAGCTATGAAATAGAATACATGTTCAATTCAACATAAAGGTGGTTTCAAAGATTCGAATTCACAGGAAATGCATTCATCTATTTGAATTCGATATAATGGCATTTGTAAATCAGATCTAAAAGGGGGCATCAATCTTTGTTGTGTGTTTGAACATGCTATATATTCATACGCATGTCTAACTATTTGTCGCAACCAAGGAGATTATATCTGGCACCATGCATGAATTGAGCTAAGCTGCATATTTTTAATATATACTCGTGTACAATGTATATTCAAATGTACCCCCTCCATTCCAAAATAATCGTAGTTTTAGGATTTTCAAGAGTCAAGATTTTTCAAGTTTGACAAATCCTGAAAGTTCAATTCAAGAGGACTGTAAACGTTAATGCTTATGCTCCCAAATATTGAACGAAGCGCCAAATAAGCCTCTGGTCGCCCGAAACCACGCGAGACTAATGTTTGGTGGTAGAAAATTACTGTCCTGACTCTGACCCGTGTAGCCTATCAGCCCGATGTCCAAAGGTCTAAACCGGGGTAGGTTTGTAACTTCACCAAGATGCCAGTCAAATCGCCTTTGAGAAGCATCCATACACCATGGGCGCCTAAACACCCATGCGCTCAGCCAAAATCTATCCCGCCCATTATTTGGGACAACTGAGATTACTGTCCTATCCCCGACCCGCAATATGTCTGAAATTTTAGATGGGGGCAAAGTTTGTAACTTTCCCCAAATTTCAAACAAGCGCATCCCAAACCGAAACATTGTTCCCCCTTAGTTCCCCCTCCCTCCGTTTCCCCATTCATACTCCACGGGCGCCAAAACACCCTCTCCACCAGTCGCGAAACCCCAGCCTCCTCCGTCCTCCACCCCATCGCGCCCAATCCACCGCTGCCCTCCTCCATCACGCCGGAGCCGGTACCCCGACATCGTCGTCCAACGCAACCGCAACCGCAACACCCTCAAGGACTTAGCAGCTGAAGCCGAGGCAGAGTTGGCTCCACAACGCCGACGCCGACGTGCGCCGTACCTGAACCACTTTGACCACGCCGTCCTGCGCCTCACCGTTGCCGCTCCACTGTCGCAACCGTCCACCGCACCGGAGCTGTTCACGCTACGCCGTCGTTCGCCGCCTCAGATCTAGTTCCCCACCGCCGACAGACGGCCACCGCACCACACTCAACAACTTGGCGATGGGTTTGTCCAAGGCTCCATCGTCCTCCACAACTTCTTGTTTCCAGCGAACCACAAGAAGATCGTTGGAAAAACAGAAGGACGACACAACACTGCCAGCAGAAAGAGGTACACCTCTTCCCTTATTCGTGCAAATCTTACGTCTCTGCTCACACCGTATTCTTCCCACGAAAGAAACTAGTTGAGCGCTTCTTACAGCACCTTCTTTGTGATACTAAATGCACAAGGTTTTCCCCCATTTACTATTTCACCTTAGCTAGACGTCAGTCGCCCGCCTGGATTTCAATTCAGGGTCAGTTGATTCGCAATTAAAAGAAGCAAGACCCGCTTAGGCGCGCGGAGCACCTAGTCTGCTTGTTCATTGGGGAAGCGGCGCATCGTTGTCTATCATAGGGGTGTGGGGCGCAGGAGCTGCTTGAGCCCGATCTGGAGGTCTACGGGGCTTGAAGGGATTGCCGGGGGTGGTGCCAAGCACGGAGGTGCGGTGAGGTCGAGGGGAGGGTGGAGGCAGGGGACTGGGCCGGTGGTCATTGGCCTTTCGAGGAAGATCGTCAACACTGACTGGCAGGAGGTAGATGAAGGTGATCTGCCTGTTCTTTGTACATCGAACGGTGCAGAAAAAATGGACTGACCTATTTGTTTTCAGTCGACTGTTATTTTCATAGGACCACACCTTGTGGTGTCCTGGAGGAGTATCTGCATTTCCCAGCCATCCCTGTGCTCATATTTCAAAATCCTAGAATCTAATTTCGTGTGCCATGCATGTTGTAGAGCTATCATATGTCTCCCGTCATTTATTTCTCAGCCACCTGCTATCTGCTACTTTTACATTGTACTACTTATGCACACACTTCACCCATACTCACACTATTGTTTTTTATGCATGGGTATTTCAGACTCTGATGCACTATTGATGAATACACAAAAGAAAAGACAGAAGTCGCTCCAGTTTAATTCGAGGATAAGCACTAAGCGTTTCAGCGCTCTAAAGGGTGTAGTGTCAGCAGATGGAGACAGTAAACCTAGCTCTGCAGTTGATGATCTCAATTGCCACACACAACCATCCTAGGTGCTTGTTTTAACTTCATGCTGTCAAATGTGGTTGATTGCATATGGTGTCTAGCTTGTATTGCTTCCAATTTGGTTAAATTGCATCTGCTTACTTTACACATTATACCTTTGATAATGACATGCCTTCCTGTTTTTGATACATACTACATCTGTATATTAACCATGTTCTTACATCAAACTAATGCTCTTGTGTATCCCTCATCAATCACTTATGATGAGACAGTCACCCCAGTGGGTTACTGTGAGACGCGCTACTCTTTTAAAGAGTGCAGTGTCATCCTCCCCACATGATTCTCAAGAAACAGCAAGGCTAAATGAAGATAGTCAACGTAGCTCTGTAGTTGATGACTGCAATTCCCCTACACCACCATCGCAGGTGCTTGCTCTTACTTGGCAATGTGATATGTGGTTGCATGTTGCATATGGTGTCTACCTTGTAATGCTTCTAATTAGGGTAAATTGCATCTGCTTAGTTAACACATTATACTTGTGAATATGACATGTCTTCCTATTTTTGGTACATACTACGTCTTTCTATTAACCATGTTCTTACATCAAACTACTTTTCTTGTGTATCCCTCATCAATCAATTCTGACGAGACAACTTCAAATTGATAGTGTAATATTGGTTGCATCTTGCATATCATTTCAAGCATGTACTGCCTCTAATTTATTGAAATGCCACTTATAATGAGACACTTCTAACTTGGTAGAGTGATTTTGGTTGGATCTTTCATATGGTGTCTAGCTTGCATTGCTTCCAATTTGTTGAAATGCCTTCAGCTTAGCGTTTTTCATACATATTCCATCCTCCTACAATGTGGTTGCCTTACATAAAAGTTGTGTTCGTCAGTATCATGCATCAACGAATTTGGAAGAGCGAATTTCATTCCTTTTTCTTGTGTGTTTGACTTGACAAGGCAAAATCTAAAAGGATGAACGCACAAGATGATGGTCGTCCTCTGGAGCAACCGAAACAGATGATCTCTACAGATTTTCCTGCTACTCCTACTGCAGTGCAAGTTCCAAATCTCATCTCCCCTACTCCACAACCCCAGGTTCTTGCTCTAACATGGCAGTGTGATATCTGGTTGCATGTTGCATATGGTGCCTAGCTTGTATTGCTTCTAATTTGTTAAATTGCATCTCCTTAGCTTACACATTATACATGTGAATATGACACGCCTTCCTGTTTTTGGTACATACTACATCTGCCTATCACACCATGTTCTTACATCAAACTACTGTTCTTGTGTATCTTGCATCTATCACTTATGATGAGACAGTCACGCCCGTGGGTTAGTATGAGACGCGCTACTCTTATAAAGAGTGCAGTTTCATCCTCCCCACATGATTCTTAAGAAACAGCAAGTCTAAATGAAGATATTGAACGTAGCTCTGTACTTGAAGACCGCATTTCCCCTACACCACCATCGCATGTGCTTGCTCTAACTTCGCAGTGTGATATATTGTTGCATGTTGCATACGGTGTCTAGCTTGTAATGCTTCTAATTAGGGTAAATTGCATCTGCTTAGTTTACACATTATACCTGTGAATATGACATGCCTTCCTATTTTGGTACATACTACATATATCTGTTAACCATGTTCTTACATGAAACTACCGCTCTTCTGTATCCTGCATCAATCACTTCCGATGAGACACCTTTATTTGTTGCATATTGCATATGATTTCTAGCCTGTTGCCATGTATTGCTTCTAATTTGCTTAAATATATTTATGAGGCCACCCTTTTAATTTGGCAGAGTGATATTGGTTTCATCTTTGATATGGTGTCTAGCTTGCATTGCTTATAATTAGTTCAAACACCTTGTGCTTAGTTTACACTTTACACATCATACATGTCAATATGTCATGTCGTCCTGTTTTTCATACATATTCCATCCTCCTATCATGCGGTTGCCTTACATGAAAGTAGTGTCTTCATGCATCAATGAGTTCTGAAGAGCAAATTGTATTCCTTTTTCTTGTGGGTTTGACTTGACAAGGCAAAATCAAAAAAGAGGAAGGAAAAGAGTAAGGAAGGCGATGATGGTGGTCCTCTACAGCAACGTAAACAGAGCATCTGTATGGATTCTCCTTGTGCTGCTAGTGCATTACAAGTTCCAAGTCTCCGCTCCCCTACTCCACCATCCCAGGTGCTTGCTCTAACTTGGCAGTGTGATATCTGGTTGCATGTTCCATATGGTGTCTAGCTTTTATTGCTTCTAATTAGTGTAAACTGCATCTGCTTAGCTTACACATTATACGTGTGAATATGACACGCCTTCCTATTTTTGGTACATACTATATCTGTCTATCACACCATGTTCTTACATGAAACTACTCTTCTTGTGTATCCTTCATCAGTCACTTATGATGAGACACCTTAAAGTTGGCAGTGTGATATTGGTTTGCGTCTTGAATATGATTTATAGCATGTAGTGCTTCTAATTTGATGAACGCCACCTATGATGAGACAGTTTTAACTTGGCAGAGTGATATTGGTTGCACCTTCCATATGGTGTCTAGCTTGCAGTGCTTCTAATTTGTTGAAGTGCCTTCTGCTTAGTTACCACATCATAGGTGTCAATATGTCACACCGTCCTGTTTTTCGTACATATTCCATCCTCGTATCATGTGTTTGCCTTTCATCCGAGTAGTGTTCGTCAGTATCATGCATGAATGAGTTCTGAAGAGCGAATTTTATTCCTTTTTCTTATCAATTTGACTTCACAATGCAAAATCAATACAGTTGAAGGAAATTAGTAAGGCAGTGGATGATGGTGGTCCTTCGGAGCAACTCAAATAGAGGGTCTCTACAGATTCTACTCTGCCATCCTCCCAACAAGATTCGCAAGACAACACAAGGCTGGACAGTCAATGTAGTTGTGTAGATGATGAGCACATCTCCCCTACTCCACCATCATAGGTGCTTGCTCTAACTTGGCACTGTTATATGTGGTTGCGTGTTCCGTATGATGTCTAGTTTGTATTGCTTCTAATTTTGTTGAATTGCATCTGCGTAGCTTACAACTTATACCTGCAACAATCACTTACCCATAAGACACATTTAACTTGGGAGTGTGATGTAGGTTGCATCTTGCATTGTCTTCTAGCTTGTACTGCTTCTAATTTGTTGAAATGGCACTTATGACGAGACACTTTTTACCTGGTAGATTGATATTGGTTGCATGTTCATATGGTGCCTAGCTTTCATTTCTTCTAATTTTGTTGAAATGCCTTCTGCTTACTGTTTTTCATACATATTCTATCCTCCTATCGTACGTGTGAATATGCAATGTTGTCATTTTTTTGTATACATTCCATCCTCCTATCATGCGCTTGCCTTACATCAAAGTAGTGTTCATCTGTATCATGCATCAACCAGTTATGCAGAGCTAATTTTATTCATCTTCTTGTGGTTTTGACTTCAGAAGGCAATATCAAAAAAGAGGAAGGAAAAGAGTAAGTTAGGGGATGTTGGTGGTCCTCCGGACCAACGCAAACGGAGGCTCTCTAGATTTGCCACTGCCACTGTTACTGCTACTCCAGTTGAAGTTCCAAGTCTATATGATGAGTTCATGTCCTCTACTCTACTATCGCAGGTGCTTGCTCTAAGTTGACAGTGTGATAATTGGTTTCATGTTGCATATGTTGTCTAGCTTGTATTTTTTCTATTTTGATTAAATTGCACCTGCTGAGTTTATGCGTTATACATGTGCATATGACATGCCTTTCTGTGTCTAGAATACACTGCATCTATCTATCATACCATGTTCTTACATCAAAGTACTGTTGTTGTGTATCCCGCATCAATCACTCATGATTGGACGCTTTTAACTTGGTAGTGTGATAGTGGTTGCATCTTGCATTGACTTCTAGGTTGTACTACTTCTAATTTTTTGAAATGCCACTTATGACAAGACACTTTTAACTTGGCAAAGTGATATTGGTTGCATCTTTCATATTGTGTCTAGCTTCCATTACTTCTATTTTCTTGAAAATCCTTCTGCTTAGTTTACACAGCGTAGCTGTGAATATGTCACACCGTCCTGTTTTTCTTACATATTCCATCCTCCTCATATGGTTCTCTTACATCAAAGTATTGCTTGTCTGTATCATGCATCAATGAGTTCTGAAGAGCAATTTTATTCTTTTGTGTTGTGGGTACGGCTTGACATGGCAAAGTCAAAAAAGAGCAAGGAAAAGAATATAGTAGGGAATTGTGTTACTCGTTGGGTGCAATGGAAAAGGATCTTCCCTCGAGATTCTGCCGGTACTTATAGTGCAATAGAAGGTCCAAGTCCATCGGCTAAATCTACAAACACAGTATCACCTACTCCACCAGCTGCAGCATCCCCTTCAACTGTATCGGCATCTCAAAGAGTTACTCATTCGTTTGCTCCGCAACTGGCCTGTTCCCAAGCTGCCTTCACACCTAACACTACTTCTGAAGCACTGCTGACACAACAGGACTTGGCAAGATCAGATGAACCTCATGAGCATCAACACCAAGATGGTACCTGACCGAGTCAAGTTGACGTTGCATGCTCCTTTATATGTACTCTCACACTTTGATGTGCACTAACACTTTCCATATTCGTTGTTGAACTAGCACCACGGTGCAAGCAGAAACAGACATCAGGGATAATGCTTAATAGATTAACAAGGCCACGTGATGCTACAGAGTCAGCCAAGTTAGTATCAGAGGCAGCCGTTGCCGTTAGGTGTCATGCACGTATCCTCCCAATGTGGATCCAGTACAGGAATGAGAAAGACGATACCCAGTTTAACACCTTCCTTGACCATTTATCCGTAAGTAATGTTATTCATCGCAATTTGTAATATTGTCTTGCTCTGTCCCATACTTTCTAGCTTCCTCCTAATAAGAATTACATTCTTTTTTCAACATATGAGGTTCAAGTTGGATCTGAAAGATGATGCAACTAAACAAGCATGCACTCATGTTTTTCAGTCTGCTCTGCGACAGTATCGGTATCACCTTAGAAAAACTCACTTTGAAGGCAAGGCTAACAATGAAATTGCCCAAACATCTCCAGTGGAATATATTACGGATGAAGACTGGACAACCCTTTTTAAACATGTGTTTGATCCACAGTATCAGGTAGGGTATATGTATTTGATCAGATCACATATTGAACTCGTATTTACGTATGTGCCTTACAAGTGTATCTTCTTCTAAGCTAACTGTTTGAAGAACAAGACCAACCGTTCTAAAGTGAAATTCCAACAGACAACAGGATCTCGTAGCTATATTGCACACTGTGAGGCTCTTGTAAATAGCTGCTAGTTCCTTCTTTTTTCTGTGCCATATTATCGTATCTATATTGACTTGTTCCAAATATAGAGGAAAGCCTGTGCGGACCAAAAAGAACCTAAACCGAATGTAGTGCAAATCTTCAAGGATTGCCACACCAGCAAGATGAAGGGCATGAGCACACCAGTTCAAGCTGCTGTTGTAAGTCCTTACTCCTCCTACCTTTGAACTGCTTGTTACCGTGAGGTGTTCATTTAACTGCTTGGTTTGCAGCCAATGTCAGTTACTCTGTTCACTTTTATACACAGTTGTCTTAACGTATCATTTGACCTTACACGGTTTAAAAGAGAGGAAGGATATTCTTTTGGTCTTGATCTGTAATCTAGTTGTGATGTTCATGTGCCCACACAATGATACAATAGCCTGTTTGTTTGATATCTATTTGCCCATGATATGAATGATGTCATACTATGTTCATCCTACTTTAAACCATGTCTCTTTATCCTTAGATGTCAATGAATGTGAGGAAATAGATAATACAGTAGGCATGCTACATGGACATATGTTCCAAAAGTGATTTTATTATGTAGTTGGCACTACAATACATGCTGATGTATTACAGTAGTTCACCAAAATAAGTTATGTATAAACATGAAACCTATTTTGTTTGTTTTTGTCTCATTAGTAACTTATCTGGTACACTAATCTACAAATTTAAACTTTCAGCAAGCTATGGAACAAATGATTGAACAGCCACAACCACCTGAAGGTGACGAGGCTACCACAGGCGCAATGTCACCTCTTGCTGCAGTGCATCAATATCTCTCCACTAACAGTGTAAAAGGCACCTTCCTGTGTAATTTTGGGTTGGTTGTCAAGGTAACCTCGTCCAAATCGCCTACTGAACAAAAATCTTCCGGCTAGACAGAGTGATATATCTATGCCAGACACAAGTCCAATCCCTAATGGAGGTCGTTTCGGAAACAAGAATAGTGGTTGACAAATGTCGTCAAGATATGAATGGTTTTGAAACTAGACTATCAGACATTTACTTCATTGTTCAAGAGCAATGGCAGAAAAAAGGGGAAGATCAAGCTGCTCCATTAGATTCTACAACCTGAAACATTAGCACTCAGGCCAAATGATCTGTGCTTCTATACATCTGATGGTGCTTTTATCTGCAAGGACTGTAAACTTTATGCCAATAGGCCTTTTGTTGTATGGCTGAAATTTATTTTGTTGTGATACAGCATTTATTGTGCTCCCTAAGGCTGTAGAAACTACGACGCTATTTTTGTATAGTGTAGGTTTATCTTAGTAATGTATTCGGCCAAAAGCTTCGTAAGAGCCCAACGTGCCAACATTTGTCGGGCCCACAATTCCAATTGGGCTAAAAATGATTATGGGCCGTAATTTGCATGTAGCCCACTAAAAATATCTGGGCCTAAATCAGCATAAGCTTTCTTATTTTTGGTAGGCATGTGTCCACAGTGGGCCTTTAACATGCCTAAACATAATTTGGGCCCTCAGTAACAACAGGCCGTTAACATGTGTAAATATCTCAAGCCCATAAATAACATGGGCCTTTAATAGGCCGAAAGTGAGATTGGGCCCTAAATGTGCCAAATAACCCACTGCTCATTAGCAGGCCAAAGTGTATCTCAGCTCGTGGTGGCCCATTTACAATGTGGATCGTTCACAGGCTGTCGTGGAATTGTCACGGCAGATGTCCTAGTGGAAGGACTTAGGTGTGGAGCCATTGCTACGAGGTTAGCTTGAAGGGGTTAAATGGGACAAGGGACACAGGATTTACCCAGGTTCGGCCCCTCACAGCGAGGTAAAGGCCTACTCCTACTTTTGGTTGTATTGCTTGGGTTTCGATTACCAGGGAGCGAATCCGCTTAACCTAGTTCTCGACTTGTCCTTCCTCTCCCTAACCCATCGCCGGGTCAACCCTTTATATACACAGGCTGATGCCCGGCGGCTTACAGAGTCCCGGCCGGCTCATACACAACATGTCCGGCTCAGTGACAGGACTACACTTTCCTTAACATACAAGTTAAATACACGGCGGTTTACGCCCGCGGGCCTCACGTCTCCCCCGGGTCTTGGGCCTTCAGTAAGCTTGCTTTGTAAACCGCCATCACTTCTTGGGCCTCTTCTTTATGAGCCGCCAGTGGCATGACCCGGCCCCTCCTGGGCGGGTCATACCCAATAGTTATATCCCCAACATTTGGCCCCAGGTTGATGTGAACTGGTTCATATCAATCTTCATCACTTAGAAAAAATCCTTCCTCATTTGTCCTCACGGGATCTTATAACCCGGCGTGACGTCATCTCACATTAATATCACACGAGGCCCAAATCTTAATATGTCATCACTTTAATGAATCTCCGAAAATCAAGGCGTCTGTGTTGTCAGATATCCATTTTTCAGTCTCCTCGATTCCCGTGCATGCCACTTATCCTTTCTGCCTTATAAATAGGGCCAGGAGTCCCTTTCACTTTTCCCCTTGCCTCCTCGTCTTCATCCTCTTCCTCGCAACATCCACGCGCCCGAGCTCCGTCGCCGTCCTTGTGAACTGCCTCAGCTCCGGCCGCTGCATCGACCTGAACGCACAAGAACACAGTCGTGCGCCTCCGCTGTCCTAACAGCTCCAGTAAGTTCTCCTCTTTCCTCACCGCAGATCTCCATTAGGGTTTGCTCGAGTTCGCGGAGTTCATCTCCGCCCTTCTTCGTTCTTCATTGTTTCCTGTAAGTTTGATGTTCACCTTGCGCGACGTTAGCCTTAGAACTCATTTTTGATATTTGAATGCTTCCTCTCTGTGAGAGATCTCATCTGGGCACATGAACTGCTCTGCCGCTGCAACTTAGGTTTAGAAAATTTCTTCATTATTCGAACTGTCGTAGATCCAAAATCATAGCATCGATTTGTGAAAGCTGTTTGCCCAATACTTAGCAATTTTTCCACTCACAGATATGAAAATCAATAGCTGTGGGAGCGGCTTAACTTATAAACCATAACCTGCCAGGTACCATTAGTCCCCTCTTAAGCCGCCAATCGTTTACCTTTATAACTCCAATTGTATCCTCCGGTTTAACACATTTGCATGCACGTTTCATCATTGTTTACCCTTGAACCAACAGCCGATTTAACCACGTAATCTTAAACCGGCATAATTTTCTTTTCAGATCATCAAGAATGACTAAGACGTTCACTGCTTGCAACTGGGTCCCATCCCAGGTCACTGAGGAAGACCTGAACAACTTTGTTGCAACTGGCGCCTTAGCCAAGAAAGAGGACATCCATTGGCGGGTCCCGGGTCTTGAAAATCCTCCTGAACCCAAAGACGGAGAAGTGATTGTCTTTACTGACCACATGATTCGGGGGTTTAGCCCGCCCGGCTCAAAGTTCTTCCGAGACGTACTTCATTTTTTCCAACTTCATCCTGAAGATATTGGGCCCAATTCCGTGTCCAATATTTGCAACTTCCAAGTATTTTGTGAAGCTTATCTTCAAGAGGAGCCCACAGTTGAACTGTTTAGAGAATTTTATTATTTGAATCGTCAGACAGAATTTACTGACGGGCCCAGCCTGGAAGTCGGTGGGGTTTCCATTCAGAAGAGGAAAGAAGCCAGCTTCCCCTACGCCAAGCCGCCCAGTCATCCCAAGGACTGGAACCAGACTTGGTTCTACTGCCAAGATACCTCTCCAGCAGGCGAGAATCCTCTGCCGGGTTATCGTGACCACCGGCTTAGCAACACACATCCACTCCCACCGCGGCTCAGTACGAAGGAACGGGCCAAGTACGCATCCACTTTTTCAAAGCTCAGAGCCTTCATGGCTAACGGCTTGACTGGCATTGACCTTGTTCGGTGCTGGGTCTCTTGGAGGATCCTACCATCAAGCCGCCGCCCCGGTTTAATGTGCGAGTACACCGGCAACTTGAAGGATCCCCAACGCCACTATGAAATTCAACTGTCTGATGCCGAAATTACTGAAGCAACCAAGGCTTTGTTGAACGAACCTTGGACAGAATGCAGTAAAACCGGACTTAGTCCTTATTGTACTTTCAACCAGCCACCTGCTGTAAGTGTTGCACACCATGCTTCAGTTTTAATCATGTTTTCGTTAACACTATCCACTTATGATCATTTGATCTCCACAGGCCAATTCTCCGTTTTGGAAGAAGAAACCGCAAGATAAGCCGGCCAAGAAGACCCGGACGAAGACCAAGGCTAACAAGCCTGCCAAGAAGAAGACCGACCCCTCTAAGTTACTTAACTTGGATGACGATGATAATGATGATGAGTCGGAGGTAGAACTTGATTCTCTTGGCTCATTTTTTGTACATCTTATTAACAACGATTATCATCAGGATGACGCGGAAGCCAGCCGTGCGGGTGATGAAGAGGTAATTGCTCTTTCCTCCGACTCAGAACCTCTGCCAGAACAGAAATCTTGACAAGCAAACCGGAAAGTGAAATTTTCTCATCCTTTAGCTCATTTGGATCCCAACTTTATTTTGAAGAAGCAGCAAAATGATGCTCGCCGCACAACTCGGAACAGTGGAGGCAGAATCCTTTCTTCCGGCTTACCGAACACACCGGCCCCTCGAAAATGTCGTCCAGAGGTCTCACCAATTTCCGACTTAGCTTATCCCAAGGCTGGTCTTTTTCGGCTACCTCTTAATTCGTCTGATTCAAACTATCAGGGAACATCTCACTCCTCCTCTGGCGACTCAACAGGGACTCAAATCCCGGCCTTCAAGACCGTGCCTGGGTAAGGATGCATTCCATCAGTCAAAACTTCATGCTTAATCAATATGCTGACATCTTTGTATTTTACTTTCCAGTGGTGTGGCCAAACCCAGCAAAAAGGCGAAATTGAACAAGCCGGCTGAAGACTCCATCCCTTCTAAGCCGGAAAAACAATTGCCAGAGACTTCTTATCCAACCGCTGAGGCCACCACTGATGACCCGCCACCAGAAGAGCACGACGTTACCATCGATCGTATGGACGTTGAACCGGTCATCCCTAACCCGTCGAGTCCCATCAAGCCTACTGAAGAAAAGGCTGATGATGTCATCGTCATCGGGTTTGGTTATACAGCGCCGGGTAATCCCACTGTCTTGTCCAAGCACAGCGCCAAGGAAGAAATTACTGCTGCTGATAAAAGCAAGTGGAAGGTAGACTTAGAAAGCTACGCCCAATTTGGTGCTCAAGAAATCCATTCCGGTTATTTGAACCGTTTATATACCAGCCGTGATTTTGAAGCCGGCTTGGTTAATCTGATGAAGGAACGTTATGAGGTAATTCAATCAATTCTTCCTCATAAGTATATTACTATCAGCCGCCAAATCTTCGAATATCATCACTAGTAGCCCCCAAGGGCCGGCTTAACTATTAAGTTAAGCCGGGACTTCAATTAGTAGTAATCAACTTTGCATCTGTAGCCCCCAAGGGCCGGCTTAATCAATCATGAATAAACCGGGACTTATCACCATGCCTGAAATGAATATCCCAACATGTAGTCTTTATAAACCGGATCATATCATTTTGTCCGGCTCAGTAGATAAACTTGTCTTAAAAACGAGCAATAGGCATTAGCCCCCAAGTGCCAAGGAAAATACTTGTATTGTGCTTGGGACTTCAAAAATAATCATGATCATAATACCTTCCTTGTTTGTTCATTGAATAGGCTGAACTGACTGAGAAGGATTCATAGCTCAATGATCTGAAGGCCAACGTTAAAACTCAGCAATCCGAGACGTCCAAGTCCAAGTCAGAACTGAAGACTGCTTTGGAAAATATTGAGCAGCTTAAGCAAAGCTTTAATGCTGATAAAGACGGCTGGGAAACTGAGAAGGCAGCTCTATTGAAGAGAGCAGAAGATGCTGAAGCCGTACTTAAACCGGTAACTGACGAGTTATCCGGTTTAAAGCAGCAGATCAATAACATGTCATCAGCCATCTTTGGTAAGTAGTAAACATGACTCTTGTCATCCCAATAAACATCTGCCGGCTTATTAACAAATTTACTGATACAGGCTCCCGGAGCGTCAAGTTAGGCTCAGATATGCGCATCAGGCTTAAGGCTGTCTATACTCTTGTCGAACAGCTATATACCAGTGCTCAACAGACCATTGCTGCTGCAACTCATAAGAAATAGCCGCCCACCCTCATCAAGGAAACATTGGAGAAGTTGTCAGTGCTACCCCAAAGGATCGGAGAGTTGAAGCGAGCCTCTGCCAGAGCCGGTGCTTTGACTGCTTTAAGCCGGGCAAAGGCGTGGCAAGCAGATCTTGATCCAGAGGACTTGGTCAATGGTTGTCCAAGTGTAAAGGAGGATGGGTCACCCTTCAGCGCTGATGACTTTGCAGAAATAGCAAGTGCAATGCGTCCATTAGCAACCCGGTTGGCTGAAGAGACCAATCTATCTCAATACCAGGCGGCTTATGATGCCGACAATAAGAAGATGAAGGCGCCGGTTCATCCAGAGGTGGATCTGATCCCACCGACGCGTAAGCATACCTTCGCTCCTGACATTGATCCATCCCACCTTATTGATGATGAAGCTGTGTTTAGAGCTTTGACCGGTATCAACTGGTCTACGCCTGACTTCCGGCAAATGGATGATCAAGGAGCTGTGGATGATCAAGCGCAGGATGACCCGGAGGCTGCCACCCACCAAGAATAACCATATGAATTTCATGAGCCGGTGCTAGTCATAGCATTGTGATGCTACATATGAAAAACACTTGTCCTTTTGGGCCTTCAGATGCCTTGTAATAGGCTAGTTTAAACAATTCCGCTCTGTCACGCCATCGTGCGTGTTTTATTCGCATAACACTGCTGATCCATCATTTAAAGATCCGCCACTTATGCTTCTTAGTACCATCAATGATGCAAGGTAGTTTAATCATTTGTTCCTGCACATAAACAGATAACAAGTGTCCTGGTGGTTTACCCCAGGGCGGGTGACAACACCTCTTTACAAAAACCACTGATGACTAAACAATTCATGATCAGGGCCGGCTTATCAAAACCTCATATAACAAGAAAATAAACATCATACCTGTGATGTTTAGGCACATTACCGTCTTATCATATCAGCAAGGGTAACAGCCCAGATAGAACACAACGCCCTATACAATTTTATTCATACTGCCGACTTATCACGCCATCGCAGCCAAGGTTAACATCCCAAAGCTTAGAGCACAACACTCAAGCAAATAATTATTATACACTGGCGACTTAAAGTCCAAAGCCAGGTCGGGTTAATAAACTCCGGATAAGTTCATATATATAAACCATAAGGCTACATAGCCCTCATCGGTTTTTCAATCATGTATTAACATGTCACAAGAGATGAACCTCAAAAAATGTTCAAAATCAAATATAATTTAAAACCCAAGGCTTTCATAGGCCGCCAAGCCTCAAAATCAAGTGTTGTTCAAGGGCCGCACAGCCGCTGAGTTAAACCTTCGTTCAAACCTTGTAAGCCGGGCCTCACATGACCAATCACCGTTTTAACCTTGACAAGTTCAGGGTCTATAAGATTGACTGTCAAGAGTACGGCGAGTCATTCCAGGATTACCTGGGCGGAGTGGCAAACTTACAAAGGTGGGATAACCCAGATGTTTTGGTGAATACACCTGGCGTCCAAGCCTATTACAAGGGTCAACAAAGCTCTGTCCATTAACAGAGCCCCCATGTAATATTTCATTCTAGGCGTATAAGCCGGATCAGCTGGGTAGTCATAGCTATGCTCAATGAGCAGGAAGCCCCCAAGTGATTAGATGAAGTCATAATAGACTCATATTCTTTAGAAATGAAATGACAGAGGCCCTGAATTCAGGGATGCCGGCTTTATTATATTCATCATAATATATACATTGACAAGATATGTACATCATAAGAGCCGTTGGCTCAGGTGTAATAAGGCCGAAGATGAGCAATATTCCACGGCCGGCGGGTTTCCTCCTCTGACGTGCGTGAGTCCTTGTGGTCTCGAACATCGATAAGGTAGTATGACCTGTTGTTCAGATTTTTGCTGACCAGAAAGGGTCCTTCCCAAGGTGGGGATAGCTTGTGCATATCAGTTTGATCCTGGATAAGCCGGAGCACCAAATCGCCTACTTGAAAGGTCCTGGTTTTAACTCGGTGGCTATGATAACGGCGCAGATCCTGCTGGTAAATTGCCAAACGAGCCGCCGCCAGGTCACGCTCCTCATCCAACAGGTCAATAGCATCCTGATGTGCTTTTTCATTATCAGCTTCAACATAAGCTGCCACACGGGGCGAGTCGTGACGGATGTCACTAGGGAGAACCGCCTCTGCTCCATAAACCATGAAGAAAGGCGTGTAACCCGTAGATCTGTTGGGGGTGGTATTGATGCTCCATAACACTGAGGGTAATTCCTCTACCCAATAGCCCGGCGTCCTCTGCAAAGGGACCATAAGCCAGGGTCTGATACCTCTCAAGATTTCTTGATTGGCTCTTTCAGCTTGACCGTTAGACTGAGGATGAGCCACTGATGACACATCAAGCCGGATATGCTCTTGTTGACAGAACTCTTTCATTGCACCCTTAGACAGATTAGTACCATTATCAGTAATGATACTATGAGGGTATCCAAAATGACAGACCACCTTCTTGATGAATTGAACCGCCGTTGCTGCATCACATTTGCTGACCGGCTCAGCTTCAACCCACTTTGTAAACTTGTCAACAGCTACCAGGAGATGAGTCTTTTTGTCCTTGGACCTTCTAAAAGGCCCAATCATATCTAGCCCCCAGACTGCAAACGGCCAAGTAATTGGAATCATCCTTAATTCTTGAGCCGGTACATGAGCTCGTCTGGAAAATTTCTGATAGCCATCACATTTACTGACCAGATCTTCTGCATCAGCGTGAGCCGTCAGCCAATAAAACCCGTGACAAAAAGCTTCAGCAACCAGAGATTTAGAGCCGGCATGATGACCGCAAACTCCTTCATGAATCTCCCTTAAAATTTCACAGCCCTCCTCAGGCGAAACGCATCATTGAAACACCCCTGTAACACTGCATCTATGCAACTCCCCATTGACAATAGTCATTGACTTAGACCTCCGGGTTATTTGCCTGGCCAAGGTTTCATCCTCAGGTAACTCACCCCGGGTCATACAAGCCAAATATGGAACAGTCCAATCAGGAATAACATGGAGAGCTGCCACCAATTGTGCTTCCGGGTCAGGGACTGCAAGATCTTCCTCCGTAGGCAATTTAACTGATGGATTATGTAAAACATCGAGGAAAATATTAGGGAGTACCGGGTTACGCTGAGACCCCAGCCGGCTTAAAGCATCAGCAGCTTCATTTTTCCTACGATCAACATGCTCCACTTGATAACCTTTGAAATGACCAGCAATAGTATCAACCTCTCGGCAATAAGCCGCCATGAGTGGATCCTTTGAATCCCAAGTTCCTGACACCTGCTAAGCCACTAAGTCTGAGTCGCCAAAACACCTCACCCGGCTTAAATTCATCTCTTTAGCCATCCGAAGACCATGGAGTAAAGCTTCATACTCAGCTGCATTGTTAGTACAAGGGAACATCAACCTTAAAACATAACAGAATTTATCACCTCGCGGGGAAGTCAATATAACTCCAGCCCCCGAGCCTTCCAACTGCCTGGACCCATCAAAATGAATGGTCCAATATGTATTGTCCGGCTTATCCTCAGGCATCTGCAGCTTCGTCCAGTCATTGATGAAATCCACAAGTGCTTGAGATTTTATAGCCGTCCGAGGCATATACTTCAAGCCATGGGGCCCAAGCTCAATAGCCCACTTAGCGATCCTTCCTGTGGCTTCTCTGTTTTGAATAATATCCCCCAAGGGAGCAGAACTAACCACAGTGATGGGATGACCGAGGAAATATTGCTTCAACTTGCGACTAGCCATGAACACGCCGTAAACCAATTTCTGCCAATGTGGGTATCTCTGTTTGGATTCGATGAGCACCTCACTGACATAATAAACCGGCCTTTGAGTCGGATACTCCTTGCCTGACTCTTTCCTTTCAACCACAATTGCCACACTGACAGCTCTATTGTTTGCAGCCACATATAAAAGCAAGGGCTCCTTCTCAATAGGAGCTGCAAGAACCGGCGGCTCAGCCAGCTGTTTCTTAAGCGACTCAAACGCCTCATTGGCAGCATCACTCCAGACAAAGTTATCTGTCTTCTTCATCATTTGATACAAAGGGATAGCCTTTTCTCCCAGCTGGCTGATAAACCGGCTCAAAGCTGCAATCTAACCTGCCAACCGCTGGACGTCATTGATACATGCCGGTTTAGCCAAGGAAGTGATAGCCTTAATTTTCTCCGGGTTAGCTTCAATGCCCCTCTCAGAAACC
Source organism: Thinopyrum elongatum (assembly GCA_011799875.1). Taxonomy (NCBI): domain Eukaryota; kingdom Viridiplantae; phylum Streptophyta; class Magnoliopsida; order Poales; family Poaceae; genus Thinopyrum; species Thinopyrum elongatum. The sequence goes on along the minus strand of CM022302.1, from coordinate 225,433,597 downwards.
AGGAAACCCAATAGTTTGCCTGCTGGCACGCCAAAGACGCATTTGGCTGGGTTAAGCATCATTTTATAGACCCGGAGATTGTCGAAGGTTTCTTTCAAATCATCTATCAAAGTCTCTCTCTTCCTGGATTTCACAACGATATCATCCACATAAGCGTGAACATTGCGTCCGATCTGGTCATGGAGACAATTCTGGACGCACTGTTGGTAAGTCGCCTGGGCACTCTTGAGACCAAAGGGCATAGACACATAGTAGAAGGCTCCAAAGGGAGTGATGAAAGCTGTCTTCTCCTGGTCCTTAACTGCCATTTTAATCTGATGATACCCAGAGTAAGCATCCAAAAAGCTCAAATGCTCACAACCCGCCGTAGCATCAATAATCTGATCAATACGAGGGAGAGCAAAAGGGTCAGCCGGACAGGCCTTATTAAGGTCTGTATAATCCACACACATACGCCAAGTGCCGTTTTTCTTAAGCACCAGCACCGGGTTAGATAACCATTCAGGATGAAAAACCTCAATGATGAATCCAGCGGCTAAGAGCCGGGCCACTTCTTCACCAATTGCCTTGCGCCTCTCTTCATTGAAACAACGAAGAAACTGCTTGACCGGTTTAAATCTTGGATCAACATTAAGAGTGTGCTCAGCGAGTTCCCTCGGTACACCTGGCATGTCAGAAGGTTTCCATGCGAAGATGTCCCGGTTCTCACGGATGAACTCGATGAGCGCGCTTTCCTATTTCGGATCCATGTTGGCACTTATACTGAACTATTTGGATGAGTCACCAGGAACAAAATCGACCAACTTAGTGTCATCTGCCGACTTAAATTTTAACAGGGGGTCATTCTCTGTAGTTGGCTTCTTCAAAGGTGTCATATCCGCCGGGTCAACATTATCCTTATAAAACTTCAACTCCTTGGTGGCACAGGCCGACTCAGCATACGCAGCATCACCCTCTTCACAATCCAGAGCAATCTTCCTATCACCGTGCATCGTGATGGTGCCCTTATGACCCGGCATTTTAAGCTGTAAATAAACATAACAAGGCCGTGCCATGAACTTGGCGTAAGCCGGCCGCCCGAACAAGGCGTGATACGGGCTTTTGATCTTGACCACCTCAAATGTTAATTTTTCAACTCTAAAATCACAGTCATCTCCAAAGGCTACCTCCAGGGTTATCTTACCCACTGGATATGCCGACTTACTAGGCACCACCCCATGGAAAACAGTAGAAGACGTCTGAAGATCTTTGTCAGACAGATTCATGCGACGAAAAGTATCATAATAAAGGATATTGATACTACTGCCCCCATCCATGAGTACTTTTGTAAGCTTATATCCTCCTACCTGAGGAGCCACCACCAATGCCAACTGACCTGGATTATCAACCCAGGGCGGGTGGTCCTCACGACTCCATACGACGGTCTGCTCAGACCACTTTAAATAACGAGGTACCGCCGGCTCAACCGAGTTTACTGCTCTCTTATGGAGCTTCTGATCCCGCTTACATAAACTTGTGGTGAAAAAATGGTACTGTCCACTATTCAACTGCTTCGGGTTACTCTGATAACCAGACTGCTGCTGTTGATTCCCTTGACCAGATTGCTGATTAAAGCCACCTTGATTGCCTTGGCCCTGAAAGCCAGAGTTTGAACCGCCACCACCAAAGCCAGGCCCATGAGAGCCGGGTCCTGAACCGCCATTCGGGCCATGATTGTTCTGGAAAAAATTGGAATTCCTATATTCCTTCATGATGAAGCAATCCTTCCACAGATGAGTGGCCGGCTTCTCGTGCGTACTATGCTTTGGACAAGGTTGATTCATCATTGCCTCAAGGTTAAATTTTGGCCCCCCAAACCTGGTCGATTTTCCCTTGCGACGCTGATTGTTATTCTGCGTATTGGTGTTAGCCACAAAGTCTAAGTTGCCATCAGCCTTGCGCTTACCATTGCCGCCTTGACCTGCTGGGTTATGTTGCTGCCCTTTCGCATTGCTGCTTCTTTTTCCCTTCCCCGGCTTCTCATCATCAGACTCGGGGTCCTTGGTACTATCAGAGTCGGCATACTTGATGAGAGCCGCCATGAGCTCCCCCATGTCATTGCAGTGGCGTTTAAGCCGCCCCAGCTTCTGCTTAAGGGGAAGGAAACGGCAATTCTTCTCCAACATCAGGACTGCTGAACCGGCGTTGATACTGTCCGATGAGTGTATAATAGCTGAGATCCGGCGTACCTAATGTGTTGTTGACTCGCCTTCACCTTGGACACAAGAATCCAAATCCAGGATTGACATAGGTTGCTTGCATGTGTCTTTAAAGTTTTGTATGAAACGAGCTTTCAACTCTGCCCATGATCTAATGGAGTTAGCAGCGAGCCCCTTCAACCAAGTACGAGCCGGCCCATCCAACATCATGGTGAAATACTTGGCACATGCAGCATCACTAACATCTAGCATCTCCATGGCCATCTCATAGCTCTCAATCCAAGCCTCAGGGGGCTGATCCGCTGTATAATTAGGCACCTTACGAGGGCCCTTGAAATCCTTAGGCAAACGCTCATTGCGTAGAGCTGGCACTAAACATGTCACACCCAAAGTTCTGGAGGTCACTCCTGCCTCCACCGATGCAGATGGATAAACCGGCGACTGTTGTTGAGCCTCCAGCTCAGCCGCCAGCTCAGCCTCCCGACGCGCCCTGCCTTGATCCACCAAGGTCTGAGCATCACCACCACCATGCGCCGGGTTATGCCCACGAGGCTGGTTATGGTGCTGTTCACTGCTTGAAACCGCTGGCGACTCAATATGTCGGCTATAACTCCGGCTTGGCCGAGGGGTTGAGTGAATCCTTTCGCGACTATATGAATAAGCCGCCTGCTGATCCAACGCTGTCTGAAGAAGCTCTCTAACCCTCCGCGTCTCTATCGCAGCTGGTGACTCGCCTTCAACTGGCAGGGCCGCCAATCGTGTCGCCGCAGCAATCATATTATCCAAAGGGTTGGAATAATGACCCAGAGGTGTCGGAACATGCTGAGGCGGGTCCATCGCGCGCGGCTGAACCGGCGTTCCGGTTATAGGTGCTTCGACCACCCGGTTCACCGCCGGCAGGTCACTGGTTCCTGCTCCAGGCGTGTTGAAGAGGTTCCTTGCCTCATAAACCGGGGGTAGTCGACTCTGGTGCCTCCTCCTCATGATCTCGTTTGAAGCGTTCTGATCCAATGTGAGTTGGAAGGTGTCTGCCTGAATCCATTGTGCTTGGGCGTCCAAAGCAGCCCGCTCCGCGGCCATCCTAGCGTTTTCAGCCGCCAGTTCCTCCTTGGCTTGGGCGATCTCATCTCGCACCTTCACCACATCCACCTTATGCTGCTCCTGAGTATCCGGGGTTACCTCCACCCCCATTAAAGTCGCCAAAGCTTCCAACAATTCTGTGAGGACTTGAGCCGGTGGGCGCGCAGAACCGCTAGCACCAGCCGCCGCCGCAGCCGTTGAACTGGAGGTCATAGCCGCGGCGGTTGTCGACCCAAGAGTTGGCTGTGTACCGGCCATGAAAATCGCAACCCTGTTCGGCGGCTCATAGGGGTCCGGAATACTGTCACCATCGGAACAGCCCCCAAGCCGACCGTCTTGCAGTTGATAGATTGAATTGGTCTCGCCGGTTGACGACTCACCATCGGAGTAGATGGCCGTCTCACCACCAGATACAGATCCCTCCTCCAATTCCGCCCCATGGATATATCCAACAAAGGCGCGCTTCGCGGCGGGTTGAACCCGGGCGGGTCGCGCACGCTGAGCCGTCTCAATGACGTCGGTGCAGGTGTCCGGCTCAGGGCCCGGTTCGCCGATCTTGCCTATGAAAATGTGGATTCCGCCGAAGGGGACGCGGTACCCGTACTCAATTGAGCCGGCCTCGGGGCTCCAGCCTGCATCATCGATGTAGAGCTTGCCGCGACGACTCTTGGTCATCCGGCCCACAGCGTATCCCTTGAGCCCTGCGAAGCTTCCCTTCAAGAACTCAAAACCATCGTGCGCAGGCCCCATGGTGGGCGCCAACTGTCGTGGAATTGTCACGGCAGATGTCCTAGTGGAAGGACTTAGGTGTGGAGCCATCGCTATGAGGTTAGCTTGAAGGGGTTAAACGGGACAAGGGACACAGGATTTACCCAGGTTCGGCCCCTCACAGCAAGGTAAAGGCCTACTCCTGCTTTTGGTTGTATTGCTTGGGTTTCGATTACCAGGGAGCGAATCCGCTTAACCTAGTTCTCGACTTGTCCTTCCTCTCCCTAACCCGCCGCCGGGTCACCCCTTTATATACACAGGCTGATGCCCAGCGGCTTACAGAGTCCCGGCCGGCTCGTACACAATGTGTCCGGCTCGGTGACAGGGCTACACTTTCCTTAATGTACAAGTTAAATACACGGCGGTTTACGCTCGCGGGCCTCACGTCTCCCCCGGGTCTTGGGCCTTCAGTAAGCTTGCTTTGTAAACCGCCATCTCTTCTTGGGCCTCTTCTTTATGAGCCGCCAGCGGCATGACCCGGCCCCTCCTGGGCGGGCCATACCCAATAGTTATATCCCCAACACATGCCGAAATTCAGACGGGCCGTAAATGCGCCGACCAACTACACGGGACTTTACCAGGCCGAAAGTGCGGTCGGGCTTGATTAGTATCAGTTTTATATGGGCCGTTAATAGGCCCGATGTGACGTTGGGCCACGTATGGCCCATGGATTTCGTTCGACGTTAACAGGACGAAAAACACAACAGGCTGGAAGTGGTCCAAATCTACAGTGGGCCTCTAACAGACCGAATGTCAGACATGGCCGAATATGACCCAATTCCTTCACGGTCGTTTATGGGCCGAAAGTTTCATTGGCCAATAAATGGGCCCAAATGAAGCAGGACCTTTAACAGGCCAGAAACACACCGGGCCGTAATTCAGCCCGAATACTTAGCGGACTGTTAACGGGCCAGAAGTGACCATGGGCCGCAATGATGACAAGTCTAGAACGGGCCGTTGATCGGCCGATTTGACACTAGTTGTACAGGCCTTAACTGTGAATGGGTCGTCTGCAAGTAGGCCGTTAATGGGCCAGCCCACTAATTTTGTTTGGGCCAGCCTTTTTAACCTAAATGGGCCGCTGTTGGGCCTTGCCATGTGTCGACGTATCATAGGCGCCTCTTGTCCATTGGGCGGTTGACATCTGTCCTTTCGCGGTGCTGACACGTGGTTGCTATAGCCAATGAGAATTTTACACGTGGAAAATCCCCATTGGTCCCAGCTGTTAACGGGTTATCCGATAGCTTAATGGCGACCCGTTTTGGTGGATGCCACATGTCGGTTACCCTTGACGAAAGCACTTCCATGACGCGCCATTTATCGTCATGGAAGTGGACACTTCCGTGATGATAATTTTGGTATTGTCATGGAACACTTCTACGACAGCACAGGTATGACTATCTTGATTCTGTCATAAAATCGTCATGGATGTACATGCATGACAGAAAACGTGACCTACTGTGACAAACATGTATTATCACGGAAGTGGTTTTTTTATAGTGCTATGACTTTGCTATGCTTAATGCATGTCACTAGGGCCCGAGTGCCATGATTTCAGATCTGAACCCCCTCTGTTTTCATGAATATATTTGAGTTCTTGATCCTATCTGCTAGTTATATGCACTTGTTATTGTTCTAATCCGTAGACCCCAAAGTGACAATAGTTGGGATACTCTCCGGGGATGACTGTAATTTGAGGAGTTCATGTATTCAGCATGTGTTAATGCTTTGTTCTGGCTCTCTATTAAAAGGAGGCCTTAATATCCCTTAGTTTCCTTATGGACCCCACTGCCATGGGAGGGTAGGACAAAAGATGCCATGCAAGTTCTTATTATAAGCATGTATGACAATATACGGAATGCATGCCTACATTACATTGATGAATTGGAGCTATTGTGTATCGCTCTAGGTTGTGACTGTTATATGATGAATGTTGTCGTGGTGGATCATGATCACCTATGGCGCCATAAGCCCCTTTGTGGTTCGGCAAGGGGGATCACGTTGCACAAAGAGCAAAAGCTATGGAACAACACGACGGTGGTGACACTGGTGATTTTTACCCAAGTTCGGGCCGCTGGGTAGCGTAAAACCCTACTCCTGCTTTGGTGGATTGAGTGGAAGAACACAACGAACACGCAGCGCTCAAGCCCGACAAGGGTGCCTCGAGGAGCGCAGCTACACGCGTACAAGTGTGTGAGAATCTGAATCCTTTGTTAGGTCACCTTGGACCTCCTTTTATAGCTTAAGGGGTAACCACAATGGCAAAACAGTCTTTATCTACTGATTAGATAGCCAACAGTGCTATCACCTAACTCTGGTAGTTAGGACAAAGTGCATTAAATGCACTGCTAGATGTCATGCTGAGGACGAAGCCCGGCAGGCCTGCCGAGCCGCTTAACCATCTCTTGCCTATCATCTTGACACGCTTTTGGACGGGTGTCACTTGGATAAATCTTGTCTTCCAATGGGCCGCCACGCGCTTAGCAGAGGCCACTTAATTGCTTGGGGGCTCGACACCGCACTGATAAGTGACTTGCGTCGCCGTGCGGTGGAGCGGTGGTGTCTTGGCAAGGATCCTGCCCTTGGTGGACCTGGCAAGCTTGCCGGGGAAGTCTTGAACTTGTCCTTGGGGCGGCCTCGACCCGGCCAGGCTCTCCTGCCCGGCAAGGGAGGCTTTCCCAAGGTGATATTCTTCTGTTGTGCTTATTCTTGGTCTTCTTGATCCGCTCTTTGATCTCAGTAAGAGCTGCTTCTTCGGCTTGGGTGTTGATGTTGAATAAACGATGCCAGTGCGCCTGTGTGTAAGTCCGGGCAACAAATGCAAATGTTTGTTGCACCGACAGGAGCCCCCGGGCCTGTCCCATACGCGTTGCTGAGCATCGTTGGGGTAGGTCCCAACAATCACACAGGCGAGGGTTTGGGTCATGCCACTACGGGTTTTAAGTCTCTCCTGACGTTTTTCTTGCTTCTTCATTAACCTGTGATAGAGTCAGTTACCGCTTTCCCTGCGAGTCGTGCAGAATGACGTGGGAGTACCCACATACTGACTCACGAGCTGCCCACGTTCACGGGGAGGTAACTACCATTTTACTCACCCACTACGCCTACCGTTTCCTCCACGTACGCTGCATTGATACGTCCATTTTGCATCATGTTTTTCTACTGTTACTTATGTTGTTTTTATGCATAATAATGCTTTTTGGAGTAATTCTAATGCCTTTTCTCTCATAATATGCAAGGTATACACAAAGAGGGAGAATTCCGGCAGCTGGAAATCTGGACCTGAAAAAGCTACGTCAGGCTACCTATTCTGCACAACTCCAAATGAGCTGAAACTTCACAGAGATTTTTTATGGAATAAATGAGAAATATTGGAGCCAATAAGTACCAGAGGGGGCCCACCAGGTGGGCACAACCCACCTGGGCGCGCTAGGGAGCCCAGGCGCGCCCTGGTGGGTTGTGCTCCCCTCGGCCCACCTCCGGTGCCCATCTTCTGGTATATAAGTCATTTTGACCTAGAAAAAATCAGGAGAGGACTTTCGGGACGGAGCGCCACCGTCTCAAGGCGGAACTTGGGCAGGAGCACTTTTGCCCTCCGGCGGAGCGATTCCGCCAGGGGAACTTCCCTCCCGGAGGGGGAAATCATCGTCATCATCATCACCAACAACTCTCCCATCTTGGGGAGGGCAATCTCCATCAACATCTTCAACAGCACCATCTCATCTCAAACCCTAGTTCATCTCTTGTGTTCAATCTTGTTACCGGAACTATACACTACTGGAATCTGGGTCTTTGCCATCTGCCAGCTCTTTGCCGTCTGCCAGCTGATGGCAAAGAGGCTCTTTGCCGTCTGTCTTCTCAAAGCAGACGGCAAAGAACCAGCTGATGGCAAACAGGGTCTTTGCCATCTGCGAGCTCTTTGCCGTCCGCCAGCAGACGGCAAAGAGTTCTTTGCCATCCGCCAGCAGACGGCAAAGTCCAAAGTGGACCCCATGGGGGTACTGCACTGGGTAGGTCACATGGGCCACTTCTTTGCCGTCTGCCAGCAGACGGCAAAGAGGTAAGAGGGGCCCACAGTTTCACGGCGGTGGCCGTCTAACGGTCATCCTCTTTGCCGTCTGCTTCTTTGCCGTCCGCCAGCAGACGGCAAAGAGAAAAAAACAGACGGCAATGCGGGGGTTTAATTTGGCCCCCCGCGCGCGCGCCCTCCTCCATCTCTTTCTCCCGCCTCCCCACCCTCTGCCTCCCGCACGCGCGCAGGCCGCCGCCGCCGCCCCCTCCCGCGCAGGCCGCCGCCGCCGCCCCCTCCCGCACAGGCCGCCGCCGACGCCGCCCCCTCCGCTTCTCAGTCCTCCTCCTCCTCCCCCTCCCTCACATGCCTGCCTCCCTCCCCCTTCCTCCACCTCCTCCTCTTCCCCCCCTCCTCCACCCCCTCCTCCTTCCCCCTCACCCCCCTCCACCCAACCCGCCCCTCCACCACTGCCTCCTCCCTCCTCCCTCCTCCACCTCCTCCCCCCTCCCTCCCTCCCTCCACCTCCTCTCCCTCCCTCCTCCCTCCCCCATTTGCCCGCTCCGCCCCTCCCTCCCTCCCTCCATCGTTCGGCTCCCCCCTCCCCCCTCCCCACTTTTGCCCCCTCCCCTCTCCACCCCCCCCCACCCTTCTCCCCCTCCCCTCCTCCCCTTCCCCTCTTCCTCCCTCGGACTTTTCTCTCCTTCTCCTCTCCGTCCTCCCCTTACTCCGTCCACGCAGTCCGCCGCTCTCCCTCTCTCGTCTCTCCTCTGCGGGCCTGCGTCTCTAACTTGCTCTCAAGCGCCGGCTCTGTCTGCCGGGCTCCTGGCCCCTCCCTTGCCCTGGTCTCCTCGACTCTGCCCTGTCCGCCACGCCGTCTGCCTCACCGTCCGCAGCCGCACTGACGAGCCGGATTGTTAACTGGACAGACTCACCTCACTCACAGACGGATATATGTGCATGTGCATTGTGCTACACTGACTGCTACCTGCCTGTGGCGTTGTTGTTAAAATTTTGTAGATTGAACATTTTTGATTGCTTGCTATAATGTTGTATTTGCTACTTGTAGTACTGCTTATCGTTGGTGGCTACTGACCAAATAATTACTGAGTCGAGAAATTTTGGCAAAGGTTGATGATGATGCTATTATATATCGCTTTCAAGACTATAGATTTCGCAAAGGAACTTTACCTCGTCTAGTAGCAAGTTTTCAACTTTGTACAATGTTAATTGTTCACTTGATGTTTATGTCTTCTCTCATGAAATTTCACCCTGACCCTGACCCCGGTCACTCAACCTGATGAACATCCCTGATCCACCCGCATAACCTCCTGACTCCTGACTCGACACTACGAACACCCTGACAACACAGCACCCCCCACGACCCTGCCACCGACCCCGACCACCGACGGGGTCATATATTTGTGAATTATAGTTAGGTCGTATATTTTTTCGATTTTGTTATGCAAAACATCATATATAATTTGTGTTAACTCAGGTGGATTTAAATGTGCAGTTGTTTCGTCGCTGCAAGGGTGTGGTGTTTGACGACCTCCCCCCGTGCGTTCGCCGAGCTCCGCCCCTCTTTCCTTGGTGAGCACAAATGGACAAATCCGCTCCCTCCTCCCCCCCCTAACAATTTGCTCTATTCTCCGGTCCTTCCTTGAGCCAATGAAACTAGCTACTATAGGTTGTCCGTCATCAGTATGCGTAACCACTATGCGTCTCCCGGTCGAAAAGGGTTACAACAGATCTATAATATGCCTGCATTTGCATCATTTATAATCGCTGATTCTTTCGAATGTCCAACTGTTATCTGGGACAAATGCCCGAGTATGGTGTAGGATTGGGTTCGTTTTCTCCTATAATGCCTCATGCTCTATCACCGGTCCGACTGCAGAATTTTCGTCATGCCTTCCACTTTTGTTCTCACCTCGGGTAACCCACATCCTCTCTGCTTATTGCGAGACGTGTATCAGGAGAACAGCGGGGAGGTGCTGCCGAAAATTTTGCGTCGGATCCGGAGCAGAGCATGGGAAAACGAACTCATCTACACAACTCGGGTGGATATCAGGACCTACTCTTTACCTATAGATGATACAGGTTGTGCATGGCGTAAGAGAAACTGACCACACCCATTAACTAATGGATATGGTTTAGCTTTAATGATGTATATATTTATAATGTCGCTCTAGTAGGAGTCAATATGAGTGATCGTGCGTGTGATGTATACACCGTTACACTAGTCATAAACTTTTGGACCGGTTGAATGGTTAACAAACAAACAGAGTTTGTTAAGCCGCATTTGCTAATGGCCAGAAGTTAAGCTGGTGCCCTCCTGTTTCCGGTGCGACAAACTTTAATAAGTGGACGAGCTTGAAATGAGTAAACACCGGCAGAAGTTTGGTTTTAACGCCTGTTACACGGTCTTGACCATTTTATGGTGAGGCTCTGCCGCAACGTGCCAGACCTGAGTGGGTGTTCGTCGTTCTCACCGACGAGCATGGTAACCGGGATGGAGACATGGTGCAATGACTTTGACGGATGCTCGGTGACCGGACGAGGGAGTGAGGAATCTCAAAGCCTTGCAACTGAAATGTTTGGAGTCCTCAAAACGTCCTCTCCACGACACCACCTGCAGCTTTTGTCAGCTGGAATGCCATCTCACAAATCATGGCTTTGAAGGCTCAGTTCACTTGGGTAGAGAATGCTCGACGGCGATGATGTACGTATTCGGAAACATTTCTACCCAAAGGCCATGTGCTACCTACCAACTGTACCCAGTTCATACAAAATCCCTCCGTGCTCTTAAAGCCCTTTGAGAAGAATACTGCCCTGTGAGAAAAGGGATTGTTAAAAAAAAAAAACTTATTTAGGCACCCATTGATGCGGATTGAACTATTGTCCCTAATTTGTCGACGTCATCCAGGTATGTTATGGTAGACATATGGTATGGGTGAGAACGCGACCAGACCAAAACCGACGTTAATGTTCTTTGGTATTTGCCAATCGTACCAAGACTTCAACGTCTTTTCATGGTCAAAGAGACGGCCAGACATATGACATGGCACAAAACGGGCAAAAGAACCGAACGTGATGCAGATGGGAATGTGATGATGGTGCACACATCGGATGGTGAAGCGTGGAAGCGCTTTGATGCATTACATAAGGAAAAAACGGCAGATCCAAGGCATCCTCGAGTCGCCGTCAGCACGGATGGGTTCAGTGTGTATGGTCAGACGGCAACCCAATACAGTTGTTGGCCCGTGTTTGTCATTCCACTCAATCTCCCCCCCGGACAGATTATGCAAAGAAAGAACATTTTCCTGACGTTGATAATTCCAGGGCCCAACTATCCGGGGAAGAATATGAATGTGTACATGCAGCCGCTTAAGGACGAATTGCAAGAAGCTTGGGATAATGGGTTCAAGACATACGACGCCTTTAGCAAACAGAACTTCATAATGCGTGCCTGGTACATGTACTCGACGCATGACTTGCCGGCGTATGCGCTATTCGTTGGCTGGTGTGTGCATGGAAGGTTCCCGTGCCCCACATGCAAGGGAGCTCTTGAGTTTCGTTGGCTGACCGCAGGGCACAAGTATAGTTGCTTTGACTTGCATAGACCGTTTCTGGATCCTCACCATAAGTTCAGGAAAGACAAGAAGAACTTCATGAAAGGTAGAGTTGTCAAACACTCTGCACCACCTGCGTTGACAGGCCAACAAACCCTAGATCAGTTAAACGCTCTCGAGCCAGATCCAGTGCGTCCAGGGTATTTCAAGGGGTATAATAAGGAACACGCCTGGACTCACAAGACATGCTTATGGGATCTGCCTTACTTCAAAGACCTCCTTTGCCCACACAACATCGACGTGATGCACACCGAAAAGAACATCGCCAAAGCCATTTTTGGCACATTGCTCGGCATAGAGGGGAAGTCAAAGGATAATCCTAAGGCTAGAGTCGATCAAGAGGAGCTATGTGATAGACCGTTACAAAACATGCAAGATCCGAAAGGAAAGCGGAACTTCACGAAGCCAAAGGCATGGTTCAATCTTGGAAGGCCAGCTATGAGGGAAATTATTCTGTGGGTGAAAATGCAGTTGATGTTCCCCGATGGGTATGCAGCAAATCTAAAGAGGGGAGCGAGTCTTGAAAAATTGAAAATATTTGGTCTAAAAAGTCATGATTGGCACATATGGATTGAGCGGATAATGCCGGTGATGTTGCGTGGCTTCATCCCTGAGGATGAATGGCTAGTACTGGCAGAGCTGAGCTATTTCTTCCGTGTTCTTTGTGCGAAAGAACTATCGCCTGGCCTCCTCGAAGACACACGCTGAAATTTCACCCTGACCCTGACCCCGACACCCTGATCGACACCCTGATCGACCCCGACATACGACATCCTGACATCCTGATCGACACCTACACCCTGACACCACACCCCGACCCTGCCCCGACCCCGACCCCGACGGGGTCATATATTTGTGAATTATGAGTTAGGTCGTATATTTTTCGATTTTGTTATGCAAAACATCATATATATTTGTGTTAATCAGGTGGATTTAAAATGTGCAGTTGTTTCGTCGCTGCAAGGGTGTGGTGTTTGACGACCTCCCCGTGCGTTCGACGAGCTCCGCCCCTGCTTTCCTTGGTGAGCACAAATGACATCTCCTCCTCCCCCCTACATTTGCTCTATTCCGGTCTTCTTGCCAATGAAACTAGCTAGCTATAGGTGTCCGTCATCAGTATGCGTAACCACTATGCGTCTCCCGTTCGAAAGGGTTACATCTATAAATATGCATGCATTTGCATATTTATAATCGTGATTCTTTCGAATTGTCCAACGTTATCCATGGACAGCCCGAGTATGTGTAGATTGGGTTCGTTTTCCTATATGCTCTGCTCCGGATCCGATGCAGAATTTCGTCAGTGCCTCCCTGTTGTTCTCCGGGTACACATCCTCTCTGCTTATTGCCGAGACGTGTATCAGGAGAACAGCGGGGAGGTGCTGCCGAAATTTTGCGTCGGATCCGGAGCAGAGCATGGGAAAACGAACTCAATCTACACATACTCGGGTGGGATTAGGACCTATCTTTACCTATTAGCATGTAGGTTGCATGGACGTAAGAGAACTGACAAACTCCATTAACTAATGGATATGGTTTGCTTAATGATGTATATATTTATTGTCTGTCTAGTAGGAAGTCAATATGAGTGATCGTGCGTGGATGTACACCAGTTACACTAGTCAGAAAGTTTGGACCGGTGAATGGTTAACAAAAACCAAAGAGTTTGTTAGAGCCGCATTTGCTAATGGCCAGAGATTAAGCTGGTGCCCCTGTGTCCGGTGCGACAACTTTAATAAGAGGGACGAGCTTGAAATGAGTAAACACCTACAGAAGTTTGGTTTTACGCCTGGTTACACGGTCTGGACATTTCATGGTGAGTCTGCCCAACGTGCCAGACCTGAGGTGGTTCGTCGTCGCACCGACGAGCATGGTACCGGGATGGAAGACATGGTGCAAGACTTTGACGATGCTCGGGACTCGGACGAGGAGATGGAGGAATCTGCAAAGGCCTTCACTGAAATGTTGGAGTCCTCAAAACGTCCTCTCCACGAGCACACTGAGCTTTGTCAGCTGGATGCCATCTCACAAATCATGGCTTTGAAGGCTCAGTTCCACTTGGGTAGAGAATGCTACGACGCGATGATGACAGTATTCGGACGATTTCTACCCAAAGGCCATGTGCTACCTAGAAACCTGTACCAGTCAGACAAAATCCTCCGTGCTCTTAAGATGCCCTATGAGAAGATACATGCCTGTGAGAAAGGATGTGTCTTATTTAGGCACCAGTATGAGGACTTGAACTATTGTCCCATTTGCGAGTCATCCAGGTATGTTGTGGTAGACAATGGTATGGGTGAGAAGACGCAGACCAAAATACTCGTTAATGTTCTTCGGTATTTGCCAATCGTACCAAGACTTCAACGTCTTTTCATGGTCAAAGAGACGGCCAGACATATGACATGGCACAAAACGGGCAAAAGAACCGAACATGATGCAGATGGGAATGTGATGATGGTGCACACATCGGATGGTGAAGCGTGGAAGCGCTTCGATGCATTACATAAGGAAAAAAGGGCAGATCCAAGGCATCCTCGAGTCGCCGTCAGCACGGATGGGTTCAGTGTGTATGGTCAGACGGCAACCCAATACAGTTGTTGGCCCGTGTTTGTCATTCCACTCAATCTCCCCCCCGGACAGATTATGCAAAGAAAGAACATTTTCCTGACGTTGATAATTCCAGGGCCCAACTATCCGGGGAAGAATATGAATGTGTACATGCAGCCGCTTAAGGACGAATTGCAAGAAGCTTGGGATAATGGGTTCAAGACATACGACGCCTTTAGCAAACAGAACTTCATAATGCGTGCCTGGTACATGTACTCGACGCATGACTTGCCGACGTATGCGCTATTCGTTGGCTGGTGTGTGCATGGAAGGTTCCCGTGCCCCACATGCAAGGGAGCTCTTGAGTTTCGTTGGCTGACCGCAGGGCACAAGTATAGTTGCTTTGACTTGCATAGACCGTTTCTGGATCCTCACCATAAGTTCAGGAAAGACAAGAAGAACTTCATGAAAGGTAGAGTTGTCAAACACTCTGCACCACCTGCGTTGACAGGCCAACAAACCCTAGATCAGTTAAACGCTCTCGAGCCAGATCCAGTGCGTCCAGGGTATTTCAAGGGGTATAATAAGGAACACGCCTGGACTCACAAGACATGCTTATGGGATCTGCCTTACTTCAAAGACCTCCTTTGCCCACACAACATCGACGTGATGCACACCGAAAAGAACATCGCCGAAGCCATTTTTGGCACATTGTTCGGCATAGAGGGGAAGTCAAAGGATAATCCTAAGGCTAGAGTCGATCAAGAGGAGCTATGTGATAGACCGCTACAAAACATGCAAGATCCGAAAGGAAAGCGGAACTTCACGAAGCCAAAGGCATGGTTCAATCTTGGAAGGCCAGCTATGAGGGAAATTATTCTGTGGGTGAAAATGCAGTTGATGTTCCCCGATGGGTATGCAGCAAATCTAAAGAGGGGAGCGAGTCTTGAAAAATTGAAAATATTTGGTCTAAAAAGTCATGATTGGCACATATGGATTGAGCGGATAATGCCGGTGATGTTGCGTGGCTTCATCCCTGAGGATGAATGGCTAGTACTGGCAGAGCTGAGCTATTTCTTCCGTGTTCTTTGTGCGAAAGAACTATCGCCTGGCCTCCTCGAAGAAATGGAACAGTTGGCACCGGAGTTGATCTGCAAGTTAGAGAAAATCTTTCCGCCGAGCATGTTTAATCCAATGCAGCACTTGATTTTGCATCTCCCGACCGAGGCAAGATTGGGAGGGCCCGTGCAAAATCGTTGGTGCTACTCAACTGAGAGAATGCAGAAGACGCTTCGAGCAAAATGTAAAAACAAACGTAGAATTGAAGCATCGATGGCCGAGGCATTCATCACTGAGGAGGCGGCAAACTTCGTGACAGCACACTACGAAGCCAAAAATCGTCATTTGCATAATCCGAAGCCTCGGTACAATGCTGACGACCCTAAAAAGGAATAGGAAGAGAAGAAGAAGAAGAAGAAGAATAAGAAAAGAAGAAGAAGAAGAACATTTCTTCTTCTTTTCTTATTCTTCTTCTTTTCTTATTCTTCTTCTTCTTCTTCTTCTTCTTCTTCTTCTTCTTTTCCTCCTCTTACTTGTTTTTATTCGTAAATGGCATAATAACCTTGCTAACCTCATAAATGTCATATACTTAGCTTGTTGTCCTCTAAAATGACACAATAAGCTTAGTAATGTCAAAAATGGCCTAATTAGCCAGGTTAGCTCCAAAATGACCAAGTTTACCTATGTTAGCTCCAATATGATCCATTTAACCTACGTTAGCTCCAAAAAGACCAAGTTTACCTAAGTTAGCTACAATATGATCCATTTTACCCGCGTTAGCTCCAAAATGACCTATTTACCTAAGTTAGCTCTAAATTGACCTACACACTTAGCATTTTTACCTAGCATAGCAAAAAATGACATTTTTACGTAGGTTAGCTCAAAAATGACCAAGTTTACCTAGGTTAGCTTTAATATGATCCATTTAACTTAGCTTAGCTCCAAAATGACCAAGTTTACGTAGGTTAGCTCCAATATGATACATTGAACTTAGCTTATCTCCAAAATGACCTATTTACCTAGCTTAGCTCTAAATTGGCTTTTTTAACTACATTTGTTGGAAAAGAAGAAGATAAAGAAGAGGGGGAGGAGAGAAAGAAAGAGAATATAAAATCTTCTTCTTATTTTCCTCTTCTTCTTTTCTTCTTCTTCTTCTTTTCCTCTTCTTCTTCTTCTTCTAACTTTCATCTTTCCCAATTTGCAGATTTGCTTGAGATGAGGAAGCTTGCATTGATGGACTCATATATTCTCCTTGTGCTTCCTTTTTGTTTATGAAAACATGTTTGGGAACTTGTTTGGATGTGTATGTCACTATGGATATGTTGTTGGAAACTTCTTATGTCATATGGATATATGTTGGACTTGTGGAAATATATTGTTGGATATGCTTGTTGTGTATATATGTATTATCTGTGTATATCTATGAATTTCTGTCAAATTGAATGAATTCAATTAAAAACAGGGGTTATATAGGCTCTTCGCCGTCTGCTAGCAGACGGCAAAGAGCTTTGCCGTCTGCTAGCAGTCGGCAAAGAGCTTTGCCGACAGCTAGCAGTCGGCAAAGAAGGCCACGTGGCAGCTACCTGTGCAACCTGGGAACACTGGGTTGCCTATTTGGGCATTTTGCCGTCAGCTGGCAGACGGCAAAGAGGCTAAGGTCTTTGCCGACTGCTGGCAGACGGCAAAGATTCAAATCCCTTTGCCGACAGCTAGCAGACGGCAAATAAGGCCACGTGGCAGCTTCCCAGTGACTCCTATTTGGGCTCTTTGCCGTCCGCCAGCAGACGGCAAAGACCTTAGCCTCTTTGCCGTCTGCCGGCTGACGGCAAATAAGGCCACGTGGCAGCTTCCCAGTGACTCCTATTTGGGCTCTTTGCCATCCGCCAGTAGACGGCAAAGACCTTAGCCTCTTTGCCGTCTGTCGGCTGACGGCAAAGCACGCCGTTAACCCCTAACGGCTCCCACCTCACCTCACTGCCGTCTACGCTCTTTGCCGTCTGCTGGCCGCAAACGGCTGACGGCATAAACCTTTGTCGTCCGCTTCTCTGAAGCAGACGGCAAAGAAGGCCTTTACCGGCAGGAATTGAGCCGGACTGTTTGCCGACAGCTAGCAGTCGGCAAAGAGCTTTGCCGACCGCCATTCATGCCTTTGCCGTCTGCCATGGCAGACGGCAAAGAAGCTGATTCCTGTAGTGATAGATTGGTGCTTGTGGGTGACTAGTAGTGTTGATTACATCTTGTAGTTGATTACTATATGGTTTATTTCGTGGAAGATTATATGTTCAGATCCAATATGCTATTTAATACCCCTCTGATCTTGAGCATGATTATAATTTGTGAGTAGTTACTTTTGTTCTTGAGGTCACGGGAGAAATCATGTTGCAAGTAATCATGTGAACTTGATATGTGTTCGATATTTTGATAGTATGTATGTTATGATTCCCTTAGTGGTGTCATGTGAACGTCGACTACATGACACTTCACCATATTTGGGCCTAAGGGAATGCATTGTGGAGTAGTTATTAGATGATGGGTTGCAAGAGTGACAAAAGCTTAAACCCTAGTTTATGCGCTATTCCGTAAGGGACCGATTGGATCCAAAAGTTTAATGCTATGGTTAGAATTTATTCTTAATACTTTTCTCGTAGTTGCGGATGCTTGCGAGGGGGTTAATCATAAGTAGGAGGTTTGTTCAAGTAAGAACAGCACCTAAGCACCGGTCCACCCACATATCAAATTATCAAAGTAGAGAACACGAATCGAACCAACATGATGAAAGTGACTTGATGAAATTCCCGTGTACCCTCAAGAACGCTTTGCTTATTATAAGAGACCGTTTTGGCCTGTCCTTTGCCTCAAAAGGATTGGGCTACCTTGCTGCACTTTTATTACAACTACCGTTACTTGCTCGTTACAAATTATCTTGCTATCAAACTACTCTGCTACTTACAATTTCAGTACTTGCAGACATTACCTTGCTGAAAACCACTTGTCATTTCCTTCTGCTCCTCGTTGGGTTCGACACTCTTACTTATCGAAAAGGCTACAATTGATCCCATATACTTGTGGGTCATCAAGGCTATTTTCTGGCGCCGTTGCCGGGGAGTGAAGCGCTCTTGGTAAGTGGAAATTGGTAAGGAAAAATTATTACTACGTGCTGAAATTTATTGTCACTTGTTACTATGGAAAACAATCCTTTGAGGGGTTTGTTCGGGGTATCTTCACCTTGACCGGAACCACAATTAATTACCCCTCAACCTACTGTGCCTACTGAAAATATTGAATATGAAATTCCTTCGGGTATGATAGAACAACTGCTAGCTAATCCTTATGCAGGAGATGGAACCGAACATCCTGATATGCACTTGATATATGTGGAAGAAATTTGTGGATTGTTTAAGCTTGCAGGTTTACCCGGAGATGAAGTTAAGAAGAAGGTTTTCCCTTTATCTTTGAAGGGAAAGGCATTGGCATGGTATAGGCTATGCGATGATATTGGATCTTGGAATTGGAATCGATTGAAATTGGAGTTTCACAAAGAAAAAATATCCTATGCATCTAGTTCATCGTGATCGGAATTATATATATAATTTTTGGCCTCGTGAAGGAGAAAGTATCGCTCTAGCTTGTGGGAGGCTTAAGTCAATGTTATATTCTTGCCCCAATCATGAGCTCTCAAGAGAAATCATTATTCAGAATTTTTATGCTCGGCTTTCTCGTGATGATCAATCCATGCTTGATACTTCTTGTATTGGTTCCTTTATGAAGAAGACCATTGAATTCAAGTGGGATCTTTTGGAAAGAATTAAACGCAACTCTGAAGATTGGGAACTCGACAAAGGTAAAGAGTCAGGTATTAAGCTTAAGTATGATTGTGTTAAATCTTTTATGGATACCGATGCTTTTCAAAAGTTTAGCACTAAATATGGACTTGACTCTGAGATAGTAGCCTCCTTCTGTGAATCATTTTCTACTCATGTTGATCTCCCTAAGGAGAAGTGGTTTAAATATCACCCACCTATTAAAAAGGAAGTTAAAGAACTGGTACCAGCTAAATAGGAAACTATTGTTTATAATGTTGATCCAGTTATTCCTACTGCTTATATTGAGAAACCACCTTTCCCTGTTAGGATAAAGGAACATGCTAAAGTTTCAACTGTGGTAAACAAGAGTTATATTAGAGCACCTAAACCTGATGAACAAATCAAAATAGAACCTAGTGTTTCTATGGTTAAAGATCTCCTGGAAGAAAATATAGATGGGCATGTTATCTACTTCTGTAATGAAGCTACTAATATTGTCAAACCTGATAAAACAGATAATCATAGACCCATTGTTGGTATGCCCGTTGTCTCAGTTAAAATAGGAGATCAATATTATCATGGTTTGTGTGACATAGGTGCTAGCGTGAGTGCTATTCCCTTTACCTTATATCAAGAAATTATGAATGACATAGCACCCGCAGAGATAGAAGACATAGACGTTACTATTAAGCTTGCTAATAGAGATACCATATCACCAATCGGGATTGTTAGAGATGTTGAAGTCTTGTGTGGAAAAATAAAATATCCTACTGATTTTCTTGTTCTTGGTTCCTCGCAAGATGATTTTTGTCCCATTATCTTTGGTAGACCCTTCTTGAACACCGTTAATGCTAGAATAGATTGTAAGAAACAAACTGTCGGCGTCAGCTTCGGTGATAAGTCTCATGAGTTTAACTTTTCCAAGTTTAGTAGAAAACCTCATAAAAAAGAATTGCCTGGTAAGGATGAAATAATTGGTCTCGATTCTATTGTTGTGCCTCCTACTGATCCTTTAGAACAATATCTGCTAGACCATGAAAATGATTTACATATGCATGAAAGAAATGAAATAGATGATATTTTCTTTGAACAACGTCCCCTGCTTAAACACAATTTGCCTATTGAAACTCTAGGAGGTCCTCCTCCACCCAAAGGTGATCATGTGTTTGAATTAAAAAAATTGCCAAACACTTTGAAATATGCTTATCTTGATGAGAAAAAGATATATCATGTTATTATTAGTGCTAACCTTTAAGAACATGAAGAAGAAAGACTATTGAAAGTTCTAAGGAAGCACCGAGCTGCTATTGGATATACTCTTGATGATCTTAAGGGCATTAGTCCCACTCTATGTCAGCACAAAATTAATATGGAACCTGATGCTAAACCCGTTGTTGATCACCAATGCCGGTTAAATTCGAAGATGAAAGAAGTGGTAAGGACGGAAATAGTAAAACTTCTGGAAGCAGGTATAATCTATCCTATAGCTGGTAGTAGATGGGTAAGTCCTGTTCATTGTGTCCCTAAGAAGGGAGGTATTACTATTGTTCCAAATGATAAGAATGAACTTATTCCACAAAGAATTGTTACAGGCTATAGAATGGTAATTGATTTTAGAAAATTAAACAAAGCAACTAGAAAAGATCATTACCCTCTGCCCTTTATTGATCAAATGCTAGAAAGATTGTCAAAGCACACACATTTTTGTTTCCTTGATGGATATTCTGGTTTCTCACAAATACCTGTTTCTCAACCTGATCAAGAAAATACCACTTTCACTTGTCCCTTTGGAACTTATGCTATAGACGTATGCATTTTGGTTTATGCAATGCACCTGCTACCTTTCAAAGATGTATGACTGCTATATTCTCTGACTTTTGTGAAAAGATTGTTGAGGTTTTCATGGATGACTTTTCTGTGTATGGGAAGTCTTTTGATGATTGTTTAAGCAATCTTGATCGAGTTTTGTAGAGATGTGAGCAAACAAATCTTGTCTTGAATTGGGAGAAGTGCCACTTTATGGTTAATGAAGGTATTGTTCTGGGCCATAAAATCTCTGGAAGAGGTATTGAAGTGGACAAAGCTAAGGTTGATGCAATTGAGAAAATGCCATGTCCTAAAGATATCAAAGGTATTCGTAGTTTCTTAGGTCATGCTGGTTTCTATAGGAGATTTATCAAAGACTTTTCTAAAATTTCTAGGCCTCTTACGAACCTTTTGCAAAAGGATACTCCTTTTGTTTTTTATGATGATTGTTTAGAAGCCTTCGAAACACTCAAGAAAGCCTTAATTTCTGCACCTATTGTTCAACCACCTGACTGGAACTTGCCTTTTGAAATTATGTGTGATGCTAGTGATTATGCTATTGGTGCTATTCTAGGACAAAGAGTTGATAAGAAACTAAATGTTATCCATTATGCTAGTAAAACTCTAGACAGTGCCCAATGAAATTATGCTACTACTGAAAAAGAATTCTTAGCAGTTGTGTTTGCTTGTGATAAATTTAGATCCTACATTGTTGATTCTAAAGTGACTGTTCACACTGATCATGCTGCTATAAAATATTTTATGGAAAAGAAAGATGCTAAACCTAGACTCATTAGGTGGGTTCTCTTGCTACAAGAATTTGATTTGCATATTATTGATAGAAAGGGAGCTGAGAACCCCGTAGCTGATAACTTGTCTAGGCTTGAAAATGTCCTTGATGACCCACTACCAATTGATGATAGTTTTCCTGATGAGCAATTAGCTGCAATAAATGTTTCTAATAACACTCCTTGGTATGCTGATTATGCTAATTACATTGTTGTTAAATATTTACCACCTAGCTTTACCTACCAACAAAAGAAAAAATTCTTTTATTTTTTAAGACATTACTTCTGGGATGACCCACATCTTTATAAAGGAGTAGATGGTATTATTAGACGTTGTGTACCTGAGCATGAACAGGGACAAATCCTACGGAAATGTCACTCCGAAGCTTATGGAGGACATCATGCGGGAGACAGAACTGCTCACAGGGTATTGCAATCTAGATTTTATTGGCCTACTCTCTTCAAGGATGCTCGTAAGTTTGTCTCATCTTGTGATGAATGCCAAAGAATAGGTAATATTGGTAAGAGTCAAGAAATACCTATGAATTATTCACTTTTTGTTGAACCATTTGATGTTTGGGGTTTTGATTACATGGGACCTTTTCCTTCCTCTAATGGGTATACACATATTTTGGTTGCTGTTGATTATGTTACTAAGTGGCTAGAAGCTATTCCAACCAGTAGTGCTGATCACAACACCTCTATTAAAATGCTTAAGGAAGTTATTTTCCCAAGGTTTGGAGTCCCTAGATACCTGATGACTGATGGTGGTTCACACTTTATTCATGGTGCTTTCCATAAAATGCTTGCCAGGTATGATGTTAACCATAGAATTGCATCACCCTATCATCCTCAGTCTAGTGGTCAAGTTGAACTTAGCAATAGAGAAATAAAATTAATTTTGCAAAAGACTGTCAATAGGTCCCGGAAGAATTGGTCTAAGAAATTAGATGATGCACTTTGGGCTTATAGAACAACATATAAAAATCCTATGGGTATGTCTCCTTATAAAATGGTTTATGGGAAAGCTTGTCATTTGCCTCTTGAGTTAGAACATAAAGCATATTGGGTAATTAAAGAACTCAACTATGATTTCAAACTTGCCGGTGAAAAGAGGTTATTTGATATTAGCTCATTAGATGAATGGAGAACCCAAGCTTATGAAAATGCCAAATTGTTTAAAGAAAAAGTTAAAAGATGGCATGATAAAAGAATCCAAAAGCGTGAGTTCAAAGTTGGAGTATGTTCTTTTGTACAACTCTCGTTTTAGATTCTTTGCAAGAAAACTCCTCTCCAAATGGGAAGGACCCTATGTTATCGAGGAGGTTTATCGGTCAGGAGCTATCAAAATAAACAATGCCGAAGGCACTAACCCGAAGGTTGTTAATGGGCAACGAATAAAACATTATATCTCAGGTACGCCCATTAATGTTGAAAGTAATATTATCCAAACTATGACACCGGAAGAACACATAAAAGCATCCTTCCGGAACACTCCAGAATCGTGAAAAAGAGGAGGTACGTGATACGGTAAGTAAACGGACTCCAAAAAATCCGCAAAAATATTTTTTGTCAGTTTTGGAATATTTAGAAAATTAGGAAAATAAGAAGCAACCAAGAAGGCACCCCTGGTGGGCACAAGACACCAGAGCGCGCCTGGCAAGCCAGGCGCGCCCAGGTGGGTTGTGCCCACCTCGGGTACCATCCGGACTCCGTTTTTCTTCCGTTTGCTTGTTTCCCAAGATAAAAAAATCTTTATATACCCCCCCCCCCCCGAACCTATTGACCTCCGTATCGCGGAGAAATCTCCTGTTTTCTTTTCCTTGCTGTTTTCTGACAGATCTAATCCACCATGGCCGCTTCAAGCTCCTCCAAGGACAAGTTCTTCGAGAACGTCATCAACCCATATATGCGGGAGGTGATGCAGCACCCTCAAGCTATCCAGATGCGTGAGGGGGTGCTCCACATCCGTGATGTGCAAGGCCCCAAGGGGACTGGATCCGTAGAGGCTAGGCTTGAAGCTGTGGAGCAGGACGTTTTCCGGTGCAAGGGGATGGTGGAACGTGGACTCAATGCCAATCACCTCATGATCGCGGACTACACCCATGATCTCAAGGTGGAGGGCAAGTCCATGAAGGACATCGTCTTCTCCTTCAACGAGCAAATCAACTTCCTCCAGAGCCAGATCTATGACCTCCAAAACCAAGTCTTTGAATATGAGGCAAGGTTTAAAGGTATGAGTTTGGCTGCCAGTTGGAGGACCCATGAGACTCACTCCTCTTATAATGGTGAGCCCCTGCCATGGAAACCCGAGGACAAGATCGCTTCTACTTCATCATCACCACCACCTCCTTCTTCACCACCAAAAGAAAATTGAGTATCGGGTATGGGCACTCCCCTTGGCTTCCGCCATGCTTGGGGGAGGTGCCCCGGTATCGTATCACCTCCACTACCTTTTGCCTTTACTTTTCTTAGTTTGATCTTTTGCTTTAGATGAATAAAAGTTTAGTTTGATCCTTTCTTTTTGAGAGCTTGCTTAGTGATCTATCCTTGTAATCGTGTGCGAGATATAAAATAAAGTTTAGTTTGAGTTTTTGCTTTCTTTACTTTCTTGTTGCAATAAAAAGAAAAGAAATAAATGAAAAGATCATATGCTAATCCTATGGTAGGTGATAACACCACATAAGGAAAAGTATAAGTAGAAAAATTTATTAGAGATTGACAAACATAGCATTAGTCAATGATGCAACTCATGAAAGAATTAATAAGGGAAGAGAAGATTCACATATAAATACACTATCATAGAAATCTTTTGTGATTGTGAGCCCCCATCAAAATTTTATATGCCAAAATTGTTGACGTTGGACAAGGAAGACAACTTAATGATTTATGTTTGTTCATATTCACATAGAAGTTATATTGTAATAGATCCTTCAACATGTGGTGCTTGCCCCCCATCTTTGCTAGCCAAAAATTCCACACTAAGTAGAGATACTACTTGTGCATCCAAAAACCCTTAAACCCAAATCTTATTTCCAAGAGTCCACCATACCTACCTATGGATTGAGTAAGATCCTTCAAGTAAGTTGTCATCGGTGCAATAAGGCAATAAAAATTGCTTCTAAAAGTGTAAGATCATTTAGTGTAAGAAAAAATTGAGCGTTGTACGAACTTGTGATGGTGAAGAAATAAAAGCGACAGACTGCATAATAAAGGTTGCCATCACAAGGGGCAATATAACGTGACGTTCTCTTGCACTAAGGGGTTGAGCATACAAACAAATAAGCGCATGGCAACCTCTGCTTCCCTCTGCGAAGGGCATATCTTTTACTTTTATGTATTTATTTTTATGCAAGAGTCAAAGTTCTTCTCTCTTTTCCTTTTATTTTTCTCCTTTGGCAAGCATCATGTGGTGAGGATAGATCTAGGCACATATGTCCAGTTGAATATGGGTAGCATGAGTTATTATTGTTGACATCACCCTTGAGGTGAATACATTGGGAGGCAAAACTATAAAGTCCCTATCTTTCTATGTGTCCGGTTGAAACGTTTTGCTCATGTGTATGCGGTGAGTGTTAGCAATCATAGAAGACTATATGATGGTTGAGTATGTGGACTTGCCTAAAGGCTCCGATACGTGACCCTTCCTAAAAAGATGATGAATTGTAGTTGCAAAGTTGACTGAGAACATAGTTTGTTGGTTTCTAATAGAGTTTATGCTTTATACTTTGATAGTGTGATGAATTGTTACTTATTCATGAGAAGTCTATGATAAAAGTTTTATGTTAAAGTTTGTTGCTGTTACAATAATGCACATGATGCTTCTATGTCCGTATTTTGTTTGTATCGACACCTCTCCCTCTAAGCATGTGGACATGTTTTTTGATTTCGGTTTTCGCTTGAGGACAAGCGAGGTCTAAGCTTGGGGGAGTTGGTACGTCCATTTTGCATCATGTTTTTCTACTGTTATTTATGGTGTTTTTATGCATAATAATGCTTTTTGGAGTAATTCTAATGCCTTTTCTCTCATAATATGCAAGGTATACACAAAGAGGGAGAATTCCGGCAGCTGGAAATCTGGACCAGAAAAAGCTACGTCAGGCTACCTATTCTGCACAACTCCAAATGAGCTGAAACTTCACGGAGATTTTTTATGGAATAAATGAGGAATATTGGAGCCAATAAGTACCAGAGGGGGCCCACCACAACCCACCTGGGCGCGCCTGGGCTCCCTGGCGCGCCCTGGTGGGTTGTGCTCCCCTCGGCCCACCTCCGGTGCCCATCTTCTGGTATATAAGTCATTTTGAACTAGAAAAAATTAGGAGAGGACTTTCGGGATGGAGCGCCGCCATCTCGAGGCGGAACTTGGGCATGAGCACTTTTGCCCTCCGGCGGAGCGATTCCGCCGGGGGAACTTCCCTCCCGGAGGGGGAAATCATCGTCATCATCATCACCAACAACTCTCCCATCTTGGCGAGGGCAATCTCGATCAACATCTTCAACAGCACCATCTCCTCTCAAACCCTAGTTCATCTCTTGTGTTCAATCTTTGTACCGGAACTATAGATTGGTGCTTGTGGGTGACTAGTAGTGTTGATTACATCTTGTAGTTGATTACTATATGGTTTATTCGGTGGAAGATTATATGTTTAGATCCAATATGCTATCTAATACCCCTCTGATCTTGAGCATGATTATCATTTGTGAGTAGTTACTTTTGTTCTTGAGGTCACGGGAGAAATCATGTTGCAAGTAATCATGTGAACTTGATATGTGTTCGATATTTTGATAGTATGTGTGTTGTGATTCCCTTAGTGGTGTCATGTGAACGTCGACTACATGACACTTCACCATATTTGGGCCTAAGGGAATGCATTGTAGAGTAGTTATTAGATGATGGGTTGCAAGAGTGACAGAAGCTTAAACCCTAGTTTATGCGCTATTCCGTAAGGGACCGATTGGATCCAAAAGTTTAATGCTATGGTTAGAATTTATTCTTAATACTTTTCTCGTAGTTATGGATGCTTGCGAGGGGTTTAATCATAAGTAGGAGGTTTGTTCAAGTAAGAACAGCACCTAAGCACCGGTCCACCCACATATCAAATTATCAAAGTAGCGAACACGAATCGAACCAACATGATGAAAGTGACTAGATGAAATTCCCGTGTACCCTCAAGAATGCTTTGCTTATTATAAGAGACCGTTTTGGCCTGTCCTTTGCCTCAAAAGGATTGGGCTACCTTGCTGCACTTTTATTACAACTACCGTTACTTGCTCGTTACAAATTATCTTGCTATCAAACTACTCTACTACTTACAATTTCAGTACTTGAAGACATTACCTTGCTGAAAACCACTTGTCATTTCCTTCTGCTCCTCATTGGGTTCGACACTCTTACTTATCGAAAAGGCTACAATTGATCCCATATACTTGTGGGTCATCATGCATGCATTGCGCAGGATTGGTGGCTGACGCGGAGGGCGCGGGAATGAGTGCCATGGCAGAAAGCCAGGCGACGTGGATAGGCACAGGCGGACGGCCGTTGATTATGAGCGTTGTCACTAGCGCAGGGAGGAGGGATTGGTGGAGTGGGGCGGCCCCCTCCTAGGTGGTGAGGAGCCAGCCCCCGGCCATGTTCCCCTATAAAAAGGGATGTGGGCGAGGAGCTCACCCACACACTTCTCCTCCCTTCTTGCCTGATACCCTCCTTCCACCATGGTGCGGGGAAGAGGACGTGGTCGACCTCCAATGGTGGCGACGAGGGTTTCTTCTCGACAGCGCATCCCTCCTCCTACTGGGAACGCAAGGGCAAAGTCCAGCGCGCAAGGTGGTGCCGTTGGACGTGGGCGAGGCCGTCGTGGCCCGCGGGGCCGAGGAGGCCGCGGTGGGGCCTTGATAGCCCCTCCGCCAGCTGTCCCTGTCCCGGACGAAGGCCACGTTGGGGACCAGCCATTGGAGTTCATCGTTCAGCTACGCGGGCCTCCGCGCAGCCGTCTTCGGCTCCCAACTCCTTTCGCAAGGGTGATGGAGGAAGAACAGCCATCCGGACTGAGGCTGCACATGAGGGGCTGCTGCAACGGCAGCATACGGGCGAACGTGGAGTTCCCCGTACCTCATGTCATGCTTCTCCGGCGCGGCTTGAAAACCTTCGCTCGTGCCCACAGCTTGGCGAAGGGGCATGTTCTCCATTTCAAGCAAATGGAGGCTAATCTGCTCTCCATCAAGGTCTTTGGGCATTCGGGTGCTCGCTTAGGGTGCTGCGCGGAAAGCTCGACCGACGACGAAAGCTCCTCCTCGAGCAACAGCGACGAAGAGGACAGTGTCGATGAAGATGACGGCTCTGAGTGGGAGGACGGTGGCTCAAGCTCAAGCTGAGCGTAGGCCGCACCATCACCGTCAGGGGGGCGGCGGCGGCACCATCATCTGCACTTGGGTCTTCTTCCCCCGGCAGAGCGATTTGCCGGGGGTGCTAGGTGCGGATGCCTCCGCCTCCTCCAGCAGTCTTCCAGCTGGGTCCCCGACAGGCTTCGGCTCCGGCTTCGTCCGCCCTGCCGGTGCCCCTCCTGTCGCGTCTTGTTGGCCCTGGTGGCGATGACCAGGGCATCACCTAGCCGCTCTCTCCGTCTGTCATCTTCGCCCCCGCCCCTCTCGATCTTGTCAGACTGCGTCCCACGGGTCCTGACGGGGTCAGGCTGAGCTTCTGTTCAGGCACTCCTTTTGCCCTCTTTGTCTTCCACGTCAGCCCCTAGGAGGAGAGGGACAAGAAAGGGATTACAGGGCACTTATCTTTTTTTAATCTAAAACATGTAGGCATTTGCCAATCTTTAATCTAAAATATGTAGTCCTCTACCCATGCTTGTACTCTTTATGATCTGTACTCGTTTATGAACGTATTAATGGAAAAGAGAGCTTGCCAGGTACTTTTGTGCATGTGCAATGCCCATGCTGAGGAATGGACCCTCAATACTTTCAAGTAAACAACGTTCCCCGGCAGCACATCTTGTCGGATCCTTCCCCTGCTACTACTACGCCTTTATGCTAGGGTAGGAGCGAGGATAGGAGTAGGCCCCTCATCGGCTCTTCTCAACTGTTACTACAACCATCCTTCGATCGAAGGAACTCCGGACCAAGAGGGATGGGAGCACAGAGGATAGGAGCGACTAGGTTTCCTCACGCTCAAGTTTTTCATACAAAAGTACGTAATGGATAATGGAGTGAACTTAGCAGTGCCCGTCATTCTTCTTATTATCCCCGGCAGCGATAGTTTGTCAGGGGTCGACGCGCTGGTTCTCCCTTTACTTTTCCTTTCGGGAAGTTCGTCCGTGGTGGGAGCTATGAACCAAAGAAGCACAAGGGAGAAACCGGCAGTGTATGATATCTTTGCAAAGGATTAATCAGCCCATGTTAAGCATTGTTATAACCCCAACAAAAGTATATGCTCAAACTAGACATGCATGCAAGTTTTTAGGGCGCCAGCGCTTCGTTTTATTATCTTTGCACGGGGTCTGCGCCTGGCTTTGTACAAAGGGTTACATGCACATCAGCAAGGCTTGTACAAAAGGTGGCTGCCGGGGCGGAGCCCGGCAACCGCGCCTTATGAGTAGAACTTGTGAAGATGCTCAATATTCCATGAGTTTTGCACTTTAATGCCATCTTCGGTCTCCGGACGGACTGCGCCAGGTCTGGTGACTCATACTACCCGGTAAGGGCCTTCCCACTTTGGCGTCAACTTGTTGGAACCCTTGGCGGACTGAACACGCCTAAGGACAAGGTCCCCTTCCTCAAGACTCCGGGCGTGAACCCTGCGGCTATGGTAGCGGCGCAAGGCTTGCTGGTAGCATGCAGCACGCACAGCGGCCCGGAGACGATCTTCCTCAAGGAGCACGACATCGTCATGCCGATGTTGCTCTTGCTCTACTTCATCGTAGGCGAATACTCAAGGTGACTCGTATGTGAGTTCCATGGGGAGCACTACTTCTGCCCCATAAACTAGGGAGAAGGGAGTCTGCCCGGTGGCTCGATTCGGTGTCGTACGGAGGGACCAAAGAACCACCGGCAGCTCATCGATCCAGCGTCTGCCGCATTTCCTCAACTTGTCAAAAGTTCTTGTCTTGAGCCCACGCAGCACTTCAGCGTTCATCCTTTCGGCTTGACTGTTGCTCCGGGGATGAGCAACAGAAGCAAAAGAGACCTTGCTCCCAAGGTTTTGGACGTGTTGCATGAAGGCGCGGCTCATGAATTGGGTGCCGTTGTCAGTGATCACTCTGGCGGGTACTCCGAAACGGCACACCAATCCTTTCAAGAACTTGATAGCTGATTGTGTGGTCACCTTCCTCACTGGCTCCACTTCCGGCCACTTTGTAAACTTGTCGATTGCAATGTACAAGAATTCAAAGCCCCCGGTAGCACGTGGGAAGGGGCCCAAGATGTCGAGCCCCCAGGCCGAGAATGGTCATGACAAAGGGATCGTCTGGAGAGCTTGAACTGGCTGATGAATGTTCTTGGAGTGGAACTGGCAGGCTTCACATCTGGTGACTAGCTCAACCGCATCTTGGAGGGCCGTGGGCCAGTAGAAACCTTGCCAGAAAACATTCCCAACCAAGGCTCTTGATCCAATATGGGAGCCACACACACCCTTGTGAATCTCCGCCAGCAGTTCCAGCCCCTCTTCCCGGCAAATGCACTTCAATTTCACACCGTTTGGTCTCCTTCTGTACAAAATGTCATCGATGAACTGGTACATACTGGACCATCGGGCTACTCTTTCAGCTTCTTCTTGTTCTTCGGGAAGTTCTCCAGTTTGAAGGTAATGGACTATGTGTCGTGCCCAAGTTGGAGCTCGAGGCTCGACAACTAGAACCAACGACACCTCCTCATTCGTGGGAGTGCTTACCTCAACCGCAAGAACTCGTGGTTCCACGGAGGAGTGCGGCTCACCAAGCGAAGTGGAGTCATTCCCGGCAGCCTCTCTACCGGAGGCCTCGAGAGGCCCTGCCGGGTGAAACTTGCCGGAGTCCAACTTTCTCCTTTTTCTGGCCATCATTAATGGAGATACTGAAGGTTGAGTCAGGTGGAGGACAAAAGTCCCTGGTTCCATAGGGAGCTTTTGTGCTGCACACTTTGATAAATAATCAGTAATGTTGTTTTTTACACGCGGCACATGCTCTGTTTGTAATCCATCAAAGTGTTCCTCCAACTTTCTCACTTCCTCAACGTACGCTTCCATTAATGGACTTTGGTAATCCTTGTTAACCTGTCTCACCACAAGCTGTGAGTCTCCACGAATGATCAACTTCTTGATCCCCAACTCTACTGCAACTCTGAGCCTGGCAAGGAGCCCTTCATACTCGGCAGTGTTGTTGGTAGCTTTCTCCCGGGGAAAGTGCATTTGGACCACATATTTGAGGTGCTCTCCCGTGGGCGCAACAAGAAGCACGCCAGCCCCTGCGCCTTGTAATGAGAAGGCACCGTCAAAATACATGATCCACTCTTGAGGCGCCTCCCTGTCGGGGATAATTGTCTCTGATATCTCTTCATCCGGAGTGGGCGTCCATTCTGCAATGAATTCTGCCAGTGCCCTGCTCTAAATGGTTGAGGTGCTTTCGTACTTCAGACCAAAGCTTGACAGCTCTAGTGCCCATTCAACTATCCTACCGGTAGCTTCAGGGTTCCTCAGTATGCGCTGGAGTGGAAAACGAGTGACAACTGTGATCTCGTGGGCTTGGAAGTAGTGACGCAGCTTCCTCAAGGCCATGATAAGGCAGAAGGTTAGCTTTTGCACCCCAGAGTACCTTGACCTAGCCCCCTGCAACAGGGAGCTGACAAAGTACACTGGCCGCTGCACCACTTTCTTCTTTGCCGCGACTTCAGAACTGATCTTGCCAACCTGCTCTTCCTCAACTTGGTCTGTGCCCAATCTTGCCGCGACCGATTCAGTTTCTTTTCCTGAGAGGGCCGTAGCTGCAGCTGCTTCTTCGTCCAGTTCCCGCTGCGCCACCAGTGTTGCACTAACCACTTGATTAGTTGTCACTAGGTATAGCAGCAACGACTCTTGTGGCTTAGGAGCGACCAGGGTGGGGGCAGAGGAAAGATAGGCTTTCAAGTCTCGCAGTGCTGCTTCTGCCTCCGGGGTCCACTTCATTGGCCCTGCCTTCTTCAAGATCTTGAAGAACAACAGGGCATGCTCAGCAGACTTGGAAATGAACCTACTCAGCGCGGTAACACATCCAGTTAAACGCCTCACATCCTTGACTATCTTGGGTGCTTGTATCTGTTCGATTGCTTTGATCTTGTCGGGGTTGGCCTCTATCCCTTGGTGAGACACAAAGAAGCCAAGTAGCTTGCCGGGGGGAACGCCGAACACACATTTCTTGGGGTTTAACTTCAGGTTGATCTTGCGCAGGTTTGCAAAGGTTTCTTCCAAATCTTGAATGAGCGTTGATGTGTCCTTGGTCTTGACCACTATATCATCCATGTAAGCTTCTACATTCCTGTGTAGCTGAGGCTCAAACCCAATTTGCACTGCCCTTGCAAAAGTGGATCCAGCGCTCTTTAACCCGAAAGGCATATGTACGAAGCAGTACGTGCCATATGGAGTTATGAACGCGGTCTTCTCTTCATCTTCCTTGGACATGAATATCTAATGGTATCCGGAGTATGCATCCAAAAAGGAAAGCAGAGCACACCCGGAGGTGGAATCCACAATCTGATCGATGCGCGGCAAGGGGAAAGGGTCCTTCGGGCATGCCTTGTTTAGATCTGTGAAGTCTATGCAAAGCCTCCATTTCCCATTCGCCTTGCGCACTACCACTGGGTTGGCTAACCATGTTGGAAGCAAAACTCCCCTGACCAAACCAGCTACCTCAAGTTTCTTGATCTCCTCGGCAATAAATTGTTGCCGCTCCAAAGCTTGCTTTCTAACCTTCTGCTTGATGGGCCGAGCATGAGGGCAGACAGCAAGGTGGTGCTCGATTACCTCCCTGGGAACACCGGGGATGTTAGATGGTTGCCAAGAAAACACATCGACATTCGCCCGCAGGAAGGGAACGAGCGCGCTTTCCTATTTGTCATTAAGGGCGGCGCTGATGGTAAACATACCGTCAGCGCCATCCTGCCTTGCCGGGACCTTCTTAACAGCAGGTGTAGCAATCTTGGGCCTCTTACTAGTGGAACTTTCCGGCAAGTCATCAACAAGTGCAGCACACTCCGGAGAGGTGCGCTTCCCGGATTCCTTGCCGGTGTCTCTACTAGCCTTCTTTTCTTTCTTTGTTTCCTTGGGGGAGCTGCAGCTTCAGCGGCTTCAGTAGCTACCATGTCTCGGTACATTTTATCGACACATATGATTGCGTATTTCTTGTCTGATGGGATAGAGATGACGCCCATCGGCCCTGGCATCTTCAAGGTATTGTAAGCATAGTGGGATGCTGCCATGAACTTTGCCAAAGCTGGGCGGCCAAGGATCCCATTGTAAGGCAGAGGAAGATCAACAACGTCAAATACAACCCTCTCAGTCTGGTAATTTAGTTCTCCGCCAAATGTCACCGGTAGTGTAATCTTCCCCTTAGGACGACTCCTGCCGAGGTTGATTCCTTGGAACGTGCCAGTGACCTTGAGTTCTTCATCTGATATTTGTAACTTGCTGACTACCCTCGGAGAGATCAGATTCAGCCCATCCCCACCGTCAACTAACATCTTTGTGACTTTGAGGTTGCGGATTGTTGGTGAGACCAACAATGGCAAGCACCTACCGCAGTGGTACGGTCGGGGTGGTCCTCTTCATCAAAGAAGATAGGCGTGCGGGACCATTTGAGCGGCTTCCAGGAATCCGCAGCTGGCTCCACGGCATTGACTTCTCGCGCCCACTACTTAAGTTGGCGGTGAGAGGAGTGCAAGGATGCACCCCCGTCAATGCACAGGGCTACAGTTGCCTTCTGGAATTCTTGCTCACTGGTTTATTCTTCATCTCCTCCATCACTCTCATCATCACCTTCCTTCTTCTCACGGCCTCTGGCAGGTTTATCTTTTTGCTAACGGGTCTTGCCGCGGCTGCCTCCTCTGCCGCTATGGCCCTTCCCGCTAGCACCTTCTTGGTCTCTCTCTGTCGTGCTTTTCATACTCGCCTTTTGCCTCTTAACGAGCTGCTCGACTTGATGACATTCTTGAAGATCATGTCCCTTAGTACGGTGGATCTTGCAGTATGACCCATCGAACTTTCCAGCTTTCTCTGCCGCCGCAGCCTCCCGGCAATCAGCACACGCGGCAGCTTCCTTGATGGGGCTTTGGTTTTGGCCTTCTTGCCGGTGCTGAGATCGCCAGAACCCTCAACGGCCAGCACTGACTTCTCCTTGCGTTTCTTGTTGCACCTCCGACCCTTCTTCTTCGGGCCAGTGGCCTCGTCATCATTGTCCAAATCGACCTCTGCTCCTTCCTTCTCTCCAGGAAGTTGCCTTCCTTCTTCAGCACGAGCGCACTTTTCCGCCAAGGTGTACAACTCATTGACGGTCTTGGGTAGTCATACGTTCATCTTAGAACGTATCCTTCTGTTGCGCATGTTCGAATGGAATGCGGCAATCACAACTGCCGGGTGTATCTCTGGAATGTTGTGGTGCACTCGACTGAATCTTTGCATATACTTTCGCAAGCTCTCCCATTCCTTCTACGTAAGGACTTGCAAATCACTAGGGCATCCTGGCTCTTGATGGCCGCCCGTGAAGGCGCCAACAAACTCATTGCACAGGTCAGAAAACGATGAGGTGGAGTTCTCCGGCAGGTGCATCAGCCACGACCTCACATTTGACTTGAGCGCCAAAGGGAAGTAGTTGGGAAAAACTTTCTCATCCTTGCCCCCGGCGGCTTGAATGGCAATAGTGTAAATGCTCAAGAACTCTGCCAGGTTTTGCTTTCCATCATATTTTACTGGTAATTCTGGCTTGAAAACGCGAGCAGATGGCCAACGGACTTGCCGCAGCTCGCGAGTGAAGGCAGGGCACCCAAACTCGAAAGGTAAGTACCCTCCCTCACTGGGCGCGGGTTCGTCGACGTCTGGGCCATTGCGCCTATCGGATTGACGGCGGGTCTCCCAGCACCGCTCTATAGTGACGCGCGCATCTTCCCTCCGCCGATCTTCCAGGAACTGCCGCTGATCTCGATGGGCCCGTTGATCAGACGAGGCCATCGAAGCTTCGTCGGGCTCGGGGTCGCATTGCTCTGGTTGCTGCCTCTGGGTTTGCTATCACGGAGGGGACTGCACCGTTAGTGCGCCCCCCTCGACGCGGCCAGCAGCTCGAACTGTTGTCGTCGCCTGCGGGCGCCGCGATGGCCCCGCCCGCCGTGATCCTCCAGCCTCAGCAAAGCCGATCAAGCTCAGGATGGTGGCCCTCCACTCATCCATCTGATCAGCTGCCGGTGGAAATCTTAGTAGGAGTTGGGCCCGTGCCATGGCTTCCATAGCTGTGCTCGGCATACATGACGAGGCAGATCGCGACGTTGCTCGACTCCTGGTGGTACCAGCAGGGGCATCGTCGTGATCACGCCGTCGCGGATCGGTTGCCAAGGTGGTTTGCTGATGAGTGGGCTGCACCCAGGGATCGGCGACCTCGTTCGGCGCTTCGGCTTGCTCGCCTCGTTCTGGGCGAGGTGCGTGTCCAGTGGTCGCGCCCGTAACAGGCATGGTCAGAGGGTCACGACTCATACCAGAGCGGGTGTCGTCGTCGCGGCTGTGTCCGCTGGTGCGGCGGGGTGGTGGAGACTGGACGCCTCCTCCATCCGCGGCTTGCAGGGCATGTCCGTCTGAATTTCATTGATGTTGTCCTCCCCCGGCGCCTCCCGCTCCAGCTTCGTCCACGGGGGACACAACAGCAGTGCCGCCTGCGCCGGTCGTGCCACCTGTGATACCCGCATCTTCTAACACCACCGCAGCGCCAGCGGCTCCCGCGGCCGCGTGAGAGGGGGCTTTCGAAGTGGAAGGGTGTGCGGCTGCGCCGGACTTCTTCTTGGGCACCATGCGCGAGGATGATGATGATGATGATCGACGATGGAGCTCGACGCGCTGTTTACAACATAAGGTTCGCACAAGCGATTCACCCTACCTGGCGCACCAAAGATGTCGTGGTTGATCACGATCACCTATGGGGCCATGAGCCCCTTTGTGGTTCGGCAAGGGGGATCACGTTGCAAAGAGCAGAAGCCAAGGAACAACACGACGGTGGTGACACTGGTGGTTTTTACCCAGGTTCGGGCCGCTGGGTAGCATAAAACCCTACTCCTGCTTTGGTGGACTGAGTGGAAGAACACAACGAACACGCAGCGCTCAAGCCCGACAAGGGTGCCTCGGGGAGCGTAGCTACGCGCGTACAAGTGTGTGAGAGTCCGAATCCTTTGTTAGGTCGCCTTGGACCTCCTTTTATAGCTTAAGGGGTAACCACAATGGCAAAACAATCTTTATCTACTAATTAGATAGCCAACAGTGCTATCATACCTAACTCTGGTAGTTAGGACAAAGTGCATTAAATGCACTGCTAGGTGTCATGCTGAGGACGAAGCCCGGCAGGCCTGCCGAGCCGCTTAACCATCTCTTGCCTATCATCTTGACACGCTTCTGGACGGGTGTCACTTGAATAAATCTTGTCTTCCAATGGGCCGCCACGTGCTTAGCAGAGGCCACTTAATCGCTTGGGGGCTCGACACCGCACTGATAAGTGACTTGCGTCGCCGTGCGGTGGAGCGGTGGTGTCTTGGCAGGGATCCTGCCCTTGGTGGACCCTGCAAGCTTGTCGGGGAAGTCTTGAACTTGTCCTTGGGGCGGCCTCGACCCGGCCAGGCTCTCCTGCCCGGCAAGGGAGGCTTTCCCAAGGTGATATTCTTCTGTCGTGCTTATTCTTGGTCTTCTTGATCCGCTCTTTGATCTCAGTAAGAGCTGCTTCTTCGGCTTGGGTGTTGATGTTGAATAAACGATGCCAGTGCGCTTGTGTGTATGTCCGGGCAACAAATGCAAACGTTTGTTGCACCGACAAATGTCATCCAACACAAATATCCATCACTGATCCAATGCATACGCTTTTCGCCTATTGATCTTTGCTAAGTTACTTTTGTTGCTGCTACTGTTACAATCACTACGAAACTGCTACTGTTTCTATTACCGTTACAATTGCTACTGTTACCGCTACTATCAAACTATCATATTACTGTGCTACTAAACACTTTGCTATAGATATTTAGTTCTCCGGGTGTGGTTGAATTGACAACTCAACTGCTAATACTTACAAATATTCTTTTGCTCCCCTTGTGTCGAATCAATAAATTTGGGTGAAATACTACCCTCGAAGACTGTCGCGATCCCCAATACTTGTGGTTTATCAGTGGTTTAGGAAGTGTCCAATCATCGGCATTCCTCAATATATTATCCAATAATTCTTGAGCTTGTTCAACAGTTTGTTCCCTAAAAAGATAGCCAACACAACTATCTAGGTAGTCCCTAGAAGCATTGGTTATTCCATTATAAAAGATATTAAATATTTCATGTTTCTTAAGAGGATGACCAGGCAAAGTATTAAGTAATTGGAGAAGCCTCCCCCAGGCTTGACGGAGATACTCTTCCTCAAATTGCACAAAGTTGTATATTTCCTATAAGGCAGTTTGTTTTTTATGAGTAGGAAAATATTTTTCAGTAAACTAATATATCATATCCTGGGGACAACGCACACAGCCGGGAGCAAGAGTATTTAACCATTCTTTAGCATCACCCTTTAATGAGAAAGGAAACAACTTAATAATATAGTAATAGTGAATCTTTTCCTCTTGAGCAAATAGGGTGGCTATCTTTACCTAATAATAAAACGGCTATCGCTTCTGCCGGCTCACCCGTCACTGTCGTTTTGCAAATAGGCCCTCCTATTTTTCAGAAATTGCACCCGCAGTCCCTCTTTAAGTGATATCTGGGAAAACATTTCGATTTTACACATTGACCCCTAGATTTATTATAATTCAACCCGAGCTCCTTTCCTCTATCTTATCCAAACGCCCCCTCTCACTTGCCCTCCTCGCCGTTCCTCCCGCCGCTAGCCTTCATCGGCCCTCCGCCCCGCAGTGGTGCGCCCGAGCTTGGGCGCGCCGCCGCTGCGTCCGCGCTGGTCTTGGATCCTAGACGGCGGGCCTCCCCGACCTTCGATCCCCTCGCTTCAACGGCGGTGGCACCCCGTCCTTCCATTGACTGCCCGATTCTGGCCAACTCCGGTGCCTTCGCCGGTCTGCCGCTCACGGGAATAGATCCCTTCGCCGCCCCCTACCGATTCGCCCTGCAACCCGCCTTTCCCGCCGGCCCGGCGAGCCCCTTGGTCATCGACGAGACGAGTTGCGCCATCCGTGAGCACCTTTCCTGATTCCTCTCTTCCCTCACCCGCATTGGCCGCGTGAGTAGGAGCAGGCCGCCCTGCCGCGCGCTGTCGGCCATGGATGCGGCCTAGAACTGCTGCCGCCCCTGCCCTGTCTTGCGCCGACGGCCATGGACCAGCCGCACGAATAGGAGCACGCCACGGCGGCTGCACATGGATGCGGCCGAGAACTACTGCCACCCCTGAACTGCAGCCGCGACGCGCCGCACCTGACATGTGCCCCAGTCCTGGGTGTGATGCCGCTGCCGCCCGGTGCTTCCGCTGGGGCGTGCTGCTGCTCGCGTCGCCTCTCGACCGCTGCTGGACCCAAGGGAGCCGCCGGTTGTGCGTGTTCGGGGGAGCACCCGAGCAGCTCGCGTTTGATCTAACGGCTGCGTGTGCGCCCAAGGGAGCAGCTACCCAGTGCAGCAGCATCAGCTAGCAACCTCTGAATTCAGTGATGCAGAATTCTGGAGGCAAGTCCTGAGTCCACCACCCTCTTTTTCTTCCCCTCCATATGTCACCGCCACCGTGCCCACTCCAACACGGCACCCTAGCACTCACGCGCTGGCTAGCCCAGCCACCGGGAGCCCCGCTGATCCATCTTCCTCAGCGCGCTTCCCCATCACCCGCACGCCAGCCGGCCCAGCCACCGGAAGCCCCACCGATCTAGCTTTTGCTCAATGGCTAGCACTACTGCCATGGACGGTGCGGTGGACACGCTGGCGCCGAGCCCTTTCTAGGTGACCAACACCTCCTTATCTCTTCCCCTCCCTCCCTCTCGGCCTGCTGCTCGCTCGGCATGCACTCGGTGTGTCTGTGTTCGGCTATGGCTGTGTGATCTGCTTTTACTCGGGGAATTCCAAAATTCTACTGGCGCATGTGCTGGAATTAAGCGACCCGGTGTCGTGACTTTGTTCGTGCGCCCAAGGGTAGTGATGGTACCTTAGGATTTGTGGCAATTTCTTAGCGAGTTATTAACCAGGCCTGGCGAATTGGGGGCTTTATTCATGCGTTCGTTCGAGCTGGTCTGGTTGTGCCGGTTCTGCTTTAACAATTGAATTATCATTCGAGTGAATCATTCATATGGGTTTGGAATCATTTTGCTCTTGTAGGTATTGCTCGAATCAATTTCATCTACGCAAGTTCATGTGTTTGAATTGGGTGTTTGCTATTACTAATGTTTTTCGATGTGCAAACCGAAATCACATTGTGAAGTGGTCAAGCGCCCTATTGCCGGTTTGGTGGATTGCTCGTCATCGATGCAGTGCATCGGGATCCCGCAGCTGCAGCAGAGGAGCGAGAACGTGTAGCAGCATCAACGACAGCCTCTCGGCAAGCTGAAGATAGGCCAGGTCATAGACGAGGACCTGGCGATGGCCATCAAGGTATGCCCTCCTCTCCTTGCCCTTCACGCTGGCATCAACAAGGTCACATGATCTTCAGTCTTTCACAAGTATGTTTTGCTTCATGTTCTGTATGATCAGGTTTCGACAACAACCTCATCCATCTCCTCGTCGTTTCTACATCATACATTTGAAGCCATGGTCCCTACTACTAGCGCATTCGTTTTCCTACCGTGCTACAGATTATAGTAGCAGCCATAGTCTCTACTTATCCCTCTGTAGACACACTTTGTCGAGCCGGTGATTGGGGAAAGAGGGGGAGGCGATGGAGACGGATACGGAATGAGTGGATGAAGATGATGCCATGGCTGGGCTGATGATCTATCCACCATGTGCCGCCATCGGCTCGCATTTCCATCTCACGCCTAGAACAATCAGCTACAGGGCAGGTATCCTGCTGCTACCGGGGCCTCAGCCTCATATTCGCCGGGCATCTAATTTGTTGTGGACTTGCTCAACTAAACCCTAAATCTATCATTAGGTTTGCCCTTGTATTCTAGAACATCTATATTTCAGCATAAATGCAGTGATTTTGCATGTGCAATGAATGCCCACAACTTTTGTTTATTAGGTTCATAATGTTTTTGCAACAGTTTTTCTCATTGAGCTTGTTCCTTAGCTATGGAATTTTGCATAATAATTTGGAATATTCTTGCAGTTTTTTCTGTCTATTGCTGGTTGGTGTAATCTGCAAGGAAGTGAGAGAATAGTCTATTTATCAAGTCCGAAGTCCAACATTCTTTCAATCCAGAAGAAAGTTAACAAAAGCATTTCTGCTTGGAACTCTGGTGGTTGGTGCTGCCGATATGGCTGCTTATCAAGCTGGATACAGAGAGCTTCCATTTAATGATAGAAAATTTCCTTTGACCATCAGGGAGCAAAATTTCACAAACAAGGTTGATCATAAGCAAACCATGTTGGATCCAAACAATTTCATTATTCAGGATACTCCTAAGGACCTTCCAGCTGAATGGATTGGTGTAGAAGACATTCCAACTGCCAGTGAGCAGCTTGTGCAGAAGAATAAGAAATAGAAACCTTCACCGAGGGACACTGCCGGTTCAAGATGAGCATGAAGCTGATACCAAACTACTGTCTCAAGATACTCCCTCTGTTTTCTTACCGAATGTTGTTAATGAAAATGCTGCAATTGAAGTTCCTCCTTGACAAGCTGACAAGATAGGTAGCACAATTTCTCCGACGTAATCAAGCCCAACAACGGCTGATGAACAAAAGGATGAGTTAGATTGGGTTATCAAAGTACTTCTATTTTCCCATTCCAATTTGTCACTGGGCAGATTCTATAGGCTTAACAAGGATTATTGTGTTTCAGCTTTTATAGATTATATACACTGTAGAGGTTATCCCATATGATTTACACGGATATATAGAACATCAGTCTAATTTAGAGGCTATGTGTAGTGAAAAGGAAACTTAATCTGCGTCATTGCCCTGTTCTTTTATATATGTGTCTGAACTCTGGACTGAAGTAGGCTATATTGACGAGTAATCGGCACAGCAATAGATGGACCCGTGTCTGCAGCCCCATGGACGATATTGCTCTCTCCAACGAAGACCGGCAAAGGTGCATTTTAACATCGAGTACCTTAATCTAGGTCATGATCTGAGAGTACACTGGCTGATGCACCCTTACAAAAATCTGGATGCTCTTTCACTTTCGGTTTTATTAGCAAATTGTTCATGAAAATATGGATGTTGTATATGTAAAGATACACTTTTTACTTGACAAGCGAAACCAAATATGAGGTTCAGACTAAATTTCTGATGCCATTTTCCCATGATGCCTTGCATTTTGATGATGAGAATGTCGGTCATACTAATATGTGGAGCAAAGCAAGTTACCTTTTAATGTGTTAGTGTATTTCCCCATGATTAGAACATGCTTGTTCATGACTTTATTTCTTGGTTCAGTGTTTCAAAGGCTAACCTCAGTGAGTATTCAGAAAAGATTGAAGCACTAGCTACCGTACTCACTACTCCAGTGGTACGTTTTTATGCTGTCGATTCATTTTTGTATTGATATGCTAAATTCGTCCACCAGAACCTAAATACGACTATGACATATTTATCCCCAGACTCATTATTTGAACTGATCTCTCATACCAGTACATGTCACCGTTACTTAGTTGTCTAGCTTCTAGATGCACTTCTATTACTATCTTTTGTAGGCAGCCAGAAAATGAACATCCGTGTTGATGCGATCATTGAAGAAAGCAAGCTGCTCATCTTGACAAGTAATCGGCATGACAATAGCTATAACTGTGGCAGTGTCCCCAGGTAGAATATCGCTCTCTCCAACACCCATAATGGCGAAGGTGCATTGTAACACCGAGTAGCTTTATTCAGATCATGGTTAATCTATACAGTAACATTCAATCATGTAAAGTTCA
The DNA here is from genome assembly GCA_011799875.1 of Thinopyrum elongatum. Taxonomy (NCBI): domain Eukaryota; kingdom Viridiplantae; phylum Streptophyta; class Magnoliopsida; order Poales; family Poaceae; genus Thinopyrum; species Thinopyrum elongatum. Next base: position 225,391,723 of record CM022302.1, on the reverse strand, counting down.
GGGAAATTGGGTTAACAACATTGTTTAACACTTCAATTGTTCAGTCTGATGTAATCACGCCTTACGCGCACAAATTAAGTATTTTGCCTCTTGAAATCTATAATCCTGTGAATCTGTAAGGTCATTGCAAATGGTGTGTATGCTTCCAAATGTTGATATAAGGAAGATGTTTCCCTGATAGTAGAAACTCTTTCAGTCTTGTGCAAGCTTTTAACTAAGGACATTTTGGAATTCAAACTGCATGTATCTTTAGGATAGTTTAATTACTTACATACTACTAGCTTTTTATTCCATCCCATTTCGTTTTCTTTTTTTCTCCCATTGCAACGCACGGGCATGTTTGGTAGTATCATTCAATTTAGTAAGGTGTGCCACAACAGTTTCAGATTAATAACCATGAAAAGGATCGGATTCTACCAAAGTAATAATTTTAGGATCAACAGAGAATTCATAATCCTTATCGGTAACAAAGATAGGAGAAGTAGCAAACTTAGTATCATATTTCATTCTCTCTATCATAGCCTTTTCTTTTAGCTTACTTAGTAATTTATTAAGATCTTCTCTATCATTATAAGCAAGAAAGTCTCTACAATCTCCCCATCCACAACATAACCTTTAGGTACTTTAGGCATTTCAAATCTAGTAGGAGAGCTAGGTATATCAGGTGAATCATAATTTTCATTAGTTTCAACATTCTCAAATTCTTTAGCTTTAGCAATTTGTTCATCAAGAAATTCACCTAGTGGCACTGTTTCATTAGGCAAAGTACTAGCATCATCTTGAGTATCATTCATAGTAGAAGTAGCATCATTAATTACTTGTGACATATCAAATTGAATAACAGGTGGGGTTGTCGCAAGTCTACTTAAAATAGAAGTTGAATCAACTGCAGAGTGAGATGGCGGTTGCTACTTGTGAGCTGCGTTGGGATTTCCTCGAAGAGGAGGGGATGATGCAGTATAGTAGAGATAAGTATTTCCCTCCGTTAAGAACCAAGGTTATCAATCCAGTAGGAGAACCAAGCAACACCTTGTTAGCAGTACCTGCACACAAAATAAGAAATACTTGCACCCAATGCAAACAAGGGGTTGTCAATCCCTCGACGGTTAATTTCAAGGATTAAATCTTATAGAGATAGATAGATAAATAAAATAAAGAAAAGAAAAATTGCAGCAAGGTATTTTTTTGATTTTAATATATGATAAAAGTAGACCCAGGGGGCCATAGTTTTCATTAGAGGCTTCTCTCTTGAAAATAGCATACGTTGGGTAAACAAATTACTGCTGGGCAATTGATAGAAAAGCGAATAATCATGATGATATCCAAGGAAATGATCATGTATATAGGCATCACGTCCGAGACAAGTAGACCGACTCCAGCCTGCATCTACTACTATTACTCCACCCATCGACCGCTATCCAGCATGCATCTAGAGTATTAAGTTAATAAAGAATGGAGTAACGCCTTAAGCAAGATGACATGATCTAGACAAAGTAAACTCACACATGAATAAACCCCGTCTTTTTATCCTTAATGGCAACGATACAAATACGTGTCATGTCCCTTTCTGTCACTGGGATTGAGCACCGCAAGATTGAACCCATCACAAAGCACCTCTCCCATTACAAGAAAAATCAATCTAGTTGGCCAAACCAAATCAATAGATCGAAGATAAATACAAAGCTATAATAATCATGCACAAAAGAGTTCAGAGAAGACTCAAACAATATTCATGGATAATCTGATCATAAACTCATAATTCATTGGATCCCAACAAACACACCGCAAAAAGTGATTACATCGAATATATCTCCAAGAACATCGAGGAGAACATTGTATTGAAGATCAAAAAGAGAGAAGAAGCCATCTAGCTACTAAATATGGACCCGTAGGTCTGTGGTAAACTACTCACACATCATCAAAAGGGCAGCAAGGTTGATGTATAGCCCCTCCGTGGTTGATTCCCCCTCCGGCAGAGTGCCGAAAAATGCCTCCAGATGGGATCTCTCAAGAACAGAAGCTTGCGGCGGCGAAAAAAGTATTCTGGGTGGCTCTCTGTTGGTTTCCCGATTTTAGAGAATTTATAGAGGCGGAATTAGGTCAAAAGGGTGAACATGGGCCCCACAAGCCACCAGAGCGCAACCACCCCCTGGGCGCACCCTGGTGCCTCATGGGCCCCTCCTTCATCTTCTGACCCTCTCCCGAAGCTTTCAGGCTCTCTTTTGTATAGAAAAAATCTCCAAAAAAATTCGTGGCATTTGGACTTTGTTTGGTACTGTTATTCTGAAAAACCAAAAATAGGCAAAAAATAGCAACTGGCGCTGGGCACTAAGTTAATAGGTTAGTCCCAAAAAATGATATATAATTGCTTGTAATTGCATATAAAACATCCAAGATTGATACTACAATAGCATGGAACAATAAAAAATTATAGATACATTGGAGACGTATCAGCAGTTCCTTACCTCCCCTCGTCTTAGAGGGTACGATCTTGGTTTTAGCGTCCTTTAGATTCTTCATAGTGATAACCAGATATTTAACTCCCAAGTGAACTTAGTAAATATAGCTATGATCCCCGACAATGGTGCCAGAAAAAGGTCTTCATAACCCACAAGTATAGGGGATCGCGACAGTCTTCGAGGGTAGTATTTCACCCAAATTTATTGATTCGACACAAGGGGAGCCAAAGAATATTTATAAGCTTTAGCAATTGAGTTGTCAATTCAATCACACCTGGAAAGTTGTTTCTCTGCAGCAAAGTGCTTAGTAGCACGGTAGTTTGATAGTTTTGATAATAGCGGTAACAGTTGTAGTAGTAACAATAACAGTAATAGTAGCAGTTTTGTAGTGATTGTAACAACAGCAGCAGTAGTAACTTAGCAAAGACAAATATGAGCAAAGCGTAGGCATCGGATCAGCGATGGATATTTGTGTTGAATGACATTCATCATATAACAGTCACAGCCTAGAGCGATACACAATAGTACAATTAATCAATTCAATGTAGGCATGCATTTCGTATATAGTCATACGTGCTTATTATAAGAACTTGCATGACATCTTTGTCCTACTCTCCCGTGGCAGTGGGGTCCATAAGGAAATCTAAGGGATATTAAGGCCTCCTTTTAATAGAGAACCAGAACAAAGCATTAACACATAGTGAATACATGAACTCCTCGAATTACAATCATCCCTAGAGAGTATCCCAATTATTATCACCTTGGGGTCTACGGATCAGAACAATAACAAGTGCGTATAGCTAGCAGATATGATCAAAAAATTAATTGATGATAGCACTCAGGTCCTAGTGACAAGCATTAAGCATAGCAAAGTTATAGCAACATAAATCTCACAACATAGTGGATACTAGAGATCAAGCCCTAACAAATTGGCTCGATTACATGACAAATCTCATCCAACTCCACCACCGCCCAGCAAGCCTACAAAGGAATTACTCACTCCCAGTGGTGAGCATCATGGAATTTTTTATGGAGAAGGGTTGAGGATGATGATGGTGACGAATCCCCCTCTCCGGAGCCCCGAACAGACTCCAGATCAGCCCTCTCGATGAAGAACAGGAGGTGGCGGCGGCTCCGTATCGTAAAACATGATGATTCTTTCTCCTTGATTTTTTCTCCGTGAGATGGTACTTATGGAGATGGAGGTAGGGCAAACGGGGGCTTGTGGCTTTGTGGTGGCCCCCTCTAGTAGGTCTTTTCGCCAATAATTCTTATATATTCCAGAAAAATTCTTTGTAGATTTTCTGCCCAATCCGAGAGCTTTTATTTCTGCACAAAAATAATACCATGGTAAATCTGCTGAAAACAACGTCAGTTCGGGTTAGTTTCATTCAAATCATGCAAATTATAGTCCAAAACAAGAGCCAAAGTGTTTGGGAAAGTAGATACGTTTGGGACGTATCATTGCAACCCTGGCCGGATGGCAGTCATGCCAGACTGGCTTGCTGACGTGACCCATGGTCCACTCTGACCACCCGGTTCCTGCACGGCAACCCAGGCGTGTGTGTGTGTCGTGCTGGCACGAGCAAAGTAGCCTGACAGGGGGAGACAAACACTGACAGGCTGACCCAGACGCACCCATTGCGCGTCTTCGCGACCCCTGGCCGGATGTCCCTCTTCGGACACCCGATTGTCACACGCTGAGCCGGGCGCGCTCGCGTGCCTGGCTAGTGCGAGCAAACCAGCCCAGCGAGGACCGAAGGCACTGACAGGTGGACCTAGCTTGCCTGTCGCGTGGGTAAGTGCATGAGAGGGCACACTCGGGCGTGACACAAACTCACTACACAGTGGTGGCCCTGACCATGCCCATGTCCCATGATCGTGGACGTGCGCGGGAACATGACCAGGTGCGGGGCAGCTGCTACTTGTGATAGGCATTGGGATTCCCCCGAAGAGGAAGGGTGATGTAGTATAGTAGCAGATAGTATTTCCCTCAGCTAAGAACCAAGGTTTATCGAACCAGTAGGAGACACCAAGCAAACAAGATAAACGGTACCTGCACACACAAAGCAAATACATGCACCCAACACGGGCAAGAGGGTTGCAATCTCCTTGTACTCGTTAATTGCAAGGATCAAATCTGATAGTGGTAGATAGATAATATAAAAAGGAAAATAAAAGATAATAAATTGTAGCAAGTATTTTTAGGGTTTTAGTAAATATAAAGTGAATGGACCCGGGGGCCATAGCTTTCACTAGAGGCATCTCTCTCATGGGCATAGTACGGTGGGTAGACAAATTACTATTGGGCAATTGATAGAATAGCGCATAGTTGTGATGATATTCATGGCATGGTCAATATATAGGCATTGCGTCTGAGATAAGTAGACCATTAATCTTACTAAATCTACTACTATTACTACACCCCTCTGAAAGCACATTTTTTCCCTTAGTGGTTTTGGTAATTCATGTCAACATACATGTTGTTGGATTAATGTTTTCCTGAGGTATATTTCAGGAAAAGTTCAACCTAGGCAAGTAGATGGATGAAGATGTGGACCTCTCAAGCTACAAAGGAGGAGCATTGGCAGGAGCTTCAAGACTCTGCATTTTTAGTTAAGTGATCAAAGATCACATTGAGTCCATAGGAGAGTCAATACTATTAAAAGGGGATGAGGTTTTGATCATGGGTCATTTGCTCAACTGCTTAAAGATATTGCTCCAAAACGGTCAGTCACACCTTCATAATCCAATCTATCAAAAACACTAAAGTTATTCTCGGCGCCATCGAAACACTTACATCCGGATCCACCAAGATACATCAGACAGAGACACTGCCTAAACCCTAGAAACTCGGTTTCACCGAGATGACATTAGGCCCCACCGAAGTGTGCGTGCCAACTCTCTGTAACCCATTGTGTTCATTTCTGAATTACCGAGTGAACCGATCGGAATTACTGAGATGTGGAAAGTTCTTAGGTCATCACTAATCATTCCCACCGAGTAGATTCATCCGGTCTCACAGAAGTGTATGAACTTCAAACCTTTTACACTAGTCGGTCCCACCGAGTTTTTCACCCGATTCCACCGAGTTGTGCATAAAGGTGTGTAACAGCTAGATCTTTGGTGATGGCTATATATACCCCACCCACACCACCTACTCTCAGAGAGAGCAACCAGGACGAAGCCACTACTTCCCATATCCATTTTCTGAGAGGGAACCACCTACACTTGTGTTGAGATCAAGGCATTCCACTCCAACCATTTGATCCACTACAAAAAAAAGACACATCCGTGACATTTTGGGCCGAACGAATTTTTTTTCTGTCATGCTTATGACACTTCTATGACGATAATTGTGACAAAAGCACGTATCATCATAGTTGTGGTGGGCTCCTACTTCTATGGCAAAAAATCATGACAGAAAATGGGCTTTTCATCCTGGGCGGGCCGGGGACGCACCTGCATGACATTCTTTGGGCTATCCATGACGGAAAAAATCATGGTAGAAGCGAGGGCGAGGATAATTTTGGGGAGTTCCCGGTTACGGTGGGTGGTCGGGGCCGAGCGATGCACGGAGGGATTGCGCGTTTCTCTCATACACGTACGCGCGTGGGTGCGAGGCGTTGGGCTCTAACTGAACCCGAGTGAGGCGTTCGCTTACGGAACCCAAGCGATTGCACTGGCTACGCGTTACTGAACCCGAGCGATCGATCGATCCCTGGCTGTTAACTGAACCCGATCAAGCGATTCCTTCGCTACTGCTGCTAACTAAAGCCGATCGAACCTGCTGCCTCTGGATGAACAGTGAGCATTGTTGGGGGTTGGATGAACAGTTCCCGATGGGGGTTGGATGAACAGGACCCCGTGGTAGTAGGCCGTTGTCGCTGGATGAACAGGACCCCGAGGAGGCCCCGCACCCCAGCCGGTTGGGGGTGGATGAACAGGACCCCGTGGAGGCTCTATGAACAGCAGCCGGTGGAGGCTCTATGAACAGTAGTCGTGGATGAACAGTAGCCCGTGGAGGCTGGAGCTAGGCGGTAGACGGTGGATGAACAAGACCCTGTTTCAACTGTAGGCGCTCCAACACAAGTCCGTTTCCTCCGTTTTGAGGTACGCCACACCCCTCCCGATCAACAGGACCCCGTTTTGACCGTAGGCACTCCAACACAAGTCAGTTTCCTCCGTTTTGCGGTACGCCAGACCCTTCCCGATGAATAGGACCCCATTTTGACCGTACGCGGTCGAACAGAAGGCCCGTTTCCTCCGTTCTGCGGTACGCCAGACCTCGTTTCGACTGTTCCTTCCAAGCTGGTTGGCTCCCGATGAACACGATGTATTCCGTTGCCTCCCGATGAACACGACGCAGTTTCTCTGTTCCGACCCAACCGGTTGGCTTCCGATGAACAGGACGCCGTTGCTGCCGTCCGTTGCCTCTCCATGTACACGAGCCCAGGCCGTACGTATGCGCGGGTACGCGTTCGAGACCCCGCCCGTATGTACGTATGTGGCCGTATTTTTTGGCATCTGGCTGTACGTACATGTACACGGTTTTGACTGGACTGCCTGAACTGCTACCGCTCCTTACTCGGCCACGGTTCATCATGGCAGATAGACCGATCGACCGGTATGTACACAGACAACGCTACGTACGCTTCGACAGGGTGGGTCCCAGCTGTCAGGGAGGATAAGGACGCACTTCCTTGCGTGCGAAGATATAGCAGGTGGGTCCCAGCTGTCAGGGGGAAGAATCATTTTTTTCCCCGTAATAAGGACGCACTTCCTTGCGTGCGAAGATGTAGCTGGTGGATCCCAGCTGTCAGGGGGAGAAAACATTATTTTTCAGGGTAAAAAGGATGCAGTTGCATGCATGCGTCCATGGGCGTGGTGCGTCCCCACTGTCAGCCTCTCCACGTACAGTCATCTTCCGATGACTCTCGTTTGTTGACCACGTAGACCACACCGTGCACAGCGCACCAAGGCCGGTGGACGACAGCGAGGCCCCAGACTGGAACGCCCCAAAGATGAGGAAGACGCGGCAATGGAGTCACAGACGGAGAGGAGTGGGAAACTTGACTGGTTCGGGTGCGGGGTGGGCCTACACTCGGCAGAGAATAACAGGAGGTGCGGAGGAGTGGAGGGATGGCCTGGCCGTCGGTGGGGTAGCGTTTCACTGCGAGGCGCGCAAAACAGCACCGCTGGACGCCGGAGGCTGGAGCAGGCGGTCCCGGCAGCGCCGGGGGAAGAAGACGAGAGATTGAAGAAGAATGCCGGCCGTTGGATGTAAATCCAACGCCTTGCTTAGGCCTCGACCTTTGTATTTTTATTTTTTGCGAAAGTGCTTAGGCTTCGACCTACTGGCCCACATGTCAGCCAGTCCATTTGGTTTTTTTAGTCCATTTGAAGGGCTGGGTGAAACAATGATGTAGCGTCTATGCAGCCCATTTATATATTATGTTAGGATCTAAAGCCCATTTGCATTTTTCTCGAAATCCGTGGACTTGCTGGGCTGGGTGAAAATATCATGTTGGGCTGGACGGAGAAATGTTATAAAAACATAAACATATGATTGCACGTGTATTACTGCATTGGTCAGTAAAATCTTTGCAAGCTTATGTACGCAATCACTAGGAGTTAACTTGCCAAGTTATATATAAACAATTATTATTATTATTTTGTAAGAACTTTCGATTTACGAAATAAAATATCATTTTAATTTGATGAGTTAATAGGACATGGGATATTATTATTTTTTAGGCTAGACGTGGGACAGTTGAGTTGGTTCTAGGGAAAAGTACTAGGAGAAAACTCAGATTACATCAAAAAGAAAGTGGGAGAAAATTCAGATATAGGATTAATGAAAACAAAAAATAAAGGAAGTGAGAAGGTCTATAAAATGGTTGGACGAACGACAGGTTTAACGGAACCTTATGTTGTTTATATTATATATATGTAATAAAATAAGATATAAATATAAATATATATACTATTATAGAAGGGAAAACATAGGTTTAGTTTTGCATTCTTATAGAAAAATAGAACTAAGCTGTGCGTCGTCTTGAAAAAACAGACATAACTTGGGATGCTGATGTTATAGACAAGATAGGCTGGGAGGCCCAGAGGCCGCTTGATACCTGCTGGACCCAAAAAAAAGTTAAAACATGTCGTAGGTTGCGCATGTTAAACAACAAAACCTAGGCCATGGACCTGGTGGGCCCGGGACTGTCAGCCTCTCGACGAACAGTCATCTCCCGATTCCTCTTGTTTTACTGACCATGTTGGGAATGACAAACAGCGGCGCCGCGGCGAGAGCACCAAGGCGGAGGACGACGTCGAGACCTCGGACCGAACGAACCGGAGCAGGGGAAGACGCAGGCGGAGGGGAGTACAAGGGTTGACTTGTTCGGGTGCAGGGTGGGCCGGTGGAGCTGCCACTGCCGGAGAATGTGTGGGAGTAGAGGGATGGCCTGGCTAATGCCATAGGCTATGATGGGTCACCGAGGCATGCGCGGCAGTGCCGCCAGTCGCTGTAGGAAGAGGACGAAAGATTGAACAAAATAAAGAAATACAAATGGGTAGGTGGTTGGTCCCAGATGTCTGTGTACGAGAGCTGCTGGGTCCACCTGAGAAGGGGAATATATTGGGAGGAAGGAGATTCAAAGCACGGCAGCCCAGTGAATTAGTTACATACATAAGCAAATAGCCACTAAAAAAGCAAACAGGTTAATGGGTTCTTAGACGAAATATTTCGGACAAAACAGATAATTACGACACATAGGCTAATGCATGAAACACTCAGATGATAAAGGTGCTTAAACAGATAAAGTACATCATCTAGACCTTCCTGACATGCTTGATCATGATGATGCGGCTATCCATGTACTCGTCGGTTACAGGAAGCAGACACGCCCTCATGTCCAAGATCCGCCTGTACATGTCGTAGCATGCGTATGCGTCCTTGGCCGCGTAGGTTATGTAGGCTAGATTCAGAGGTACCTCCCACGTGTTCAGGTCCTTGGTATCGCCGTCTTCTTTCATGCTGGCATAGCAGGGGTCGATGATGGTCTCGGCGAGGTCAACCACGGAGTCCTTCTCCTGCCCGTTGCCGATGATCTTGTATTGCTTCTGGATGTCGACAAGCTTGTTGCACCTGATGGCCGAATTGTCGCGTTCTTCCTTCTCTCCACCGTAGCGAAGGTGCAGTCGACACTGCCGATGAAACGGGCGAATGCTCTAGAACCTCTGATGGCCCTACAACAGTGGTAGACGAGAACCTCGTCCCGCACGCATACCTGGGCGACGGCGATCCGCTGGTCCCTGTCAGGAGACGAATGGATGGGCACAAGGTCTAGTCCTGCGACCTTGTGATTTCTCCTCCTGTAGGTACTGCTTGAACTCAGCGAGGCAGAGCTTCACCGAGTCCGAATCGTTGGTGTACATCACATTCAACTTGGTGCTGCCATGGGTCTGAATGGCGAACTCAAAGGTGAACTCCTTGCTGAAGTCCATATCCAGCAGGCTCACCCCTCAGATCGCCATTGGAGTCTCTTCAAGTGAACGAGTGGGTAGGCGGCGGCAGCAGTTCATTTTTCAGCTCTGGGGGAACTGATTCAACAGTAAACTGAGTGTGTACATGCAACAACAGTTACTACCCCTCCCTCGCCCGCTGCACGCCCGGCAGAACATGCACCCTCGGCGCATTCAAACGCCTCCATTAAGAAACCTATTCCGGCCACACGTCGGTTCACGAGCGGGTATGTATTGGTACTGTAATAACAAGTGTTAGTGGTCACTTTACTTAAATTTAATTGGCTTTAATTAAAATTTATTCTTAAAACAAGCAATGCATTGGCTCATTCTATTAGTGCCACAGGATCAACATGCACAATAATTAGAATTATTATTCTCAGGACGCACACGATCAGCACATTTGCCGCACTTTCACACAGACAATACTACCAAGTTTGAACAGTTTGTTATGGTTGATGTCCTCTGCATCATCATGTCGTGTTTCCCAGCTTGCAAGATTCAGAACCAACAAATAAGATTCAAATAATAAGTACAACAAAGATGCCTACACATCTATTACCAGCTTGCAAGATTCAGAACCAACAAATTAGAGCCTTTTGATAAAGTGAATATCGGGATTAAATCCATCTTGGCTAGCCGTGTCATACAACCCAAGAACTTGGCGAATGCTCTTGACCATCACAACATCTATAGTTGAGTATTCCTATTTGCACAGATAAGAAAGAGCATGATTACTATAATAGTGGCACTAGTTGAAGCAAAGTTTATTTCCAAAACGAGAAAAGATTGTGATAGAATAGCTTTATTTAAAAAATACAACGTTAGCACAGTATGACAAAGCACAATCATGTTGATAAAGGACAGTACTGACCGGTGTGAGATGACTTTGGGAGATCAAGTTATTCTTCATGTCCCCATATCTTGCCATGAAAGCGATTCATTGAAATTCATTAACACCTCAGTGTGGCAGTAGAAGGAGGAGCGTCGACTCATTTCAATAACTTTTTTGTGCAGTTCAACTAAAATTATGGCGCCCGCCAGTTAGAGAGGAGGAGCGTCGACTCATTTCAATCACTTTTTCCTGCAAATTATCTACATTGGAAATGAAATGGTAGCTAAGACAGTAGTTTTATTTTAAATGTATTATTACTTCATTTTATCAGTGGTAGTAGCAGTGCCAAAACAATAGCACAAGATCACTAGTTGGATGCAGAGTCAAAATCAACCAAAAAGGAACATACCCGGTCATGGGAACCATAACTGAGAGATGGGCCCCTACGCCGCCACGACTCAATGAGGTCAACCTGCAGATCCATGATTCAATTCATGCGACTTTTTCTGCAGTTCACCTGAAATGAAGCAAAGATTGCATCATTCACCTAGCAAGAAGTAGTTGCTCTCATGAGCTGGCAGGTTCTTGTTTAGTAGTTGCACTAAAAGTGAGCAACATTAAGGTTGGCTGTCCTGCTCATGTAAGGTGCAACTATAATTTGCTTATCCTTTTGTGCAGTTCCACTAAAATAAAGTGCCATTGTGGTGACAGTGATGGCTCATCTTGCAAAGGCTAATAAAATGTTGCACGAGATTACCAGCAGAGTTTGACGGAGATTTTGGAAACTCCAATCACCATTTTGTGCAGTTCCACCAAAATTGAGAGACGTTGCCCACGTGACATTTTAGTTGAACTACACAAGACACTCATTCAAAAAAAAGTGTTTTGTGCAGTTCACCAAAAGGTCACAATAGCAACGAGGTGAAATGGATATCCCTATCTGCACAAAAAGATAGAAAGAAAACAGTTGCTGGTCAATAACAAGATACGAAACATACACGAAATGAAAGAAGCATCTTGCTTATGTTCATGGCAATCACGCAAGGACAGTAGAAATTTTAAAATGGCAGCATTGCTTCATGTTACCGGAAGCATTACGATCAACAATGACATTCGTCAAATATGGGATTACTTTAATGGTGGCATTGCTTGTTTACCAGATACAGTAGATCAACAGCAGCTAAAGAGTTGGTTTAAGGGCATGGGACAGTGGGGACACCAGGACACTCAGCAGTGTAAAGAAGCAACTTACTTATCATACTGGGGAAAAACAGCAGGAGTACCATTTGTAACACAGTTTAATTGCATCATATCACTGGAGGCATTAGATTAACAATAACACTGGTTAGACATGTCCTTAAGGTAATAGTGTGATCGCTTCATTTTACATGCGCCCTTACATTAACAACAGCAAAAAGTTGGTATAAGGACATGCGACAGTGGACGCATCAGCACAATGTACCTACAAGGAGGCATAAAGTGGTGATGCCGAGTTTGTTCATACTCTGTGAGGTCAGCAAATCTAATCCTGGAGACCTTTTACTATGTGAGGGCAGCAAATCTAATCCTGAACATACTCTATTGACTTGTCCACCAGCCGCCACTTTCTATCCTTTTTTCAACCAATAATAGATCTGGTCCTTATCTAGTTTGTACTGCCTTTTCCCTTTATTTCCCTTTTCAACCAAGAGACCGGTTAGGTATCCAGTCTCTACTACTTTTCCCCTGTTATTTCCTCTTTGAATCAAGTCCTAGAATCATGCTATGACTTTCCCCCCTTTCTTCATTGTTTGAACCAAGTCCTAGATTCGACTGCATGAAGTAGCTTTACCTCCAATAATACTAAAAATTTAGGTGGCTTTGGAAGAGCTGATGGAAGTAGAAAAAGATCCACATGCAGACATGTGGGGAGCTGGGGCAGTAGAGCAAGGCCACTTTCGAAGGAACTTATACCTGAGGGTCATCGGGATGTCGGCGGCGGCAAGTCGGATCTGCGCACAATACGGCAGGGAGGAAGAAGGGTCGGAGGACCTCCCGAGCCGGCGCTGTGTCGGAGAGAACGACACGGGCAGAGGATCAGGACCCACCGACAGCTGTGGGTTTCCTCCCTCGCCACCGATGACCGTGTGAACGAAGCACCTAGTCCTCTACACACACCGGCCGAAGGGATCCGGCCGGATCTGTGACCAGCGGTGAGCAGAGAGAAAATGTTGCTACCGCTGTCTTGTTTAGATCTGGAGAGGATGAGAGAATGAAGAGAGCTACCCTAGTAAAGCAAGCGCTCAGGCCCCTGCCTATATATATAGTGGAGTGATTATCTTTTTCTCTCCACAACAAGCGTTTCAATTTGTGTACGTGGCATTAAAGAAAAGAAACTCTCTATTTAACGTGACTAACTGTACGACTCCTACTCTACTTACTAGTAGTAGTATTGTTCACTTGTGCTCCCCGGCCCTCCATTCATTGAACAACCCCACGGGTGAATAAACATACAGTACAAGTATTTATATAGAACAAACAAGCTCGAACTATTTTGTCTTTGAGATATCGATGGTACAGTTTGACCACATTGCATCAATAGACTCAGTACTTTGAAGTAACCTATACGTATAAACACATGCACGGTTTACATTCCGAATCGCTAGCTAGAGCTTGAACTGTATTTGTTTACATGTACTACCTTTTTATTTTGGTTTTCTTCTCCATGGCGCAATTCATCGATACAAAATTATACTATGAGTAGTTAAAAGTTGAGGGCAGGGCTTTTCTCGGGCAGTACGCGAGGCAGTTTTCGCGTAGGCGGTTTGACAGAGAGGCGAGGAGGGTGAGGGAGTAGCGGATTCAACTTACTGCTGGAAAGGTAGGGCTGTGTGATTTGACGGTGCGTTACTGCTGGAAAGACGGGGTCTTGTGATATGACTACTCACTATAGTCATTAATTACTGGCGCTACAACCGGGGTGATGCCCCCCTTCCATTCCCCACTCTAATCTGGTGCATGACACATCGACCCGGATGTTGGCTCTCCCACATGTCGGCGAAGTACGTAAGAAGGAGCAAAGAATCATGTGGTATATATAGTGTATATACTAGTACTACTACTCACGTCGGAGGAGTGCGAACCTCGGCAGCCCAGTGAACCAACAGGCGATAGGCCATAGAAAACAATGTGTTGATATGGCCATAAAAACAATGTGCTATAGTCCAGTCTCTAGCATGTACAGTACTCCTCCTCTTCCTCCTCCTCTCGGTTCATCGCCATCATACTTTCCCCATTCCTGTGTTTTTAGTATCCTGCGAATCAAAGAGTCCCTTAGACTGGTTTAGGTCCGGTCGTTTTTTATAAATGTGTTATGTCCAAAATTTAATGAACGTGCTCCGGTTTTTATGAAAATAATCCGGTTTGCATGTAGTAATTCATTTATTTATTTATTCTTCTGCGGGGGGTTTGCATGTAATTCGTGAGGTCTGAAATGTAAAGTACGCCGGCATGGTTGCATATGCTCCGAGTCGTGCATGCACTACGGCCCAGATGCTCTATGTCCCACATGTCGGCGAAAGGGAGCACGTGGAAATAGCCTAGGAGTACATATAAGAGGATAAATGCGTGAAAAAATATGTACTATGAAGAGTAGCTGTGGATCGAAAAGGAGACCTAAAGTGATGACAAGTATAGGTCGCACGCACCCAACTAGTGGTACTAGACGTACGACTACTTTTTCCCTAAAAAAAAGAGGTACGAGTACTCAGTACTCCTATTCAATCAACACAAGTCCCATCTGACAACAGCGTCCGTGCTACAGCTAGCTCTTCTCCCTCGTTTCTCTCTTCTAATTCTAACTCAGCCGACACGCGGTGGGCGGGGTGGGGATTTGCCGATAGTCGGTTTGCTCAAATGCGGCCCCACCTGACAGTGAAAATGCTAAGACAACAAGCGTTCCCTAGCTTGAGCGGTGTGCCGAACAGACCGTGTGGGGGTGCGACGTCTTTCTGTCCTCGCTGGCCTTGTAGTGGCCTAAGTAGACGATTTCCTCGTAGACATGAATGTGCAGGTCGACGGTTTCTTGCATGGCGAGGCGCTGCGCGGTGAGCGCGGCCTCGAGATGCACATTCTTCATCGCGACCTCCGGCAGCTGCAGGGCCTCCAGGGCTTGAAAGAGTTCATCACCATGGAGAACGATGAGGGTGGTAGGCAATGAGGAGCCTGGGCACGCGGGCTGGAGCAGTATGGCAAGGTCGTTCGCGCGCTTCTTGATGGCGGTGAACTTGCGGATGGAGTCAACCATCATTTGGTACATGCGAGAGGCGAAGCCGGCGTCAACGAGGGCTATGACGCCGGCGGTCGCCAGCACTGTCTGGAAATGCTGCGCGGTGCGGGGCCGCAGGCCGGTGTCTTGGACGATCCGGCACAGCCGACTGCCGCTCGCGTCCATCGACGCCATGGGTGCTTGTGGCTTCTGGTCACTTGGTCTTGGTCTTGGATTGGAGTGGGCAGTGTTGCGCAGAGACTAGGAGTAGATGGATTGGAGTGGTGGGGCACCTTTATATGAGAGTCCAAACTGCGTTGCATTCACATCGTGCTGGCTCCATTCTGCTTCTCCAATTACTTACATCTGCATGCTAATTGAATGCGGAGGCATCATTGACCGTTCAATGTTTCGGGAACCGCTACCCTCTGCCTCGTTGGCATTCAAGCCGTATCAACATAAATGCGTGTCAAAAAGAGACTAGTCAGTAGTAGTATACTCAATATTGTGCACTGCGACCAAGGCGGAGAGGAAAACGAGAGAACTACGTATTTATTTACGGTGTAGATTCACTCATTTTGCTCCGTATGTACTCATTTACGGTGTAGTCACTTGTTGAAATCTCTAGAAAGACAAATATTTAGGAACGGAGGGAGTAGTCCCTCCTTTCCGGTTTACAGGGCTATACTATTAAGAGCAAGTACAATAGTGGGCTTATAGCCTGCTTACGTGGCAATTTTATCTATGTGGAGGAGAGAGACATAAAACAGAATTGCCACAAAACTGCCGCACCACGCCCCACCCCTACACATAGACTACCACGCGAGCGTTCGTAACTGCCACGTTCAGGTTGCGCTTGGCTCTTTGCCTCTTCGAGAAGATGAACAATGATGTTACTACTTCTACAGTATCGAATCAACTGCTGCATGTCCGTCCACCACGTGCGGGAGGGATAGCTTGTTGTAGTAAGCAAAAAGCATATCCTCGTCTGCGAGCCACCGCGCGCATGGGCGAGGGAGAGGGCATACTAGCAGTAAAATCAAGCTTCTCCTCGTTGTACGAGTTGACGCGACACATCATAGCACTGGCCCCACATGCTTGCCTCTAAACTTGGCTAAAAGACCCATAGTGTACAATATATTTGCTGCAACCTCTAACATTTACCCCACTACAAATTAAAATATATATTCCTGTCTTGACCAGATCAGCGTGCAAACTACAATCACCAGGATGACAGGTAGGGCCAGAAGATTATTTTAATCAAAAAAATACTTCGAGACGGCCTCATAGCATGGAGCCGACTCCAAAATGATTTTAAGCTTAGAGGCACGGTACACGCTATCCTAGACATGTCACTATACTGCCTCCCCTACACATGAAACTGCCACACGAGCGTTCGGGTTGCGCTTGGCTCTTCGCCTCTTCGGGAAGTCGAACAATGATGGTACTACTACAGTGGAGTACTACTAGTATATTTCTGGCCATCTGACACCGAATGAACTGCTGCATGTCCGCCGCGTGCGGGAGGGAGAGCGTGTAGCGAAAGCTTCTCCTAGTCCTGCGAGCCACCACACTCATGGGCGAGGGAGAGGGCGTTGTAATCAAACTTCTCCTTGTTGTACGAGTTGACGCGACACATCAAAGCAGTGCACTCGATATATTTCAATAATTTGCGTTTACCGATGCATTAATTACAACGCATGCATGCCGTGACTTTCCTTTTGATACTTGCATGTGTTGATTTAATGCACCTTGAAGTAGTATGAATATGTGATGGTAAAACTTTCTAATGCCCTGACACTAAAGCGAGAGATGGTTGTGCACGAGGAGGGCGAGATCAGTCCGATGGAACAGGACCCGACGATGGAGCTATCTATGGTCTCTATGGACCTCACCTTGCTCCACTGCCCCTTGTGCCTCTGCCCCTTGAAGCCTCCAGTGTATGAGGTTCGAATACACCTCGTCCGTTCGGCTGATCGAGCAAGGTGCAGGTTTCTTGATTGATGTGCTGTTCGATTGATTTGTGCAGTGCAAGGGAGGGCACCTGGCCTACGCGGACTGCCGCGGCGAGCGCCCTGGGAACCAGTGGCAGTGCCAGAAGTGCGAGCGCGGCAGCGGCTTCGACGTGCGGAACACGGTGATGGACGACGTCCTCTCCTTGGTGAGGGTGGAGTGCCCGCATGAAGGTTGTGGGCTCTACGTCACTTACCACAAGCTCACCGATCACCAGAGTGTGTGTCCGCTTGCGCCGTGCAAATGCCCCGTGCCCGTCTGCGGCTACAAAGGCCCGCCGCCGGCGCTCCCCCACCACATCAGCACCGTGCATCCCATGCCCGTGCACAGGATCTAGTACGGCAAGGTGCTCCAGCTGCAAGTGCTAGTGTCGGAGCCGCGGCTCTTGCTGTTCGCGGAGGAGAACGGCCGCGAGTTTTTCTTGGTCGGCGGCGTGCTCGACATCGGCGCGCCTATCGCCGTGTCGATCGTCTGCATCTGAGCGGGGGCGTCCCCACCGCCGCACTACGCGGCCAAGCTGTGGGCGAACGGCCCATCAGGGGAGCCCAAAGGCAGGACCGACACCGTCAAGGTGGAAATCGAGGTGACAAGCAGCAAGGATCCCGGCGACGTCGCCGTGCAGGAGCTGACCTTCTTCACAGTTCCGCCCAAGCTGCTGGCCGGGGCGAGGACGGTGTCCCTCCACATTCAGATTGACAAGCTCACCTCCTAAATGATTCTACAGTGCCTTCTGTTTATCTTAGTAATATGCTAATATAGGGGTTATCTCGGTCTACTTTAGCTTAAGAGATGGTGGGTTTTGGTGGCGATGCAGCAATTACTTCGACATCAGATCAGCAGTTAAAGTAATTTCCAACAGTCGAACGGATATTTTGTGTCTGTTGGATATAAAGATCCTTTGGGTAAGAAGTATAAGCAGCTTATATGCTTGTTTGTTGAGGAAGTGTTGCATACTTTTGCGAGTTGACGCGACACATCAAAGTAGTACTACTACTAGTAGTACTCACCCGACTGCGCACCAGGCAGACGAAGATCGTGTCGTGTTGGTGCCATGTGCGGCCCGCACATTAACCAAAACCTCGCGCCTCCAGCTTGGCCTCCGCGTTTTAAACTTCTCAATCTCAAGGCCAAGGAGCAATGGGAACCTATGATAGAGCCAATCAGATGGTTGAGAACACTACAATTCGTAGCTACAGATGCGTGTGTGAGAGAGGACGAGTGCATGCGTGCACCTCTTCTCTTCGTGTATAACATACTAAACTCAGAGTACAAGTGTATGTGGGTGGCATCGACCTAGGGAGCTAGAGATGATGCGTGCGAGAAGTCCCGAGAGACTAGGTGTGTGCGTGGGAAAGAGGGAGAGAGATGATATGTGTCGATATAATGCGTGTGAAAAAAAACTAGTCTATAGCTTGCCACGAGGCTATTCCTGTCGAACGCCCCAATAACCGTAAGATATGTATCCGACGGTGCCAGTTATTGCACGTACACAGCAGTAGAAAAAGAAGTACCATGGCATATTACAAAACTGCTACACCACGGCCGAGAACGCGTGCCCACGTTACGCCATCCGGGAATAGTACCGCACTTCGAAACTAGAACCGTCAATAAATTTTGAGCTTGCGTCTCGTCACATTCCAAATTACTACTATGCCAAGATGACTGCACATTCCTCCTCAACTCCTCATCCACAAAAACAAACAAGTCATTCATCATCGTTCCCTTGCGTCTGCCATGACCACCGTGAGTTCTGGGTCGAGAGATTACCACTAGGGAGAGGCGAGCATGGAAGCGCTAGCACGAGAGATGTCCCGCCTCACCGCAAAAGCAGCCGACATGTCCCGCCGCGCGGCCGTAGCAGCTGATGTCTACTACGCAACTTTATTCTTGTAGACTCGTGTTGGGCCTCCAAGCGCAGAGTTTTGTAGGACAGTAGCAATTTTCCCTCAAGTGGATGACCTAAGGTTTATCAATCCATGGGAGGCGTAGGATGAAGATGGTCTCTCTCAAACAACCCTGCAACCAAATAACAAAGAGTCTCTTGTGTCCCCAACACACCAAATACAATGGTAAATTGTATAGGTGCACTAGTTCGGCGAAGAGATGGTGATAAAAGTGTAATATGGATGGTAGAAATATATTTTTATAATCTGAATAAATAAAAACAGCAAGGTAGCAAGTGATAAAACGGAGCACAAACGGTATTGCAATGCTTGAAAATGAGGCCTAGGGTCCGTACTTTCACTAGTGCAATCTCTCAATAATGCTAATCTAATTGGATCATATAACCATCCCTCAAAGTGCGATGAAGAATCACTCCAAAGTTCCTATCTAGCGGAGAACATATGAAGAAATTGTTTGTAGGGTACGAAACCACCTTAAAGTTATTCTTTCCGTTCGATCTATTCAAGAGTTCATACTAAAATAGCACCATATGATACACATCAACCAACTCTAATGTCACCTAGATACTCCAATGTCACCACAAGTATCCATGAGTTAATTATATGATACACATCAAACAATTTCTTATTCATAATACTCGATCCAACACAAAGAACTCAAAGAGTGCCCCAAGATTTCTACCGGAGAAACAAGGACGAAAACATGCATCAACCCCTATGCATAGATTACCCCAATGTCACCTCGGGAATCCGCGAGTTGAGTGCCAAGACATAGATCAAGTGCTCTCAAATCCATAAAAGTATTCAATCCAATAAAACGAAATCTCAAAGGGAAAACTCAATTCACAACAAGATAGAGAGGGGAAAACACCATATGATCCAACTATATTAACAAAGCCCGCGATACATCAAGATCGTGACATCTCAAGAACACGAGAGAGAGAGAGATTAAACACATAGCTACTGGTACAAACCCTCAGCCCTGAGGGTGGACTACTCCCTCCTCATCGTGGTGGCAGCCGGGATGATGCAGATAGCCACCGGTGATGATTTCCCCCTCCGGCGGAGTGCTGGAATGGGATCTAGATTGGTTTTGCGTGGCTACAGAGCCTTGCGACGACGGAACTTCTGATCTAGGGTTTCCGCGAGGGTTTCTGGAATATTTGGAAATTTATAGGGCGAAGAGGCGGTGCGGGAGGCCACCGAGGTGGGCACAACCCACCGAGGCGCGCCTGGGGGCCCAGGCGTGCCCTGGTGGGTTGTGCTCCCCTCGGGGCACCCCCCCCCCCCCCAGGTGCTGCTCTGGCCCATTGGATGTCTTCTGGTCCATAAAAAATCCACAAAAAGTTTTGCTGCGTTTGGACTCCGTTTGGTACTGATTTTCTGCGATGTAAAAAACAAGCAAAAAACAGCAACTGCACTGGGCACTATGTCAATAAGTTAGTCCCAAAAAATGATATAAAGTTGCTATAAAATGATTGTAAAACATCCAAGAATGATAATATAGCAGCATGAATACTTCATAAATTATAGATACGTTGGAGACGTATCAGCATCCCCAAGCTTAATTCCTACTCGTCCTCGAGTAGGTAAATGATAAAAGAAATAATTTATGAAGTGTGAATGCTAGCAAAGTGCATAAGTTTGATCAATAGTAATTTCAATCACTTTTCCTAGCATCATAACATCAACTCTTTCTCATAAAACTCATCATGTTAAAGTAGCAACCAATTCACATGTTAAGGTTCAAACAATGAATTCTCTTGAAACTCAACAACCTATATTCTTAGTCACCAAACAATTGCAATTCAACTTATTCAACAGAGTCTAAGTAAGAGCTCCACATACTCAACCATCATATAGTCTTCTATGATTGCTAACACTCACCGCATACACATGAGCAAAACATTTCTACCGAACACATAGAAAGATAGGGGCTTATAATTTCGCCTCCCAACGTATTCACCTCAAGTGTGAATTCAACAATAATAACTCATGCTACCCATATCCAACTGGATATATGTGCCTAGATCTTTCCTCACCACATGATGCTTGCCAAAAGAGAAAAATAAAAAGGAATAGAGAGAAAAACTTTGACTCTTGCATGAAAGTAAATACATAAAAGTAAAAGGTAGGCCCTTCGCAGAGGGAAGCAGAGGTTGCCATGCGCTTTTTGTTTGTATGCTCAATCCCTTAGTGCAAAAGAACGTCACATTATATTGCCTCTTATGATAGCAACCTTTATTATGTAGTCTGTCGCTTTTATTCTTTGCCATCACAAGTTCGTACAACGCTCAATTTTCTCTTACACTAAATGATCTTACACTTTTAGAAGCAATTTTTATTGCCTTATTGCACCGATGACAACTTACTTGAAGGATCTTACTCAATCCTTAGGTAGGTATGGTGGACTCTTGAAAATAAGATTTGGGTTTAAGGGTTTTTGGATGCACAAGTAGTATCTCTACTTGGTGGGGAATTTTGGCTAGCAAAGATGGGGGGCAAGCACCACATGTTGAAGGATCTATGACAATATAACTTCTATGTGAATATGAACAAACATAAATCATTACGTTGTCTTCCTTGTCCAACTTCAATAATTTTGGCATATAATATTTTGATGGGGGCTCACAATCACAAAAGATTTCCAAGATAGTGTATTTGCATGTGAAAGTTCTCTTCCTTATATTAATCATTCATGAATTGCTTGTATGACCAATATTGTGATTGTCAATCTTCAAAAGATTTCACTTTCTAAACCCAATGTGAAGCTACCACTGGGCATGATATGAACATATAATTTCAACTTCATGATATTCAATTCATTCAACAATTTACTCATAGGATATAAGTGAAGCACAAGAGTGAATGACAAACTACTCCAAAAAAGATATAAGTGAAGATCAAGCGAGTAGTTAAGTAAAGGGGTAGCTAATTGAGGACTCTCTCTTATTTAAAAACTTTCGGATCTAAGTATTTTATTAAAACAGCAAGTAAAACAAAACAAAATGACATTCCAAGAATAGCACAACTCAAGTGAAGAAGCAAAAACTTAGGCTCAACCGATACTAACCGATAATTGTTGATGAAGAAAGGTGGGATGCCTACCGGGGCATCCCCAAGCTTAGATGCTTGATACTACTTGAAATATTATCTTGGGGTGCCTTGGACATCCCCAAGCTTGAGCTTTTGCATCTCCTTAATTCCTTTTATATCACGGTTTCCCTAAATCTTAAAAACTTCATACACACAAAACTCAAAAAGAACTCGTGGGATAAGTTAGTATAAACCAATGCAAAAACCTTATCATTATCTACTGTAACAAATCACAAAAAATATTATTCAACATTGCATACTAAATGCCTCTACATATTTAATACTCCTATCCTCAAATAGAATCATTAAACAAGTAAACATATGCAAACAATGCAAACATAACACCAATCTGCCAAAACAGTACAGTCTGTAAAGAATGCAAGAGTATCAATACTTATTTAAATCCAAAAATTATGGAAATTTACCACACTGTAGAAAATTTATCAGAGCTTACTGTTCAAAATGTTTCAACATTTTATCACATTCTGACTTTTCTCGGGAATTTTTGCAACATCGATAAACTTTCTGTTTTGAAACAGCAACTCATATACTTGCAAAATAAGCATGGTAAAGGCTATCCTTGACATTTCTATTGAAAAGAAAGATGCAAAACATTATTATAGATAACAGCAAGCAAATACTAATAAAATAAAATGACGCTCCAAGCAAAACACATATCATGTGACGAATAAAAATGTAGCTCCAAGTGAGGTTACCGATAATGTTGGAGACGAAAGAGGGGATGCCTTCCGGGGCATCCCCAAGCTTAGTTGCTTGGATATTCCTTGAATATTACCTTGGGGTGCCTTGGGCATCCCCAAAATTAGGGTCTTGTCACTCCTTATTCTCCTCATATCGACATCTCACCCAAAACTTGAAAACTTCAATCACACAAAACTTAATGGAACTTCATGAGATAGGTTAGTATGATAAAGAGCAAACCATTTCACTTTGGTACTGTAAAGATAAGATTCATAATTCTTCTCACACAATTACTACTGTACTCTACAATTTCCACAATTTATATTAAGCAATATAAGCCATAGAAACCACAAAACAAGCAAACCATCCATTGAAAACAGAATCTGTCAAAAACAGAACAGTACATAAAGATCTGAATTAAGGTCATACTTCTGTAACTCCAGAAATTCTAAAAAATTATGAGAAAGTAGAAAATTTGTATACCCATCATCTGTAAAAAAATTCAGAATTTTTCCAAGTTCCAGTAAAATACAGGAATTTCTGCACGGGACACAAAAGTTTCTGTTTTTGCACAGAATCAAGTCAACTATCATCCACACTATCCCAAAGGCTTTACTTGGCACTTTATTGAAAGAAAAGCTATAAAACATGATTAATACAGTAGCCTAATCATGCGAACACACAAAAACAGTAGGTAAAAGTGTTGGTTTGTCTCCCATCAAGCGCTTTTCTTTAATGCCTTTTGAGATAGGCATGATGATTTCAATGATGCTCACATAAAAGATAAGAATTGAAACATAAAGAGAGCATCATGAAGCATATGACTAGAACATTTAAGTCTAACCCACTTCCTATGCATAGGGATTTTGTGAGCAAACAACTTATGGGAACAAGAATCAACTAGCATAGGAAGGCAAAACAAGCAATACTTCAAAACTTTCAACATAAAGAGAGGAAACTTGATATTATTGCAATATGTGAAAGCATATGTTCCCCTATCATAGTAATTTTTAGTAGCATCATGGATGAATTCAACAATATAGCTATCACATAAAGCATTCTTTTCATGATCTACAAGCATAGAAATCTTATTACTCTCCACATAAGCAAATTTATTCTCATTCATAGTGGTGGGAGCAAACTCAACAAAATAACTATCATGTGATTGAAAATTAAAATCATGATGACAAGTTTCATGGTTATCATTATTCAATATAGCATACATGTCATCACCATAATCATCATAGATAGCAACTTTGTTGTCATAATCAATTGAAACCTCTTCCAAAATAGTGGATTCATCACTAAATAAAGTCATGACCTCTCCAAATCCACTTTCATAATTATCACAATAAGATTCAACACCCTCCAAAATAGTGGGTTCATTAGTACCTAGAGTTGACACTCTTCCAAACCCACTTTCATCAATATAATCGTCATAAATAGGAGGCATGCTACCATTATAACAAATTTGCACATCAAAACTTGGGGGACTAAAAATATCATCTCCATCAAACATAGCATCCCCAAGCTTGTAGCTTTGCATATCATTAGCATCATGGATATTCAAAGAATTCATACCAACAACATTGCAATAATGCTCATCATTCAAAGTTTTTTTATCAAACATTTTATAGAATCCTTCTTCTATCAATTGAGCACAATTTTCCTTTCCATCATTTTCACGAAAGACATTATAGAGATGAATAGTATGATGCAACCCCAATTCCATTTTTTTGTAGTTTTCTTTTTATAAACCAAACTAGTGATAAAACAAGAAACTAAAAGATTCGATTGCAAGATCTAAAGATATACCTTCAAGCACTCACCTCCCCGACAATGGCGCCAGAAAAGAGCTTCGTTGACGGGGTGTGAGTGTCGCTTACCTAACCTCCCCGGCAACGGCGCCAGAAAAGAGCTTCATGTCTACTACGCAACCTTATTCTTGTAGACTCATGTTGGGCCTCCAAGCGCAGAGTTTTGTAGGACAGTAGCAATTTTCCCTCAAGTGGATGACCTAAGGTTTATCAATTCGTGGGAGGCGTAGGATGAAGATGGTCTCTCTCAAACAACCCTGCAACCAAATAACAAAGAGTCTCTTGTGTCCCCAACACACCAAATACAATGGTAAATTGTATAGGTGCACTAGTTCGGCGAAGAGATGGTGATAAAAGTGTAATATGGATGGTAGAAATATATTTTTATAATCTGAATAAATAAAAACAGCAAGGTAGCAAGTGATAAAACGGAGCACAAACGGTATTGCAATGCTTGAAAATGAGGCCTAGGGTCCGTACTTTCACTAGTGCAATCTCTCAACAATGCTAATCTAATTGGATCATATAACCATCCCTCAAAGTGCGATGAAGAATCACTCCAAAGTTCCTATCTAGCGGAGAACATATGAAGAAATTGTTTGTAGGGTACGAAACCACCTTAAAGTTATTCTTTCCGTTCGATCTATTCAAGAGTTCATACTAAAATAGCACCATATGATACGCATCAACCAACTCTAATGTCACCTAGATACTCCAATGTCACCACAAGTATCCATGAGTTAATTATATGATACACATCAAACAATTTCTTATTCATAATACTCGATCCAACACAAAGAACTCAAAGAGTGCCCCAAGATTTCTACCGGAGAAACAAGGACGAAAACGTGCATCAACCCTTATGCATAGATTACCCCAATGTCACCTCGGGAATCCGCGAGTTGAGTGCCAAGACATAGATCAAGTGCTCTCAAATCCATAAAAGTATTCAATCCGATAAAACGAAATCTCAAAGGGAAAACTCAATTCACAACAAGATAGAGAGGGGAAAACACCATATGATCCAACTATATTAACAAAGCCCGCGATACATCAAGATCATGACATCTCAAGAACACGAGAGAGAGAGAGAGAGAGATATTAAACACATAGCTACTGGTACAAACCCTCAGCCCCGAGGGTGGACTACTCCCTCCTCATCGTGGTGGCCGCCGGGATGATGCAGATGGCCACCGGTGATGATTTCCCCCTCCGGCGGAGTGCCGAAATGGGATCTAGATTGGTTTTGCGTGGCTACAGAGCCTTGCAACGGCGGAACTTCTGATCTAGGGTTTCCGCGAGGGTTTTTAGAATATTTGAAAATTTATAGGGCGAAGAGGTGGTGCGGGAGGCCACCGAGGTGGGCACAACCCACCGGGGCACGCCTGGGGGCCCAGGCGCGCCCTGGTGGGTTGTGCCCCCCTCGGGGCACCCCCAGGTGCTGCTCTGGCCCATTGGATGTCTTCTGGTCCATAAAAAATCCACAAAAAGATTTGCTGTGTTTGGACTCCGTTTGGTATTGATTTTCTGTGATGTAAAAAACAAGCAAAAAACAGCAACTGGCACTGGGCACTATGTCAATAAGTTAGTCCCAAAAAATGATATAAAGTTGCTATAAAATGATTGTAAAACATCCAAGAATGATAATATAGCAGCATGAATACTTCATAAATTATAGATACGTTGGAGACGTATCAGCAGCACAGAGGTCCCGCCGCGCCACCGAAGCAGCATGGAGGTCCCGCCGCGCCGTCGATGTAGCAGACTGGTCCGGCCGTGCCGTGGAAGCAGCAGAGATGTCCCGCCGCACCGCGAATGCAGTAGAGATGTCCTCCCGCGCCGCGGCGGCCTGGGAAAATGTCTTGTGGGAAGGCGAGGACTCTTACAGGCGCATGCATGCGATCGTCCATAGCCAGATGGATCAGATCTTCGGCTGGGCGAGGTTGCAAGACGACATGAAAGCCTCGTTTGAACAGGCTACCGGCGTCATCCGGCAACTAGGGAAGGGCAATGCGAAGCTCCGGGCCGAGCGCAACCCGCTGAGGGCGAAGATCGCCGGAAGGGCGAAGCAAGCGGAGGAGACCGCTGCCTTGTTGAAGAGGACGGGCGTCATCGTCAAGAAACTTATGGACGAGAATGCCATGCTTCGCATCGAGCGCGAAAGGCTAGCGGAGGAATCCGTGGATGCTGCCAAGCAGCGTATTAATGACATGAAACTGATGAAAGAGATCATCGCCGCTCGCTGCGAGAACTAGTCTCCGCGACCTGCAGCGCATCAAGAAAGTAGAGATCAGCGAGCCAGATCATTGTATGCGTCTTCCTTCTTCTTTTGCCCTTGTCTATTTCGGGCGTAGCTGCATGTGGCTTTTTTAATTATCTTCCTAAATATGTAAGACAATTATTATCCACTGTCATCGTCCTTATATATTCATCAGTCTTGCTATAAGTCGCAGTAGATGCTATATAGGTTCGTCGGATCTTACATCAAGATCCGTGCAAAATTTTCTTTTCAGAATTTCTTTTTTCT
Source organism: Thinopyrum elongatum (assembly GCA_011799875.1). Lineage (NCBI taxonomy): Eukaryota > Viridiplantae > Streptophyta > Magnoliopsida > Poales > Poaceae > Thinopyrum > Thinopyrum elongatum. The sequence goes on along the minus strand of CM022302.1, from coordinate 225,364,597 downwards.
CTCTTAAATCTCAGTCGAGTGAGACATAGCCACGCCATTAAATAGGGGCTCGGGCGCCATTAATGGAGACCTTGGGAGAGAGGTGGGCGGTAGATGGAGGTCAAAGGGCTCTCCTCTCGATAAGCACGCGCAGGGGTCTGATCGCACGCCTCTCGTACTCAAATAGCTACCCCGCATGGCGCCTCCTAGCCAATAAAAAAAGGGGACGCGTGGCGGCACGTAAATGGTAAGTAGAACGCCCACGGTTTCAATAATACTTGTGTTTCCGATTGTAATGTGATAGCACTTGTTCCAAAATGACTTTGTTGATTGTTAATGTGTGCGCCTTCGCAAATTGGATAGCAAAATTACCACAACATGTTGGTGCCATGTCATGACACCAAGCCAAGTTTCATGATTTTCATGCGTGTTTTGGATTTACAGGAATTAAAAAACCAAGTTTCTCAATGTTTCCGGCCGAGCCACGACGCCCAGATGTTTGAATTTCATTCCCATTTCTTGCATGGGACCTAGAAATTTACCCGAGGACACACATGTGATATTTCAACCAACTTTGGTGCACTGGAGCATGTGCTTGTAGTTCAAATTTGAATTATGCACATTAAATGACCAGAAACTCCATTAATGTATAAAAAAGGCCAAACGAACCCGGAATAATTCCAAAATTTAACACGACACTCATATAGTACTATGTTGCCTCTGTAAAGAAAATCAAGGGGGGCAGTGTATATCGTTTCGCACACAAAGGTGACACGTTCCCTCTCAGAACCACGAGCCTTCTTGAGAGAAGCTCTGGTTTGCAAGAAGCTTATACCAAAACTTGTTCCAATTCGGCCAAAAAATTTACCACAGCATGTTAGTACCATGACATGACACCATGCCAAGTTTCATGATTTTCACGCATGTTTTGGATTTACAAGAATTTTAAAACCAAGTTTCTCAATGTTCTCGGCCGAGCCACGACGCCCAGATGTTTGAATTTCATTCCCATTTCTTGCATGGGACCTAGAAATTCACCCGAGGACACACATGTTATTTTTCAACCAACTTTGGTGCACCGGAGCATGTGCTTGTAGTTCAAATTTGAATTATGCACATTAAATGACCAGAAACTCAATTAATGTATAAAAAGGCCAAACGAACCCGGAATAATTCCAAAATTTAACACGACACTCATATAGTTCTATGTTGCCTCTGTAAATAAAATCAAGGGGGCGGCGTATATCGTTTCGCACACAAAGGTGACACGTTCCCTCTCAGAACCACGAGCCTTCTTGAGAGAAGCTCCGGTTTGCAAGAAGCTTATACCAAAACTTGTTCCAATTTGGCCAAAAAAATTACCATAGCATGTTAGTGCCATGACATGACACCATGCCAAGTTTCATGATTTCCAGGCAAGTTTTGGATTTACAGGAATTTAAAAACCAAGTTTCTCAATGTTCTCGGCCGAGTCACGACGCCCAGGTGTTTGAATTTCATTCCCATTTCTTGCATGGGACCTAGAAATTCACCCAAGGACACACATGTGATTTTTCAACCAACTTTGGTGCACCAGAGCATGTGCTTGCAGTTCAAATTTGAATTACTCACATTAAATGTCCAGAAACTCAATTAATGTATAAAAAAGGCCAAACGAACCCGGAATAATTCCAAAATTTAACAGGGCACTCATATAGTTCTATGTTGCCTCTGTAAAGAAAATCAGGGGGGAGGCAGCGTATATCATTTCGCACACAAAGGTGACACGTTCCCTCTCGGAACCACGAGGCTTGTTGAGAGAATCTCCGGTTTGCAAGAAGCTTATACCAAAACTTGTCCCAACTCGGCCAAAAATTATACATATGAAAACAGGGTTTAGATTATCTCGAACATCTCGCTACCTAGACCAATGTACTGTGATTTGAATTCAACATAAAATGGATACAAATATTTGAATTGGAGATCGTATGGTACATGTAGTTCATAGTGAAATATGATTATTACTATATGCATGTTTTCTGTTATCAAGATAATATTTAAATGATGGTATAACTTGACAACAATCGTATTCAAATAAGGAAAATTGATTCAAATTTAGTCCATATGGTAGACGACAATATTTATGTTCATAGGGTGGAGTAAAATGTTCATATAAGATGGAAGATCAAAATGTAGGACTACATCCATTATAAACCGCAAGATCACCTAACGATATATTCGAATTCAACATAATGTGGATTCAAAAATTGAAATTCGAGATCCTGGCATTTGTAATCATATAAAAAGGGACATGACTCTTTCTTGTGGTGGGAATTGATTTGTTTTTTGTGGTACTATACAGGCTAATCTTGTTCTCCCGATTTTTTTTACATTTTTCTTGTAGTTTTTTCAATGGCATTTATAGCAATATAGTAAAAGGGGACATGACTCTCTTGTGTCTTGTATGAATTGTTTTTTTTTGTACACGTTAAGTTTGTTCTGCCGAATATGGAATCCGCGCCTTGTTATCCCGAAATTTTCAAGCTCGAGTATCTTTTGTCTCTTCTGCTGTGAAACTCCCGCCTCTTCAACCCGCGCCGCGCCTTGTTATCCCGAAATTTCGACGCGCGCGAAAACTCCCTCCTCGTCCGAAATCGGTCCCGCAGCCCAGACACGCGAAATCCCCCTTCTACCCCTTAGTCGGAAATGCCGCCTCGACATCGCGTGGTCAAAACCGGTGGGGGTACGTTCGTAACTTACCCTACTTTTCGGACAAGCGCGTCCCTAAGCCATGGCTCCCCCCTACCTTCCCCTTCGCCCCCCCCCCATTTGTACACCGAGGCCGCCCAAACCCGCGAAACCCCACGCTCCTCCGTCGGCCTCCCGACCACCACCCAGCCAGAGACTCTTCCCCGACGACGTAGTCAACAACAACAACTCGCCGTCCCTCATCCACCGCACTGGATGAGGATCCGTCCTCGATCTCGTCGTCCCGCCGGATCAGCCGCCCCGTCCTCCACCTCCAAGGAGCTGTCCCGATGTTCGCCTCATCTATCGCGCCACCTCCATTCCCACAGCATCGTCTTGACCTGCCCCACCGGAACCGCAGCACCCTCACCAATTCCTCCGATGAAGCCGAGGCCTACTTGGCGCCACCAAGGAGGTTCTTCACTCACCGCTGCATTTTATCTTTTATTCGATCTCACAGGGCTGCTGGTGCTCGATACCGAGCAGCCATGGCGGGTCTCCATCGACGGCGCCGTCGCCGGCCACTTCCTCCATGGCGTCTCTCCCCCATGTCATTGCTTCCTCGGCAGCGACTTCCACACCAGCACTAGCTGCTGCTGCTCCGGCTCTCGCTCGCGCTGCGGCTCTGTTCTTGCTATCGGTCGCGCTGCTGCATTGCTCTTGCTTTTGTTCAGGCTACTGCTCTGCTCTGCTATTGCTATCGGTCGCGCTGCTGCTCTGCTCTTGCTCTCGTTCGTGTTGCTGCTCCACTCTGCTCTTGCTCTCGCTCGCGCTGCTACTGCTGCACGACCTGCGGCAGCTACAGGAGTTGCTGCTTTAGCACTTGCTTGCGGTGCTGCTGCACGAGTTGCTCTCTGCTAGTGCGTTCCCTGCTCGAGCGACTACTGATTTAGATCACTACTTCTCTGCTACTAGTGCTCGAACGCACTAAACTTCTATTGCAATGCTCTGCTACTAGTTCAATCAGTTTCGACAGTAAAATTCAGTTTTGACTGTAAAGTTCAGTTTCTTCAGTTAAGTTCAGAGTGAACAGTATTTATAGCATCTGTCGGAGCGGCCGTGGCGCGGCTGATGCATTTTACATCTAGCACTTTTTGGTGATGTATTTTACATCATCTATTGCAGATGCTATTAGAGTCCCACTTTAGATTAACATTGTCTGTCTTGTCCTGCTTCAGCCTCGCTGTCGTACACCTCACCGGAGCTGCTCCAATGATGAAATCGTCCATCACAGCGGAGCAGTACCCTCGGCGCCATCTCCAGAGGCCTCAGATCTTCTTCCCCGCCTCCGACAGTCACACCAGCATCACCATCCTCCACGTCCAACCCAATGATGTTGAGGTCGACAAGGCTATGCCAAAGAGGTTGTACACTCATCGCATCACTTTGTTACTCTGCATTCATGTCGAGCCCTCAGGGATCCTTTGGTTCAAAGCAGTTACAAATCTAGAAATAAATGAATCATGGTCACAAAGTTAACAGGGAGAAAACTAAATGCTCTTTTGAACCACAATTTGAATCGGTTTAGCAAGATAGCCATTATATGATACTCATGTGGACCAAATCTAAGCTCACAAAATATTTCGAGGGCAGGCTTCAGCCTGTTGAAGACTGCCTACTAGAATCGCCACTGGTTCAAAGAAAAAGTGAAGGAAAACATAGGAATTGGAAACTTTACTATCGTACTACTATTCGTGCATTTGGTTAGAAGGAATGGAGCAAAGCAAAACTGGAGGATTTTTTTTCCTTTGGTTTCTCTTTCAAAGAAAAAACGTAGGAATTTTAATATCCACTTGGACGTCCTTTTCAAATTAATATGCATGAAGAACAGGACTAGTTGCATTACTGGCATAATAAGATTCTTATTTTTTTCATTTTCATGTGGTTTGACTTTAATTTGACCATGTTTCTCCATTCCTGTGTTCTTCCAATTCATGTGAACCAAACACCCAGGTTGACAGAAATCCTATGTTTGCAAATGCTCTGTTTTGCACATGCATTCCTATCCTATTCCTGTGTTTTTCCTGTCCCTGCGTTTATAGAATCCTCCAATTCTAAGGATCCCTTATTGATTTACTTCATTTTCAGATAGGTGTCAAAGAAAACTCTGTGTGTTATGTCCTGCTCCTGCCGTGCCATCATCCACCCCACCTGAGGTGCACCATCGACGGAAGCATTCACTGCAGCAGATATTCCCCCTACAGACTTTCTTTCGCCGCCTCAGATCATCTTCCCCGTTGCCGGCAGCCACGCCAACTGCATTACCATCATCGATAGGGATGGCAATGGGTCGGGTTTGGACCGGGTGGAGCTGGTCCAAATCCAACCCATGACCCAACCTCCTACCCTTTGCCCATCCACTAAAGTATCCATGGGCATAGCTTGTGCCCATGCCCAAACCCATTGGATATCCGGGTACCCATGGAGCTCCATGGGCACAAAAAATTACCATGAAAGGACTTAACAAAGATCAAATTAATCCATCATCGTTCATTCACAAATCACAACATAAGCTACAAGCATAAGTAGGCAACAACTACATTGTTTAGAAAACATGGGGAGGATTAGGGAACATGGGTTGTGCTAGCCTTTGTGCTCTTGTGAGGCATGTTGGGGTTTGTCTAGTATCATTAACATACGTGCCTACATGTCATACGGGTATCCGTTGGATATCCATGGAGCAGAAATTATAACCATGCCCGACCCAAATGTTCGCGGGTATCCAAACCCATGTACCCATGGGTAGAAATGCTCTCCATACCCTTGCCCAGCCGGGTCGGATATCCGTGGGTATCCATATCCATGGATAAAATTGCCATCCCTAATCATCGACTGAGCAGATGAACCTGAGGACTACACAATTCCGGAAGAGAGGTCGCACTCTTTCATGTCTGCTTACGTTATACATCGGTTATTATTACCTGCTACTTTATCGCCCTGTTCACCTCTTAGACTCCGAGTCAGGTCCAAACTAATGTTCAAACTTGAGTTTTAGAATGCCTGTGGGGCACATATCATGGCAGCAACGAATAGTATCTGTCTACTATCTGGTTCATCTGGGGTCTTCTATGTGGTTCATGTTGGGTGGGCAACAAACTGTAGATGATCCATCGTCTATCTTTTTAAACTGAAGCTATAATCTACCTGCTATCATTAGTTTTGGATCTATCCACTCGTTTGCTACCATCAGTCTTGATTTCTGCATGCACCCCTTAGCCCTTACATAATCTAACTATGTTTTTTTATTATGCATGTCAGTTATTGTACACAATCGTACTGAACATGTAGAGAAAAAGAGAAGACCGTTGCGTGGGAATATAATGTCATGCAGACGCCGCTCCATGGTGGGCGAAGTGCCCCCCCTCCCGTCATTCCAGATTGTATTCCAGAGGAAGATAACTGTTCAGAGGGATCCGACCACTCCTATTTAACCCCTGAGGTGTTTGCTCTAACCTGGCATGCTGATGTTGGTCATATCATGCATATGGCGCCTCACATTGCTTACATTATACATCTTATATGTCATCAGCTTAGTTTAGATTTGCTTTGTGTGAATGCCACCTGTTTGGTTTCTATATCATACTCCCACCATTCCTAAATATTTGTCTTTTTAGAGATTTCAACAAGTGACTACATACGGAGCAAAATGAGTGAATCTACACTCTAAAATATGTCTATATACATCCGTATGTGGTAGTCCATTTGAAATCTCTAAAAAGACAAATATTTAGGAACAGAGGGAGTATATGGGAATTATGCAATGCCATCTTCTTTAGCCAGGCATCATATACGTGAATCATGCAATGCCATCCTGTTTAGCCAGTCATCGTATATGTGAATTGTATCGTGCCATATTTTTTTCATAATGTATTCCATTTGTCAACAATGTTTATACATTCATCTACTCTTCCTGTGAATCAGCCATTTGAGTCGGTCATGGGAAAATTTGGAGTGAAAACAAGGTCTTCTAAGCAGTCAGTGCTACCTGTCGATGCAGATTTCTTGCTGGTTACAGGTAGCTCCTCAGAGGAGGATTCAGAGACAGATTACCAGTCGTATTCCCCCCCCCCCCCGAGGTGTATGCTCTAACTTGGCAGGGTTATATTGCTCATATCATGCATATGGTGTCTTGCATTGCCATGCCATCTGCTTAGATTAGACATGCTTTGTGTGAATGCCTCCTATTTGCTTTCTATATCAAATATGTGAATTATGCAATGCCATGTTTTTCAGCCAGTTATCATATATGTGAATTATGCACAGCCATGTAGCCAGTCATCATATATGTGAATTATCTCATGCCATCCTTTTTTTTTATTACGTATTCCATTTGTCGACATTCTGTGTATATTGAACTACTCTTCATGTGTATCAGCCATTTGAGACGGTTATGGAAAAATCAGGAGTGAAAACAAGGTCTTCAGAGCAGGCAATGGTACCTGTTGAAGCATATATCTCGATGGTTACAGGTAGCTCCTCGGAGGAGGATTCAGAGACAGATGACCAGTCCTACATCCCACCTGAGGTGTATGCTCTAACTTGCAATGTTTATATTTCTCATATCATGCATATGGTGTCTTGCATTGCTTAGTTTAGACATCATATGCACAATATTCAATTCCATCTGCTTAGTTTAGAGATCATACATGCGAGTGCCAGCTCCTTAGTATATGAATCAATTATGTCAATTATATCATGCCATCCTGTATACTTAGACAACATGTATGTGAATTATTTCATCCCAACCTATTTTAGAAAGACATCATATAGTTTTGTCATGTCATCCTGTTTAGATACTCATCATATGTTGAATTATGCCATTATATCCTGTTAAGTTATCCATCATATATCTGAAACTGTGTCATGCTATCCTGTTTAGTTAGCCATCATATATGTGAAATTGTGTCATGCTGTCCTGTTTGGTTAGACAACATATTGATACGTCTCCAATGTATCTATAATTTTTTATTGTTCCATGATGTTATATTATCATTCTTGGATGTTTTACAATCATTTTATATCATTTTTTGGTACTAACCTATTGACATAGTGCCCAGTGCCAGTTGTTGTTTTCTGCATGTTTTTTACATCGTAGGAAATCAATACCAAACGGAGTCCAAACACAGCGAAACTTTTTGTTGATTTTTTTGGACCAGAAGACATCCAGTGGGCCGGAGAAGCACCTGGGGGGTGCTCCGAGGGGAGCACAACCCACCAGGGTGCGCCTGGAGGCCCAGGCGCATCCAGGTGGGTTGTTCCCACCTCGGGGGCCTCCCGCACTGCCTCTTTGCTCTATAAATACCCTAATATTCCAGAAACCCTAGGGGAGTCGACGAAAATCAATTCCAGCCGCCGCAAGTTCCAGAACCACCAGATCCAATCTAGACACCATCACGGAGGGGTTCATCATCCTCATTGGTGCCTCTCCAATGATGCGTGAGTAGTTCATTGTAGACCTTCGGGTCCTTAGTTAGTAGCTAGATGGCTTTCTCTCTCTCGTTTGATTCTCAATACAATGGTCTCTTGGAGATCCATATGATGTAACTCTTTTTGCGGTGTGTTTGTTGGGATCCGATGAACTTTGAGTTTATGATCAGATCTATCTTTTTATCCATGAAAGTTATTTGAGTCTTCTTTGATCTCTTATATGAATGATTGCTTATAGCCTCGTATTTCTTCTCCGATAATTGGGTTTTGTTTGGCCAACTTGATCTATTTATCTTGCAATGGGAAGAGGTGCTTTGTGATGGGTTCGATCTTACGGTGCTTGATCCCAGTGACAGAAAGGGAAACGACACGTATGTATTGTTGCCATTAAGGATAACAAGATGGGGTCTATTTCTACATAAATAGATCTTGTCTACATCATGTCATCGTTCTTATTGCATTACTCCGTTTCTCCATGAACTTAATACCCTAGATGCATGCTGGATAGCGGTCGATGTGTGGAGTAATAGTAGTAGATGCAGGCAGGAGTCGGTCTACTAATCTTGGACGTGATGCCTATATAATGATCATTGCCTGGATATCGTCATGAGTATTTGAAGTTCTATCAATTGCCCAACAATAATTTGTTTCCACCGTTTGCTATTTTTCTCGAGAGAAGCCACTAGTGAAAACTACGGCCCCCGAGTCTCTTCTTTAATATATTTGCCTTCAAGATCTATTTTGCTATTCACTCTTTTATTTATTTGCAACTTTTATTTTCAGATCTATTAATCCAAAAACCCAAAAATACCTTGCTGAATTTTATTTGCTTTTATTTGCATCTTTCAATCTACTACAATTTTATCTATCTCATTACCCGAAAGGGATTGACAACCCCTTTAACACGTCGGGTTGCAAGTATTTGTTCTTTGTGTGCAGGAGCTGTTTACGTGGTGTTGCGTGGTTCTCCTACTGGTTCGATAACCTTGGTCTCATCACCGAGGGAAATACCTACCGTCGCTGTGCTGCATCATCCCTCCCTCTCTAGGAAAAAACCGACGTAGTTCTAGCAGACATCACATATATGTGAATTACCACATCTGTCTATCATACAATGTCTGTACGTTCAATTTCTTTTCTTGTTTATTAGCCATTTGAATTGGAGGGGGTGATGGCAGTATCTAAGGGAGTAAAAACCCGTTCTTCACAAAATACGATGATACCCATCGGTGTAGATAGAACCATGGTTGTACTGGCCCATGAACTAGCCCCACCACACATAATCGAGACTCTTCCAGATTGTACACTTACACCGTTGGACAGAGAACCAGCTACACCCCATCTAACCCCAACCCCAGCGGATAGTAACCCACTTCTAGTTGACACAACACCATGTCCACCACAGAGTACCCCCACACGAGCAGTTTGTAAAGCAACTGCAGTGCCCAAAGCACGAAGACCACCACAGCGAACCCAAACTCCACGTTTAAAGCAGAAGAGCAACTGTTCTCAGGTCAGATTCCGTAGCTATGGTCCATACTCCTTTGCTCTTGCATCACTGTATTTACTCATACCAACTACTTTCGAATTTGAAGGATCCAATTGAAACTCCAATGGCGCAACAGGTATGTTTTAAACCTATTTCTTTAACTGGATTGTTGTTCTAACTTCTTGCTCTATGTTGATTTCAGTTTCAGTTGTATAAATAGTTATGTTCTTATGTCATGCACATTACAAGTGTTGCCAGTGCTGTGTAGTTTCTCACACTTATATTCTGTCTATGCTGTTGTGTCTTAAAAATATATGATTTGAACTGTGTCTCTATCTTGATTTGGCAACATAAGCTAGAATGATATGGACAATACAGTGACCATAGTACATAGATATATGTTTGTTTCATGCTGTTATCCTGTCCACCTTACTACTGAACCGGTTTACCAAAATGAGTTTCATATACTACATGCTAAACCTGTGATGTGTCTGCTTGTTTCTCTTGTAGAATGCGAACAGAATATTGGAGAAGAGCACCCCATTATGCAATGGTAGAGAAAGTAATGCAGATAAGGTTCAAGATAGTGAGACAACCCTGTTGGTCTCCAAGAAAGGTGATAAAAAAGATCATGTAGATAGTGAGACAACCCCAAAGTCCTGCGTTGATGTAGTGTTCGAGTTATTGGCCACTACCGCTGGCACAAGCTCTTCGAACTCGCTGCCTGAATCACTTCGGCTTCTTCAGTCTCAGCTACAAGCTGAAAGGCATCAGTCAGCTGTGCTGCGGCAAGAGTTTGAAGGACTGAGGAAGTCCCTGCAGAATTCAGATGCATACTTTCTGGTGCAACAACAAGTGCTGGACGATTTTAGCACCAAACAAGAGAAAACTAATAAGCTTGCTAAGCTTCTTGCCAGCATGGTGGGTATCCAGGATATCGTTTCTTGAGCTCTTCTGAAGTGGTTTCAGTTCTGGAATTGTTTTGCTGCCGCGTTTATTTTCACTGGTGGCCAATTTAGATGCCCAGTGTATGTAATATGCTGCTTTGTTCACTATATTTGCACTGGTGGCGAACTTTGATGCCCAGTGGATGTAATATTTGTAATAGCCATAATAGCCTAGCGTAAGTTACTTGCTTATTTATTTCCTTATTGTCTTGTTTATTTTTTTGCTGGTAGTCGCTGCAGTTCTTTTTCCGCGGTAACCTTTTTATTTAGAAGTAGTCTTGCTGCCTGCTGTAGTGGGCCTCATAAGGTCCGTATGATCCATGGGCCTTCTACGGGCCGTAGATTCAATGGGACTTCTATGGGCCGTATGATCGATTGGCCAAACATGGGCCATACTTTCGTGGACAATTAATGGACCACAATATGGGCCATAAACGGGCTATAATGGGAATCGTCTGTTTATGGGCTATTAACAGGCCCATGTGTACAACGGGCTTAATTTGAACGGCAGGCATAACGGGTCGTTAATGGGCCATATGTGATGACGCCATGAAAACGGCCCAACGGATTAAAGGGCCATAGACGGGTCGACTTTAACCACGGGCTGAATTTGGCCCACAAGCGGAACATGCCAGTAACGGACCTTAAGTAATCGAATGCCGGAAATGAGCCCAATAATAAATGGGCCCTTAGAAGGCCGAAAGATAACACGGGCTGAAACGACCCAATGGAACAATGGGCCGTTAATGGGTATAAAGCTAAATACTGTTCATTATGGGCCAGTTTCACCACGGGCCGTTTATGGGCCAAGATTTAGAAAGGGCCTCATATGGGCCAAAAGACGTCATGGGCCATACATGGGTCGGAAGTTACAACGGGCTGGAATCATATTGGACGGCCCATATGGCGCTACTGGGCCTAATTCGGATAGGCTATAACGGGCCGTGAATTAGCGGGCTGTAAATGGGCTATATGCGAACATGCCGTTAACAGGCCTTCGGTGGGCCGGGCCGCTACCTTTTGACTAAGTCAAACGGGCCGGCCTTTTGACCTGAATGTGCCACTGTTGGGCCATGCCACGTGTCGACGTATCATAGGTGCGTCCCGTCCATTCACTGGATGACATCTGTCCCAGCACTGAGCTGACACGTGGATACTCCGGCGAATGAGAATTTTACACGTGGAAAATCCCCATTGGCCAGGGCTGTTAACGGGTTATCGGATCCAAACTGGAACCCGATAGCTTAACGGCGACCCGTTACGGTGGATGCCATGTGTCGGTTACCCTTGACGAAAGCACTTCTATGACGCGCGATTTATCGTCATGGAAGTGGACACTTCCGTGATGATAATTTTGGTAATGCCATGGAACACTTCTACGACAGCACAGGTATGACTATCTTGATTCTGTCATAAAATCGTCATGGATGTACATGCATGACAGAAAACATGACCTACTGTGAAAAACACGTATCATCACGGAATTGTATTTTTTTGTAGTGATCCTTAATTTCTAGCCCCCTCAAGTTGCTTTCCACCCCAATTCTTCTTCCACCACCATGCCAAATCTGTGAGGAAGTGATCGAGTGTTGAGAAGACTATCTTTTGAAGCACAAGCGTAAGGAGTTCATCATCAACAACAACATCTATTAACTTTTGGAGAGTGGTGTCTCCCAGATTGGTTAGGTGTCACTTGGGAGCCTCCAAATCATGTGGAGTTGAACCAAGAGTTTGTAAGGGCAAAGAGATCGCCTACTTCTTGAAGATATACCCCGTGTGAGGCCAGTCCTTCGTGGATGTAAGCCATGATGGCATAGATAAGGCTGCTTCTTTGTGGACCCTTCATGGGTGGAGCCCTCCATGGACTCGCGCAGCCGTTACCCTTCGTGGGTTGAAGTCTCCATCAACGTGTCTTCATTGCGTTTGATCTTCCGATCTCTACCTGCCTTTACTTTCTTGCACTTGCATGCTGTTCATTTTCCGCCGCTCAGTCTCTTGATATGCATGTGTAGGAAGTATTGGGTGCCATTTAACTTGTGCTAAAATCTGCCCAAATTCCAAGAAAACTGAAAACTGCACCTTTGCCTTGTTAAGTGGATATTCACCCCCCCCCCTCTAGACCTATCTTCTTGATCTTTCACCCTCGACCGCTATCCAACATGCATCTTGAGGTATTAAGTTCATAACAAACAGAGTAATGCTTGGAGCATGATCACATAATGTAGACAAAGTAAAATCAATTAATATGATTGAACCCCATCGTTTTACCCTTAGTAGCAACAATACAAATACGTGCCTTGCAAGTCCTCCTGTCACAGAGTAAGGACACCGCAAGATTGAACCTACCACCAAGCACCTCTCCCACTGAAGATAAATCAATCTAATTGGCCAAACAAGACGGATAGATTGGAGAGAAATACAAGGCTATAAAATCACACTTAATAGATCTCGGAAATGGCTCAATTACTTTCAGTGAATAATCTGGTCATAAACCCACAATTCATCGGATCCCAACAAACACACCGCAAAGATTACATCGAATGGATCTCCGAAGAGATCATTGTATTGAAGATCAGAGAGAGAGAGAAAGAGAGAGAGAGAGCCATTTAGCTACTTCTATGGACCCGTAGGTCCTGTAGAGACTACTCACACATCATCATGGAGGCAACAAGGTTGATGAAGATGGCCTCCGTGATCGATTCTCCCTCCGGCAGAGTACCGACGGAGGCCTCCAGATGGGATCGCGGAAGAACAAAGGCTTGCGGTGGCGATAAAATTGTTTCGGGTCTCGCTCTGGGGGTTTCTAGAATTTAGGGAATTTATAGTGCTGGAATTAGGTCAGATGGACCTCCATGGGGCCCACAAGATCAAGTGGCATTCCCCCTAGGGCGCGGAATGTGATCTTATGGCCCACCTACAGATCTTCTGGCCCTCCCTTGAAGCTTCTAGGGTCTCTTCTGGTCCATAAAAAATCACCGTAAAGTTTCATCGTGTTTGGACTTCGTTTGGTATGGTTTTTCTACGAAATAAAGAAATAGGCAAAAAACAAGAACTAGCACTAGGCACCGAGTTGATGGGTTAGTTCCTAAAAAATGATATAAAATGGCATATAAAGCATACAATATTGATAATATAATAGCATGAAACAATAAAAAATTATACATACGTTGGAGACGTATCAGCGGCCACGGAGATCGAATGATCTCGAGCATGCTAGGGAGCCAACTATGCAAAGCTTAGGCACAACAGACAGTGCAGAGGGCACTCTCACGCGACAAGGTTCTGAAGAGGCGAGTACTCCTGCATCCTTTATAAGAATATTGACCAAAAAGCTTTAACTTCATTTCATCATAAGTGAAAGCATTTAATTAAATGTGCCACATACCTCATCAAATAGATGCACAAATTGGTATGGATCCTCCATATCGTCACTTGTAAATGGCCTACTTTTCACCAGTCTGCATAGACTCGGATTAACTTTGTAGGTTTCACCATTAGGTCTCGGGCCTAAAGATGTGAAGATTTGTTAAATAGGTGATCCTGAGAGCTTTATTGAAACGAGTTGATACAGATGCTCATACTCAGCCATAGTTTCTTAGAACCTGCAAAACAATTTAGTACACAATAATAAACCAAAACTCAAAACAAAAACCAAAGATGCTTATCTTCCCAGCAGCGGCGTCAGGAAAAGCTTGATGTCCTACAAGTGCACATGGTTGACTTGTAGCCTTTTCGAAGAAAGAGTATCAATCTCACATGGAGCTAGCATATGGTATTTTGCCTCTTGTAGAGGTTTAGCGAAAATGTGCCTGCAAGTTAGTTGTGAACCCAAACAAAAGCAACACAAAAGTGGAAAAATACTGCGAGAGTTATTGTGATGAGAATTAAAGTGCACAATAATGAAAGTAAAGAACAAGAGAGTAATTAGAGCGATGAAACATGGAGTAGGACTAAGAAGTTCTCAGGAACTCTAGATATCACTAGTATGTATGTTACTTAATTGTGCGGATGCACAATTCTAGGTTTAGATAACCGAGCCACTTTATGTGTTTTTATGTGTGAACGGAGCCAGGTACACATACGTACATACAACCACAACTTTGTATCACACATACCACCATTGTCCCTCCCCTACCAGGGTAGATGCAACAATGATTAAGGATCTTCGTTACTCCCCTATCTAAGTTCCACGAAGAGAGGGTCGAAGATTTTGTAACCGCAATACCTCCACATCTTCCTTACCCTTGGATAGTAAAATCCTTCAAGTACATATAGGGAAATGTCGTGAGGTCAACATCAGACATCATCATGAAGAATAATTGAGATAACATGTAAAGAGAATCATGCACCTTACCGGCATTAAGCTTATAAACATGCTAGGTTTCCTTGATATCGCCGAGGACTAGGGGGGTTACTCAAACATAGAGACAACAAGCATCATAAAGATGTTTAGGGCAATAACAGATGAATGATTAACGCAACACACATATGAATCCAAACTAGGGTTTGGTATTACAACGAGATGAATAAAGGGATTGATATTGAGGATGTGGATGACGATCATGATGAAGATCGATGTTCTACTCTCCCTGGTCGGGGTGATGGTGTAGCAGTTCCCTTCCATAGATTCCCCTCCAGATCCCTTTTTGGAGGTGATGTTTGCTAGTTCTGGTTCGTGATTCTAAACTCTTTGTTCGTCATCTGAGAAATCCGATCACACGGGGTTGAAGTACTCGACCAGGGGGTGGCGATGTCGAATGATACGACTATCTATGCTTGTACCACATGTCGTTTTCACCTCTTGAAAGCCCTCCACGGTTTGGTTTCCTCCCGTGTGATATTTTCTTCATATGGAAGGTTATTATGAGGTCAATTGACATGATTTTCACCCAAAATTAGGTCTTTTCCAATCAATGCTTAGAATACCCTTCTCCTTTTAGAACGTCATGAAATCATACAAAAAGGGCATGTGAGTGTGGTACAATTATGAAAATCCTACAACTAATATGCAAAAACGAGGGATAAACAGTGATGCGGAGATGGAATCATCGAGGCCCTTTTGTCACATAAATACATCTCGTAGGAACTCCCAAAACATTTGACCTGAAGACAAAGATAGGAAGACACAGTCCTAATGAGGATAAAAGGAAAGGCATCTAGATTTTGAAGGAGATAGATGATCTGATTTGCCCAAATCATAATAATAATACCAAATAAAGGGAGATTAGGACCGGTACTGGCATGAGCCTCACAAATGCCCCAATTGTTGTTAGTCCAGCACACAAAAGTATATCACCGCAACACGTGGACGCAACAAAAAATCCTAGCTATTGAAGAAATGCAAAGAGTCAATGACACAACCACAACAAATACCAACTTCGCACCCACGACAAAACAAGAAGCATCATCCAAGAGACAAGAAGCACCATCTTACAAATAAGAAGCAATATTCGACAAAGCAAGTTCAACTACTATTGATCAACTATCATCGTCCAATGATCCATCATCTGCGTTTCAGCGACACACATCAATCAGGACACCTGCACCTATCAAGGACAAGATGAAGAAGACTATGAGTATATATGTTAACCTTACTCGCGGACCAAGCTCCATTACAAATATTGATTGGGGGGGGGGGGTGTCGATGATAAGTGGAATTACCTATGGCCACACCCCTCAACGTCAAATCGACGGCCCCACTAAGCCCATGGACAAGCCATTGCGTCAAGGAAATGCAGCCCCGATCATAGGGGAACCTTTCCATTCGTATACATGACATCTGAGGCAAAATCTCTGCGACGCGTAGGAGAGGCCAAAGTACTGCAAAGCAATACCGCCTTGACTTCAACCCTATACGCCCTAATGCATCAACATGGAGTCTTCGATACTGGAACTATGTAAGGGGCAATAGGGGCACGTAGAGCGGGATCCACTCCTTTCTGCCTAGTTATAGACTACAGACGACATAAAGATTTTCTGCGCATCCCATCAAAATCACAACCATAACTCACCCAGTACACTACCCCCCTACATTGTAATCCTCGATATTCTATATATATAAGAAAAAGAGCAATGCATGAAGTAGCGCTTTTACCCACCCTGGGTAAATCACCCTTTATTTGTGTTATAGACTTGATGATATCCTGACATGATGTCCTCTCCACTGCAAATCCACGTAATAACTCTAGGAATGCCGCTAAGACCCGACGAAAATCCCTCGACAAATATCACAAGCTAAAAGGGCAGCAGTCGTAAAGGTCGTCATTGCCTCCACTCTAGTTTATCAACCCGTTACCTATAACACAATTTGTATGGTAATGAGTTCGGTGGTCACTACACGACCCGTTACCTATAAGTCATCGTTTTGCATATCGATATCGTCTCTCAGCAAACAAATTTGGCAACTAAACTTTGTTTAAATGTGTATATAGGATCCATCATCATGTATTGTTGAAGTATGTTTTTATACATATTGTGAATATAATTTTAATAAAATATGTAAATATTTGTATCAAATTTGTGGTCAATTTTCAAAAACTAGATTCATATCTACAAAGCAACAACTTCACAGAGTCGAAGATTGCATGCACGCATGGTCTATTGGTAACAAGAGCTCGATAAGGGCTTCTTCAACGCAGTCCATCAAAACACCCGTAAATGTTCGGACCGCGTGGTCTGGTCACTTTTACCAGTCCGCATGTCCGAATTCTCACAAATCCGGACCAAATCTAGGGAGCTTCGGGGGAGTTCGGATAGTCCACTGGGCCCACTGTGGGACTATATGTCCTCACAACCCATGTGCTTTTTCAAGTCTGTCTGACCCACCGTGTTCTTTTTTTAGGGTTAATATTGCCGCTATATTTAGCTAGCATAGGTAGGAATATCATCTGAAATTACATCTAGGACAAAGTCCGGGGGAGCCCCAAACTAAACCTTACAAAGTTCTTCACCTACACCAACTTCTAACTTATACGCGACAATATTAGCCGAACGACAAATCCAAACAACTCTGAAATTCACAAAAGTGTTAAGCAACTTCTTGATCTCCTGTATCGTTTAGCATATGCACTACCGCCTTGTTATCCAGCTCCAAATGGACCCTCTCAACACCACACTCGACAACAACCTGTAGAGCAAGCCTGCATGCCAGGATCTCCACCGCTTCGGAATCAACATGGTTC
Source organism: Thinopyrum elongatum (assembly GCA_011799875.1). NCBI lineage: Eukaryota > Viridiplantae > Streptophyta > Magnoliopsida > Poales > Poaceae > Thinopyrum > Thinopyrum elongatum. The sequence continues at coordinate 225,346,847 of CM022302.1, read as the reverse complement.
TGAAATAAATGGCAAACATCGGCCAGAAAAGTCCCGTTGTGATCACACAGCACCACACCACCACCACCACCATTCTCTTCGAACTTGAACACCACCCCGTCCGAGTTAATTTTGACCCACCGTGTTTCTGGAATTTAATGCTTTGGATGACCGGCTCCCTTACTGTTGTCCATGTTCGCGGAGGTATCTGCGTGAGTTAATTGTAAAGAAGTATCACAATTGGGGCATTGGAAGCAGATTGGTACCAAGTTTAGTAATTTTTACGTGTCAGTACCAAGTCTGGGGCTAGCCGTTACAAAAAGGTCTAAATCGCGTATAAACGCGTATTGACGGTGTATCTGACCGGCGGGGCCCGCCTGTCAGCTGCCGACGTGGCATTTTTTTTGCAGAAACACCCCTCCCCCCGCGCAAAATATCAGCCGGTCCTACGCCCAGCGAAGCGGGCCCAGGCGGCGCCAGCTCGCCGATAGCGGCTCGGCACGGCCCCGACAAGCTCCTTCGGCGGGAGCCCCGCGGTGGCGCTGGCTCGGCCCGGCTCGCCGGTAGCGACTCGGCGCAGCTCCCCTACCGAACTCCCTCGGCAGAGGCCGAGCGGCGGCGCGAGTGCGGCTTCCCTACGGCGGCCTGCTTTCGGCTGGGACGAGGGGACGCCAACGCGGGCCCAAGCGACGCGGGTTTAGCGCAGCTTGCTGGCGGCAACCCGGCGCAGCTCCCCAGCCGAGCTTCCCCAGTAGGAACCCCGCGGTGGAGCGGGCGCGCTGGGGCATCGCGGTCAACGGGAAGGAGGCGGTGCGATGCAGGGGCTCCGGCGTCGAGGGACGAAGGGGATGGACGGATCCGAGGCTCTCCAACGCGGATCGGCGCGTCGGGCTGGAGCTACGGGAGGCCATCCATGGCGGCTTGGCGTCGGGCTCCTGTCCAAGGGGCAAGAGAGAGAGAGCTCTGGGTGAGAGAGAGAGAGAAGAAAGAATGGAAGGAGGAAGAGAAGGAGAGAGGCAGGGTGCGGGGACGCCCTGGTCCTGGTCGCCGGTGGTGGTGCTCCGGTGGCCGACCGGCGGCGAGGCGAGGAGGAGGCCGGGGCGGGGCGGGGGTTACGGGAGGTGAAGGAGCTCGGGCTCGAGGGGCTCCTCCCCTCGATCCAGACCGGGCGCCACCGCGCGTGAAGACGAAGGAGGTGCGGGGTGTTTCTGCAAAAAAATGCCACGTCGGCAGCTGACAGGCGGGCCCCGCCGGTCAGATACACCGTCAATACGCGTTTATACACGATTTAGACCTTTTTGTAACGGCTAGCCCCAGACTTGGTACTGACATGTAAAAATTATCAAACTTGGTACCAATCTGTTTCCAATGCCCCAATTGTGATACTTCTGTACAATTAACTCTATCTGCGTTGGAGATGCTCTAAAATGCTAGAAGACCTGACAAATTGAAAATTTAGGGGACACAAAGAAAAGGAAACAGTAAAGAAGAGAAAAGAAAAGGAAACATGAAAGACAACCAGATTGGAAATTGGAAACCAGTAACAACCTCCAACTCAGACACAGTCACCACCCTGTCCCCTCCCCTCCTCTTCCTCGGCCCTCGCTTCGTTCTCCGCGGGAGCCGGCGAGCCGCCGCCCCCCTCTCTCTCTCTCTCTCCCCCCGTCCACCGCACGCCTCCGCCACGCCATTCCCATATGCTCTTCTCAGGCGAGGTAAAGAAACCATCTTTCTCACATTTCCCACCCCTCTCCTTTCTTGCTGGTGCCACCGTCCTAGCGGTTACTCAGCTAGATCTGCACGCATTTGGCGTTTCTTGGCCGCAGATCTTGAGCGTGGATCCCCCTTTCCCCGGATCCAGAGTGGTCTGGATCCGGCTTTTCCGCGGTGCTGGTCGGATTCGGTGCGCTCCTCACTGTGGGAACGAAAGACCACATGTTTTGTTTGTAGGATCGTATAGCGTGTGCGTTTGATGGTTTTTTGGTGTTAGTTTCTTCACGCATGCGTTTGATGGTTTTTTGGTGTTAGTTTCTTCACGCATGCGTGGATTCAGAGTCAGCCGATGCACATTTGTTCCACCAAGTTCCGTGGATTTGTATCTTGCGAGAACCGTCAAGTTAAATATCTCTGAAGTAAGCACCATGATTAGCAATCTTACACTACATTGTGCATTCTCGTGAGGGGTGCAGGGCAACAGAGCATGATTCTGTGGCAAGGTTGAATGGCGGTGAGTTAGGGATATACGAGACTGTGCGGAGCAGGGGTTATTAATAAATTGTGCCAGAGGCGACCCTTGGCCGAGATGGATGCCGTTGTTGATGTTGCCGATGCTATGGGCGCTGTGACTATAGAGAACGGGGCGAAGCTGGAGTTGCCTGACGGTGTAGAGGAGCACGGCGAAGAGCATGATGCGCAGGCCAACAGAGACCATTCAGGGGAGAGCGAGGTGATCAACCCGCACGAAGAGGCAGGTGGAGAAGCCACCTCACATCCAGAAGGGAGGAAGATCGGCCGTTCCAAGGTGATCTTGTGACAGTGATGTTTTGTGCCTGTCTGGTGACAATACTGTTCTGATTAGTGTTTTCTACATGATGTGCTTATAGGGAACTGCAAGTCATGGTCCTAAGGTTGCAAAGGCAAGGAGCCCAAAGAGTGGAGATGAAGGTCTAGCAAGGAGAGGCACCCCTAGTTCCTCTCTTCGTAAGGCACCCGTTGCGCGAGTATCGTATGCAGACTCAGGCACTGGCTCTTGTACCAATGGTGATCCGAGTGTCGATAAGAAAGTGAGTTCTCCGTTCTGCTTGATTTTATTATTCCTATGTTACCCGGAATTGGTTCCGTATCCAAGCCAGCTAGATCTCAAATACTTTGTTTGGTAATGGTAATCAGAAATCTGGAAAGGTTGAGTCTCGTCCGTCTGCCAAGGAGACATCATTGCTCGAGGACGCAAAGTATGCATATTTCTTTCCTGTTTCTGCGTTATTTCTTGTGTACTGTGGTCTTACTTCCTGTTTTGAGACAGAGCGGATTTTGCCCTATATTTGTATGTATACCTAATTTTTAGTAATCAAGATAAGTTCCAACCAAAGTTACGGTGCCATTTAAAGATAAACCTTCGCTTGCTAGTTAGTGATTAGTTAAAAATAGGGAATTGTACCATGTTTCCATTTCTTGGATTACCTCAATGTGGTAAACACATGTATGCTCACCCTCAGACGGTCAGACATCTGTTCAATTGAAATAATACTTATTTGATCCATTTCTCTACTATGTCACTGAAGCGACACCTTTTCATCTCGTCATTTATCGACCTGCCACAAACCTCAACAAGTGTGTCAGTATTGGAAGTTAACTTTAGTATTTCCAGCATTTGGATGTCATGTACTACCTCTGTTTCTAAATATAAGATGTTTTGGCAGTTTAAATTGAACTGCCAAAACGTCTTATATTTAGGAACAGAGGGTGTACTTCACAAAGCCCTGCTCAATATCGGTCAGTTGAAGTATTGTGCTTCCTTCTCTCATTGTCAAGTTCAACTTAGGGCCGAGTCTGTGGACCATATTTGCATAATTGCATCTAAGGTCTTTGGGAATTTCTCTTACATTTCAGGCTCCACTCTTCCTTTTCCCCGTTAATATTATCGAGTTTTGTTGGATACTCGCAGAGTCACTTATGCTGTTATATTCACCCCCACAGATCCAGGGAGGGAAGTAAAGCTCAAAAGCAATCAGACCAGCATTCTTCCATCAGAAGAGATGAAGAAGATTTAAATAGTGAAAGTTCAAAAGCTCGAAGGGCTGGCAGCACTCCTGCCTACGGATTCAGTTTCAAGTGTGATGAGAGAGCTGAAAAAAGAAGAGAGGTAATTTCTGGTCTAATACCCTATTTCCCTGATTTTATTTGGAGAAAAAAAATGCAGATTTGATTTAGCTATTTTGTTTACCCAATATATAGTTCTACTCAAAGCTTGAGGAGAAGATTCACGCAAGAGAGATGGAAATAAGCAATATGCAAGCGAAATCAAAGGTGACATTGTGTTATCTCTTGGAAATGTTATCCAACATTTCGAATCTTGCATCTCATATGTTACTTGCTGACATTTGTTGCCTTATTATTCACAGGAGACTGAAGAAGCTGAACTCAAAATGCTGAGAAAAAGCTTAAAGTTCAAGGCAACACCGATGCCAAGCTTCTCCCCACCACCGAAGGTTGAACTGAAAAAGGTAATCCTGTTTTGCTCCTCATTCCTTCTGAATCCCTGGCTTTTCAACAAGTTAATTCATGACGGTGTCATGTGACTTATGTAAGAAGCCGGGTGTGGGGTTATCTCCCTTACTGGGCAAATAGCAAAAAAAATATTTGCATTTCATTGTATACAGGAAATAGAACTTCATCACTTAAAAGCAGGACTTCAGGAAAACATTAAAATGCTATGTTCAGAAGATGTACTGAAAATGGAACTTTTCATGCGCTCAAAAAACAAGATTTAAAAGTATATTAAAAATGTTAATCATCAGAAAATTGTCTAGCCATGTGGATATTATAGCTGCATTTGGATGGGATGCTGTTGCAGGGCCTTTATACTCATAGAAAAATCTGTATTGGTAGTTAAGGTACATGCAAAGCTGCAGGGCCTCGAGACAAGATCAATATTAGTACTCAGACCTGTCTGATCTAAAATTTAAAATTCACTGTACGACAGAAAATAACCTTTTACCTTGCAGCATTCTAGTCTATTCAATAGCAACCTACCAATTGAAGAGTTGAAGCATAAAGATGGGATAAAATCACACTTCTCTATTTTGATAGCCATCATTTAAAGCAACTATGAACCAATTGTACGATACCATGGTGCTGAATTATCTGAACCAGTCCAGAAACAAACAGCACATGCTCCTCTTAACATCCTGCACTGTGAACATTAGCTAAACACGTGTTGCCACATTCTAAACATCAGACAATATCACAGTACTTATTACCTTGTGTTATTTCTTATTTCTAATTTGTTGTAGATTCCTCCCACTAGAGCTAAATCACCAAAGCTTGGCCGTTCCAAGAACAAATCTGGGCTGGAGGCTGAAGAAAGTACCACCCCAGGCCATCCTATCCGTATGAGCCTTGATGAGAAGGCTACTCAAAATGGTGCGAAGAAAGTAACCCCATCAAACTCGGTGAAGAAGCCCCAGAGGAAGTCACTCCCCAAATTGCCATCAGAGGCAAGCGGCCCACTTGAGGTCACACAGCCAAAAAGCATGGAGGACCTAAACACAGATAATCATCAGGAGTCAGGGTCGCCAACAAAGCAGCTTCAGGAAACCGAGTCGATCGCCAACAACGCCCAGGAGCCGATCCGAGCTAAAGTTACCCCCGACGACCAAGAACTCGACGAACAGGCATCCGTGTAGCAACGACCATGGTGACCAAATCCTTCGATTTTGTGATGGCAGGTGTGCATGCCTCTGGCTTTGTCGCGTATTGTGCCATATTTCGATAGTGTATCTAGTGGCCTGTGTTCTGTAAACCAACGCTTGTCTCGTCTTTGTTGAGTCTAGCATCTGTGTTGCTTCTGTTCATAATCGTAAGCGAGGCTCCAGTGTCGTGTGCAACTGCAAATAGTTTTGTCCTATTTTCTACTGCTGCTGCTATTGGTCCAGATGAACTTTGTCTCCCTGCTTTGATTTATAATTTTGTGATGTCCCTGCTGCATTGCAATGGGAGCAGCAAAAGGGACGGTGTAAACACTGATAAAAGTGTTGTTTTATAATTTAGTGAATACGTGCTTGGGTCCTCTTCTCGTTTGAATGGACAAGAAAAAGGCGCCAACTTCATTCAGCTCAAGTGCAAGTTACTGCGTGGTTTACAAAGCCCTGCTTGCAGGGAATGTTCAGATCTGCGAAGAAAGTTATTGAGTGGAGGAGCTCTCATCTCCCAAGGGATGCACTCAGCGTGGAGGTCCTGGAAGCCGCAGTGCCAGCGTGAGAAAGGTTGTCCTGTTGAAGATGGAGCTTGGCTGAAAGATCTTCCTCCCTTACGGCCGGGCTCCTTAAACACCCCCTCTACACCCCCTCTACGTCCGGGCTGACCGGCTCTCCTCATGTCCAGCCTAAATCTGAACGGATATGGGAGGCCCCGGCTCGTCTGCCACACTCCCTCTACGTCCAGGCTGACCGGCTCTCCTCATGTCCAGCCTAAATCTGAACGGATATGGGAGGCCCCGGCTCGTCTGCCACGTTAGATTCGACCCACAATGACCCACCGTGACCTTACATATATTTGTTCTCATCCGCATCCTGGACCAAAACCTAGTCACTTCATTCCACTATACTCTGCCCCCAAGCTTCGTTTCGGCGATCTTCGGCCTTCTCCGGCATGACTGGTATCGGATCCAACTTTGAGACCTTGTTTTCTGTGGACTGGGACCTCGTCCCATGCGGGCTCGAGGAGGAGATGATCGTTCGCATGGCTCTCCGCCGCTCTCGGGAGGAGTTCGCTCGATCGCGGTCAGACTAGATACGCTGGGAATCCATTGCGTCTGTGCAAATGGCGCTTGGATCCGGCGGGAGGCGCGTGACCGCTGCCTCGTCGGACGCGGTGCAGTCCGTCTGGCACCCCAACGCTGGGGCGGTGACATAACCCCTCCGATGGCACCTCTTCTTGGCGGCGGGCTCCGAGTTAGAGGTAAACGGCGCACGCATGGTCCCGACCCATCTTGTGTTATGGTGCGGGGTGCTCGCTGTGCTAGGCAGAGGGCGTGGGAGGCAATTGTAGCCCTCGCGGCCGAGGTCGCGGAGGTGGAGTCGCCCGCCGCCATGGAGCCGCTACGGATGACCAGCACCCCCTGGCGCCTCAGCGAAGTCGTGGTGGTGTCGGGATCCGGTCATGGGTGGTCCATCATCGATCTCACCTCGACTGGCGACATCGAAGCCACGGGCTCCGACGTGGAAGAGTAGGGCATGGGAGACAGCGGCGCCTCATGTCTCATGTGGGCCAGTTCGTGTCCCATGTCCTACTCTTTCTCGCCGGCGACCGGACCTTCACTTTGCGGGTCTCACGGCCGCCAGACATGGCCAGGGAAGGGAACAACAAGGACGGACACCGACATCGATTAGCAGGTTTTATGCTGCATCTAATTGTATGGATTTGAGGATTTGCTAATGAGGTACCTGGTTGTGGAAGAGGACATTTGAGGGTTGACTAGTCGCTATTCGCGGACGTGTTCGGGCGCGTCCGTGGACGTTTAGGGAGCCTGATTTGCTAAGTCCGACTGTAGATGCTCTTACTGGTCATATCAGATGTCTTTTTTTTACACTTGGCCATACCAGATGTTAATGAAGAGGATTTTTCTTTTTGTAGAAATGGAGGGTTTTTTCTAATGAAAACTTATATGCCATGCACGTATCCACCGTCGCAAGCTTACAACGCGCATGCAACCATTTCGGGCTAGCTTCGCCTGCCAGCCGCCAAATGTCACCTGATCTCTTTGTCCAGGATGACAGTTCTCTACGAACAAGTCTAATAAAGCATAATTGTAGACTTGCCATGTCATTAAAATCCTACTTTGAGGAGTGAGAAGAGAGGAGAGGGAGTGGAGCGGGCTCTTATTCTACAGCCTGGCTATAACACATGGATCGAGAAAAACTAGTATGCATCTAGCTCTTTTTCAATCATATACATTGCTCCTACAAATACTAAATGCTTATATACCAATGAGGGTGACTCCTTGATCTGGCAATATGAGGCCAAGGGGGATCCCTTCTATCTGGTCTATTATTACTCCACCTTAGGGTTCATGTCTTCTTGTGGTTATTACCCATAACAAGTTAATGACCAAAGACAACCTGGCTAAGAGAGGAATTACAAAACCTCCTGAATGTGTTTTTTTTGTAATGAACCTGAACGCATCGATCACCTGTTCTTTGGTTGTGTGGTGGCTAAGCAGGTGTGGAGATCAATCTCTGATTTCATCACCTGTGAATTAGGAACTGATTTGTTTTCTCTATAGCCAAATTTTATTCTGCTAACAATAGACACACTTCTCTAAACTCTATATGCTCATGTGCGTTATGGAGTATTTGGAAATATAGGAATTATCATGTCTTTGACAATGTGATTTGGCTTGATATGAAGCAGGTGTGGTGGTTGATATTGAGAACCTTGAGAAAATGGATAATTCTCTTCAAAGAGGATGCCCTCAGAAAAGTAGAGGATTTCTGTTCGAGGATCTCTTGCATCCTCAGAGCACCCTTCCAGATTACAGTGGGGTGATGGCTACTGGAGAACACAATGAAGGGGTCTTCCTCCAAGGCCTTAAAACCAAACTATTGTTGGGAGGGGGAGATGTAGCTATTGATCTCTGGGGAGCCCTTTATCACCTCCAAGGATCCCTAGGAAGTGGCTCACAAAGCATAACATGTCCAGTTCGGTCTCTCCTCGGGAGCTGCCAAGTTCACAAAGCACTCATCTGCCGAAGAAACCAAGAGGCACTGCACTTGCGATATCCACTTCGGAGGAGGAGTTGGGGATGTCTTCTGACCTAGAGAGATGGCACTGAGCACCTACTAAGAGCTAGTTCCCCAGTTAGGTGCTGATCATGGTCCTGATGCATTAAAAAAGATGTATTGGCATAGAATGGTTGTGGGTCATATCTGTTTTCCTTTCCTTTCTCTTTGTTACCGTTTTTATGTCTTGGAACTTCTGGTCCGTAAGGTTGCCGAATGTGCTTTGCATGGTGTCTGGTCTGTTGCCATGTTTTCATTGCAATATATGGAGCCGGGGGAGGGGGAGGAGGGGTTGCCCCCGATGATCTGAAAAATATTAAATTCTTAGAGCCAACCTAAGCTTGGTCATAGCGGGAGTAACTTAGCTAGTAACATAACACACCCAAAGCATATTTGCTTGTGTGGCAAGTAATTAATAAGGAGAGAGATGTTTGTGGCAACATAATATGTTACCATAACAAAATGCATCCCGAGGCGGAATGAGATCCTGTGACTTGGATTAGTATACTGCAGAGGGAGGTAGTAAGCCATGCGTCATCCTTCGGCCATCCAATGGTAGGAACATAGAAGAGGCTCCATCGCTCAGATCGTCGCCAAAATTATCGACCCATGCGTTCCAACACGACGCAAGCTGTTGGTGCAATATCTGCCTACCCTTGTGTTTTGGAGATTGTTGACAGAAACAGGTATGGACTGATTTGTTTGCTAGTGCATACAGAGAGAAAAAGTCCATACACAACCGAAGAGAATGCTGTCTCCGGTGCTGAGTTCGAAGAACTTCATCGAGGCACATCTACGTTGCAGAGAAGAACGAGCTATATTTGTTGAAAAGATAGAGTCGAGAAGATTGATGAGTAGAAATCCACCCCTCGAAGCTTTTCCACTAGAGCAAAGCTTCTGTTTCGGTACTGTCGTCCGAAGAAATTGACTGCAGCGATGGAAGTCGAAGACAAAGTGAAGACGTAGTATTCATTTCGTTGTTCTTCTTTCATTCTTTCGAGTCATAGGACCTCCGTACTATTAAGAGGGGTATAGGTTCTTGATGCTTAGATCCGCTATGATGCTTAGCCATAACCTATGAAAGATGCGAGAGAAATATCATTATGCTCCGAGCAAATACTTGTCAGCAAGAGACTGTGATCTTCTTCGATGCAAGAGATTTGTCTCGGACCGAGGAGTTAGCGTTTCTTGCTCCGCAAGAAATGTTACCGTTGTGCTCAAATCCGACCGTTGGAATCATGTCGTTCGGCCATTGGCTGAGCCCGACGTCCAATTTGGTCATTTCCCATCTGGGAAGGCTGCGGTTATAAATAGCCACCCCGCTCCAACTTTGTCGGTTGGCTGCCCCGCTTGAGATTTCTGAGAAGATTGATCTGAGCAACCCCTCTCCGAGTGATTTGAGTTTAAGATCCATCGAGAGAAAAACCAAGAGCTCAAACTTAGAGAGTGGTTTAGCATCACAGTAGTTCTGAGTGAGAGTTCTTGTACCTATTACTCTTGAGAGCTGTGCACTCTCTAGACAGATAGGTTTGGCTCCGAGTGTTGAAGAGTTGTTGTCTTCACCGAGCCTGATCTTCAGCAACCAAGAGTGATTGTGGTTCACGAAGGTCAACCGAAGGTTTGGAGATCGCCAACAAGGATCTACACGAGTGAAATCAACCTGAGTCTGATCAGCTCTGCGTTGAAGGAGAATAGGGTGAAGAGAGTTTATCTTCCGTGTTAAGTCACAACCCCTCCAACTAGACGTAGCCCTTTGGCAGAAGGGTGAACTGGTCTACCAAATCTCTCTGTCGCCATCGAGCACCACTGGTCATTTCTACTCTACTGCATTTCCTTCAGCAGTTATTATTCGTGCACTGTGCCGATAGATTACTTGATAAATTTGTTCTGTTGCCTCCATCCTGTGTATCTGTGTTCATCCCCGTTCATTATCTTCGAATGCATTCTTTCGTTACCATCTTGTACTACAGATTCACTTATGATATCGTTTCATAGCATTTCATTCAATACCAACTATGCTTAGTCTCATTCTGCTACATCTGTTTGCATGCTGGATTACTCTCATTGTAGTCAAACCTGTGGTTTATCAAGCTCGTACTGTTGTCAATGCTTTTATCGATGAATATGCTTCTGACGAAGAAGATTGATTCCGTCCATTTCCTTCAATACTCCTTTCCGCTGCTGTGATTGGGTTTTGGTTCAAAGCTTTCGAAAGAAATTTTTGAATCTCCCATTCACCCCCCTCTGGTCGATATACTCTCGGTCCTAACAATTGGTACCAGAGCAGGTACTCCCTATCTCTGTTTATTAAAGGTCTAACATCCTTGGAGTTTTGAGTATGTCGTATGCAGGTAGATCCTCGCCCTCTGAAAGATTTCCTATCTTTGATGGAAATGACTATCTGTACTGGAAGGAACGGATGAGAATCAGAATTCAAGCTATCGACTATGATCTGTAGCAGATTGTAGAAGATGGTTACATCATTCAACACCCTGATGCTCCATCTTCTGATGACAAGGCTATGATGCGTCTAGATGCACAAGCAAGAGATATCATCTGTGCAAGTATCTCAAAGAACGTGTTCATTCGGTTTCGAAACCTTGACACAGCAAAGCAACTCTGGGATGCTATAAAAAATGTTCACGAAGAATTCATCTCTAGAACAGACTCTCACACTCAAATGCTTCGCGCCATGTTCACTGGGTTCAGAAGTCTTCGAAAGGAAAGTGTGATGGAACTCACGGATCGGCTGACAGACATTGCTGAAAGACTTCGTCAACGAGGAGTAACCGATGTCATCGATAAAGATGTGGTAAACAAGCTATTGAGTGCACTTGATGAATCCTTCAATCATACTGTAGCCGAAATCAAGCAAAGACCAGACTATGAAGAGGTTCACTATGTTGAGATCATGACGCTTCTGTCAACGTATGAAGAAAAGATGGAATTGGAAAATGCAGATCAAGAATCTTCTTCAGAAGGTGAAGGAGAAATCCTCTCTCACTATGGCAGCTCTCAGGAAGAAGATGTCGAGAATCAACACACTATCACAAGAGAATTGGAAATGCTCACACAACGGCTAAGTGATCTCAGAAGACAAAACTTGTATCGTGTGAATGATGATGAAGATGAAGTGCCTGAATCCTCAAGACAGTTACCTCCGAAAGAAATAAAGTGCTTCAAATGCAAACAATTCGGTCATGTCATAGCAGATTGTCCTTGCTGGGATGAAGCACCTAGTAATCGTTGGAAGCATCTTCACTGCATTGGTTTTGCTCGAATGGATCGTCACACTAAGCTCTCGAAGAAAAAGGAATCCTCTTCGACGAGACCAGTCACTAACATAAATGCTAGAGCAATCATTGATTCCAACATGAAGAAAATCTCTCAGCTGAATAGAGCCTGTACTAAACTGACTCTTGACTCTAAAGAAGAGACAACAGACACTGATTCAGATGATGAAGAATTCTACAAAAGGATTGGAAGAAGCAATGCATATGTAGCCATTAAGTCATCGAAGGATCTCAGCGAATCAGATGCTGATGATAATGCGTCAAGTGATGATGAACCAATTGCCTTCTGCCTTATGGCAAAATCATCAAAAGATAAGGTATCTGCAAAACACCAAAAGTCCATGAACGAATATTCACCTGAATATATCTCATATGCCAAGTTGGTGAAAATTGCTAAATCCCAACATGATGAACTTGAAATGCTTGAGAGAAATCTTAGGAAAACCGAAGGATTACTGGTCGAAGAGATGGAGAAGAATCAAAAGTTGATCGAAGATTTTCCTCAACTATTGATGATCTTACCAATCGATATGATTCACTTATAGTTGACTACGAGAATATATCAGATGAAGTCCTTAACAGGAATCAAGAACTCGTGTCACTGAAAGAATCTCATAACGAGCTGGTGTTAGAAAAAGCTTCTCTCTTCGCTGAGCAATCTGTTCGATTACCTGATGACTTTGTTCCTCCTTGTTTGAAATGCCTAGAACGTAGCAATGCAAATTCTCATGCTGAAACTTCTAATGCTGTCACCGAGAACATTGCTACTCCTGAAATTGGTACTACTAACCCCTCTTTCGAGGATTTTGCTGCTATTACTGAAGAAAATTGCAGGTTAAAGGGCTTACTTGAGACTGGTATGCTGAGGAGCCTGAAAGGGCATCAAACCCTATGTGATGTGTGATGGACCACAAGTATAGGGGATCTATCATAGTCCTTTCAATAAGTAAGAGTGTCAAACCCAACGAGGAGCAGAAGGAAATGACAAGCGGTTTTCAGCAAGGTATTCTCTGCAAGCACTGAAATTATCGGTAACAAATAGTTGTGTGATAAGATAATTTGTAACGGGTAACAAGTAACAAAAGTAACTAAGGTGCAGCAAGGTGGCCCAATCCTTTTTGTAGCAAAGGACAAGCCTGGACAAACTCTTATATAAAGCAAAGCGCTCCCGAGGACACATGGGAATTACTGTCAAGCTAGTTTTCATCATGCTCATATGATTCGCGTTCGTTACTTTGATAATTTGATATGTGGGTGGACCGGTGCTTGGGTGCTGCCCTTACTTGGACAAGCCTCCCACTTATGATTAACCCCTCTCGCAAGCATCCGCAACTATGAAAGAAGAATTAAGATAAATCTAACCATAGCATGAAACATAGGGATCCAAATCAGCCCCTTACGAAGCAACGCATAAACTAGGGTTTAAGCTTCTGTCACTCTAGCAACCCATCATCTACTTATTACTTCCCAATGCCTTCCCCTAGGCCCAAATCATGGTGAAGTGTCATGTAGTCGACGTTCACATAACACCACTAGAGGAAAGGCAACATACATCTCATCAAAATATCGAACGAATACCAAATTCACATGATTACTTATAACAAGACTTCTCCCATGTCCTCAGGAACAAACGTAACTACTCACAAAGCATATTCATGTTCATAATCAGAGGGGTATTGAATAGCATTAAGGATCTGAACATATAATCTTCCACCGAATAAACCAACTAGCATCAACTACAAGGAGTAATCAACACTACTAGCAACCCACAGGTACCAATCTGAGGTTTTGAGACAAAGATCGGATACAAGAGATGAACTAGGGTTTGAGAGGAGATGGTGCTGGTGAAGATGTTGATGGAGATTGACCCCCTCTCGATGAGAGGATCATTGGTGATGACGATGGCTTCGATTTCCCCTCTCGGAGGGAAGTTTCTCCGGCAGAACAGCTCCGCCGGAGCCCTAGATTGGTTCTACCCAGGTTCCGCCTCGAGACGGCGGCGCTTCGTCCCGAAAGCTTCCTTCTGATTTTTTTCCAGGTCAAAACACATTATATAGCAGAAGATGGGCATCGCGGGCCTGCCAGGTGGCCCACAAGGCAGGGAGGCACGCCCCCCACCCTTGTGGCTGCCTGGTGGGTCCCCTCAGGTGCTTTCTTCGCCCAATATTTTTTATATATTCCAAAATAATTCTCCGTGAAGTTTCAGGACTTTTGGAGTTGTGCAGAATAGGTCTCTCAAATTTGCTCCTTTTCCAGTCCAGAATTCCAGCTGCCGGCATTCTCCTTCTTCATATAAACCTTGTAAAATAAGAGAGAAAAGCCATAAGTATTGTGCTAGAATGTGTAATAACAGCCCATAATGCAATAAATATCAATATAAAAGCATGATGCAAAATGGACGTATCAACTCCCCCAAGCTTAGACCTCGCTTGTCCTCAAGCGAAAGCCAAAATCGAAAGATATGTCCACATGTTTAGAGATAGAGGTATCGATAAAATAAAATACGGACATGAGGGCATCATGATCATCTTTAGAACAACAACAAATATTGTCATATAATTTCTTATGCTAAAGTAACAATTCGTTCACAAGGTAAAATATGAATCAGAAATTTCATTGAAAACTAACAAACTATGATCTCAGTCATTGAATCAATTGCAATTTATCATAACACCGGAAAGAGTCAATTCAAGAGCTTTTCAGCAAGTCCACATACTCAACTATCATTTAATCTTTCACAATTGCTAACACTCACGCGATACTTATGGGTTCGAAGCCTCAGTCGGACACAAAGAAAGATAGGGGCTTATAGTTTCGCCTCCCAACCTTTTACCTCAAGAGTAATGTCAACAATAATACTTTATGATAACCTACATCCGAGTGGATATATATATCTGGATCCTTCTCCAACACATAGTGCTTGCCAAAAGAAAAAGTGTAAAAAGGAAAGGTGAAGATCACCATGACTCTTGTATAAGGGTAGAAGATAAAAGTAAAAGATAGGCCCTTCGCAGAGGGAAGCAGAGGTTGTCATGCGCTTTTATTGTTGGATGCACAAAATCTTAATGCAAAAGAACATCACTTTATATTGCCGCTTGTGATAAAGAACTTTATTATGCAGTCTGTCGCTTTTATTTCTTCCATATCACAAGTTCGTAAAGCTTATTTTCTTCACACTAATAAATCATACATATTTAGAGAGCAATTTTTATTGCTTGCACTGATGACAACTTACTTGAAGGATCTTACTCAATCCATAGGTAGGTATGGTGGACTCTCATCGCAAAACTGGTTTAAGGAATGTTTGGATGCACAAGTAGTATCTCTACTTGGTGCAAAGAATTTGGCTAGCATAAGAAGGAAAAGCAAGCTCAACGTGTTGGAGGATCCAAGACACTATAACTTCTATTCGGATATAAGAAAACATAACCCATTATGTTGTCTTCCTTGTCCAACATCAACTTTTTAGCATGTCATATTTTAATGAGTGCTCACAAGTACAAAAGATGTCCAAGATAGTATATTTATATGTGAGACCTCTCTTTATTTATTACTTCCTATTAATTGCAACAATGACCAAAACTATGTTTGTCAACTCTCAACAACTTTTATTCATCATACTCTTTATATGTGAAGTCATTACTCTCCATAAGATCATTATACGATCTTTTTATTCTTTCTTTTATTTATTCCCTCAAGATCATAGCAAGAAAGCAAAGCCCTCAACTCAAAACTACTCTTTATTAAATATAACTCACAGACTCGATTACATAGATAGATCTCGAAGCAAAACTCAAAGCTAGATCATATTAAAAACTTTTATTCTACTAGATAAGGATATAACCAAAAGGATCGAACTAAGAAAAACGGTAAAAGTAAATATGTGATGGTGATACGATACCGGGGCACCTCCCCCAAGCTTGGCAGTTGCCAAGGGGAGTGCCCATACCCATGTATTTAGATCTCTTTCTTCGGAGGTGGTGATGATGGAGTTGTTGATGATGCAATTTTATCCTTTTTCCTCAACTTACGCTTGAGGATTAGATTTTCCCCCCTCAGGTCAGAAATCTCATGTTCCAATGTTAATATCTTTTTGCATAATTCTTGCTTGTTCTCCTGCAAAAGATGGAAAGGGATAAACTCGATCTTAGGTTTCTTTGTCTTATTAGGGAGACTTGACTTTTTGAACTCCACATGCATGTCCCCAGGTTGGGGTACTGGAGCTTCATCTTCATCTGAGCTTGTCTCCTCCTTTCCCTTTGGATCATAATCTTCTTCTTCTGTAGTCCAACCATAATGCTCCACATCCCCATAAACCTTTGGGTTTGTGATATAATCAGCTACATAGCTCTCTCCCTCCGAATCTTGGGACGACATATTTTCAGATCTGCTAGGCAAAACAGCACGAAACAAGAACAGGGGGTTTTGCCGTGGTACAGTGGTCGAAACCTTTGGGAGATTATATAATGATTTTTTACCGACCAAAAGAAGTATTGTGCAAGAAAACGGAGTCCGGAGGGCACACAAGGTGGCGGCAAGGGTGGGGGGCGCGCCTAGGGGGGTAGGGCGCGCCTCCCTACCTTGTCGCTTCCTCGTGCACTTTTCGGACTACTTTTAATTTTCCTAATTTTTTAAATATTCCAAAACGGAGAAAAAAATGCAATTAGAACAGTTTTGGAGTCGGTTTACTTACCATACCACATACCTATTCCTTTTTGGAGTCTGAAACATTCTGGAAAGTGTCCCTTATGTACTCCTCCGGTGTTACGGTATTGATAATATTCGTCTCGACATTTATGGGAGTACCTGAAATATAATGTTTGATTCTTTGACTGTTTACCACCTTCGGGTTGGTGCCTTCGGCATTGTTGATCTTAATGGCACCGGAACAATAGACCTCGTCGATAATGTAAGGACCTTCCCATTTAGAGAGAAGCTTTCCTGCAAAAAATCTTAAACGAGAGTTGTATAGCAAAACATGATCACTTACATTAAACGCACGCTTTTGTATCCTTTTGTCATGCCATCTTTTAATTTTTTTCTTTAAACAACTTGGCATTCTCATAAGCTTGGGTTCTCCATTCATCAAGTGAGCTAATGTCAAATAACCTCTTCTCACCGGCAAGTTTAAAATCATAATTGAGCTCTTTAATAGCCCAATACGCTTTATGTTCTATTTCTAGAGGTAAGTGACATGCTTTTCCATAAACCATTTTATACGGAGACATACCCATAGGGTTCTTATAAGCAGTTCTATAAGCCCATAATGCATCATCAAGTTTCTTAGACCAATTCTTTCTAGATCTATTAACAGTCTTTTGCAAAATTAATTTAATCTCTCTATTGCTCAATTCTACTTGACCACTAGACTGAGGGTGGTATGGAGATGCAATTTTATGGTTGACATCATATTTGGCAAGCATTTTACGGAAAGCACCATGAATAAAATGTGAACCACCATCAGTCATTAAATATCTAGGGACTCCAAACCTCGGAAAAATAACTTCTTTAAGCATCTTAATAGAAGTGTTATGATCAGCACTACTAGTTGGAATAGCTTCTACCCACTTAGTAACGTAATCAACAACAACTAAAATATGTGTATACCCATTAGAGGAAGGAAAAGGTCCCATATAATCAAAGCCCCAAACATCAAATGGTTCAATAACAAGTGAATAATTCATAGGCATTTCCTGACGTCTACTAATATTGCCAATTCTCTGGCATTCATCACAAGACAAGACAAACTTACGGGCATCCTTGAAGAGAGTAGGCCAATAAAAACCAGATTGCAATACCTTGTGTGCAGTTCTATCTCCAGCATGGTGTCCTCCGTAAGCTTCGGAGTGGCACTTGCGTAGGATCTGTTCCTGTTCATGCTCAGGTACATAACGTCTAATAACACCATCTACTCCTTCTTTATAAAGGTGTGGGTCATCCCAAAAGTAATGTCTTAAATCATAGAAAAACCTTTTCTTTTGCTGGTATGTGAAACTAGGTGGTATAAATTTAGCTACAATGTAATTAGCATAATCAGCATACCATGGAGTATTACGAGAAGCATTTATGACAGCTAATTGCTCATCAGGAAAGCTATCATCAATAGGTAGTGGGTCATCAAGAACATTTTCTAACCTAGACAAGTTGTCTATAACGGGTTTCTCAGCTCCCTTTCTATCAATAATATGCAAATCAAATTCTTGCAGTAAGAGAACACATCTAATAAGTCTAGGTTTAGCATCTTTCTTTTCCATAAGGTATTTAATAGCAGCATGATCAGTGTGATCAGTTACTTTGGAACCAACAATATAAGATCTGAACTTATCACAAGAAAAAACAACTGCTAAAAATTCTTTTTCAGTAGTAGCATAATTTCTCTAAGCACTGTCTAGAGTTTTACTAGCATAATGAATAACATTCAGTTTCTTATCAACTCTTTGTCCTAGAACAGCACCAACAGCATAATCACTAGCATCACACATAATTTCAAAGGGTAGATTCCAATCAGGTGGTTGAATAATAGGTGCAGAAATCAAGGCTTTCTTAAGTATTTCAAATGCTTCTACATAATCATCATCAAAAACAAAGGGAACATCTTTTTGCAAAAGATTAGTGAGAGGCCTAGAAATTTTAGAGAAGTCTTTAATAAACCTCCTATAGAAACCAGCATGACCAAGAAAACTTCTTATACCTTTGATATCTTTAGGACACAGCATCTTTTCAATAGCATCTACTTTAGCTTTATCAACTTCAATACCTCTTTCAGAAATTTTATGCCCCAAGACAATACCTTCATTAACCATAAAGTGGCACTTCTCCCAATTCAAGACAAGATTAGTTTCTTCACATCTCTGCAAAACTCGATCAAGGTTGCTTAAGCAATCATCAAAAGAAGTTCCGTAAATGGAGAAATCATCCATGAAAACCTCAACAATCTTTTCACAAAAGTCAAAGAATATAGCAGTCATACATCTTTGAAAGGTAGCAGGTGCATTGCATAAGCCAAAAGGCATACGTCTATAAGAAAAGGTACCGAAAGGGCAAGTAAAAGTGGTCTTTTCTTGGTCCTCTTTTGACACAGGTATTTGAGAAAAACCAGAATAACCATCCAGAAAGCAAAAATGTGTATGTTTGGATAATCTTTCTAGCATTTGATCAATAAAAGGTAGAGGGTAATGATCTTTTCTAGTAGCTTTGTTTAATTTGCGAAAATCAATTACCATTCTATAACCTGTAACAATTCTTTGTGGAATCAATTCATTCTTATCATTTGGAACAACAGTAATGCCTCCCTTCTTAGGGACACAATGAACAGGACTTACCCATCTACTATCAGCAATAGGATAAATTATACCTGCCTCCAGAAGTTTTAGTATTTCATTTCTTACCACTTCCTTCATCTTAGGATTTAACCGTCGTTGGTGATCAACAACTGGTTTAGCATCAGGCTCCATATTAATTTTGTGCTGACATAGAGTGGGACTAATGCCCTTAAGATCATCAAGAGTATATCCAATAGCAGCACGGTGCTTCCTCAGAGTTTTCAATAATTTCTTTTCTTCATGCTCTGAAAGGTTAGCACTAATAATAACAGGATATATCTTCTTTTCATCAAGATAAGCTTATTTCAAAGTATCAGGCAATTGTTTAAGCTCAAACACGGGATCACCCTTGGGTGGAGGAGGATCTCCAAGGATTTCAACAGGCAAATTGTGTTTCAAAATAGGCATTTGGTTAAAGAATATTTCATCTAACTCCTTTCTTTCATTCATAAACATATCATTTTCATGATCTAGCAAATATTATTCTAAAGGATCGGTAGGAGGCACGGCAATAGAAGCAAGACCAATGATTTCATCCTTACTAGGCAATTCCTTATCATGGGGTTGTCTACGAAATTTAGAGAAATTAAACTCATGAGACACATCCCCAAAGCTTACAGTAACAATTTCTTTCTCACAGTCTATCCTAGCATTAACAGTATTCAAGAAAGGTCTACCAAATATAATGGGACAAAAATCATCTTGTGGGGAACTAAGAACAAGAAAATCAGTAGGGTATTTTATTTTCCCACACAAGACTTCAGCATCTCTAACAATCCCAATTGGTGATATAGTATCTCTATTGGCAAGTTTAATAGTAACATCAATATCTTCTATCTCAGCAGGTGCAATATCATTCATAATTTCTTGGTATAAGGTATAAGGAATTGCACTCACACTAGCACCCACATCACATAAACCATGATAACAATGATCTCCTATTTTAACAGAAACAACAGGCATGCCAACAACGGGTCTATGTTTATCTTTAATATCAGGTTTAACAATTCTAGCAGCTTCACCACAGAAATAAATAACATGCTCATCAATATTATCGACCAAGAGATCTTTAACCATAGCAATACTAGGTTCAACTTTAATTTGTTTAGGGGGTGTAGGTGTTCTAATATTACTCTTACGAACCACAGTTGAAGCTTTAGCATGATCCTTTATTCTAACAGGAAAAGGTGGTTTCTCAATATAAGCAGTAGGAACAATAGGATCAACAATATAAGTAATAGTTTCTTCTTCAACTTTAATAGGTTCTACTACTTTTACTTCAACGGGGGGATGATATTTAAACCACTTCTCCTTAGGGAGATCAACATGAGTAGCAAATGATTCACAAAAGGAAGCTACTATCTCAGAGTCAAGTCCATATTTAGTGCTAAAATCACGAAAAGCATCGGTATCCATGAAAGATTTAACACAATCAAACTTAAGGTTTATACCTGACTCATTACCTTCATTGAGTTCCCAATCTTCAGAGTTGTGTTTAATTCTTTCCAATAAATCCCATTTGAATTCAATAGTCTTCTTCATAAAAGAACCAGTGCAAGAAGTATCAAGCATGGATTGATCATTACGAGAAAGCCGAGCATAAAAATTCTGAATAATAATTTCCCTTGAGAGCTCATGATTGGGGCATGAATATAACATTGACTTAAGCCTCCCCCAAGCTTGAGAGATACTTTCTCCTTCACGAGGCCAAAAATTATAAATATAATTCCGATCACGATGAACCAGATGCATATGATAAAACTTCTGATAAAATTCCAATTTCAACCGGTTGTAGTTCCATGATCCAATATCATCACATAGCCTATACCATGTCAATGCCTTTCCCTTCAAAGATAAAGGTAAGACCTTCTTCTTGACATCATCCTCGGGCAAACCTGCAAGCTTAAATAATCCACAAACTTCATCCACATAGATTAGGTGCATATCGGGATGTAATGTTCCATCTCCTGCATAAGGATTAGCTAGCAGTTTCTCTATCATACCCGAAGAAATTTCATAATAAATATTTTCAGTAGGTGCAGTAGGTTGAGGAGTAACTCTTTGCTCTTCCGGTCGAGGTGAAGATACCCCGAACAGGCCCCTCAAAGGATTATTTTCCATAGTGACAAGTGACAGTAAATTTCAGCACGTAATATAAATGTTTCCTTACCAAATTCCACTTACCAAAGGCGCTTCACTCCCCGGCAACAGCGCCAGAAAAGAGTCTTGATGACCCACAAGTATAGGGGATCTATCATAGTCCTTTCGATAAGTAAGAGTGTCGAACCCAACGAGGAGCAGAAGGAAATGACAAGTGGTTTTCAGCAAGGTATTCTCTGCAAGCACTGAAATTATCGGTAACAGATAGTTGTGTGATAAGATAATTCGTAACGGGTAACAAGTAAAAAAAGTAACTAAGGTGCAGCAAGGTGGCCCAATCCTTTTTGTAGCAAAGGACAAGCCTGGACAAACTCTTATATAAAGCAAAGCGCTCCCGAGGACACATGGGAATTACTGTCAAGCTAGTTTTCATCATGCTCATATGATTCGCGTTCGTTACTTTGATAACTTGGTATGTGGGTGGACCGGTGCTTGGGTGCTGCCCTTACTTGGACAAGCCTCCCACCTATGATTAACCCCTCTCGCAAGCATCCGCAACTACAAAAGAAGAATTAAGATAAATCTAACCATAGCATGAAACATAGGGATCCAAATCAGCCCCTTACGAAGCAACGCATAAACTAGGGTTTAAGCTTCTGTCACTCTAGCAACCCATCATCTACTTATTACTTCCCAATGCCTTCCCCTAGGCCCAAATCATGGTGAAGTGTCATGTAGTCGACGTTCACATAACACCACTAGAGGAAAGACAACATACATCACATCAAAATATCGAACGAATACCAAATTCACATGATTACTTATAACAAGACTTCTCCCATGTCCTCAGGAACAAACGTAACTACTCACAAAGCATATTCATGTTCATAATCAGAGGGGTATTGAATAGCATTAAGGATCTGAACATATAATCTTCCACCGAACAAACCAACTAGCATCAACTACAAGGAGTAATCAACACTACTAGCAACCCACAGGTACCAATCTGAGGTTTTGAGACAAAGATCGGATACAAGAGATGAACTAGGGTTTGAGAGGAGATGGTGTTGGTGAAGATGGTGATGGAGATTGACCCCCTCTCGATGAGAGAACCGTTGGTGATGACGATGGCTTCGATTTCCCCCTCCCGGAGGGAAGTTTCTCCGACAGAACAGCTCCGCGGGAGCCCTAGATTGGTTCTGCCCAGGTTCCGCCTCGAGACGGCGGCGCTTCGTCCCGAAAGCTTCCTTCTGATTTTTTCCAGGTCAAAACACATCATATAGCAGAAGATGGGCATCGGGGGCCTGCCAGGTGGCCCATAAGGCATGGAGGCGCGCCACCACCCTTGTGGCTGCCTGGTGGGTCCCCTCAGGTGCTTTCTTCGTCCAATATTTTATATATATTCCAAAATAATTCTCCATGAAGTTTCAGGACTTTTGGAGTTGTGCAGAATAGGTCTCTCAGATTTGCTCCTTTTCCAGTCCAGAATTCCAGTTGCCGGCATTCTCCTTCTTCATATAAACCTTGTAAAATAAGAGAGAAAAGCCATAAGTATTGTGCTAGAATGTGTAATAACAGCCCATAATGCAATAAATATCAATATAAAAGCATGATGCAAAATGGACGTATCAATGTGCTCAAGAAGTCAATACTGAACAAAAATCCTCAGAAGGAAGGACTAGGTTTCAAAAAGAAACTCAATGTGGATGGATCCTATTGGACTCCCGAGCAATATCCTCGAACAACTTGGGTTCGTGCAAAGAGTAAAACCCTCGAACCTGAAACTCTAACTGGTTATCTTTCGCCCATTCCTGTTGATACTGACGAGTCAAATGACTCAAATTACAAACTCTTCAAACAACAGAATGGTAAGGTTTTCGCTCGATATGCTGGAACTAACTGCAGGTCAGGTGCACCCAAGAAGCAAATCTGGGTAAAGAAGTACATTGTTGAAAACTTGCCAGTTACAGCTAACCTGACAGTGCAGGATAAGTCTCGACGAGGAGATGGTTGTCATTCTAAATCTACTCAAGTATCATTCTCGAATGATTATCACCGTAACCTGCGTCAGAAGGAGTACATGCGTACATCTTCGAATCATTACATTCATGTATCTGGAAACAACTTCAATGCCTACTCATATGATTATCGTCATAGTGCGCAGGTGTCTCGCAGGAGGCACCGAAGGAATACTCCTAGTCAGGCAAGGCAAACGAGATCCTCACCTCCCACGCAAGTGTGGGTTGTGAAGAAGAACTAATCAATTCTTGCAGGAAATCCTCTCAGGGATATCTCATGTTTATCATAAGCCCTGAGATCAATTATTGTTGGTGCTTACTCTTTCTGGGTTCTCTTTCGCAGTGTTTGTGTTCTCCTTTGTTTAGATTTGTTGTTTCGCTTCAGTTCCTTTTTCTGGTTGTTATTCATTTTTCCGTGTCATAAACATGCAACTTGATCTGAAGATGGTTTCACTCTGACGTCCTTGGTCGCGAATGAAATCAACTTCAAAATTTCATCTGTGTTGGCGCTTGCGCTTCCTCAAACCCTTCAGCATCCAATTCAGTTACCGAGATTTTTGCAGGAAACGGCTGACACGTGCCCACGATCTCACATTCGTGATCCTGTCCGTTGAATGTGGAACGTCCCGGGTTTCTCGGCCGTAGATTTCGGAGTGGGCGGTTTCTCCCTCAGGCTATATAAACCCCCTCTCTGGGTTTCTTCTTCCTTAGTTCTTTCTCAGTTCGACCTCTCCTCTCGCTCTCCGTCCGAGCCTGAGCTCGAAGCAGCGTCGATGACAGGCCTCGCCGTGCAACTCCGGTGAAGCTCCGTCACCGTTGGTCGCGCCAGTGCGGTAACTCTTCTCTCCTGCGCTGCTGTAGTCAATCTATATTGCCAAGACAGGGCGTACAGATCTAGGACTAGCCCTATTCCTCTTTTGTTCTAGGGCAGTTCATCCTGATGCCATTTATCTTGTTTATTTTTCTTGCGGTAGATCCTTAGGTCTCACTAGGACATGACTTGTACGGTTTGTAGTTGTTCTTCATATCAGTCTTCTGGATCTAGGGTTCATTAGCTATACTTCGAAAGGTTAGAGGATTTGTTATTCTGTCCTAGGGCATATGGCAATTCTCTCGACGATATCTTGCTAAGTGTATGCTATGAATCTCTTGCCTCTTCCGAAAAATAAATGTTTTGAGTTCAAAATGCTTCTGTGCATGTTTGTGACTTCCTCCTGTTTTCTTTCAAATTTGTGTTTTTCTCTCAGGAGTGGTCATGGCAAATAGTTCGGATGAGCACTCTGGGTCTGAGGAGGAAATTCCACACCAGCCGCGTGCAGCTGATAAAGCCAAGGTGGTTGAAAGAAAATCTGCAAAGCCACCGAAAGCACCAAAGAAAAAGGTCAAATCAGAATCTGCTGAAGAAGATGATGATATTCCCTCAGCGCATAGTCAACCAGAGGATGAGCTAGTCACAGTCTCCAAAACCCTATTCTCTGATGGGAATCCCAAGAAGGGTGGCCGCGGAAGAGAAAGAAATACTGCAGCTAAGATGTTTGATCAGGAAACGTACAAGACTCCACCTGGAGTAGAAGCTGCTCAGGAAAGGAACAACAGGCTGCAGAAGATTCACCGTCATTGGGCGAAGAAATGGTTCAACTATGAGAACATCCGAAGGAAATACCAGATTCTGTTTGCATTCACTCCTCCCTGGAATGACTGCATAGCAGAGGGGTGTCTTGGGCAGGATGATGAAAAAGTAAGGCCAGCACCGCCTCCAAATGCTCACGCTGATTCCTTGAAAACCGTTGCTGATTTTTCGGAGGAGGTTGCAAAGAGGGAAAAGGCCAAGGCCAAGCGTGAGGCTAGAGTCGCGGAGAAAAATCAAGTGGAACAACGAAATGTTGAGTTGACTCAACAAGATGTGCTAGAAAAGAAGGAAAGGGCGTCTGCCCGAAAAGAAAAGAAGAAGAGGAAGTCTGTTTCTCCTCGAGCCTCAAAGAAGAAGTCTATTGCTAGTAAATTGAGAAAGGTTGCATCTGCCTCATCTGATGATTCTTCTGATGATAATGCTGGTCAAGAAATTCCCATGTATGATCAAAGAGCTCTGCTTGATAAGCCGTACCAAACTCCTTCTCCAACAAAGAAATCGCCACCAATGAGATCTTCACCAAGGCTTGCTCCCACTCCTTCAGATAAACCTTTGGGTTCTGCTACCCCAGTTGCGAAGAGAAAGTTGATTACCGATGAACAAGCTACTGCCCCAGCCAAGAAGGCGAAGAAAATTGTTCCTACTTCCACAGAGGAATATGATTTTGATCTTATATTTGACATCATTGAAGGTGCTTCCTATGATGCAAATCCAGTTGAGTTGAGCAGTTTGGGTCTGCCTGAAGATGTTACCAAGATGGTAGCAAAGCACTTCTCTGAGTTGAGAGAAATCACCAAAGAACTCAATCAAGCTGTCGATGACAAGAAACTCCTTGAGAAAATGAGGAGGGAAGCCAAATCTGAGTCTGAAAGAAAAGACGTGAACAAGGGAATCCTTGAGATCACCAAAGCCCTCACTGTCATGAGAAACAACAAGATTGATTGGCATTCCAAGCTGAAGATGGATGTTTCTCAGCTGTGTGATCGTAGGAATGATGATATTAGGCGTCAAGCGGATTGCTCGACGCAGAGAAAAAGAAGAGAAATGCCAGAGAGCTCAGGCAAGAGCCAGCAAGCCAAAAGATATCAAGGACCGTCGTATCCAATCTATATCAACTGATGCACCTGTTGACACAAGTGTCCCACTGCAACAGATTCCACCATCCCCTCGTTCCAAGGAAGAAACCAAGCATCAAGCTGAGCCTGCGGTAGTTCCTACCTCAGTCGAACAAGAATCTGATATGGTGGACATGTATCTAGTCAACCCAGAAGAAGAGAATGTCGTGCTTGAGCAAAAGGTTCCTGAAGAAAAAGTGGATGAAGAGATTGAGATGGAAAAGGCAGTGTCATCGCCTTTGAAGGAAATTCAAGCTGACCCCTCTGGATCCACCAAGGAGGGTGAGAAGGTTAAGGGGGAGCAAGTTGCTTCCCAAGAAAATATCCCTCCGGTCTCCTCATCTGGTGCCCCTACCCAGATGGAGGTTGACCCTGCTCCTGGTTCTTTGGCCTCACAGCCAGAACAAGAGGAGAAGAAATTTGAAGAGCCCATGGCTCCCGAAGAGAAAGATCAAACTGTTGTACCACCAGTGCTGCCGCAACAGACTGAAGGAGAACAAGTTGTGACTCGAGAGTCTGAAGAAGTTGTCGTGCAGCCCATCATTGATAACTCACCGAAAGAAAAGGCCCTAGCAGCTGAGAATGAGAAAGCCGCCGAAGGAGTTTCGGCGAAGGAAAATGAAGGTCAGATCAATGCTCCCATGCCATCTGCTTCAGAAAAAGCTGTAAGGCCACTTGCTCCATTGAAGCCAGTCGATGAGAATGCGCTAGCCTCTGAAGATGTTCAGCCGATGGAAATTAGCGAGGAAGAACTTCAGAAAAATCCTCAGGAATCATTTCCGTTATTCACGGCTGAGTATGGCCCCAATGGCCCCGCATTCAATGAACAGCTTCACTCATCGAAGCTTGCATTCTTTGGGGTCAGCCCGTACGAAGGAGAAAGGACGTCATTATCACTGAGGTTTTGGACTGAAGAACAAGCAGTCTATTATGCTCGGATCTTGTTTGGCAAGCACAGGATTTTCAATCATAAGATGTTAAACTTCGTCAAGCTCGAAGAAATGCCTTGCTTCCTTAATGCAATTGATCATATTGAACATGCTCTTTTGAAGGGGTTCATGTGCTTTAATCATGGCTGGAATAAGGAAGTTATTCTTCAGTTCTATGCCATGCTATACATCTCAGGAGAAATGGGAGATACCTCAACTTGGACACTTGAATGGATGACTGGCAGAGAGAGAATCAAATGCTTGGCAGATCATTTTCTGGCTCTGCTAAATTTGCCTCGATGTGAATTTGAGAACGACAGAGAGCACAGACTGCATTTCTGGGAAGTGTCCGAAGCACAACTCCACGTCCTAATGGATCCCACCATGGTGGGGGACAAATGCATTGATGTTGATCCGAAGAAGTTGGCCTATGACAACAAAGTATTATTCCACATTCTGTGCAATACTATCACGCCAACAAACAGGCCAAACTCCATCAAAGGCATCGTAGGAAATGCTCTTGTGGCAATATCTCAGGGAATCAAGTTTGATATTCATGATTTCTTCATTCAAAACCTGGCATGTGCTACAGATAGCCCTCGGTTATTGAAGCCCTATGCTCCATGGATAATGTTCACAATCGAGCAGCTAACTAATGAGAAGTTCTTTTGGGCCTACGAGCCGAAAGTATTCATGCCACCAGTTCGTGACACTCTACGCATAGTGAAGGATAATCGCAAAGGGAAGGAACTAGTTGATGCTGCTGCAAATGCTTCTGCATCTAAAAATGCTCCGAAGGTTAAGGAAACCAGGGTTGAAATCCCTCGCGAAGAAAATCCATCACTCTATGAAATTTGCATTCGCACACAGCAGACTTTGGAAAGACACATCAAGATGGATAGAAAGGAGAAGGTGGAATTGATGGCTGAGTTGAATCTAATTCATAAGCACACTCGTCAAATTCTTCTACATGAGAAGGATGCAAGGAAGAGCTCATGGACCTTGCTGAGAGAGCATTACTCTCGCAAGGATTTAGCTAAGAAGGGCCTCTTCAAGGAATATGACCACCTGGACTTGCTAGCTATTCCGCGCATCCGAAGACAAACTCCAGTGCTCCCACAGCGTTCTGATTCAACGGATCTGCTATTTGTCAATCATGATGATGAAATTGCAGATACAGCTGGTACTCGTGTCTTCAAGCTAGATGCTCATCGCTCCAAGTCTTCAAATACCAAGGCCGCTACTCCTACTTCTGCCTTGACCATTCCGCATTCTTCAGATACTGATTCGTCGAGTGGTTTTAATTCGGATTCGGAAGACACTCCCACGGAGTAATTCCTCGTATGTCTTCTCTTACCTTTTTGACACTTGTTGACAAAAAGGGGGAGAATTACATCGAGTGATAGTCTATCGGGGTTTGCAAGGTGTGTTTTCATTCGCTATTTGGTTTTCCCTCGAACAAATTTGCTTCATGAACTTATCGCACCGCCTGTGATGCTGAAACACTCGGACGCCATGTAACGTTAATAACCCCCCGCATGCAATATCATTTGCTTCGCACTATTTGTCTGCAGGTACCATTGAATGTTTTTCCTGTGATTGATTATCATCAACAATCATCTTATCTTACAGGGAAACATATCCGCTTATCAGAGAAGAGCAGAAAATCATCATGTGATGATACTAATTTGGAGTGATGATACTAATTCGGAGAGGTACTTCGAGTACTGAACAATCTATATCTGTTGTGTGAAGGCTATATCTAACCTTGCAGGATGAAAAAGAAAATTTTCTCCGAAGCATATCCACGCCAAGCAACATATTCTTATGTTATCCTACTCTAATCATATCGAATATCTAACATGCAGGAAAACTACATCTCATGTGGATCCAAATTGTGTTCTGAGAAAACCTTCATGATTTATCCTTGTCACAAATCACTCAACGATTATCTTACATCTAACTTTCTTCGAAGATTTTGTGACACGAATCAACTCAGACACCGTTGAGTGCATTGCAAGAACTCACATTTAAGATATGGTCAATGACACTCATACGAAGAGTACTATCGCTTCCCCACCTGATCCTTCATGATCCGAAGCATATCTTACGGGGGAGAATATTTTATCTTCGTAATCATCTCTCGTCTTTTATTATTCTTCGCATTACATTCTATTGATTATCTATCATTCGATGTGATCTGTTTTGTCAACAATCATCCAAAAAGGGGGAGATTGTTGGTGCAATATCTGCCTACCCTTGTGTTTTCGAGATTGTTGACAGAAGCAGTTATGGACTGATTTGTTTGCTAGTGCATACAGAGAGAAAAAGTCCATACACAACCGAAGAGAATGCTGTCTCCGGTGCTGAGTTCAAAGAACTTCACCGAGGCACATCTACATTGCAGAGAAGAATGAGCTATATTTGTTGAAAAGATAGAGTCGAGAAGATTGATGAGTAGAAATCAACCCCTCAAAGCTTTTCCACTAGGGCAAAGCTTCTGTTTCGGTACTGTTGTCCGAAGAAATTGACTGCAGTGATGGAAGTCGAAGACAAAGTGAAGACGTAGTATTCATTTCGTTGTTCTTCTTTCATTCTTTCGAGTCATAGGACCTCCGTACTATTAAGAGGGGTATAGGTTCTCAATGCTTAGATCCGCTGTGATGCTTAGCCATAACCTATGAAAGATGCGAGAGAAATCTCTTTGTGCTTCGAGCAAATACTTGTCAGCAAGAGACTGTGATCTTCTTCGCTGCGAGAGATTTGTCTCGGACCGAGGAGTTAGCGTTTCTTGCTCCGCAAGAAATGTTACCGTTGTGCTCAAATCCGACCGTTGGAATCGTGTCGTTCGGCCATTGTCTGAGCCGGACGTCCAATTTGGTCATTTCCCATCTGGGAAGGCTGCGGCTATAAATAGCCACCCCGCTCCAACTTTGTCGGTTGGCTGCTCCGCTTGAGATTTCTGAGAAGATTGATTTGAGCAACCCCTCTCCGAGTGATTTGAGTTTAAGATCCACCGAGAGAAATACTAAGAGCCCAAACTTAGACAGTGGTTTAGCATCACACTAGTTCTGAGTGAGAGTTCTTGTACCTATTACTCTTGAGAGTTGCGCACTCGCTAGACGAATAGGTTTGGCTTCGAGTGTTGAAGAGTTGTTGTCTTCACCGAGCCTGAACATCAGCAACCAAGAGTGATTGTGGTTCGCGAAGGTCAACCGAAGGTTTGGAGATCGCCGACAAGGATCTACCATGAGTGAAATCAACCTGAGTCTGATCAGCTCTGCGTTGAAGGAGAATAGGGTGAAGAGAGTTTATCTTCCGTGTTAAGTCACAGCCCCTCCAACCATACGTAGCCCTTTGGCAGAAGGGTGAACTGGTCTACCAAATCTCTCTGTCACCATCGAGCACCACTGGTCATTTCTACTCTATTGCATTTCCTTCAGCAGTTATTATCCGTGCACTGTGCCGATAGATTACTTGATAATTTGTTATGTTGCCTCCATCCTGTGTATCTGTGTTCATCCCCATTCATTATCTTCGAATGCATTCTTTCGTTACCATCCTGTACTACAGATTCACTTATGATATCGTTTCATAGCATTTCATTCAATACCAACTATGCTTAGTCTCATTCTGCTACATCTGTTTGCATGCTGGATTACTCTCATTGTAGTCAAACCTGTGGTTTATCAAGCTCGTACTGTTGTCAATGCTTTTATCAATGAATATGCTTCTGACAAAGAAGATTGATTTCGTCCATTTCCTTCAATACTCCTTTCCGCTGCTGTGATTGGGTTTTGGTTCAAAGCTTTCGAAAGAAATTTTTGAATCTCCCATTCACCCCCCCTCTAGTCGATATACTCTCGGTCCTAACACAAGCAAGGGAAGCGAGGTGGAAAAGGCGTGAGAGGCCACAGAAAAGGGCGCTAGAAGTACAGAAACGACGCCAAAATTGATTGGAAGGAGATTGTCAGCGCCCATCGAAGACTGCTCCTCTGCTCGTCAATCTCAGGTAAGTCTTCATGGTCCTTTTTTCTTTATGTCTAACACATGAATAAAACACTAAAACCGATCGAAGTTTGACCGTCAGATTACTTTAGAACTTGATGAGATTTCCCTTTTTCTCATTGAAGAAGCAACCTGTTGAACTTTGATCCGGCATCCTCTTCTCTGATGGAAGAAGCAACTGAGATGGAAGACGAGGCAAAGACAACGGAGCATGATTCTAATTCCAATAGGTAATCTTTCTGATCCTCCTGAAGTTAGATACGGTGTACTAGCATGACCAAGTCTAGGTGGAAGACGAGGTGAGGACCTTCCTCTCCAGCCTAATGTTGTGAACAAGGGTTGCCTTTGAAAAAACCTTGTACTTATGTGTTTGACCACAATTTTTTTGTGGTAACCGAAGTATCCCTATGTTGCCTGTGTAAAAATGCTATTCAGGCAGCTACAAGCCAGTGCTTGATATACTAGCAATCGCATCAGATTAACTAAATTGTTAAATTGTATGTAAATTTTCCTTTGAATGAGTTTAGTTGTTTAAATGCTTCATAAATCTATACCTACTAATGAAGCACGGACTGCTTCTGGTCGTCCTTCGTTGAAATTACCCCTGAATTTGCTAATAATTACCCCCAATGCCTAAGTGAAGGAAAGGGATTCGGTTTATTACAAAATCACCGTCGCAATCTGTTTCTTAAAACGTGATGCACTACTATAGCACAAGTGTGCACGCAGCGCGATGGCAAAGGCTGCGGCCATCCACAAAGGAGTTCTGCCCCTTTTTCTCTCCCCCTTTTTCCCCTATTAAGCACACCTCCTCCTCCGACACGTCGTAATGGGCGGGTCGTGGCGCCCCCTTCTATTTCATTTTTTTTTTGCTTTTTGCTTTTTGCTTTCTCATTTCTGTTTTTGTTTTATCTTCTCTAAATTAATTCGGGATTTATAAAAGAACCAAATGTGAAAAAGATGAGAGCTTTCTAAAAAATATTGAGAAATTATAAACTGTTTGTCAATTCAAAAAACCTTCGAAAAATCATAAAATGTTCACAATTCAAAAAAATTGTTCGCATATTCTAAAAGAATCACGATTTCAAATAAATGTTCGTGCAAAAAAATGTTCATGATTTTTAAAAATGATACAATATTCAAAATATATACGAGAATTTGAGAAAAAAATCCATGGAATTTTAGGAAATGTTCAAAAAATTAGAATAGATCCGTAAATAATGAACAAAACGAACCGTCGCTTACGTAGAAATTTTATTAGGGGATCTATAGAGGTCGTTTTATGATTTTATTTAGTCCCCGCGTCGGGTAAAATAAAGGTTTTCATGTTTTGTACAGCGCCGAGCCCAAAAAAATTGACACAACTTCCTGTGGGTTAGTTTTTGTAAGCCATATGAAAATGACTAAATGTCTATTTTGCGTCCATACACAACTATGTTTATTTTGGTACCACAGTACACACCGCTACGCTAGGTCAAGGAGAAACACATCATTCATCAGTCTAGCTTAGGCAGGGTCCATCGATGCAGTTTGCTCTGACAAAAAATATTTCATTGTGACCCCTTAGGAAATCAAGTCGTGATGAGACCATCACATTTTTAGTTTTTAAAATGAATTTTTAAAAGTCCCTTATCTCATCATGATATCACTCAGACATAGTTAGTGAAATGACATTTTAAAAGTTCTTATCTCATCCTTGCATTTGATTAAGACTTTTTTTAATATCTACCACACCCGCATAATGTGATAGTTTATCTCCCGTTGCAACGCACGGGCATATTTGCTAGTTGAGAACAAAAGGCTAATTTGATTCCCTGAGTAGTGAGGTCTGGATACCTATGTTTCTGACTTGGAAGTCTTGTGCTTTTAAAAGTACAATAGTAATTGTAGTAATAGCATTAAACAATTGTGCTACTTATGTATGAATGTACTAGTGAAATATGTAGATTCTATGTGATTGTTTCCAGGGCATGGAGTAATACTTATGACTCATAACCATGTTCTGTATATGTAGAATTTTCTTAGCACCTAATCCCTACTTGTCCCAATTAACACTATTGTTTGCTTATTCTCTAATAGAAATCTATTTTCCAATACTATTAGTCCCAATATTTTCTAAACACTTCCACAAGTCTAATGTTCATATTAATTTTACATTATAGGGTTGTATTGCCTAGTTTGTTACCTCATGTTGGCATGGAATTTAGAAATTTATATGAGGCTTGGGCATTTTGGCTTAGCTACGGAAAAGACATGAGGTTAGAAAAAGGTATACAAACAAAAGGCTAAACGATGACAAGGTTACATCATCTAGATTTGTTTGTGCAAATGAGGGTTTTCGATCACAAGACAAAAGGGATTATTTGACAAAGTGCCCTTGAGCTGAAACTAGAACCGAGTGTCAAGTCTTTTTTTTTGAAAAGGAGGATGTACCCCCGGCCTCTGCATCTGGACGATGCATGCAGCCATTTTATTAATTATTCACAAAGCCCTTACAAAGGTAATACATCAGTAAGTCTGAAGCCACCATCTTGGCAAAACTTGTCACTACTCCTATCCCCGTGATGAAGGGATGCCGAATGTCCGAGCCTAATACCAAACAGACATTGCACCAACACCTAACATCTAATGCCGGATGCCCCACCCAAGCCATATACCTGGACTGGGTTACACACCGATCCGGCGCACTTTCAGCGGGCACCACATGCGCACGCTCCAATGGCCGACACCTCCTTCATCCACCGATCCATCCTCAGATCAGATACTGACGCATCGACCTTGCCAGGCCTCTCTGCCATCAACGCCACCACGACGCCAGACAGCATCGTCCTCCTGCACGAGTCCATCGCCACCCATCGGACGCCGAGTCTCCACTGCGCCACGCCGCCGAGATCCGCCGCCATCGATGTGTAGGATGAAGCACCGCTCCACCACCTACCGACGCCCAACCACCAAGCCGTCCACATGTCCGTCCAACCAATGAATGTCTCCAAAGATGATGCCCCCATGGGGGTGACGACGAAGACGTCGCCATCATCCGATCCAGGAGGCCCCTCAACGCCTCCAACGAGGGCTACGACGCCCACGGGCGCCGCCGTTAATGGTAGCCTCCTCCAGATCTGAGGTTTCCCCCGGAAACAATGGAGTGAGGGACGCCCCACCATTGCCTCCAATGAGGAAAACGACACCCGCGGGCACCGCCGCCGACGGTGGCATCCTCACCCGCTTCAGCAGCTAGGCCACCATCTCCTCCTCCACTTGATCCGTCGCTGGGAAGCCACCGCGAGGCAACACCCACCGACTAGATCTCTTTGGACCGACGATGAAGACAACCAAAGTTAGAGGAGGTCTCATCGTTGCATGACCGACGCCATGGCCACGCACACATCGTCCTGAGGCGCCCACTCAAGATCCATTGTCACAGCCATGCCTCCAAGCGGCGACGGGGGACGCCCCGCCGCCGCCATCATCCCCCCGCACGGGCTTTGCCCAGCCGGGATCCGGAGGGGAGGTGGACGGGAGGCGGAGGGGATCTGGACGGGAGACGGAGGGGTTAAAAATTGGGGGAGAATTTCACTTCCTCGGCCTCTGCACCAACCAGGGATGCATACGGCCTTTTAAGTATGAGTACTAGGATTTTTAATCTCGGTTACGCACCGAGTGTCAAGTCTACATGAGTCTTAAAATGGACCAAAAGAAGGAAAATCTCAAAGTGTCCAAGTTGGTTTTGGAGCACAATCACACACTACACCTGCCAGAAATCTTACACGTAATGGTGTCACAAAGGAAAAAAAATCAGATTTGCAAGCATTTGAAATTGAAATGGCAGACAATGCGGGAATAGGGCCAAAAGCTGCACATGAATTGGCTAGCCGCCAAGTTGGTGGGCAACTCAATCTTAACTATACCCTCCATGATCACTAGAACTATTTGCGGACCAAGCGGCGATGAGAAATGACATATGGCCAAGCAGGTAGCATGCTTAAGTATTTTCAGACAAAATTGCTGAAAACCGGTCATTCCAATATGCATTGCAAATGTATTGTGAAGAACAAATAGGAAACATATTTTTGGTTGATGCTAAGATGATCATGGGCTATGCACATTTTGGTGATGTTTTTAGTTTTGACACTACTTTTGGAACAAACAAGGAGAGCAGGCCCTTTGGTGTCTATGTTGGTTTCAATCATTTTAGAGAAACTGTAGTTTTTGGTGCTGCTCTCATGTATGATGAAACATTTGCGTCCTTCAAGTGGTCGTTTTAGTCCTTTCTAATATCTCATAAAGGAAACGGGCCTAAACCATTCTATATAGATCAAGATGTTGCAATGGGAAAGGCCGTTGGGGAAGTGTTTGCAGAAGCATGACATGGATTATGCACCTTTCACATTATGCAAAATGTTGTCAAACATTTACATGAAGAGAAGGGTGAAGAGGAGAATGAAGAAAAGAAAAAAGAGAAGAAAAGGGAGAAGAATGAAGAGAAGAAAATAGAGGAGAATGAAGAAACACATATTCTGTCAGATTTTAGTGCGTGCATGTTTGAGTACAAAGACATTGCCGATTTTGAACAGAAGTTTGACCTTAGGAGGAAAAAGGTGAGCAAGCAAACTTGATTGGATAGTATGTATATATATATATATAAGTTCAAAGAAAAATGGGTTAAATGTTATATGAAGGATATCTTTATTAGAGTTATTGTAATATACGTATTGGGCATAGAGTAGTACTCTACCCCAATACATATCCTCTTTGTATACGCCACCACGGGGGCTCTTCCCATGTATATAAACACGTAACCGGCTACCCCAAAGGGTACGTCCGTTCACCCTAAAAATCAACATGGTATCAGGCCCCTCCCTTCCCTCCCTCTAGCCACCGCCTCTGGAGCTTCTCTCCGTCGCCGCCAGGACTTGGTCGCCGGCCTTCCCCGCTGACCTCACAACAACAACCTAGCCTCTACAAGATCACGCCTACAACACCACGACCTTGATCGCTCCGATCGCCTCCAGGACAATCCCGATCTTCCACAACCCTAAAACACCAAAACCCTAGCCGATCTCTGCCGCGACACAGCATCCATGGCGTCTTCGTCTTCATCTGCTAGGGCGACCATTGGTGCTCCCCCTGCCACAAAGCTCACGCGGGAAAAATTCCTCTCGTGGCAAGCTCAAGTCCTACCCACCCTCCGTGGGGCTCGCGTCATGCGACTGCTTGAAGGTTCCGATCTGCCGCCGCCCGAGTTTGTCGATGGTGAAGATGCTGACAAGCAGAAGATACAGGTTCCCAACCCTGCCTATGATGTCTGGATCACGCGGGATCAGCAGGTCGTAAGCTATATCGTCAACTCTCTGTCTGAGGACATTCTCTCCCATATCTATGGTATGGTTCATGCGGCTGAAGTTTGGCGTGCTATCCACGAGTTGTTTTCTTCTCAGTCCAAATCACGGGTTTCCAACATCCGTGGTGCACTCATCAACACAAAGAAACTTGATATGACAGCCCAACAATATATCACCAAGATGAAAGGTTTTGCTTCTGAACTTGCTACTGCGGGAAAGACTGTTGATGATGATGAACTCAAGGATTATATTATGAATGGACTTGATAGTTCCTATAATGGGTTTTGTTGCTACTCTCAAAGTTGTTCCCTCCACCTCTCTCAATGACATGTGCTCTCAGTTGTTGTCTTATGAGAGCCGTGATGCTATGCTCTCTACCACTGGCCAGGCTTCCGGGTCGTTTATGTCATCTGTTAATGCTGCTCCTCGTGTTCCGAACCCTGACTCTGCAGGAGGTCCGGCGAGGCCACCAGCATCAACGCTATACATGCCCCCTCATCATCCTTCATACCAGCCGGCCCCCCAGTATCAGCCGGTCCCTCAGTATGCGCCTGCTCCTCAGTACCCTCCACCGGCTCCATACATGCCTCCATACCACCAGCCGGCTCCTTACATGCCTCATCAGTACCCTTCACCGGCTCCATACCCACAGCAGTTTGCACCAGCGCCGTATATGCAGCCCTACATGCCTCCTCCACAACAGCAGCAGCGCCCTCAACGTCCTCCCCAGCAGCATCCACCCCAGCAGCAGCGCCCACGTCAGGAACGCCGTCCAAAAGGAGGGCGCAAGGATCGCCGTGCCACACCATGGCAGGATGGTATCTTCTGCCAAATTTGCAAAAAGGAAGGTCATTCGGCTGATGAGTGCTGGTGGCGCTATGGTGATGATGATGATAATGACAAGCCACCAAAGGAGACCAAAGGTGCCTATGGGGTTGATACAAACTGGTATATAGACACAGGTGCCACAAATCATGTCACTGACCAGCTCAACAAGCTCCATGTTCATGAACCATATCAGGGGCATGATCAAGTTAATACTGCTCGTGGACAAGGTATGGATATTGCACATATTGGTCATTCTGTTTTGCACACCCCTGATAGCTCTATCCAACTTCGTAATATTTTACATCTTCCTGATGCATCTATGAATTTACTTTCTGCTCATAAACTTGGTCTAGACAACAATTACTATCTGGAAATTCACCCTTTCTTTTTCTTGATTAAGGATCAGGCAACGAAGCGCACCGTGTTTAGAGGTCCTTGTCATGGAGGCTTATATCCATTAGTTCCAGTGTCTTCGGATTCCTCCAAGCATGCTCTTGCCACTATCCAGCCTTCATCCTCTACATGGCATCGTTGTCTAGGCCATCCATCTTCGTTTATTGTTCAGAAAATTCTTAGGAAGCATAAACTTTTATATTCCCCAGAAATAAATCCTTACATATGTGATCCATGCCAACAGGCCAAGAGTCATCAGGTACCCTACCCTGTATCCACTAGTGTGTCTACAGTTCCTCTGGAACAAATATTTTCTGATGTATGGGGTCCAGCTCCTCTCTCTGTAAGCAAACATGCATATTATGTAAGCTTCATTGATGATTTTAGCAAGTTTACCTGGATTATTTACTTAAGAAATGCTCTGAAGTGTATCAAGTTTTTCTTGATTTTCAACAGTATGTTGAGCGCCAATTTGGTCGCAAAATTCTCACCATGCAAACCGATTGGGGTGGTGAATATGAAAAATTGAACAGTTTCTTTCAACGTATAGGCATTGTTCATCATGTGTCATGTCCCCATGCTCATCAACAAAATGGTTCTGTTGAACGCAAACACCGTCACATTGTTGAAGTAGGCCTTGCTCTACTTGCCAATGCTTCTATGCCTCTCAAGTTTTGGGATGATGCCTTCATCACAGCTACCTTTCTTATAAACATGCTTCCTACCAAAGTCCTCAATTTTGACACTCCCACTGAAAAACTTCTCCAAGTCACACCCAATTATGAGCCTCTACGTGTCTTTGGTTGTGCTTGCTGGCCCAACCTTCGTCCATATAAGAAACATAAACTCTCTTTCCGATCCAAACGGTGTGTTTTTCTTGGATATAGTCCTCGTCATAAAGGAGTTAAATGCCTTGATGTGACCACTGGTCGTGTCTATGTTTCTCGAGATGTTGTCTTCGATGAGAATATTTTTCCCATTTGCTTCACTTAATCCTAATGCTGGTCGACGTCTCCGTGAAGAAATACTTCTTCTTCCACAAGATAACTCATCTTCGACATGTACGGATAGGGGTGTGCATACTAATGATCATTATTTGCATCTTGTTCCTGCTGTTAATCCTCCTCAGGTTGTTGTCGACGAAACCCCTGTTGTTTCAGCTCAAGAATCTGGTCCAAATTCTGAGGAAAATGCATCAAATAGCACATCAAATACCACTACCCAGCAGGAGAACAGGACAACAGGAGCAATCCCGAGGCTGATTTCGGTCCAGAATCTCCTCTGGGATCCGTGCAGGCGGACTGCAGCAGCAGCATAGGTTCTCCAGCACGCATGCAGTCGCCCCGGTCTCCGCCTGTCTCCTCGCGGTCCCCGCCCGATGCGTCGTTGACGGTTCCTGCCCCTTCAGTGGCTGAACCGGTGTCGCCTCATCTGCCAGAATCGCCAACAGCCACGTCGTCGCCTGCCCCCGCGTCGACGCCATCAATGCACAGCGTGGACCCGCATCATCATGAGCCAATGATTACCTCATCAGGTGACAGCAGCGTGGATCCCAGTGTGGATCTGCTTGTAGATTCTGCTGTTTCTTCAGGATCTTCTGTGCCTTCCACTCCTGCACCACCTCCTGCTGTTGGAGTTCAAACTAGGCTGCAAAAAGGTATTCGACAACCTAAAATATATACCGATGGTACTGTTAGATATGCTCTTCTAACAGCTACAGGAGAACCCAAGAATCTTTCTGAGGCCCTTACTGATCCAAATTGGAAACATGCTATGCAAGATGAATATGATGCTCTTGTTGCTAACAATACCTGGCATTTAGTGCCTCCCAGTTCAAATAAAAATATCATTGATTGCAAATGGGTTTATCGCATCAAGAAACATGCTGATGGCACCGTGGACAGGTACAAAGCATGTCTTATTGCAAAAGGATTCAAACAAAAATATGGTATTGACTATGAGGATACTTTCAATCCCGTTGTTAAGACTGCCACTATCAGAATTGTTCTTGCAATATCAGTTTCTCGAGGCTGGAGTTTAAGGCAGCTAGATGTGAAGAACGCGTTTTTACATGGTGTTCTGGAAGAGGAGGTTTACATGAAACAACCACCAGGTTTTCAGTCTTCCGCTACTCCAAATTATATTTGCAGACTTGATAAAGCATTATATGGTCTAAAACAGGCTCCTCGAGCTTGGTACTCTCGCCTGAGTTCCAAGTTACACACACTTGGTTTTCTTCCATCCAAAGCTGATACTTCGTTGTTCCTTTTTGATAAGCCAGGACTCACTATGTTCCTCTTAATTTATGTTGATGACATCATTGTTGCAAGCTCCTTTGATTCGGCCATATCAGCTCTCCTTCATCACTTAAGTTCGGATTTTGCTCTCAAGGATCTTGGAGATCTTCATTATTTTCTAGGTATTGAGGTTCACAAACAGTCCAATGGGCTGCTTTTAAGTCAGGAAAAAGATGCTACAGACTTGCTGGCTCGTGTTGGTATGAGTTCTTGCACGCCATGTCCAACACCTCTCTCCACTGCAGAAATATTACGCTTGACAGATGGCTCTCCTCTTGGATCTGAGAATATTACACATTATAGGAGCATTGTGGGGGGGACTCCAGTATCTGACACTGACTCGCCCTGATCTTTCTTTTTCAGTTAATAAGGTCTGTCAGTTTCTTCATGCTCCTACTACTGCACATTGGACTACTGTTAAACGCATTTTGAGGTATATTCAGGGCACAAGTAAGGTTGGTCTTACTTTCCAGAGGTCCAGCTCCACCCTTCTCGGTGCCTATTCAGATGCAGAATGGGCAGGTGATTTAGATGATAGACGCTCTACTGGTGGATTTGTTATATTTTTTGGGCCCAATCTTGTTTCTTGGAGTGCCAGAAAACAGCCTACTGTGTCTAGGTCAAGTACAGAGGCTGAATATAAAGCCCTTGCAAATGCCACTGTTGAGCTTATTTGGGTTGAAGCACTGGTTCGTGAACTTGGTGTTTCCCTTCAGGAGAAACCATGCCTATGGTGTGATAATCTTGGTGCTACCTACTTGTCTGCCAATCCAGTTTTTCATGCCCGTACAAAACACATTGAGATAGACTTCTGTTTTGTTCGAGAACGGGTTGCTCGCAAGCAACTTGATGTCAGGTTCATATCAAGCAAGGATCAGATTGCAGATGGTTTCACAAAAACGTTATGTGTAAAAAAATTAGATGAGTTTAAGCATAATCTAAACCTCTCCCAGGTCTAGATTAAGGGGGGGTATTAGAGTTATTGTAATATACGTATTGGGCATAGAGTAGTACTCTACCCCAATACGTATCCTCTTTGTATACGCCACCACGGGGGCTCTTCCCGTGTATATAAACACGTAACCGGCTACCCCAAAGGGTACGTCCGTTCACCCTAAAAATCAACAATCTTCACATTGGGAATGAGAAGTACACAATTGAATGAGAGTCTCAACAATGACTTGAAAATCCATCTGAAATCTGATTTTGATATCATCCGGTTCTTTAAGCATTTTGAAAGGGTGGTGTGAAAAATAAATAATGAACTGAATTCAGAATTTAATTCAAGGAAAAAGTTGCCTAAATTATTTGAGGAGACCACCACCTAGATTGGTGTAGGCTAGCAAGTTGTACACCCCATGTATATTTGAAGCTTTTCAATGCGAATATGAAATATCATTATCAGCTTGTACCAAGGCATTGGATGGTTGTAATGAATATCTTATTGGAGATTTTACCTTTGAGGAGCATAAAGTTATCGGTGATCCTTTGAAGCAAACAATTGAGTGCAGTTATTGGATGGTTGTAATGAATATCTTATTGGAGATTTTACCTTTGAGGAGCATAAAGTTATCGGTGATCCTTTGAAGCAAACAATTGAGTGCAGTTGCTGGTTGTTTGATAGAATTGGGATATTATGTGGCCATGCTCTTAAAGTTCTTGATTTGATGAATATCAAGTCACAACGGCATATCATGTGTTAAAGCGATGGACAAGAGAAGCACGGACCAGAATTGTACAAGACAACATGGGAAGAAATATAACCGCAAATCCAAATACAGATGCCATTCTGGATACCGAAATATGCCCCTCAAATATCAAATTTTGGGACATCGAGCAGCCAACTTTCAAGAATGCACCTTGTTACTAGACAACACACTTGACATCATTAATAAACATATTGAAGAAAAAATCAATGCATGTACAAGCATAGAGCTTGCAAAACAAACACATACTTCATTTATTCTTATAAGGTTGCAAAGATTACAGTCCTCAACATCATGCCGGTAAAATCAGGGACCTGTCAAGAAAAACAACCATACAGGGTTGTAGTCGCGAGGCTCTAGTATGCGCCTCGCGACGGCCAGATCCCGAAGACCAGACATTCCTAAGAGGAACCGCAAGAAAAAAGCAACCCTACATGACACCACACACACACACACACACACACACACACACTAGAGAACAACACACAGCACCTCAACATACTGACAGACCCAAACTCAATAACAATATCAATATCAACCAGACATGTCAACAGACGTTCCAGGATCAGCAACCCTGGAGACCAGCCACTGGAGCTGGCGCCTGCAACTTCTTAACCATGAAGCAGTGAAAAAATGACACTGGACACTAGAGCAACCTAAAAAACCAGTATGGTGTGGCTATAACGGCAAGGACCGGTGCCTGGATGGAAGGGGCAGGATGCCAGTGATGGCAGCCAGATGCTCAAAAAACAGATCACCTCCTGAGGAGTGATCTGTGAAAAAACGAGCACTTTGGCCAAAGGCGCCCTCCAAAAAATGACCGGTCCCTGAACAAAGTTCAGAAGCCCACCCCAGCTCATGATGAGCCGAAAAACTGACTAATATGGGTTTGACGGTTGCGCTGCTACGGACGTATATCTGCATATGCAGGCGGTTGACCCAGTAGACGAGCCCCACCAGCAATGAACCATCTTGTCTGCCTAGGCGAGAATGTCGCACCACCAGAGCTGCTTCTCCAGCGATGCAATGTTGTGGTTGCCAATCATGTTGCAGTACTGAAGATTGAGGCCCTCCAACTTACCCATGCTGCCCAAGAACTGCACGCTCACCTGTGTGACCTTAGAGCAGCCAAACAGCGAGAGGACACGGAGCTTGAAGTGCTTTGCGGACGCCAGGCTTGCAACACCGGAGTCGCTGACCATGCAGTTAGAAAGATCAAGCTCTGCAAGCTCAGTGCAGTTCTCGGAAATACAGAAGAGGCTTGCATCTGTTATCTTGCTGCAACCCTCGAGGCTAACTTGCTTAACAGATTTTCCATGTGCCTTCACCAGGGAAGAAACAGCAACATCTGTGATGTTCTTGCAACCACTCAAGTCAACCTTGACCAGGCTACCCTCGGAAGATTTTATCAACGGAAGAAGCCCATTGTCAGTGACCTCACCAAGACCACTCAGGTCGACTTGCTCCAGCTGAGGGCAGACCATACCAACCACAGCCAAGCTTGCGTCAGTGAAACCTGGGCAATCCTTGATTGTCAAGAAACGAAGTGATTTGCAGACAGGAAGTTGTGCAGGAGCAGAACAGACATCCTTGACACCTGTGCATTTCACCAAAGAGAGAGCCCTGAACTTCTGGCTGCAGTTGATAAGGCAGGCAAGAACACCAACAAGAGTAACCCTGTTGCACTCTTCAAGCTGCAGGTTTTCCATCACCTTTGCTGATTCTGTGAAAGCCTTAAGACCAGCATCCGACACATGTCCACACTTCCTGAGGCAAAGCTGTTTCAAGCCTGGGCAGAACTTGGCAATACAAGTGATAGCAAGATCAGTGACCCCAAGGCAAGAGGTGACACTCATGCACCTCAACTTCTGCAAGCCGGCGGCATTGGCCATCACCCAAAACCCCCTCTCACCAACAGCAGCAAGGCGAGCAAGTGTAAGATCTGTGACGGCCTTCCCATAGTACCCAATCACGGCAAGCGAAGCATCTGTGATGTTCAATCCCTGGAGACAGATCTTCGCCAGTGATGCGGAAGCGGAGCACACGAGGCTAGAAATGCCCTGGTCACCAACGTGCACACAGTTCTTGATGCTCACAGCCTGCAGCTTCAAGCAGCACCGGCCAATCGCCCTCAGGCCCTCGTTGCCAACGCCGGAGCAGGCTTCCATGGTCAGAGACACCAAGTTGGGGCACCCCTGAGCAATAGCAGCAAGGCCCTTGTCTGTGATGAGCGGGCAAGAAGTGATATCCAGACGCTCCAGCGAGGGGCACCCGGCGGCGATCTCAGCGAGCCCAGCGTCGGTCACAAGCGGCACATCCCACAGCGCGAGCGAGCAGAGGTTAGGACTGCCGCGGGCGACGGCCAGGAGCCCCTGGTCCGTGACCCCGCGCGACGGGTGGCTC
Organism: Thinopyrum elongatum; assembly: GCA_011799875.1. Lineage (NCBI taxonomy): Eukaryota > Viridiplantae > Streptophyta > Magnoliopsida > Poales > Poaceae > Thinopyrum > Thinopyrum elongatum. The sequence goes on along the minus strand of CM022302.1, from coordinate 225,302,986 downwards.
CCACGGATGGCGAGCTTCTCCAGCCCGCGGCGGGATCCAGCAACAACAGCCATGGCGGCGAGGCGGACATCGGTGGCCTCGTTACCCTCGAGGACCCTCTCGACGGAGGGATCTGCGGGGGAGTCGTCCGTATCCTCCTCCATGACGAACTCCTCGTTGAGATCGGGCAGGGACGGGGCGGCCGACGCGGCATGACCGAGCTCGGAGACCCGAATGCTGGCGAGAAGCGCGAGCCAGCGGCGGGAGACGCACGCGGAGTCAGCGCGCTCGCGGCCGCCGGGCAGACGGCGCAGGACCTCGAAGAGGCACTCGTCTGGGAGCACGTCCAGGGACGGCTGCGGGGGCTGCCTCTGCTTCTTGCTGGCCCTCATACACTCGGCCGCCGCGGCGGCGACCGCCGACGCGGCCACCAGAGAGCGCTTCCGCTGCTGAACCACCGCTCCGCCACCGCGGCAGAACATCCCGGAAAGCTCGGCCGGGGCAGAGACGAGGCACCCGCCATCTGACGCAATCGAAGAACACACCATCAGGGACACGCAAGAACAATACTTTCCTTGCAAGAAACCACAACCAAAACAAGAAACCGGCTCTCTACGGGAGAAAAGAGGAAGGGGATCTCTCTCTGTCGCTTACCTCCGTATGCGTGGAAGGCAGGCATGCCGAATCGCCGGACAAGGAAGAGATCCCTTGGAAGAAGAAGAGCACGACCAAGAACAGAGCCGCCGCCGCACGATCCGAGCCGACGGAGAAGGCCTTAAGCATTTACAGGCGACCACCGCCGGAGAGGGGGAGGAAACGGAAGCTGAACCCTATCGCCGCCGCGACAGGGAAAAAAGAGAAGGAGGAGAGGTGAGAGGAGAGCTCTGTGAGAGGAGGGAGGAAGGGGAAAGCGCGACCTGAGGCGGAGGGTATAGGGAAGAAAGAGACGGAGGAGGTGGGAATTGAATAATCGGCGCGAGGGACAGAGACGGGAGGCGGGGGCCGCCCTTGGCGCTCCCAGGGGACAAGCTGCGCTGGCCGGAGCTGGATGCACTGAACCTGCCACTGTACTCGTGTGGGCGGATGGAGTGGAGGGGATTGAGACGGCCGGATGGGGTGGGTGGGTGGATCACTCGTTCGTGCTGCACATACATTGCACATGCACGCGACTTCGTCTTCGTATCATGGAGCTGCGATTCTTCTCCTCTACTTTTCGTTTCCTTTTTCACGTTGCGCTTGGAGAATGGATTTGAGGGGAATTCCTATTCCAGAGCGTGAACACGTGGAGATAGCAGATCCAGTTACCCAAGATTGTTTCCCTCCTCACTCTAAGGCATCTCCCACCATCATCCGTAAATTTCCTCCCGCATCTATATGCCGGTCATCCAACGCTATACGTGTATATTTTAAAGCGATCAGCCGGATGGGGTGGGTGGGTGGATCACTCGTTCGTGCTGCACATACATTGCACATGCACGCGACTTCGTCTTCGTATCATGGAGCTGCGATTCTTCTCCTCTACTTTTCGTTTCCTTTTTCACGTTGCGCTTGGAGAATGGATTTGAGGGGAATTCCTATTCCAGAGCGTGAACACGTGGAGATAGCAGATCCAGTTACCCAAGATTGTTTCCCCCCTCACTCTAAGGCATCTCCCACCATCATCCGTAAATTTCCTCCCGCATCTATATGCCGGTCATCCAACGCTATACGTGTATATTTTAAAGCGATCACTCCTCATCGATCTTGGCAAGCTCGCCGTTAAGGTGACGGCAGCGTCTAGCGGTTGTCCCTGCGGCGGTGATGGAGCGGTCGAGGGCCCACGTCGTGGCGAGGTTCGGGTCGTCGCGGACCCATTCCGGCGCTGCGTCGGACTTCGCAAACGCGGAGCGGCGGGCGGTGTTGCGCCGGTCGTACCGCGTTTGCTGCCTCGCCACTCGCTCCTCCTTAAAAACGACGGTCCTCAAGCCCGAGGGACCGCTGACATAGCTGATACGCCTCAAATGTATCTATAATTTTTTTATTATTAAATGCTATTATATTATCATCTTTGTATGCTTTCTATGTCATTTATATTATTTTTTTAGACTAACTTATTAATTTAGTGTCCAATGTCAGTTCCTATCTTTAAAACCATACCTACAGAAGTCCAAACACAATGAAATTTTTTGACGATTTTTTCTGAAACATAAGATACCCCTGGAAGATTCGAGATGAGGAAAGAAGACCCACGAGGGGGCACAAGCTACTAGGGCGCGCCCCAGTTGGTAGGGCGCGCCGGGGTGGCTTGTGGGCCCCCTGGTGATCCATTTCCCCTATTTCTTGGCCTATAAATACATATATATTTTGAAACCCTCGGAGCGAGACCCGAAACAATTTTATCACCGCTGCAAGCCTCTATTCCGACACGATCCCATCTGGAGTCCTGTTTTGGCACTCTGTCGGATGAGAGAATCATTGAGGAGGCCATCTTCATAAACCTTGTTGCCTCCATGATGATGTGTGAGTAGTTCTTTCAGGACCTACGGGTCCATATTAGTAGCTAGATCTCTCTCTCTCTCTTAATCTTCAATACAATGATCTTTTCGGAGATCTATTTGATGTAATTCTTGTGGCATGTTTGTTGGGATCCGATGAATTGTGGATTTATGATCAGATTGTTCATTGATTTATATTAATTCTCTTGAAGTCTCTCTTTTGTGTAGTTTTATAGCTTTGTATTTCTCTCCTCTATTCGTCTATTTTGGCCAAGTTTGATTGATTTATCTTCAGTAGAGAGGTGATTTGTAGTGGGTTCAATCTTGCGGTGATCTTGTCCAGTGACAAAAAGGACAAAGGCATGTATTGTGTTGTTGCCACTAAGGATAAAACGACGGGGTTTGCTCATGTTGATTGACCTATTCCTGTCTACATTATATCATCTTGCTTATTGCGATACTCCGTTTCTTATGAACTTAATAATTTGAGATGCATGCTAGATAACGGTCTTGGGGTGGAGTAATAGTAATAGATACAGTTGGATTAACAGTCTACTTATCACAGACGTAATGCCTATGTGAGATTATTCCATTAATGATCATAGTTATAATTTGTGCTATTCTGTCGATTGCCCAATAGTAATTTGTCCATCATGCCACTATATGTTTTCGAGAGAGATGTCACTAGTGAACCTATGGCCCCTGGGTCTATCTTTCATTAATACAAAAACCCCTACAACTGATTTCTCTTACTATTTTTCCGCATTGCCCTATCACTATTTGCTTTTAATCTTATAACTAGCAAGAACAAGGGGATTGACGACCGCCTTGCCTTTGTTGGGTGTAAGCGAATTATTTGTTTGTGTGCAGGTGCTGCTAAAGTTGTTAGCTTAGTGACTCCTACTGCTTCGATAAACCTTGGTTTTTAACCAAGGGAAATACTTTCTGCTGCTATGCTACATCATCCTTCCTCTTCGGGGAAATGCAACAACTCCTACGGGAGTAGCAGAAGAATTTCTAGTGCCGTTGCCGAGGAGTCATCATCTACCAAATCAAGTGCCTCCACACAAACACCTTTTATTTGCTTGTTTTTGTTTTCTTGCCTAGTTATGCTACCTTTATCCTTGACACGCTGAAAACAAAATAAAACAAAGGATATGGAGCCACTTAAATTCCTTACTACTGAAGCTTTCTACTTGGATAATCTTCGATCCGTTTGTGCTCGTGCTAAAAACCCAACTAGTTTAGTTGATGGGAAATCATTAGAAGAGCATGCTTACTTTGTGCGCCATCGCTTGTCTCAAAAAGGGAAACACTTGAAGGATCAAATTAATATGTTATATTGATATGCTTGGAATATGTGCTCTATATATGATTTCACTTGTTGTTCTAGAAAAGACAAAAAACACCTTCCCTTTCAATGTGAGTTTGATGATAACAAGATCGTAGCTTCTTATGCTAATGATGTTTATGGTTACTATGATATTGACTAAATTAAGGAATTTGTTCCTTTTAAGGGTGCTTATGAAATTGCTTCTTTGCTTGAAAAATATGACGGCGCTCCTTACAAATCTGAAAAATTGCTATACTTAAATATTGCTATGAAAACTATGATTTCAATGCTCGTATTAATGACTATATTAAGAGTGTCTCCACTGCCTAAGAAGAGACTAATATTTTGCAGTAATCTATGGAAGAAGAAATTGCTGAAACTGAGAGCTACTTAGATGAAAAAATGAGGAGAGTGAAGAAGAGAGTAACTCCTTAACTCATACATTGTTTAATTTCCTTTCGTTCTCACCGGATGATGAATGCTATGATCCCTTGGATTCGTTTGAAATATTCCTTTTCGATGAACTTGATGTTTGCTATGTTTATGGACATGATGCCCCTGTGAATGATGTTTAGGGAAATGAGCTTGTTGTAATTCCTTGGGTTAAGAATGCAATTGCTGCTATTGCACCCGCACTTGATAGTCCTGTTATATTTTTGAATTCTCCCAACTATATTATTTTAGAGAAGTTTGCACTTATTAAGGATTATATTGATGGATTGCGTTTTACCATTGCACATGATGATTCTAATAGATATAATATGCATGTGCTTGCTGCTCCTACTTGCAACTATCATGAGAGAGGAACCTCGTCTCCACCTCTCTATGTTTCTAGTATAATAAAATTGCAGGAAACTATCTACACTATGTCTATAGGCACCATTGAGGATGATCTTGTTATGTCTACTACTTATTATGATGATCATGATTGGGGAGATAATTATGATGCTTCTTGTGATCTTGAAATTTTATTTTAGCTTCATGATGAATTTATTATTGATAATAACATTTGCTATAGTATTGAAAGTGAGTTTGGAAGAGTGTGAACTTTAGGTAAAAATAATCCCACTACTTTGGAGTATATTCAGTTTAATGAAATTTTTGATAAAGTGGGTTTGGAGAGGTTATCACTTTAGTTGATGTTAATCCCACTATATTGGAAGATTGTAATTTTTTATGCATGTGGATCATGAAGAGAATATTTTATATGATAGTTATATTGTAGAATTTGATTATGATCCTACATGTAATTATTTAGAGAGAGGCAAATATGGTTATAGAAATTGTCATGTTACTCAATTACCTCTCTTTGTGCTAGAAATGTTTCATTATTCTTCCTTGAATATGTTATGTATTGCTTGCCTAGATAAAAAATTTATTTATAAAATGCATATGCATAGAAAGTGGGTTAGACTTAAATGTGCTTGTTACATGCTTTATGATGCTCTATTTGTGCTTCAATTCTTGTCTTTCATGTGAGCATCATTAAAATCCAAGCCTATCTAAAGAAAGAGCTTGTTGGGAGACAACCCAATATTTATTATTTTATGTTTTCAGTGTGTCACCATGAGTATTGCTATTGTAGTAATTATGTTCGTATCTTTTATTTTATTTTATTTTTGTGCCAAATTAATCCTTTGGGATGTTGCAAATTGCTTGTTTATTAGGTTCTATTCATAAACATAAACTTTACGTCCAGTGTCTGAATTTTCATTCTGTCCTGGAAGGTGATCAATTGCTGAAATTTTTACACAGTACTGAATTACAAATTGTCTGTAGTGTCCTAAATTTTAAGAAGGTTTCGAGTTACAGAAGTATGATAAAAAAATAAGATCTTTACGTAATATTCTGTTTTTGATAGATTCTATTTTGTTTTGTTTGTTTACTTGTTTTAATGTTTTGATGGCTTATATTGCGGGATATAAATTGTGAAAATGATAAAATATAGTAGACATAAATTGGGAATAATTATGAATCTTGTCTTGACAGTGCCTAATTGAAGGATTTATTCTATTATACTAACCTATCTCATGAAGTTCCGTTAAGTTTTGTGTGAATGATGTTTTCAAGTTTTGGGTGAGATAACGCTATGAGAAAAATAAGGAGCGGCAAGAACCTAAGCTTGGGGATGCCCAAGGCACCCCAAGGAAATATTTAAGGAAGACTCAAGCATCTAAGCTTGGGGATGCCCCAGATAGTATCCCCTCTTTCGTATTCAAAACTATCGGTATATCTTACTTTGAGCTGTATTTTTATTCTTCACAATAGGTGTTTTTGCTTGGAGCATCATTTATTTTTCTTTTAGTTTTGCTTGATGGTCTTTGCAATCATCGTTTCCTGCTTACATCTATTATGATGGACACACATTCATCCTATATTTATAGACAGACACACATTCATCCTATATTTATAGAATGCTCATTTGTACTTCACTTATATCTATTTGAGTTGAGAGAATTGCTCTAGTACTTCACTTATATTTGTTTGAGCATGGTGACATGTTTTATAGAAATTATTTGCACTCTCTTGCTTTACTTAAATCTTTTTGAGAGCTGAATAGGAATTGGTAATTTGCATATATTGTTGGTCAAAAAATGATAGGTATATAAAGGTTGTATAATAAAAACTAGCATGGACTTGTAGATCATTAAATATGATCAAGTTTGATTCCTTGCAATAGTTTACCAATATTGAGGTAGTAATATGTGAGTGTGTTAGTAGACACTTAAAGATAAGCATGAATATTGGTGTTAAGGTTTATGAGTCTTTACGCATGAAAGTGGTGGCCACTAGCATTAGCGAGGAAGTCGGAGTGTGATTTATCTTTGATTGAATAAACTTTTGTGTGTTTGAATCGGGGGCGCGATGGTTAACTCCTACCAACCTCCTCCCTAGTGGCATGCGAGTTATGCTTTGCATCGAGAGCTACTATTTTTTTTGTAATAGGTAAGTGAGTTCTTTATGTAATGTGAGTTTCTGGTTTATAATAACTTCCACCTATCCATATTTTGCTAGCCTCTTCAGTATCGTGCATTTCCCACTCTCACCTCGAGACATGGTGCAAACTTCATAGGTGCATCCAACTTCGTGAGATAATACGCTCTCTCACACATAAGCCACATTATATCTTCCTCAAAACAGCCACCATACCTACCCATTATGGCATTTTCATGGCCATTTCGAGTTATATTGCCATCGTAGTAGTAGTAGTAGTAGTAGTAGTAGTTGAACTTCATCCAAGGAGAGGTTGAACTTTCGCAAAGATTGTCCAAATGGGGCTTGCCATATACCGTTGGAAAGTTGTCGACACATGGATCACAACATAAGTTAGATTTTTGTCAAAATCTACACGGATTAAGAGCAATTTTGCAAACCGTTTTTCTTCATACAAAAAAACATGAACCGTATTTTCGAGACCATTTCTAAGCCATTTATTGCAATAAGGCAAATAATACAACGTTGGAAAGCTGCTGCAAATCCGCTCATTCCACATATATAAAGTTTTCCCAAATTCCCTATGGTTAAAGAGCAATTTGAAAAATGGCAGAATTTCTCAAATCAAACAGTCGAGCTCGTTTTTTGGCGTAATTTGAAAACGGCAAGTCAGATTGATGCAAATGATATGGCATTGGAAAGCTTATGAAAATGCGCTTCTTTTTCATATAGAAAGTTTTCTAATTTTGAATGATTTAAAAGTAATTTAGAAAATGATCGAAGTTCCCCCAAGTTTGTATATAAAGTTCCCCCAACTTTTTTCTATATAATGTTTCTCCCAATTCTTTACGGTTTTAAGTCAATTTTGAAAATGGCTACAAATGTTTTTTGCCCGTAATTATCGCCAACTTTGTCGGAATGGGACAAATAATATACCGCTGGAAAGCTATGAAAAATGTGAAACCTTTTCATATAGAAAGGTTTCTCTGATTCCTAGCCGTTTTAAGTAATTTTGAAAACAACAAGATCATGTGTTATGCCTTCATTGCAAAAACAGAGTCTCCGGAAATGCACTGCGTGAAAAGTTTGAACTTCTGGGGCAGTTCTGTTTGAACTTCACTCTGTTTTCCACGTGCTGTTTTTTGCCCGTAACTCCCCAACCACTTACCGGAATTGAGCAAATGGTATACCGATGGGAAGCTATTGAAAACAAGCAAATTTCCCGTGTTGATAATTTTTTCATACTCGCGAAGTTTTAAAAGATTTTTTCTGAATATGTAAAAACATGTTTTAAACGGTATACATGAAACTTTTCAATTTTTATCGGAATGTAGCATATAATATACCGTTGGAAAGCTTATGTATAGCAACAAATTTTTCATGACAAATTCATTTCTATTTAAGAGCAGTTATAAAAATGGCAAAAACAACGTCATTTTTTCCCCTTTTTTATCATGTAATTGAAGCTCGGACGTCTCTCGATATAATTTTTTAACCGTGTAGGGAGGAGCACGTGAACTTCTTGCAACAAACCTTTTAGGTCTTTTAGTTTTGTATTCTTTTATTCTAATCTGAAACGCATTCTGTGTAGTAGTTGAACTGCTCGTTGTTTTCATATTGAACTTCTGTCACGTATTTCCATTCGTAATTGCTCACTCGTTCGTCGGAGTTGCACAAATGATACACCTTTTCGAAACCTGTTGAAAAGATGCAACTTTTCCTAGTACAGTTAAAATTTTGTTTCGAACAACATACCCCAATTTGTTTTAACGTTTTTTTGGAATAGAGCATATGATATACCCTTTTAGAAAGTCGTTGAATAAGGGGAACTTTTTTTATGTAGAGCATTTTGTTTCAAATATGTAATAGAATAAGAGAATTATTTTAAAACACCAAAAAAACATCTTTTTGTGCTTTTGAACATGTAAATACATGGTGAACCTCTCTCACAAAAAAAAATTAACTTTCTCGAGCCGAGCACTTGAACTTCTAACAACAAAACTTTTAGCCTTTGCCTTTTCATTCTTTTTTTCATACAAAATGCACACGTCTAATACGTGAACTTCTGGCAGTTATCAATCTGAACTTCTCTCGGTTACGTGAAAATATCTGAGTGTTTTATAGACATTGAACCGCTCTACCTTTTTTATTTTGAACTTCATTGTGTATTTTTAGAAATGTGAAAATTAGAGTTTTTTTAGAAATATCAAACTTCTTCGTTATTTTGAATTGAACTTATTGGTTTTATTCTTTAGTAACAGGAAAAATCCATTATTTTCAACTAAATATCAAACTGCTCCGCTTTTTCCAATTGAACTTCTTGGTTTTATTCATTTAGTAACGACAAACCTGAGTTTTGTATATACATTAAAGTGCTTCGGTTTTTTAAAATTGAACTTCTTGGTTTTAATCTTTAATATTGGGAAAATCTAAGTTTTTTTATAAACATCAAATAGCTTCATTTTTTTAATTAGGACTTCTTGATGTTATTCATTACTAACGGGAAAAGTCCTAGTTATATAATAAATATCGACCCGCTCAATTATTTGAATTTGAACTTCTAGGTCTTTTTGAAAAGGGGGAAATCGGGTTTTATGTGAATGGCTTGGTTTTTTTAATTTGACCTTCTTGGTATTGTAATAAACATTGTACTTCTCCCTTATTTAAATTTGAACCTCTGTTTTTTTTGTAGAAACGAGGAAAATCAATTTTCTCTACAAATTTTTAGCTGCTCTATTTTTCTAAATTGAACTTCTTCATTTGTTCTTTAGTAACGGGGAAAATTCTAACTTTGGAATACACATCGAACCTCTTCGTTATTTAAATTTGATGTTCTAGTTTTTTTAAATGGAAATTTTATTTGAACTTTGTTATTTATTATTCTTTAGTAGCGGTTAAAAATCCGAGTTCTTAGTAAACATTGAACTGCTCCGTTATTTTAATTTGAACTTCTAGATTTTTTTGGAAACGGGGGAAATTCATTCTTTTTATAGACTTGTTGGTTTTTTATCGGTTTATAAAAATCTGAGTTTTTTTATAAACGTCGAACTTCTCCGTTATTTTAATTTGAACTTCTTAGTTTTATTCTTAGAGAAAAATATGGTTTTCAAAAAAGCATGGAACATTTTTTTAGTTTGAACTTTATACTTTTATTTTTCGTAGAAACGGAAAGAATTTGAGTGTTCCGTGTAGATCGAACTACTCCATTATTTTTAATTTGAACTTCTTGATTTTATTCTTTAGTAACACTTTTAATAAATATCAAACTGCTTTCTTTCTACAATTTGGAATTTTTGGTTTATTTCCTTTAGTAACGAAAAAATCTTACTTTTGTAATAAATATTGAACCGTTCCATTATTTAAATTTGAACTTCTAGTTTTTTTAGGAATGGTGAAAAATCCTTTTTATGAATTTGAACTACTCTATATAAAATTTGAACTTCTTGTTATTTCTGACTGCTCTATTGTTTTTTCATTTATTTATTTAGAAATGGTGAATAATCCGCTTGAATATCTATTTTTCCTTTTAAAATTGAACTTCTATGTTTATTATTTAGTAACATGGAATCTGTTATTTTTTAAATAAACTTGAAACGCTTTGTAATTTTAATTTGAACTTCTAGATTTTTTTTTAGAAATGGGGAAAATGTTTTTAGAAATTCTAACTACTCTCTTGTAATTAAACAACTCTGTTTATTTTAATTTGAACTTATTGGTTTTGTAATAAACATCGAACTTCTATGTTATTTAAATTTGAATTTCTAAGTATTTTCAGAAACGAGGAACCCCTTATTTATAAATTTTTTGAACCCCTTTCTTTTTAATTGGTACTTCTTTTGCTTTTTTTGAACAACATATTTTTTTGGAAAGCATATGTTCAAAAAACAAGAGTTTTTTACATGTGTTTTGGGAAGGTTAATACAAAGACATTTTTTACATTATGTTTTCATGAACTTTCCACCGATTTGTTTTTTTGACTTCATTTCTTCCTCATTTTCACTGTTTGAACTTTGCTAGAATTTATTTATGAGAACTTCTTGAACTATTACTTACTTTATCTATGCACTTTTTTGCAAACAGAGGTGTGCACTCCTCGAAACAAAACATATGAACTTGGCTTTTGCTACTTCTCGAGCTTGCGTTGATTTTTCCCTTGAAGAGGAAAGGGTGATGCAGCAAAGTAGAGATAAGTATTTCCCTCAGTTAAGAACCAAGGTATCAATCCAGTAGGAGGCACAAGCAAGTCTCCAATATATGCACCTGCACAAACTAACAAACACTTGCACACAACGCAAAAAAAGGGTTGTCAATCCCTTCGCGGTCACGAACAAGAGTGAGATCTAATAGAGATAGGTATAAAAGATAAATAAAAGAGCAAACTAAAGTAAATATAAATAAATCACAGCAAGGTATTTTTGGGTTTTTTGGTTTATAGATCTGAAAATACAAAATGGAAAATAGACCCGGGGGCCATAGTTTTCACTAGAGGCTTCTCTCTTGGAAGAAAACATACGGTGGGTGAACAAATTACTGTTGAGCAATTGATAGAAAAGCGAATAGTTATGACAATATCTAAGGCAATGATCATGAATATAGGCATCACGTCCATGACAAGTAGACCGACTCCTGCTTGCATCTACGACTATTACTCCACACATCGACCGCTATCCAGCATGCATCTAGAGTATTAAGTTCATAAGAATGGAGTAACACCTTAAGCAAGATGACATGATATAGAGGGATAAACTCAAGCAATATGATATCAACCCCATCCTTTTATCCTTGATGGCAACAATACAATACGTGCCTCGCTACCCCTACTATGTCACTGGGTGAGGACACCGCAAGATTGAACCCATAACTATGCACCTCTCCCAGTGCAAGAAAAACCAATCTAGTTGGCCAAACCAAACTGGTAGTTCGAAGAGAAATACAAAGATATCTTAATCATGCATAAAAGAGTTCAGAGGAGACCCAAATAATATTTATAGATAATTTGATCATAAACCCACAGATCATCGGATCTCAACAAACACACCGCAAAAGAGGATTACATCGGATAGAACTCCAAGAACATCGAGGAGAACATGGTATTGAAGATCAAAGAGAGAGAAGAAGGCATCTAGCTACTAGCTATGGACCCGTAGGTCTGTGGTAAACTACTCACACATCATCGATAGGATAGCAAGTGTCGGGGAAACGACACCTATGGGATCAAGTGGATCCCTTCTACGGTTTGGCAGGGAAGAGGGGTGCGCAAAGAGTAGATCTAGAGATCAACACGAGGGATTTTTACCCAGGTTCGGGCCGCTGAGAAGCGTAAAACCCTAGTCCTGCTTTGTGTGTATATTATGTGTTCTTGAGCTTCGGCTAGCTGCTATGCATGCAAGCTGGGCCGGAGAGTCCAAAAAGTTCGAATCCTTCTACAGTATGCCTTGGGCCTCCTTTTATACGTCCAAGGGGCTGCCACAGTGGCACACAGGAGGTGTAAAGTGCTACAGTGCATGTGCTTATCTCTGGCGTCTTAGGACAAGCGCCTTAAATGCGCTGCTTACGTGCCCCCCTAACTTTATCGGGGACGGAAACAGAGCCCGTCCCATCCGTCGCCGCCTCACTCCGTCCTGACACGCACCCAAGATGATGAGGCATGCGAGTGCCAAGCTGGCTGGCTAGCCGCTGCGCTGGAGCGGTGGCAGGATCTTCACGAAGATCTGCATGCCGCCACGCAGGTGCTCGCCAGGTTGGCTGGCTTATTGCTGTGCCGGGACGGTGGCAAGGCGGTGGAGCCTTGTCGTGTGTGAGCCTTGCCGGGGCCTCGCGGTCGCCCCCAGCAAGAACCTTGCTGGGAAATCTGCTCTCTGGTCTTCACAAAGATCTGCATGCCACCACGCATGTGCCCCTGAGTCTTGGTCTTGATGTTGTTGATGGTGTCAGAGCTCTCAACCTCAAGGGTGGTGTTCTTGTCAGTGACTCGCAAGTCGTCCCGGCAAGGATCTTGCCGGGGGCTCGCGAGCCGCCCCGGCAAGGATCTTGCCGGGGCTCCAGCTTGTCTTCTGCTTCCAAGTTACTGGCTTGGACGCCGTCTTCGTTGTCTTGTATCTTGCCTCCAACTGCCCCCGCCAAGCCTCGCAGCAGGTGCGGCTGCGACTGCCCGTGCACAAGTAAGGGGTACCAAAGGGCCCAAACTTTAGTACACTGACAGGAGCCCCCGGGCCTGGGCCATACATGAGTATGAAGCGTCATTGGGCCAGGCCCAAACAGTGCACGGGCACGCGTGGCAGGGATTAACTGCTGTAATCATCTCATCTGTTACGCTTCCCCGCGATCTGCATTGGGTGCGCGACGTGGGGGTCGTGCGTGGAACGGTCGCAGCACGCCTGCGAAAACGCCTTCATATTGAAAAGTAAAGAGGCAACCCCGCGCCTTCCCCATAAAAAGAGGAATCCACAGGGGCACTGCTCATTTACCCTTCTCCCTTGCCTTTCCCAATCTAGGAACCGCCGCCGTCTTCTTCTTCCTCGAGCCCAAACCATAGTTTGTTCGTCCGCTCGCCCCTTCCGCGCTCCCGCCGTCCTCAGCTTCCCTCACTCTCCCCAGTCGCCATGCCGCCCAAGGCGCCCAGAGCGAGCAAGGGCAAGGATGTGCCGGAGAGTGAGTTGGTGAAGATGCGGAAGCAGCTCGCCGTCTTCCGCCCGACACTCGATGCTCACGCCTTGAGGGACAAGTACCTGCTCATGTGGGGGAGGGCGACGAATGGACACGCCACCACTCGTGTGATCCCAGCCGCCAAGTCGAAGGGTGGCCCGGATAAATTCCCCTTTTTCGTCGACTATTTATATTGCGGGCTCTGCCCCCCTTTCTCTGATTTCTTCATCGACCTCATGTTTACCTTTGGCTTCCATCTCCTTGATTTCACGCCAAATGCCGTAACTTGTATGTCTGTTTTTGCTCACCTCTGCGAAAACTTTGCCGGGGTGGTCCCCAACACAGCCCTTTTCCGCCACTTCTTCATCCCTCGCATCCAGGCCGGAGAGGCCCTCTCTGGCGGCATCGCTTGGATCCCTAGGTTAGGGACCAAGGACACATATCTGGATGGGGAATACCACGAGAAGTGGGATGAGTGGCGGAGCAGGTGGTGCTGGATCACAGAGGAGGAGCCGCACCCGTTCTGTTCACTCCGGCAAATGAAGCTGACCCGTGGCGGTGATTGGAGCGCTCTCGACCCTCAGGATGAGAAGCTCACTATCGCCGTCAACAGGATTCATCGCCTCAAGGCTGCTGGGCTCACCGTGGAAATGGTGGGCGCCGATTTCCTCCGTCGCCGCATCGCCCCTTTGTAGAACAAGGGGAGACCAGCCTGGGATTTTTGGAATGCGGTGGATATCATGAGGCTGCGCCCTGGCCTCAACAACAACTGGACGGTCCTTCAGCACACAGCCCTCTGTCACAAGCTGTTTAGGCCAGACGGCGTGTTCAAGCTGCCGGCAAGCATCGTCCCTCTGTGCAACAACTCGGCGCTGAACTCGATCATCGCTATGATGCCGGTGTTCAATGCTCATGACCTTGACCAAACCTGGGTCGAGCCATCCGCGGAGCGAGCACAAGAGTTCTTCGACAACTTGTCGGAGAGAACCATTCGGGAAGAACCGTGCCTCATCCGCGAGACCACTGACGAAGAGTTGGCGTACATCGCCAGTAGGGCGGAAGAGCTGGCCCTTGCTGAGGAGGCCGGCAGCGTCAGCTTCATGGGAGATGACGCGGATGCAGAGGAGGAGCCCGCCAAGCATGAGGAACCTGCCGGAGGGCATAGTAGCATAGATGTCGGGGGCTCACTCACCGAAGAAACAGCTGAAGAGACTGATGAAGTGGGGCCCCCAATGCCAAAAAAGAAACGCGTCCTCCGGCGAGCAGTCTCCGGCGAGCCAGTCCAGCAGGCCTCCTTGTCCGAAGAAGTTCCCGGCAAGGGGCCGGCCGGCAAGGCTGCGCAGCAGCAAGGTGTGCGACAGCAAACCGGGCGCCAGACGAGGGCGGCGGCAAAGAAGGCAGCGGGGGTGGCGAGCTCACATCAGGCTGCCGCTCCCGCCACAATCAAGCGGCCCAGGTCCCCTTCCCCATCCCCTCAAGTGGACACCACAGCGGAGGTCAACTTCGACCTCTCCTCCTTCAGCCCGAGGAGGGAAAAGGGGGCAGAAGAAGGAGATGAGTAAGTATCTTGCCGTTTTCTTTATGTCTTGAGTCTCTGATTTGCTTCATCTTATCTTAATTCTGCCCTGGCCTGTCCCCGCAGAGACACAGAAACATTGGCGCAGAGGATGGCGAAGAAGGCCAAGACCTCAATGGGCGATGAGCCCCCGGCAAGCTCCTTAGGTGCACCGGAGATGATTACAATCAGCCCGGATTCCAGCCCTCAACGCAGCCCCCAGCCCAGCCCCCAGCGTGAGTCTGTTACTCATTTCCCGCTGGCGGGCGTCGGGGTGTGTATCTTTACTGCTAACCTTGTCGGGTTCGCAGGAGAAGAACAGCGACAGGAGGAGCCGCTGAGGGCCACCCCCGACATGCCGCCACTATCAACCACACCGCCCAGGGGCGGGTCCCCGCCAAGGACTCCCACCGACGATCCCATTCGCGTGTGGGAGGAGCCGGTGAGCACAGGCGCCGGCAGCTCCATCCCGGCAACAAGCGTCGTCGGGGAGGGGACCACCCCTCCATCGCTCGTCACAGGTAAACCGCCTGCTTCCTGGCCTTTGTCATTTCTTTTTTTTAGTGCAATCTTTTTCTCCTTTCCTTGCTGGCCTTGAGCTTCAATCTGGGTTTCATCTTGTTTCTCCTTCTTGGCCTCCAGATCCCTCCTTGGTGGATCAGATGGATGTTAATGTCATCATAGAGGAGACCTCCAAGGACGCTGCCGCCGAGGCCGCCAAAATCGCTGCTGACGAGGCCGCCAAGGGCCCTGCTGGGGAGGCCGGCAAGGGGTCTGCTGGGGAGACCGGCAAGGGGAACAGCGACCGTACTGACGGCATCCCTGCCGCAGGAGCGCCTGGTGCTACATCGGTCCCGGGGTCCTCAGCCGCTGGGGAGACGGTGGTTGAAGACCAACCATCAGCTTCCGAAGCCCCCACCCCAAGCAGATACCTTAAGATTGGCGACAACCTGTTCGTAAGCATCCCGGGGACGGCAAGCACCAGAGCGCCAACCGAGGGGGAGGCTTTCGACAAAGAAGTCATCACTGCTGCCGGGCTCAGGGTCGTCGACGAGCCGAGCGCCAACAGCAGTGGATCCAAAGAAGACCAGCTCCTCCAGGCCATGAGTGACAACTTCCAGAAGCTCCAGGCGCTCCACCGTGCCCATAAGGAGAAACTAGACTCCAGGGCAGCGGTTGCCGTCGCAGCGGAGGCAGACTTCCAAAAGCGCGTCGAGCAGACGCATGTGTGGTTCGCTGAGGCCCGGCAAGAGCTGAGGATTGGCCAGGAGGAGTTAGGCTGGTGTTAGGACGAGCTCCTCCTGAAGCAGTCTGATATTGAGAAGGCACAGGAGGAGGCCGCTGCACAGGCCGCCAAGGAGGACGCCAGTCTGAATCAGCGTCGTATTCTGCTTGACACCCAAGAAGAAGACCTCGCCGCTCGCGAGAAGGCGCTTGCCGCCGAGCTCCACGGCAAGGACGAAGAAATTGAGAAGCTTGTCGTGCAGCGGACCCAGGAGCTGGAGCAGAAGCATAAAGACGCACTCGACGCTCTGGTTCTGGATCATGCCGGCAAGCTGAAGGAGGCCATCGACGCTGCCGAAGCCGCAGGGGCCACCAAGGACGAGCTGGTCGGCAAGGCGGAGAAACTGGAGGCGGAGCTGGAGAAGCACCGCAAGGAGGTCTCGACGCTAAAGAGCGACAGAGACAAAACTGTCCACACCTTGGCGGAGCTACAGGTCGCCATCTTTGACAAGATCAAGCTGCTCTCCGAAGCCAATGACTCCATTGCTGATCTGAAGCTGAAGTTGACCACTCTGGAGGAATCCCTTAATGGCAACAGGGCTCGTGAGAAGACCCTGGCCAAGGACCTCAAGAATGAGAAGCTGCTGCTTGAGAGCGCCGCCGCCCCCCACAGTGATTATGTAGAGGGCGTGAGTCTCTGGACTTCACGCCTCATCGACGCCGCGGAGGGGCTCACCACGCAGCTGTCTGTCATGGGGATGCCGAACTTCAGGTTCTCCCATGACAGGGGGATTTCTGAGAGCGCCAGGCTGACCATGTTCTTCGAGGCCGTCAACGAGGCTCTGAAGCTGCTCCACTCCAACCGAGCCACCCAACTGGCCAGCGAGTCCCGCAAGCTTTGCTGGGGCGTCCTCCTCAAAGTGCTCACCAAGGTGGTGTATAGGAACCCCGGCCTCGACCTGAGCCAAGACAGCTTGCCGGCGGATGCGGATCGCAGGGCGCTTGAAGAGCATGTCACGCCCATCGTCAGCATGGTTGACCAAGTCAAGAGGGTAGAAGGCCAGCGCTGGGACTAGTCGCTCCGCTTTTCCTTGCCGCTATGAACTCGTGCCCAAGATAGTTTATCTTAAGTTAGAACCACGGCAAGCATTGATGTAATATAACTTGCTGTATTTTGGATTGAATGCATGCTATCTTCCTTGTTTGATCCCTCCTTGTATGGCATACACCCTACGCTTTTTTTGGAAGGGCTTGCCGGTGCGCGCACCCTTGCCGCGAGCGCTTTGAGGAACGGATCCTTAGCAGCCTGCTGGGGGTGTCGCTGCCGGCAAGACACCTTGCCGCTCTTAGTGCAGCCACTTGAACTGCTGAGCGAACTCAAAACAGAGCAAGGACGCAACCAATCACGACGAGGTTCCTTCGCATGCAGGTTTTCCATACAGGAATTGAAATCGTTCGAGGAAAATAACTTTGTATTTAAAGAAAAATTCCTCAAGGTTTTACAACTTAGCTTTTTTGCTGTTGTACTCTTTCCCGCAAGACGCCACTTCGAACGTCGCCTGCTGATGCCCACACTCTCTATCCTCCCCGGCAAACTTGTATGCGAGGGAACCTTCTGTCCTTTGAGAAAAATAAAGAAGAGAAAATAGGAACATGGAACCTTGGTGGTTCATCAGTACTTGCTGGAAATGAACGTAGTATAATATCCTGGACAGGCATGCATATGAATAAACATGGAAATCAACAAGAACTATACATACTTAAATTTATTCAACTGCGCACAGGGTCTGCGCCTGGCTCTGTACATAGGGTCATATGCCTTGCCGGCAAAGCTGGTACAAAAGGGGGTTGCCGGGGGTCCCGGCAACCGCGCCTCACGGGTAAAACTTGCGAAGATGTTCGATATTCCAGGAGTTGCTCACTGGAATGCCATCTTCGGTCTCCAGGTGGACTGCGCCGGGCCTGGTGACTCGTATTACCTGATAAGGGCCTTCCCACTTTGGCGTCAACTTGTTGGAATTCTTGGCGGATTGAACGCGCCGAAGAACAAGGTCGCCTTCCTCAAGGCTTCGGGTATGAACCTTGCGGCTGTGGTAGCGGCGCAAGGCTTGCTGGTAGCGCGCGGCTCGTATAGCAGCCTGAAGACGATCTTCCTCAAGGAGCGTAGCATCATCTTGCTGCAACTGCTCTTGCTCAAGCTCATCATAAGCGAGCACTCGAGGTGACCCGTATATGAGTTCTGTGGGGAGAACTGCTTTCGCCCCGTATACCAGGGAGAAGGGTGTCTGGCCAATGGCTCGATTCGGTGTCGTCCTGATTGACCAAAGAATCGCCGGCAACTCATCAATCCAGCGTCTTCCGCACTTGTGCAGCCTGTCAAAAGTTCTTGTTTTGAGGCCTCGCAGCACTTCAGCATTTGCCCTTTCTGCCTGGCCGTTGCTTCGTGGATGTGCAATAGAAGCAAAACAGATTTTGCTGCTGAGGTCCTGGATGTACTGCATGAAGGTGCGGCCCGTGAACTGCGTGCCGTTGTTGGTGATGACTCTATTTGGCACACCAAAATGGCAAACTAGTCCCTTGAAGAACTTGACGGCTGATTGTGCTGTCACCTTTCTCACTGCTTCCACTTCTGGCCACTTTGTGAACTTGTCGATTGCGACGTACAAGTACTCAAAGCCCCCGACAGCACGGGGAAAAGGTCCCAGTATGTCGAGCCCCCATACCGAAAATGGCCAGGAAAGAGGGATCATCTGAAGAGCTTGAGCTGGCTGATGGAGCTTCTTTGAATGGAACTGGCACGCTTCACACTTGGTTACTAGTGCAGTCGCATCCTGGAGAGTAGTTGGCCAAAAGAAACCTTGCCGGAACGCTTTGCCGGCAAGGGCTCTTGATCCTATGTGAGAGCCACATACACCTCCATGTATTTCTGCCAACAGCGCCAGTCCTTCCTCCCGAGGGATGCACTTCAATTTCACGCCATTCGGTCTTTTCCTGTATAGGACATCGTCCACAAACTGGTACATGCTGGACCGATGGGCTACTTTCTTTGCTTCTTCCTGTTCCTCAGGGAGTTCCCCTGTTTGGAGGAAACGAACGATGTGCTGTGCCCATGCTGGAGCCTGAGGCTCGACGGCAAGGACTAAAGGCGCATCTTCTGCCATGGGAGCAGTTGTCTCTACGGCAAGGGCCTGAGACCCTGCCTGAGCCTGTGGCCCCCCGGCAAGCTTGGCGTCATCCCCGGCAACCTCCTTGCCGGTGGCTCCTAGGAGCTCGGCGGGAAAGTACTTGCCGGGGTTCAACTTCCTTTGCTTATTCTGTCCTGCCGATGGTTCAACGGATGGCTGATTTAGTTGGAGCACAAAAGTTCCTGGTTCCACAGGTAACTTGAGGGCAGCACGTTTTGACAGGTCGTCAGCAATGCTGTTCTCTGCTCGAGGAACATGCTCTGCTTGTAGACCGTCGAAACGCTCTTCCAACTTCCTCACTTCATCTACATAAGCTTCCATCAACAGGCTCTGATAATCTTTGTTAACTTGGTTGACGACAAGCTGCGAATCACCTCTGACGATGAGCTTCGTAATTCCAAGGTCTGCCGCGATCCTGAGACCGGCAAGCAATCCCTCATACTCCGCAGTGTTGTTTGTTGATCTCTCCCGGGGAAAGTGCATCTGGACCACGTACTTGAGGTGCTCTCCGGTGGGTGCGACAAGTAGCACACCGGCACCGGCGCCTTGCAGCAAGAAAGGCCCATCAAAGTACATAATCCAGTCGCGACTTGTTTCCTTGCCGGGGAGAGTGGTCTCTTGAATTTCCTCGTCAGGCGTTGAGGTCCATTCTGCAATGAACTCCACCAAGGCTCTGCTCTGAATCGTTGAAGTGCTTTCAAACCTGAGACCAAAGCTTTACAGTTCCAACGCCCACTCCACAATCCTTCCAGTTGCATCTGGGTTGTGCAGGATCCGTTGCAACGGGAAGCGAGTGATGACGGTGATCTCATGTGCCTGAAAGTAATGACGCAGCTTCCTCGAGGCCATAAGGAGGCCGAAGTGCAACTTCTGCCCCCCAGAGTATCTTGATCTAGCCCCCTGCAAGAGGGAGCTGACAAAATAAACCGGGTGCTGCACCACCTTCTTCTTCTATATCACTTTGTTTGTTTGCGCAGATCCTGCCTCGCCGGCACCAGACTCTGCCGGGGGACCTGCCTTGCCGGCACCAGATTCTGCCGGGGGTCTTGCCTCGCCGGCACTAGACCCTGCCGGGGAGAGCTCCGGCTCGTCTTCTGGTGATCTTGCCACTGCCGTTGCCTTTTCATCAACTTCTCTCTGCGCCACTAGCGCAGCACTGACCACTTGATTCGTTGCCGCTAGATACAGCAACAACGGCTCTTGTGGTTTAGGCGTGACTAGTGTTGGCGTAGAGGAGAGGTACCTCTTCAAATCTTGCAGCGCTGCCTCCGCTTCCGGAGTCCATTTCATTGGACCTGCCTTTTTCAAGATCTTGAAAAAGGGCAGGGCACGCTCAGCAGATTTGGAGATGAACCTGCTTAGAGCAGCAACACAACCAGCAAGTCGACGTACATCCTTGACTCATCTTGGTGCTTCAATTTGCTCAATTGCCTTGATCTTGTTGGGGTTCACCTCGATCCCACGCTGAGACACAAAGAACCCGAGAAGCTTGCCGGACGGAACACCAAACACACACTTCTCAGGATTGAGCTTGAGATTGATCTTGCGCAAATTTGCAAATGTTTCTTCCAGATCTTGTATCAGTGTCGCCTTGTCCTTGGTTTTGACCACTATATCATCCATATAAGCTTCCATATTTCTATGTAGCTGGGGCTCAAAACCTATCTGGATTGCTCTGGCAAACATTGAACCAGTGCTTTTCAACCTGAAAGGCATTCGTATAAAACAATACGTACCACATGGGGTGATAAAGGCGGTCTTCTCTTCATCTTCCTTTGTCATGAAGATTTGGTGGTATCCGGAGTATGCGTCAAGAAACGATAGCAAGTCACACCCGGCCATGGAGTCCATGATCTGGTCGATGCGCGGCAAGGGGAAAGGATCCTTTGGACAGGCTTTGTTGATATCTGTATAATCAATGCACAGCCTCCATTTCCCATTCGCCTTGCGCACCACAACCGGATTGGCCAACCACGTTGGGTGGAGCACTCCCCTAACCAAGCCTGCTGCTTCCAACTTCCTGATCTCTTCAATAATAAACTCTTGCCGCTCCAAGGCTTGCTTCTTGACCTTCTGCTTGACGGGCCGCGCATGAGGACAGACGGCAAGATGGTGCTCAATCACCTCCCAGGGAACGCCGGGGATGTCAGATGCTTGCCATGCAAATACATCGACATTCGCCCACAGGAAGGCGACGAGCGCGCTTTCCTATTTGCTGTCGAGGGTGGAGCTTATGGTGGAAGCTCCGCCCATGCCATCCTCCTTGACAGGCACCTTCTTGGTCTCTGGTGGGGCAGCCTTGGATTTCTTGCTCTTGCCGGTGGAGCTCTCTGGCACTTCCTCGACGGGAACGCAGCACTCCGAAGAGGTGCGCTTGCCGGAGTAGGTGCAGGAGGTCTTGCCGGGGCAAGAGGTCTTGCCGGTCTTCTTCTCCCCGGGAGCTCCAGTGGCAGGAGCAAGTGCCTTGGCGGTAGGTGCTACAACTGCCTCCCGGTAGAGCTGATCGGCGCAGATGAGTGTGTCTTTCTCGTCGCAGTTGACTATGATGATGCTCAATGGGCCGGGCATCTTCAGCGTGTTGTAAGCATAGTGTGATGCTACCATAAACTTGGCCAATGCTGGCCGACCAAGGATCCCGTTATACGGCAACGGGATCTTGGCAACATAAAAAACGATCTTCTCTGTCCTATAATTCAGCTCACCACCAAACGTAACTGGTAGTGTGATCTTACCCTTCGGCTGGCTTCTTCCCGGATTGATCCCTTGAAACGTGCCCATCTCTTCGAGATCTCCATCGGGAATTTGTAACCTCTTGATCACATTGGGCGAGATCAAGTTCAGACCGGCCCCACCGTCAACTAGCATTTTTGTCACCTTGAGGTTGCGAATTGTTGGGGAAACCAACAATAGCAAATACCCGACCGCGGTTGTGCGATCAGGGTGATCCTCGGCGTAAAAAATGATAGGCGTGCGGGACCATTTCAATGGCTTCTGGGCATCGATCGACGGCTCTGTCGCATTAATCTCGCACGCCCACTGTTTAAGTTGGCGGTGAGAAGAATGCAACGAGGCACCACCATCAACGCACATGGCCTACATAACTTTTTGAAACGCATGCTCACTGGAGTCATCGTCATCTTCGTGGTCATCATCCCCCTCCTTTTTGTCGCGTCCTCGAGCAGGCCTTTCTTGCTGTTTGTCTTTACCGCGGCGGACCCCTCGGCCACCACGCTTCTTGTTGGACCCTTTAGCACCATCCTGGCCCTTCTCCTTGTCTCGGCTTTCATATTCGGCCTTCTGCTTCTCGACGAGCAGCTCAACCTGCCGGCAGTTCTGGAGGTCATGGCCCTTGGTGCGGTGGATCTTACAGTATTGCTTGTCGGAGCCCTCCGGCTTGTCGGCAGCCGCCAAGTCCTGGCAGGCGGCGCACCCGGCAACCTCCTTGCCGGGGTCGTCAACCTTGGTTTTCTTGGCGGTGCCGGGGTTGCCGGATCCCTCGACGGCAAGCACGGTTTTGCCCTTGCGCTTCCTATTACGTCGTCGGCCCTTCTTTGCCGGGGCGGTGGCGTCTTCATCTCCGGAGTCAGTTCCCGCACCGGCATCTTCGCCGGGGTACTTCCTTCCTTCTTCAGCCCGAGCACATCTGTCGGCCAAAACATAAAGCTCGGCAACATCCGTAATCTTGTTCAACGCCAGCTCTTCGCGCATCTTGCGGTTGCACACATTCTGATGGAATGCGCTAACAACAGCGGCAGGATGAACATCCGGGATGTTGTACTGCACACGACTGAACCTCTGTATGTATTTGCGTAAGCACTCGCCATCTTTCTGGGGAATGATATGTAAGTCACTTGCCTGGCCAGGAGCTTGGTGGCCTCCGGTAAAGGCGCCAACAAACTCGTGGCACAGGTCCGACCAAGAAGAGATGGAATCTACTGGTAGGTGCATCAACCACGACCTTACGTTGGGCTTGAGCACCAACGGGAAGTAATTGGCGAGCACCTTGCCGTCGCGAGCCCGGCAGCTTGCATCGCGATGGTGTAAATGCTCAGGAACTCGGACGGGTGAGCCTTGCCGTCGTATTTCTCCGGGACCTCTGGTTTGAACGTGCGGGTAGTGGGCCACTGGAATCACCGCAGCTCACGGGTAAAAGCTGGACAACCCACCTCGTAAGGTAATTCACCAGGATCCGCCGGCGCAGGCTTTTCTACAGTGGGCCCTGCGCGCCTATCCGATTGATGGCGCGCTTCCTGCCGTCGCTCGATGGTAGTTCGAGCGTCTTCTTTGACCCGTTCCTGAAGAACTTGACGTTGGTCGCGGCGAGCTCGCGGATCGGACGACGCCGTGGATCCGTCATCGCGGGCGTCGACCCGTCGAGCTGGCGACCGCTGTCGTCGTAGTGGAGGGGAGTGCACCGTGGTCGCGGCGCCTCCGTTCTTCCCATCATCGACACGCGCCGGCTCAGTGGACCGCCGCCACGAAGGCTCCACCAGCTGCGGCCCATCTCTATTGGCGAGACCGATGAGACTCTGGATCATAGCTCTCCATTCGTCTTGCTTCTCCACAGCGGGACGAAAATCCAGGAGGAGCTGTGCTCTCGTCAACGCTTAGGCTGGTGTAGGTGGCAGCGACAGGCGCGAAGAACGGGGGGTGCTCGGACTTCTAACCGCATTAGAAGGAGCCCCATCACGGTTCCGCGGCCGTGCGCCGTTTCCACCAGCATCTTGGCGTGCATGCCGGCCTGTGCATCTCGAGAATGATGCTGAGGGCCCTTTCCGTGGGGACGCTCGGGGCCCCCATCATTACGGTGCCGCTCGTCGCACACGGCCTGGGAAGAGCGCGGCGAACGCGCCAGCGGGGGTGTCTTGGAGGTCGCTGCGCCGCCCATCGGCAGCACGGCCCCGCCCTCGGACCCAGCGGCGCACGGGTCATCGTCGTGGCTGCGGATGATGCTGCTCCCCTGGCTCTGCTCGCCGAAACATCGCGGATGCTTGTGATGTGCACCCCCGCCGCCATTCGTGTCTACACCGTCGCCCATCCGTGCTGGCACAGGCAGATCGGCCGCAGATGAACTGATCGCTGCGATCATCTTCTTCTTGGGAGCCATGGTGATCGAGAAACTGACGCGCTACCCGCTAGATCAGGTTTGCACAACTTCTCTTTTCCCCTACCTGGCGTGCCAAAGATGTCGGAGAAACAACACCTATGGGATCGAGTGGATCCCTTCTACGGTTTGGCAGGGAAGAAGGGTGCGCAAAGAGCAGATCTAGAGATCAACACGAGGGATTTTTACCCAGGTTCGGGCCGCTGAGAAGCGTAAAACCCTAGTCCTGCTTTGTGTGTATATTATGTGTTCTTGAGCTTCGGCTAGCTGCTATGCATGCAAGCTGGGCCGGAGAGTCCAAAAAGTTCGAATCCTTCTACAGTATGCCTTGGGCCTCCTTTTATACATCCAAGGGGCTGCCACAGTGGCACACAGGAGGTGTAAAGTGCTATAGTGCACATGCTTATCTCTGGCGTCTTAGGACAAGCGCCTTAAATGCGCTGCTTATGTGCCCCCTAACATTATCGAGGACGGAAACAGAGCCCGTCCCATCCGTCGCCGCCTCACTCCGTCCTGACACGCACCCAAGATGACGAGGCATGCGAGTGCCAAGCTGGCTGGCTAGCCGCTGCGCTGGAGCGGTGGCAGGATCTTCACGAAGATCTGCATGCCGCCACGCAGGTGCTCACCAGGTTGGCTGGCTTATTGCTGTGCCGGGACGGTGGCAAGGCGATGGAGCCTTGTCGTGTGTGAGCCTTGACGGGGCCTCACGGTCGCCCCCAGCAAGAACCTTGCTGGGAAATCCATTCTCTGGTCTTCACGAAGATCTGCATGCCACCACGCATGTGCCCCTGAGTCTTGGTCTTGATGTTGTTGATGGTGTCAGAGCTCTCAACCTCAAGGGTGGTGTTCTTGTCAGTGACTCGCAAGTCGTCCTGGCAAGGATCTTGCCGGGGGCTCGCGAGCCGCCCCGGCAAGGATCTTGCCGGGGCTCCAGCTTGTCTTCTGCTCCCAAGTTACTGGCTTGGACGCCGTCTTTGTTGTCTTGTATCTTGCCTCCAACTGCCCCCGCCAAGCCTCGCAGCAGGTGCGGCTGCGACTGCCCGTGCACAAGTAAGGGGTACCAAAGGGGCCAAACTTTAGTACACCGACAGCAAGGTTGATGTAGAAGCCCTCCGTGATCGAATCCCCCTCCGGCAGATTGACGGAAAAGGCCCCAAGATGGGATCTCACGAGAACAGAAGCTTGCGGCGGCGGAAAAGTATTTTTGTGGACGCTTTTGATGTTCGGGGAATATTTGAGAATATATAGAGCTGGAATTAGGGTTAGGGGACCTCGAGGGGCCCACAAGCCAGGGGGCGCGTCCTAGAGGCTTGTGGCCTCCTTGGGACTCCTCTGGCCCTCTTCCCAAGTCTCCTGGGTGTCTTCTGCTCCAAAAAAAATCATCATAAAGTTTTATTCCGTTTGGACTCCGTTTGATATTCCTTTCTGTAAAAGCCAAAAACAAGGAAAAAACAACAACTGGCACTGGGCACTAGTTAATAGTAACGTCCCAAAAAATGATATAAAATAGTACCAAAATGCATATAAAACATCGAAGATAGATAATATAATAGCATGGAACAATAAAAATTTATAGATACGTTGGAGACGTATCAAGCATCCCCAAGCTTAATTCCTGCTCGTCCTCGAGTAGGTAAATGATAAAAACAGAATTTTTGATGTGGAATGCTACCTATCATATTTATCAATGCAATTTTCATTATTGTGACATGAATGTTTAGATCCATAAGATTCAAAAAAAAGTTTAATATTGACATAAAAACAATAATACTTCAAGCATAATAATAAAGCAATCATGTCTTCTCAAAATAACATGGCCAAAGAAAGTTATCCCTACAAAATCATATAGTCTGGCTATGCTCCATCTTCATCACACAAAGTATTTCATCATGCACACCCCCGATGACAAGCCAAGCAATTGTTTCATACTTTTAGTGTTCTCAAACTTTTTCAACTTTCATGCAATACATGAGCGTGAGCCATGGATATAACACTATTGGTGGAATAGAATATGGTGGTTGTGGAGAAGACAAAAAGAAGGAGAAAGTCTCACATCAACTAGGCGAATTAATGGGCTATGAAGATGCCCATCAATTGATATCGATGCAAGTGAGTAGGGATTGCCATGCAACAGATGCACTAGAGCTATAAGTGTATGAAAGCTCAAAAAGAAACTAAGTGGGTGTGCATCCAACTTGCTTGCTCATGAAGACCTAGGGCAATTTGAGGAAGTCCATCATTGGAATATACAAGCCAAGTTCTATAATGAAAAATTCCCACTAGTATATGAAAGTGATAAAATAAGAGACTCTCTATCATGAAGAACATGGTGCTATTTCAAAGCACAAGTGTGGACAAGGATAGTAACATTGTCTCTTCTCTCTTTTTCTCTCATTTTTTTATTTTTTTCTTTCTTTCTTTTGGGCTTCTTTGGCCTCTTTTATTTTCTTAAAGTCCGGAGACTCATCCCAACTTGTGAGGGAATCATAGCTTCCATCATCCTTTCCTCACATGGGACAATGCTCTAATAATGATGATCATCACACTTTTATTTACTTACAACTCAAGAATTACAACTCGATACTAGAACAAAGATATGACTCTATAGGAATGGCTCATGCATATGAGAACAATATGACAATGATGGTGCGTGTCATAATAAACAGAATGATGGAAGTTGCATGGCAATATATCTCGGAATGGCTATGGAAATGCCATAATAGGTAGGTATGGTAGCTGTTTTGACAAAGGGTATATGGTGGGTTTAATGCACTGGCCAAAGTTGCGCGGTACTAGAGAGGCTAGCAATGGTGGAAGGGTGAGAGTGCGTATAATCCATGGACTCAACATTAGTCATAAAGAACTCACATACTTATTGCAAAAGTTTATTAGCCACTGAAACAAAGTACTAATACGCATGCTCCTAGGGGGATAGATTGGTAGGAAAAGACCATCGCTCGTCCCCGACCGCCACTCATAAGGAAGACAATCAAAAAATAAACCATGCTCCGACTTCATCACATAATGGTTCACCATACGTGCATGCTAAGGGAATCACAAAATTTAACACAAGTATTTCTACCAATCCACAATTACTCACTAGCATGACTCTAATATCACCATCTTCATATCTCAAAACAAATGCAAGGAATCAAACTTCTCATATATTCAATGCTCTTTATATGAAAGTTTTTATTATATCCCTCTTGGATGCCCATCATATTAGGACTAAATTCATAACCTAAGCAAATTACCATGCTGTTTAAGACTCTAAAAATAATATAAGTGAAGCATGATAGTTCAACAATTTCTATAAAATAAACCACCGCCGTGCTCTAAAAAGATATAAGTGAAGCACTAGAGCAAACTGCCTATCTCAAAAGATATAAGTGAAGCACATAGAGTATTCTAATAAATTCACGATTAAAGTGTGTCCCTCTCAAAAGGTGTGTACAGCAAGGATGATTGTGGCAAACTAAAAATCAAAGACTCATATCATACAAGACGCTCGAAGCAAAACACAGATCATGTGGTGAATAAAAATATAGCCTCAAGTAAATTTACCGATGGACTGAAGACGAAAGAGGGGATGCCATCCGGGCATCCCCAAGCTTAGATGCTTGGTTGTCCTTGAATATTACCTTGGGGTGCCTTGGGCAGCCCGAATATTAGGCTCTTGCCACTCCTTATTCCATAGTCCATCAAATCTTTGCCCAAAACTTGAAAACTTCACAACACAAAACTCAACAGAAAACTCATAAGCTCCGTTAGTGTAAGAAAATCAAATCACCACTTAGGTACTGTTGTGAACTCATTCTAAATTTATAATGGTATTATATCTACTGTATTACAACTTCTCCATGGTTCATACCCCCCGATACTACCCATAGATTCATCAAAATAAGCAAACAACATATAAAAAACAGAATCTGTCAAAAACAGAATAGTCTGCGAAGATCTGAATTGTTCTCATACTTCTGTAACTCTATTTTTTTTTAAATTAGGAAAACGTAGGAAATTTGTATATAAATCTTGTGTAAAAAATTCAGAACCAGAACACGCTCCTGTGAATTTAAACAATTCTGTTACTGGACGCAAAAGTTTCTGTTTTTCAGCAAGATCAAATCAACTATCACCATAGACCATGCCAAATGTCTTACTTGGATCAAACACTAACTAAAACACTAAAACACAATTACTACAAAAGTAATAATGTGTATTTATTCAAGAACAGTAGCAAAAACAAAAAACACAAAAATAAAATTGGGTTGCCTCCCAACAAGCGCTATTGTTTAACGCCCCTAGCTAGGCATATTGCAATAGATCTAGGTGTTGTCATCTTTGGTATTTAATTCTTCAATTACACACCCATGCACCCTTGGAATTTTATTAAGTTTGCCAAAGGTCGTGCCCCTAGGTAAAAAAAATCAAGAAATTCGTTTGTAGCAACCGATTCCTTTATAATATTGATAAAGCTAGGGCAAATACTTATCATCTTAAGATCTTATTCTTCTTTACTAGATGATTCACCCTTATTTTTAGGAACATAAATAAACTTAGTAGCTTTAGTAGGAGGAAATTTTGGAGTAGTCTTAACAGCGGCAAAGGCGGAACCCAAATTGGTAATAATATCCTCTATCTTATCGATTCTAGTAGATCCTTGCTCAATTTTCTCAATAACTATGGGTTCTTTTTCCTTCAAGTTCTTCAAAGAAATCCCTACTTTCGATCCAAGTTGGGTAATGTGATTATGGATATTTTTATCCAAATTCTCAATAAGCTCTATGGTAGAAATTTTATTTTCAATAATATCAAGCCTTTGCATCACATGTTCCAAAGTTAAAACTGTTTCATTAACCATAAGTGGTGGTGATCCTACTAAATTTATCATAGCATTGTAAGCATCCATCGGGTGACTACCCAAGAAATTACCCCCAGTAATGGTGTCTAGCACATATCTATACCAAGTAGTAACACCCACATAAAAATTTCGAAGAAGAACAATAGTGGATTGCTTACGAGTAGATCTATTTTGAGCATTGCAAATTCTATACCAAGCATCTTTTAAATTCTCCCCACCCCTTTGTTTAAAATTAAGAACTTCGCTTTCAGGGGTATCAACTATGATATAGGAGCTAGCCATGATATCAAAGCAAGCAACTAGCACACAAGCAAACAAAAAAGCAAACGAAAAGACGAACTAAAGAAGGGCGAATAAAAAGGCAAATATTTTTGTGATTTTCTGAAAACGTTTTAGAAGTGGGGGAGAGGAAAACGAGAGGCAAATGGCAAATAATGTAATGCAAGAGATGAGAGTTTATGATAGGTACTTGGTAGGCTTGATGTAGAACCTCCCCGGCAACGGTGCCAGAAATTCTTCCTTCTACTTCTCGAGCTTGCGTTGATTTTTTCCTTGAAGAGGAAAGGGTGATGCAACAAAGTAGAGATAAGTATTTCCCTCAGTTAAGAACCAAGGTATCAATCCATTAGGAGGAACAAGCAAGTCTCCAATATATGCACCTGCACAAACTAACAAACACTTGCACACAACGCGAAAAAGGGGTTATCAATCCCTTCACGGTCACGAACAAGAGTGAGATCTAATAGTGATAGGTATAAAAGATAAATAAAAGAACAAACTAAAGTAAATATAAATAAATTGCATCAAGGTATTTTTGGGTTTTTTGGTTTATAGATCTGAAAATATATAATGGAAAATAGACCCGGGGGCCATAAGTTTCACTAGAGGCTTCTCTCTTGAAAGAAAACATACAGTGGGTGAACAAATTACTGTTGAGCAATTGCTAGAAAAGCAAATAGTTATGACGATATCTAAGGCAATGATCATGAATATAGGCATCATGTCTGTGACAAGTAGACCGACTCCTGCCTGCATCTACTACTATTACTCCACACATCGACTGCTATCCAGCATGCATCTAGAGTATTAAGTTCATAAGAACGGAGTAACGCCTTAAGCAAGATGACATGATGTAGAGGGATAAACTCAAGCAATATGATATAAACTCCATCTTTTTATCCTTGATGGCAACAATACAATACGTGCCTCGCTACCCCTACTATGTCACTGGGTGAGGACACCGCAAGATTGAACCCAAAACTAAGAACCTCTCCCATTGCAAGAAAAACCAATCTAGTTGGCCAAACCACACTGATAGTTTGAAGAGAAATACAAAGATATCTTAATCATGCATAAAAGAGTTCAGAGGAGACTCAAGTGATATTCAGAGATAATATGATCATAAACCCACAATTCATCGGATCTCAACAAACACACCGCAAAAGAAGATTACATCAGATAGAACTCCAAGAACATTGAGGAGAACATGGTATTGAAGATCAAAGAGAGAGAAGAAGCCATCTAGCTACTAGCTATGGACCCATAGGTCTGTGGTAAACTACTCACACATCATCGGTAGGGCAGCAAGGTTGATGTAGAAGCCCTCCGTGATCGAATCCCCCTCCGGCAGATCGACGGAAAAGGCCCCAAGATGGGATCTCACGAGAATAGAAGCTTGTGGCGGCGGAAAAGTATTTTTGTGGACACTTTTGATGTTTGGGGAATATTTGAGAATATATAGAGCTGGAATTAGGGTTATGGGACCTTTGAGGGGCCCACAAGCCAGGGGGCGCGCCCTAGAGGCTTGTGGCCTCCTTGGGACTCCTCTGGCCCTCTCCCTAAGTCTCCTGGGTGTCTTCTGGTCCAAGAAAAATCATCATAAAGTTTTATTCCGTTCGGACTCCATTTGATATTCCTTTCTGTAAAAGCCAAAAACAAGGAAAAAATAGCAACTGGCACTGGGCACTAGGTTAATAGGTTAGTCCCAAAGAATGATATAAAATAGTACCGAAATGCAAATAAAACATCCAAGATAGATAATATAATAGCATGGAACAATAAAAAATTATAGATACGTTGGAGACGTATTAGCTTTGTACCGTGTCGTTGAACAGTAAAGACAGTGACCAATACAGTGCAGTGCATTCATAGTGAACGGCCTTGTACTGCGTCATTGAAAAATCATCAAGACAACCAATCCCTCTCTTCATCGGACTTCTCTCCATTTTTACTTAGAACTATAGCGATCTATCACAAGAGCTCCATCTGTAGTTTTTGGGGGCACTACCTATTGTGGATTAGAGTCAATTAGAGAGAGAGAGAGAAGTAGTACGAGATGATAGACAAAACAAAATTGTGATGGCACACATTCAACAGAATTTGCAGTGTCAACATGATTCCTTCCACTGTCAGATCCATCAAACTTCTACAAATTTTTCAGCGATCTCTATTTTTCTTCCATACACAGAATACTAATGCGCCTGGTTAGGTTGAACTGAACTAAAGTGATGGGAAGTGGCGGCAGCGCGGGGCTCGTCACGGGTGAGTGGGATGGCAGTAGGAGGAGGCGCACCGCGTCGAGTGGCCGACCGGCGCTGCGCAGGGGAGGCGCTTGGGAGAGGGGAGACGGCCAGAGGGCGCTGGTCGCGCGCCGGAGCTAGAGGAGGAAGCCATGATTATGGCCTCGCTCCACGCTCATCGTCCAGAAGCCATACATGGAGAGGAAGCCGTCCATGGGTGGCTCGCTGTGGCCAGACGGTGGAAGCTGGAGGTGGAGCCAAAGGAAGAAGAAGTCGGAGGAGGAAGCCGGATGAGGAAGCGACCGTGGAAGGCCGAGGTTGGGGGTGACGGTGATGGCGCTGGTGGCGGTGGATCCGTGAGCCGACGTTGTTGGGTCAGGCGCTGCCGCGGGAGCAGGGTAGGTAGCTGGGCCAAGGCAGGAGGCCGGCAGAGGGGCCGTGGGAGGAGGCCGACAGAGAGGCCGCGGGAGGTGGAGGCGTATCAGCGGCTAAATCCTGTTGCGCAGGTTGCACGCGGCGGTAGCGGGTGGGGAGGGGGGTCGCCAGTGGGTGGGTTGGGGTTGGGGATCGAGGTGCTGGATGTGGGGATCGAGGTACGGGAGGTGGGGGACAGACGATTGGGTTTTTTGTTCGGTCGAGTTCGGGAGGATCTCCATGCCTCCTACACACACACGTTACGCTAGATCATTGCACATCCTGGTATACTACGAGATGCATTCATTTTCAGTCATCATAATTGTTCATATTTCTGAGTTGTAAGTAAAATAAAGTGTGATGCATTATTAGGGTGTGCCCCTACCTGTGAGGATAAAAAATAAAAAGAAAAGGAGAAAAAATAGAGGGAAAAAGAAAAAAAGGAAGAAAAAGAGAGAGGGGCGCATCACTATCCTCTTACCACACTTGTGCTTCAAAGTAGAGTTTTCATGATCTTCGTTTTCATATACTAGTGGGATTTTTTACATTATTAGAACTTGATTTGCATATTCCAATTGAAAGAACATGTGGTGCCCCCATGTGTGGTTTTGGTAATTGATGACATTCTCTATGGACTAATGGTTGCATTGAGTTATATTTGAAGGATTTGTCCATAGGCATTTCTTGAAGTCCATGTGTTGGTTTCAAGGAGTTTATGAGTTGACCAAGGTGCTATTAAGGAATTATCCAAAGATTGGTCATGTGAGTGTTGAGCTTATTGCAAGCATGTCTTGAAGAAGAAGATTGTGTGATCATTCATGTTTACCTTCAAGACATCATCCAAATGAAGAGAGTTGGAAAGATTCAAGGTTGATCAAGACTAAGTCAAGAGTGAATCGAGTTGATCAACACACAAAGCGTACAAGATGTACTGAGAGGGATCAAGTGATCCCATGGTATGGTAAGCATTGTCCATTACGCTTTGTGTACTAACCCATGGTCTACGTGAGAGTTCTATGTGGGGTTAGGTATGTTTCCATGGGATTGCGTCAAGAGGAAGATCTCATACAACCCATGGAGGATGACATCAAGTGGTGATCGTCATCAAGATTGCAGTGTGCAAGTTCAAGTGGAGCATCACGAAGAGATCAAGTGCTTGAAGCTTGCCGTCCATTGTGGTGACAATGGAATTGTGAAGATGTGCCGAAGAGTGGCTCACCCATAGTGGAGTATGGGGGAGCAATCAACTAGTCTTCATCAAGCCAACGCAATCAAGAAAGGTGTTCCAACTTGAGGGAGTCAAGATCGTCATCATCTAGCTCAAGTGGATGATGTGCAAGGCAAAGGTTTGCCCTTGATAGGTTTTCTATTTTACCGGTCTCATGGTGGTAGTTGGGAGACCGGGTTATAGGATTGATTGCCGTACTATCAAGGGGGGGCTCTCAAATGAGTAGCTTGATCGTATCTTTCATAGAGAGCTCAAACCATTGCATGCTTGCATCATCTTTCTTGGTTCTTGTTTGGTTCTTCTCCTTGTGAGATTTGGAGCTTATGGTCATCTTCATGACAAGCTCGAGTTCATCAAAAACGGAGTTCACATGCATCTTCTATGATGTTTTCGATGTTGGGGTTTTTGTTGGTTCTCTTTGTGAGTCTTAGAGCTTATGGTCATCTTGATGACAAGCTCGAGTTCATCGAAAACGGAGTTTACTTGCATCTTCTCTGATGTTTTCGATGTTGGAGGTTATGCCTGTTCTTCTCGGTTGGAGGTTTCACTCCTCTATATCTTAGGCATTCCTCCCCTACCTCTTCTTACTATAACCAGTCGCTGTTGGATGCTACTTGTCGTCATCTATCCAACAAGCTTGAGTTTGCTCAATTCGGAGCTCATTTGCAGAAGTTATGGCAGTTCAGGTTTTACTGTTTCCATCTGTTTGCTTGGGCTTCTTTGTAGCACCCCTAGCAGTAGTACCGCTTAGCCGAGCGGTAGTACCGCTTAGCTGAGCTGGGAGGCAGTGCCGCGCGTGGTACCGCTGCTTTTGGAGTTGCGTTTTTTTTCGTATCGGGTTCAGCGGCAGTAGGAGCGGTAGTACCGCTTATAAGCGGTAGTACCGCGCCTAGTACCGCTCGTGGTGTTTCTCTCTATATCTCCCCTATGTGCTTTGTCCCCAGTGGTAGTACCGCTCGCCTGAGCGGTAGTACCGCCCGTTGCAGCCAAGTGGTAGTACCGCTCGCTTGAGCGGTAGTACCGCGCAGTGCGGGCTGAGCACATAACAGTTGGATTTTTCCCCACCTATAAAAGGGGGTCTTCTTCCTCATTGAACCTTATCCCTTTAGCTCATGTTCTTCCCCCATTGTTGACCTTCTTCGAGCTTGCTATCTCTCAATCCCTCCATGGATTCTTGCTAGTTTTGGGGGGGAAAGAGAGAGGAGATCTAGATCCATATTTCCACCAATCACTTTCTCCTCTATGTGAGGGGAACCCCTTGGATCTAGATCTTGGAGTTCTTCGTGTTCTCTTCTTTGTTCTTCCTCTCATTTTCCTCCCTAGCATTAGTTGCTTTGGTGGGATTTGGGAGAGAAGGACTTGGGCACTCCGGTGCCCTTGCCATTGCATTTGGTGCATCGGTTTGAGTTCTCCACGGTGATACGTGGAAGTTACAAGTTGAGAAGCATATTACTCTTGGGTGCTTGGTACGCTTGAGCTTGTTCCTCTTGGGTGCCTTGGTACCCTAGACGGTTGGTGGTGTTCGGAGCTCAATCATTGTGGTGTAAAGCTCCGGGCAAGCGTCGGGGTCTCCAATTAGGTTGTGGAGATCGCCCCGAGCAATTTGACGGGTTTCGGTGACCGCCCCCAAGGGTTGCCAAAGTGTACGGGTTATGTGACCGCCCCCAAGGGTTGCCATTTGTACGGGTTCAGTGACCGCCCTCAAGGGTCCCTTAGTGGAATCACGGCATCTTGCATTGTGCGAGGGCGTGAGGAGATTACGGTGGACCTAGTGGCTTCTTGGGGAGCATTGTGCCTCCACACCGCTCCAAACGGAGATTAGCATCCGCAAGGGTGTGAACTTCTGGATACATCGTCGTCTCCGCGTGCCTCGGTTATCTCTTACCCGAGCCCTTTACTTATGCACTTTACTTTGTGATAGCCATATTGTTCCTTGTCATATATCTTGCTATCACTTAGTTGTTTATCTTGCTTAGCATAAGTTGTTGGTGCACATAGGTGAGCCTAGTTGTTTTAGGTTTTGTGCTTGGCAAATTAACCGCTAGGTTTATTCCGCATTTGTTCAAGCCTAAACCATAATTATTTTAAAGCGCCTATTCACCCCCCCTCTAGGCGACATCCACGATCTTTCACCAATGACGAGCTTCCTCAAAATGCTCGAGGTCTTCATGAGCAAGTAAGTTGGATGCACACCCATTTAGTTTCATATAGAGAGCTTTCATATACTTATAGCTCTAATGCATCCGTTGCATGGCAATCCCTACTCCTCGCATTAACATCGATGGTAAGGCCTCTCCATTGCCTAATGATCAAGCCGCGTTGATGTGAGACTTTATTATACCCTTTGTCTACCCTTATAACCCCTATCATCATTCTCTTTGCCATCCAAAATGCTAAGACCTTGGCTCATGCTCAAGTATTACTTGAAAGTGTAAAAAGTTGAAGCGAGAAAAGTATGATTTAATTGCTTGGTTTGGCACCGGGGTTGTTCTTGATTTGATATCTCTATGCTAGGAAGACTAAGCGTGCCATGCTTATCGTGGTTAAGTGTGTAGGTATCATGTTCTTTAGCATCTTTATTTTTCAAAGGTAATGATTGTTTACTTGCATGTTTATGTATTATTGTTTTGATGTCAAATTGATAGACTATTGCCTTGAATCATTCGTATCCTAATATTCATACCAATACTACAATCAAGAACATGTTAGGTAGCATTTAATATAAAAAAACTCTTTTGTGTTCATTTACCACTCAAGGACGAGCAGGAATTAAGCTTGGGGATGTTGATACGTCTCAAACATATCTATAATTTTTTATTGTTAAATGCGATTATATTATTACTTTTGTATGCTTTCTATGTCATTGTATATTATTTTTATGAAATAATATATTAATTTAGTGCCCAGCGCCAGTTTCTGTTTCTAGCATGCTTTTTGTTTTGCGAAAAACCATACCTACAGAAGTCCAAACACGATGAAACTTTTTGATTATTTTTTCTGGAACATTGGAGACCTGGAAGCTTCGGGGGAGGCAAGAAGCCCCGTGAGGGGGCCATAAGCCAGTAGGGCGCGCCCTAGGGGGTAGGGCGCGTCAGGGTGGCTTGTGGGCCCCCTGGTCCTCTATTTGTCCTAATTCCTGGCCTATAAATACAAATATTCTGAAACCCTTGGAGCAAGACCCGAAACAATTTTATCGCTGTTGCAAGCCTCTATTCCGACGCGATCCCTTCTGGATCCCTGTTCTGGCACTCTGCCGGATAGAGGAATGATTTGGGAGGCCGTCTTCATTGACGTTGCTACCTCCATGATGATGTGTGAGTAGTTCTTTCAGGACCTACGGGTCCATAGTAGTAGCTAGATGACTCTCTCTCTCTCTTGATCTTCAATACAGTGATCCCTTCGGAGATCTATTCAATGTAATTCTTGTGGCATGTTTATTGGGATTCGATGAATTGTGGATTTATGATAAGATTGTTCATTGATTTATATTGATTCTCGTGAAGTCTCTCTTTCGTGTAGTTTTATAGCTTTCTATTTCTCTCTGATATGTCCATCTACTTTGGCCAAGTTTGATTGATTTATCTCCAATGGGAGAGGTGCTTTGTAGTGGGTTCAATCTTGCAGTGATCTTGTCCAGTGACAGAAAGGACAAAGGCACGTATTGTGTTGTTGGCACTAAGGATAAAACGACGGGGTTTGGTCATATTGATTGATCTATTCCTGTCTACATTATATCATCTTGCTTATTGCGATATTATGTTTATTATGAACTCAATACTTTGAGATGCATGCTGGATAGGGGTCATGGGGTGGAGTAATAGTAGTAGATGTAGTTGGATTAACGGTCTACTTATCACGAACGTAATGCCTATGCTAGATTGTACCATGAATTTTCATAGTTATAAATTGCGCTATTCTGTCAATTGCCCAACAGTAATTTGTCTACCATGCCACTATATGCTTTCGAGAGACATCCCACTAATAAACCTACGGTCCCCACGTCCATCTTTCATCAATACAAAAACTCCTACAATTGCTCTTTACTTTCTCCTACTGTTTTTTCCGCTTTGCTGTATCACCATTTGCTTTTAGTCTTGTAACTAGCAAGAACAAGGGGAGTGACGACCCCCTTGCCTTTGTTGGGTGCAAGCAAGTTATTTGTTTGTGTGCAGGTGCTACTAAAGTTGTTAGATTAGTGATTCCTACTGGTTCGATAAACTCTTGGTTCTTAACTGAGAGAACTACTTTCTCTTGTTGTGCTACATCACCCTTCCTATTTTGGAAAATCCAACAACTCCTATGCGAGTATCAACCTGATGGGGAACGAAGCATGAAAATAAATAAAAATCCTAGGAACACCCAAGATCTATGTAGCAGAAGCATAGCAACAAGAGGGGAGAGTGTGTCTACATACCCTCGTAGACCGTTAAGCGGAAGCGTATATCACGCGGTTGATGTAGTCATACTTGTCACGATCCAATCGCGACCCAAACCGACGAAGTACCGAACGGACGGCACCTCCACGTTCAACACACGTATGGCTCGATGACGTCTCCTCCTCCTTGATCCAGCAAGCAAGGGAGGATAAGTAGATGGGATCCCCGGCAACACGACGGCGTGACGGTGATGGTGGTGGAGTGATTCCGGCGGAGCTACGCCAAGCACTACCGAAACAACAAAGACGGAGGAGTTAGGAAGTAACGGGAGAGAGAGGGGGCCAAGGGCTTGTGTGTCCTCTTGGGGGCGCCCCTCCCCTCTATATATAGGTGGAGGGGCGTGGTGGCCAGCCCTCCAAGCCCTAGGGGCGCACCAAGGGGGAGGAGTTAGACTCCTAGTCCCATTCCCTCCTTTTCCACACATAGGTGGACTTTCCACCTCTCCCAACCCACATGGGCCTTGAGGGACTTGTGCGCCTGACCCAATAAGGCCAAGGCGCCTCCCCTCAGCCCATGCTAGCCCTTGGGACGTGGTGGAACCCTTGGTGGACTTCCGGACTCCTCCGGAAGTTTTTGGAACCTTCTGGAAGCTTCCCGGTATAATACCGAAAAAATGAAACTTTTTTCGGAACCCTGAAAACAACTTTCCATATATAAATCTTTACCTCCAGACCATTTCGAAGCTCCTCGTGACATCTGGGATCTCATCAAGGACCCTGGACAACATTCGGTCACCAACATGCATATCCCAATATTACTCTAGCGTCACCGAACATTAAGCGTGCGGACCCTACGGGTTCGAGAATCATGTAGACATGACCGAGGCACCTGTCCGGTCAATAACCAATAGCGGAACATGGATGCCCATATTGGTTCCTACATATTCCACGAAGATCTTTTATCGGTTGAACCACGATGTCAAGGATTCAGTTAATCCCGTATGCAATTCTCTTTGTCCGGCGATATGTTACTTGCCCGAGATTCGATCGTCGGTATCTTCATACCTAGTTCAATCTCGTTACCGACAAGTCTCTTTACTTGTTCCATAGTACTAGATCTCATGACTAACTCATAAGCCACATTACTTGCAAGCTATTTACGATGTTGTATTACCGAGAGGGCCCAGATATATCTCTCCGTCACACGGAGTGACAAATCCCAGTCTCGATCCATCCCAACCCAACAGACACCTTCGGAGATACCTGTAGAGCATCTTTATGATCACCCAGTTACGAAGTGACATTTGATAGCACACAAGGTATTCCTCCTGTATCCGGGAGTTGCATGATCTCATGGTCTTAGGGATAGATATTTGACATGAAGAAAGCTATAGTAATAAACTCAAGTGATACGATCGAATGCTAAGCTTACGGTTGGGTCTTCTCCATCACATCATTCTCCTAAAGATGTGACACCGTTATCAAATGACAACTCATGTCTATGGTTAGGAAACATTAACCATCTTTGATCAATGAGCTAGTCTAGTAGAGGCTCACTAGGGACATAGTATTTGTTTATGTATTCACACTTGTATTTAAATTTTCGGTCAATACAATGCTAGCATGAATAATAAACCTTTTTCATGAACAAGGAAATATGATAATAACCAATTTATTATTGCCTCTAGGGCATATTTCCAACAGTCTCCCACTTGCACTAGAGTCAATAATCTAGTTTACATAGTTATGAGTCTAACACCCGTGGAGTCTTAGTGCTGATCATGTTTTGCCCGTGGAAGAGGTTTAGTCAATGGGTCTGCCACATTCAGTTCTGTATGTACTTTGCAAAGTTCTATTTTTCCATCCTTATCATAATTATGAATGGAGTTGAAATGGCGCTTTATGTGCTTGGTTCTCTTGTGAAACCTGGGCTCGGCAATGGCAATAGCTCTAGTGTTGTCACAAAAGATAGTCATTGGATCCGATGCACTAGGCATTACACCCAGATCGGATATGAACTCCTTCATCCAGACTCCTTCTTGCGCTGCTTCTGAAGCAGCTATATACTCCGCTTCACATGTAGACCCCGCCACAACGCTCTGCTTAGAACTGCATCAACTGACCGCTCCACCATTCAATATAAATACGTATCCAGTTTGAGACTTAGAGTCATCCAGATCTGTGTCGTAACTAGCATCAACGTAACCTATTACGACGAGCTCTTCGTCACCTTCATAAATGAGAAACATGTCCTTAGTCCTTTTCAGGTACTTCAGGATGTTCTTGACCGCTGTCCAGTGATCTACTTCTGGATCACTTTGGTACCTCCCTGCCAGACTTATGGCAAGGCACACATCAGGCCCGGTACACAGCATGGCATACATTATAGAGCCTATGGCTGAGGCATAGGGAATGACTTTCATCCTTTCTCTTTCTTCTGCCGTGGTCGGGCTTTGAGTCTTACTCAATTTCACACCTTGCAATACAGGCAAGAACCCTTTATTTGACTGGTCCATTTTGAACTTCTTCAAAACTTTGTCAAGGTACGTGCTTTGTGGAAGTCCTATTAAGCGTCTTGATCTATCTCTATAGATTTTGATGCCCAATATGTAAGCAACTTCACCGAGGTCTTTCATTGAAAAACTATTGTTAAAATATCCTTTTATGCTTTCCAGAAATTCTATATCATTTCCAATCAACAATATGTCATCCACATATAATATTAGAAATGCTACAACGCTCCCACTCACTTTCTTGTAAATACAAGCTTCTCTGTAAGTTTGTATAAAACCAAAAGCTTTGATCACCTCATCAAAATGAATATTCCAACTCCGAGATGCTTGCACCAGTCCATAGATGGATCGCTGGAGCTTGCATACTTTGTTAGCATCCTTAGGATCGACAAAACCTTCTGGTTGCATCATATACAACTCTTCCTTAAGAAACCCGTTAAGGAATGTCATTTTGACGTTGCTTCCATTGTTACTTGTAATATCGCGTTGGTTTGTCCCTTGAAGAGGAAAGGGTGATGCAGCACAACAACAACAAGTATTTTCCTCAGTTATGAAACCAAGGTATCAATCCAGTAGGAGGATCCACCAAACTATGTAAACAACACCTTCACACAAATAACAAAAACTTGCAACCCAACGCGTAAGAGGGGTTGTCAATCCCTCCTCGGTATTGAGATAGATTAAATTGTATGAGATTCGATAAATAGATCTAACAAAAACACAAAACAAAAGAAGTAAAGAAAAAGTGCAGCAAGGTATTTTTGGATTTTTAGATTAATAGATCTGAAAACAATATGATAGGAAATAGACCCGGGGGCCGTAGATTTCACTAGATGCTTCTCTCAAGAAAATAGCATACGGTGGGTAAACAAATTACTGTTGGGCAATTGATAGAAGAGCAAATAATTATGACGATATCCAAGGCAATGATCATGTATATAGGCATCACGTCCAAGATTAGTAGACCGGCTCCTGCCGGCATCTACTACTATTACTCCACACATCGACCGCTATCCAGCATGCATCTAGTGTATTAAGTTCATGGAGAAACGGAGTAATGCAATAAGAACGATGGCATGCTGTAGACAAGATCTATTCATGTAGGAATATACCCCATCTTTTTATCCTTAATGGCAACGATACATGCGTGCCTCACTACCCCTTCTGTCACTGGGTGAGGACACCACAAGATCGAACCCAGCACAAAGCACCTCTTCCCATTGCAAGAAAAATCAATCTAGTTGGCCAAACCAAACCAAAGTTTCGGGGAAGAAATACACTAGATGCATGCTGGAGTGCGGTTCATCGGATCCCAACAAACATACCGCAAAAAAGAGTTACATCAAATAGATCTCCAAGAACATTGAGGAGAACATTGTATTGAAGATCAAAAAGAGAGAAGAAGCCATCTAGCTACTGCCTACGGACCCGTACGTCTGTGGTAAACTACTCACGCATCATCGGAGGGGCAAGGGTGTTGATGAAGAACCCCTCCATGATCGTTGACCCCTCCAGCAAGGTGCCGGAAAAGGCCTCTAGATTGGATCTTGTGGTTCTAGAACTTGCGGCGGTGGAAACTCTCATCTCTCTGCTCCCCCAGGGTTTTTGGGATTTTAGAGTATTTATAGACCTGATAGGCGATGGAGAGGGGGCCTGTGGGCCTCACTACCCACCAGGGCGCCAGGGGCCTCTGGCGCGCCCCGGTGCCTTGTGGGCCCCATGGCCCTCCCCTCGGGCACTTCCTTCGCTCCCAAGTTGTCTTCTGTCTAAAAAAAATCACCAACAAGTTTCGTGGCATTTGGACTTCGTTAGGTACTGATATTCTGCGAAGTAAAAAACAAGCAAAAAACAGCAATTGGCACTGGGCACTATGTCAATAGGTTAGTCCCAAAGAATGATATGAAGTTGCTATAAAATGAATATAAAACATCCAAGATTGATAATATAACAGCATGGAACAATAAAAAATTATAGATACGTTGGAGACGTATCACACGTCCATTTGCCAGATCTCATAATCATAAAATGCGGCAATAGCTAACATAATTCTAAAAGACTTAAGCATCGCTACGGGTGAGAAAGTCTCATCGTAGTCAACCCCTTGAACTTGTCGGAAACCCTTTGCGACAAGTCAAGCTTTATAGAAGTTGACATTACCATCAGCGTCTGTCTTCTTCTTAAAGATCCATTTATTCTCAA
Source organism: Thinopyrum elongatum (assembly GCA_011799875.1). Taxonomy (NCBI): domain Eukaryota; kingdom Viridiplantae; phylum Streptophyta; class Magnoliopsida; order Poales; family Poaceae; genus Thinopyrum; species Thinopyrum elongatum. Next base: position 225,260,441 of record CM022302.1, on the reverse strand, counting down.
TGGCTTTCTGATCATCGGGCAAGTCCACCAAAGTCCATACTTTGTTCTCATACATGGATCCTATCTCGGATTTCATGGCCTGAAGCCATTTGTCGAAATCCGGGCTCATCATAGCTTCTTCATAGTTCGTAGGTTCGCTGTTGTCTAACAACATGATTTCCAGGACTGGATTACCGTACCACTCTGCTGTGGAACGTACCCTGGTCGACCTACGAAGTTCAGTAGTAACTTGACGATGTTTCATGATCATCATGATTAGCTTCCGCTTTGGTTGGTGTAGGCATCACGGGAACTTCTTTCTATGATGTGCTACCTTCCAATTCGAGAGAAGGTACAATTACCTCATCAAGTTCTACTTTCCTCCCGCTCACTTCTTTCGAGAGAAACTCCTTCTCTAGAAAGGACCCATTCTTGGCAACAAAGATCTTGCCCTCGGATCTGTGGTAGAAGGAATATCCAATGGTCTCTTTAGGGTATCCTATGAAGACACACTTCTCTGCTTTGGGTTCAAGCTTATCAAGCTGAAGCCTCTTGTAATAAGCGTCGCATCCCCAAACTTTAAGAAATGATAGCTTAGGTTTCTTACCAAAAACACAACTCATACAATGTTGTCTCAATAGATTTAGACGGTGCCCTATTTAAAGTGAATGCGACTGTCTCTAATGTATAACCCCAAAATGGTAGTGGCAAATCGGTAAGAGACATCATAGAACGCTGAAAGCACAAGTGCTCCCTGGGTGACTTTGGTAATTAATGTCAACATATTTCTTGTTGGACTAATTGTTTCATCTAGTATATTTTAGACAAGTTCAACGATGGCGTGGCAAGGACAAGAGGATGTGGAACCCCTTCAAAATGCTAAGGACACATATTGGCAAAAGCTCAAGACTCTTCATCTTTATTTGAGTGATCCAAGATCACATTGAGTCCATAGGAAAGCCAATACTATTAAAAGGGGATGAGGTGTTGCTTAATGGCTTGCTTGCTCAAATGCTTAGTGATATTGCTCCCAAACCCTCAACCACTTTCTCCTTCCAGATATGTCCAAAGCCTAAACTCCAACTCGGCCCTACCGATTCTTTCTATCCGGAGCCACCGAGTTCATATGACATAGCCACAGCCAGAAACCCTAGCAATTTGGTCTCACCAATACGGATCTCGATCTCACCAAGATGGCCTTGCCAGCGCTCTGTGACTTGTTGCATTTATTTTGGTCTCACCGAGTTTATGCAATTGGTCTCACCGAGTTGGCTTGACAGACTCTCTGTTGCTTATTGCTTCACTTCGGTCTCACCGAGTTGATGCAATTGGCGCCACTGAGATGATGTTTGCCCTAAGCCCTAGCACATCGGTCCCACTGAGTTGTTCCAGTCGGTCCCACCGAGATTCCTAATGTTCACATTTTTGAACTATTCGGTGCCACCGAGTTGAGTCAAATGTGTGTAACGGTTGGATTTTGTGTGGAGGCTATATATACCCTCCACCCCCTTCTCCATTTGCGAGAGAGCCATCAGAACGTGCCTACACTTCCACCATTCATTTTTTGAGAGAGAACCACCTACTCATGTGTTGAGATCAAGACATTCCAATCCTACCTCAAGAATCTTGATTTCTAGCCTTCCCCAAGTTGCTTTCCACTCAAATCATATTTCCACCATAGCCAAATCTGTTGGGGATATAATCCCGCGGTATGACCCGCCCAGGAGGGGCCGGGTCACACTGTTGGCGACTCAATGATGAAAGGCTTCGATGGGCTTGAGGAGACATGAAGACTAGTGGCGGCTTATGAGGCAGGCCTATTGAAGGCCTAAGGTACGGAGGTGTGAGCCGCCAGATGGTGACTTTCCTAGTAAGGCAAGGTGATTTAGAAACCGAGTTGGTCACGTTGTGTGATCCGTCTTGGACTCTTGTAACCCTCGGGCCTCGACCTGTGTATATAAAGGCGAGACCCAGCTGCGGGTTAGGTTAAAAAACAATTGATCAAGAACTAGGTCAAGCGATTCTGCTCCCTTGTAATCAATATTCAATTTATAGTAAACAAAAGCAGGAGTAGGCTTTTACCTTGTTGTGAGGGGCCGAACCTGGGTAAACCTTGTGTCCTTTGTCCCGTTTAACCCCTTTGAGCTAACCTATGTTGCGATGGCTCCACACCTAAGTCCTTCACAAGGGCATCTGCCGTGTTAAATCCACGACAGTTGGCGCCCACCGTGGGGCCAGAGCACGATGGTTTCGAGTTCTTGAATGGCAACTTCTCAGGGATCGAAGGATATGCCGTGGGCCGGATGACTAAGAGTCACCGCGGCAAGCTCTACATCGACGATGCTGGCTGGGGCCCTGAGGCCGACTCAATTGAGTACAGGTACCGGGTCCCCTTTGGCGGAATTCACATCTTCATCGGCAAGATCGGCGAGTCAGAGCCTGAGCCAGACACCTGCATCGATATCGTCGAGATGGCTCGGCACACGCGACCCGCCTGGGTTCAACCCGGCCGGAAGCACGTTTTCATTGGCTTTGTTCATGGGGCGGATCTTGAGGAAGGTTCTGCATCTGGTGGAGAGACGGCCATCTATTCAGGTGATGAGTCCTCGACCGGAGAAACCGGGTCAATCTATTAGCTTCAGGATGGCGGGCTTGGGGGATATTCCGATGGTGACAGTATTCCGGACCCTTATGAGTCGCCGAGCAGGGCCGCTATTTTTATGGCTGGTATGCAACCCATGGTAAACTCATCAACGACAGCTGCTATGACATTCGGTTCAATTGCTGCTGCGACAGCTGGAGCGAGCGGTTCAGTTCGGCCGCCGGCTCAAGTTTTATCTGAGCTTTTGGGCACTTTGACGGCTCTGTTAGCCATAGAGGTTACTGCAGCGAATCAAGCACATCATAATGCGGAAGTTGCAAAGGTGCGGGATGAGGTGGCCAAAGCCAAAGAGGATTTTAATGCAGAGAACATCAGGATGGCAGAGGAACGAGCAAAGATGGATGCTGAGTCACAGCGTATCATGGCGGAAGCTTTTCGCTTAAGTTTGGATCGAAACGCCTCTAATGCAGTTCTTCAAAGAAGGTATCAAACCCGTCTGCTTGCACAGTATGAGGCGCGGAGTCTCTTTAACACGCCTGGTGCGGGGCCAAGTAACCCGCCAGGCACAGCCAGGGCGACTGAAATCCCAGAAAGCGGGGCGGCGGCTCAGCCCCGATTGCCAGACCCACCCCGTAGGGATTGAACCCCACCCCGGCGTTTCCCCACCCCATCTGGTCATTATTCCAACCCGATGGATAACATGATAGCAGCGGCTACCCGGCTCAATGCAATCCCTATCACGGATGAGACACCTTTTGCAGCTGAGGCGCGGAACGCAATTGAGCTCTTGAAAACAGCGGCTGCACAGCAAGAGAAATATACACATAGTCGTGAGAGGGTGCATTCGACGCCCCTCCCAAGCTGCAGTTACAGCCGGCGCATTGAGTCGCCGGCGGTTTCCAGTAGCGAGCGATGACGTCGGCCAAATCAAGATGACCCGCCCCTTATTCATGCTCAGGCGATTGTGGATGACGCCCGAGCACGCCGAGAGGCGGAGGCCGCAGCGGCGGCTCAGCTAGGGGCTTATCAGCAGCCTCCGGTGACCCCTTCGACGTCAGTAGGGGCTGGTATAATTTCCAGATCTATTGGAGTGCCTTGTTTAGTACCGGCTTTACGTAATGAATGCTTGCCTAAGGATTTTAAGGGTCCTCGCAAGGTGGCTAACTATACAGCTGGTCTCCCCCCTGAGGCCTGGATTGAGAGTTATGAGTTAGCCATGGAGATGCTGGATGTCAATGATGCTATGTGTGCGAAGTACTTTACTATGATGTTGGATGGGCCAGCTTGGACCTGGTTAAAAGGATTACCCGCCAACTCCATCAATTCTTGGGCAGAGTTGAAAGCATGGTTCATTAAGAATTTTAAAGGAACGTGCAAGCAGCCTTTGACGATTATCGATCTTGATAACTGTGTGTAGCGTGAGGATGAGTCGGCACATCATTGGGTCCGGCGGGTCTCAGCTATTATGCACTCTTCAGACAGTATTGCGGCGGGTCAGGCGGTTCTGGTCTTAGAGAAGAACTGTCATTTCACCCCCCTTAAGCAGAAGCTTGGGCGGCTTAAGCGTCATTGTAATGACATGGGAGAGCTCATGGTGGCTCTAATTAAGTATGCTGACTCTGATACCACCAAGGATCCTGGATCTGATGATGAAAAATACAACAAGGGAAAGAAGGGTGGCAATGGTAAGGGTCAACAGCAGAACGTGACAGGGCATAATGGTAACAACTAGGGTAACGGTGGTAAGCGCAGATAGCCCGATGGCGGATCAGATCTCGTAGCTAACACCAACACCGGATATAAGAACCAGCGCCGTAATGGCAATGGTAAGCCGGCCTTTGGAGGGAAGAATTTTAATATTGAGGCAATGATGAATGAACCTTGCCCAAAACATAGCCTGCGCAATAAACCGGCGACTCATGCTTGGAAGGACTGTTTCATAATGTGAGAGTACATGAATTCCAACTTTAACCAGAATCATGGCAACAATAATGGCCCGCCTGGCAGGTCAGGATCCGGCTCACAGGGCCCCAGCTTTGGTGGTGGCGGCTCAAGTTCTGGGTATCAAGGACAGGGTAACCAGGGTGGTTATAACCAGCAGCCTGGTTAAGGTAACCAGCAGCATCAGTCTGGATACCAGAGTAACCCGAAGCAGCTTAATAGTGGACAGTATTGTAGCACCCCGGCTCAGAGAAACCGGAACGCCCCGTATTCCAGCCCAGAGATCAAGGTGAAGTCTTCTGGAATACGGCACTGCTTAGCATAGAACAAACCAGCTCTCTATTACAACACGAATATGAATACAAGGTCTCCGATATTACAATGAATAACACTGGCACGGTGACGCTACGCAACCACAGTTGCTCTATGCAAGCAGCATAACAACTCGAGGCAGCGGAACCTCTACTGGTAGCGGAACAATGAACGACGATGATGGACTCCAATTCGCAGGGACTCTGGCTGGAACATTTATCCTAGCTCGCGAACACAGGAACCACACCAAACAAGCAAGCAAACTCGGCACGACCTGCAAACTGGCATGACACGCCAGGTCAGTACATTGAATGTACTTGCAAGCTCACAATAACCAAAAGCAGTCAAGACAAACAACAACATGGCATTAGCAGGTTAAAGCAATCATGAGCATGATACTAACAGAACAACATGGCATGCACAAACTGAACATGATACGACTAGAACAAGCATAGCATGAGCATATGAACATGATGATACTACATGTAACATGTTAACATTATCATGCACCAACTTACTCTTGCTCGGCGGTTACCTCGTAACCATCTCATGCATCAACTTACCAACATCGGTATCCATGATACCTCCGTGATCATCTTGCGATCACAATAAGGTCAACCAACTTCAGTATACACGATACCTTCGTGATCCTCTCTCGATCACAACCAATCACTTTCTCATCATCGAACCGGGGTTATTATTAATCAAGTTATTATTATAGTTGGCTCATAGTGTGACCAACTATGAACTGGGCCCATATCCGCGGGCGCGGCTATCGATAGATTAAACACACACTCTGCAGAGGTTAGCACACTGTACCCACACCACAGAACCCATGGCCTCGTGCTCCCATTCGGGTGGACCAACGGCATTCCGACAAAAACGATCTACTGCCATCTCACTCTCCCAGCCACTCCGACAAACTCCCCTTTGGGCTAAGTCCTGGGTGGCCCTGTGTCAACTCGTGACACCCAACGACCACAGTCGTGGCAAAACATAAACGGTCCCAAACGGGGACAAGGATCCTTACAACAACAACGGGCACACAAGGTTTATGTCCGCCTACCTGATCAGGGTAGCGCGCGCCCATAACCTTCCCTCGTTGGAGGCACCGGCGAGAGGCATGACAATAGACCGCATTAGGGCCTTCCCATAAAAGGCAAATGTGGCTGCACTGGTCAGCTCGATTTGGTGGCACCATGACTCAGCCAACAGTTGTTCAAGTTCATTATTATCCGGTTAAACTTGAATGCAATGAACTGAGCCATAATAAAATATGATGCAACTATAATGCATGAGCATGATATCAACATAAGCATGGAGGTGCAACACAATCATCGAGCATAACCACAATGAAGCATTTAACCAAATGAACATGGCATACTGACGAGCATAAGCATACATTACACATGAGCATAGCATGACCACTAGCATCATAAATAAATACCATGCAAGAACATAGCAAGAACACTACCAAGTAAGCATGTAACCAGCTAGATGCAAAGGGACATGCATAGCAATGGTACTGGATAACAGACGACCAGCATGCATCAAGATGAACACCTCTGCTACCAGCATGTAATACTACTACCAAGCATAACATGTGAACGTGATACTAGCAAGTAGTACAAGATAACAAGATGCATCGGAACATAGCATGAAGGTGAACATGAATCCACGAGCATAACCAAAATAACGACAGTAGTAGCAAACAAGCAGATAGATAACGGGCAAACTTTTATTAAATATTCAAGTAGAAACCATGGCTACTGCATGGCTATCATGCAAGTGGCTGTTGTGGCTTGCCTGGGGGTGACGGAGACTCCGGGAAGAAGTGCGGTGAAGCCGCGGAACGATTTGCTGGACGTTCTTCTCTCTCGAAGGGGGCTGATTAGGAGCAAGGGCAAAATGGTCATTTTCACTATGGTACCACCTAGTGAAAATGGTACCAACAGAAGATCTTGACGAGACGAAGAAGTGGGCGTTGGTTTCACCTCGATCGGAGTTACGGTCGCGGAGATACGAGGTGATGAAGGAGAGGGACCAATCTGTGATTTTTTTTATCACCAACGGGTCCCTGAGTGGAAAAACAAAAAACGTATTAAGAGAAATACGCCTTCGGAACAGAGAAAGCACACTCTTGGCCACAGTAGAGAAAATACGTTTTCTAGAAGAGAAAACGCCTTTCTCTCTGAAGCACTTCAAGAATACGTTTTCAGAGAAGGGAATACGTATTCCGAGGAATACGCTTCCACTTATGTTCAGTTGGCAGGGCCTTAGGCCACTTACAGGCGGGACCCAGGGGCAGGGAAGGGGGCCGATCGGGGGCGTCGTCTTCCTCGCGCGCCTGTTCCCCTCGTGAAGCAGAGGAGGAACAGGGAAGAGAGGGCAGCGGCGGCCTGGCCGGCTCCGGCCGTCTTCGGCCACGGCGAGGGCACCGACAGGTGCGCGGGACTGCGCCGCGCCCGTTCAGAGGCGAAGGGGGCACCGAGGAGGAGTGGGGAGGAGGGGAGGTCGCGGCGACGGAGGACTACAGAGGCGGGCGGCCGGTGGTGGTTCTCCGGCGATGCGGGCAGCTCCGGCGAGGGGAGAGGGGGTGGGGCGGCTCGCGGAGGTGAGGGGGAGTCGGTGGAGGTGGAGGGGAGGCGAGAGGGGGCTCGAGGTGGCTGGGGAGGAGCAAACTCCGGTGATGGCCGAGGCGAACGGCGAGGAAACGGCGAGATGTGGCGACTCCGGTGATCAAATGAGGCGAGGGAGGAGTCGGTGAGCTGCGGAGGTCCTCGGGGCAGCTTAAATAGGCGCGCGAGAAGCCTCTAGAGCATCACGGGCGAGCTCACACTGGGCTCTAATGGAGGACAGGGACGGTTTGCGGCATGGGCATGGCATTTGCGGCGCATTCATGGTGAACCAGGAGGGGGCCGGGGCACGGGACAATGCAGTGGCTCACGGGGGAGCTCCTGGACAAGGTTGGACGTCGAGACGATGATGGAGCGGACGAGAACAGTGGCCAGAACGAGCCAGAGCTTGCCATTAGCGTGATGCAAGCGTGATCACCACATGCACTGGTGCAAGCAGTGCGTTCTGGCCAGGACGACCATGTCCAGTGGATGGACCTTGCTACCCTTAGTCCAAACGAAGAAATAATTTGGTCCAGGGGCAAAGAAGAAATTGGCAGGAGGTTCCAAAACATCTCAGCAGCAAAGTGTTTGTGCTGTGCTGTGGGGACACAAGCTTGGAAATGAAGGAATGGATTTGTCTGGTGATGATCACATACTAAGATGACTGAGATGACCAAGAATCAGCTTAAGAGGAGAGGTTTAGAGGGTACTTTCTGTAGAAAGCATCATAAGGGCCAGATTAAGAGATGATGAAGTAGCACTCACATAATGCTGGGACTGAGCTGAAAATTTGGCATGGCATAATGATTTGGAGAAATGAAGATGCTCAAAAAGTTTCATGCCATTTGGATGAACCAAACTAGCACTTGCTTCATAAAGCATCTCCCTGGACAGAAACTTGGAAAAATTGCACATGGCAAATGGATCAAGGAAATGGGCCAAAACATGGTGGAGAGAGTTGATATGGATAGGAGAATATCCTGGTAAATATTTAGCTTAAATGAAGCAATATAAAATATGGTTGCTTCACAAACTGAAAATCTGACCAGAAACCAAGATTTGGAGCTGGGCTCACATAGATGAGTTACATGAGCTCAAATTTGGTGGAGAGTGATGATTTGATCATATGAAGGACCTTGCAAAATTTCAACTTATTTGGATATGCCTAGCTTGTACTTCCTTCACACAGGCTTCCCTCAGACAGGAACTTTGAAAAATTGCTCAGGAATATTTACTAGGCAAATTGAGTTGAATTTTGGCATGGGGCAATTATATGGACAGGAAAAGGTGTCCAAAAAGTTTGGGGTCAAACAAGCAAAGATAAATGACACTTCCTTTTCAAAAAGCCACTTAGGGTAGAATCAGAAAAGGAATATTTGTGAATTACCTTTGATGATGCCAAGGAAGGATTTTGACATATTTGAGGAAGATATGACCCAAACAATTTATAAGAATTATTTCGAAATTTTTGGAGTGACAGAAATATAGGTTGCTTCACAACTTAGGGTTAAAAAGAATTATTCCTTTAATAGAAAAGGAATATTCCCAAGAAAATGAATATTGGAATTGGGTCAAGGATGAAAATGACATGATTTTGGGATGATGATGAGGATGAAAAGCCACTATAAAACCTAGGAAGACATGATCTTCCCAAGTTTCAGAACCGCATAGCCACAGGAAAAACAATTCAAAACAAGAAATCCAAGAAAATCATCAGAAAAAGAAAAGGGCAAAATCCAGGGTGTTGCAAGTATCATGTTTTCACCACAAGTCTTTGCAAACGAGATCAGAAAGTTCATAAGCGCGCGGTCAGCGCAATTGAGCCGGCGACCAATCACATGGAGTCGAGAGGATCACCCGCCCCGGGTTGATAATCCGGGTCAACTAGCGTTGGTGGTAGCCCCTCAGGTTGGGGGTTATAAATTCACTAAAGTACTTATGGACGGTGGCAGCAGTATCAAAATCCTTTACTATGATACCTTTCGCCGGATGAACTTAACTAATAAGGAGCTTAAGCCGCCTTCTACAGTTTTTCATGGCGTGGTACCCGGTAAGTCGGCATATCCTGTTGGAAAAATTGCCCTGGAAGTGGCCTTTGGTGATGACTATGACTACAGAGCAGAGACGTTATGGTTTGAAGTGGTTAAGATCAAGAGCCCTTATCATGCCTTGTTCGGATGGCCGGCTTATGGCAAATTTATGGCCCGGCCTTGTTATCTTTATTTACAGCTTAAAATGCCAGGGTGTAAGGGCACTATTACGGTCCATGGTGATCAAAAAATTGCATTGGAATGTGAGGAAGGTGATGCTGCGTGTACTGAGTCGGCTTGCGCTACGGAGGAGCTTAAATTTTATAAGGATAGTGTTGACCCGGCTGATATGACCCCTTTGAAGAAGCCCACCACTGAGCAAGACCCTTTGTTGAAGTTTAAGTCGGCTGATAATACTAAGCAGGTTGACTTTGTCCCTGGCGACTCATCTCAGCAGTTCACAGTGGGGGCTAACATGGATCCTAAATAGGAAAGCGCGCTCATCGAGTTCATCCATGAGAATCGGGACATCTTTGCATGGAAACCTTCTGACATGCCGGGTGTACTGAGAGAATTCGCTGAGCACATTCTTAATGTGGATCCTAAATTTAAGCCGGTCAAGCAGTTTCTTCATCGTTTCAATGAAGAACGACGTAAGGCCATTGGAGAAGAGGTTGCCCGGCTCTTGGCAGCCGGGTTTATTGTGGAAGTCTTTCACCCGGAGTGGTTGGCTAACCCGGTGTTGGTGCTTAAGAAGAATGGCACTTGGCGTATGTGTGTTGACTACACAGATCTTAACAAAGCTTGTCCAGCTGATCCATTTGCTCTCCCTCGTATTGACCAGATTATTGATGCTACGACAGGTTGTGAGAGTTTATGTTTCCTGGATGCTTATTCTTGTTATCATCAGATCAAGATGGCAGTTAAGGACCAAGAGAAGACATCTTTTATCACCCCTTTTGGAGCCTTCTGTTATGTTTCTATGCCTTTTGGGCTTAAGAGTGCTCAGGCGACTTATCAACGATGTGTTCAGAATTGTTTTCACACTCAGATTGGGTGTAATGTGCATGCTTATGTAGATGATATTGTGGTCAAATCCAGAAAGAAGGAGACTCTCCTGGATGATCTAAGGGAGACTTTTGACAATCTCCGGGTCTATAAGATGATGCTTAACCCGGCCAAGTGTGTTTTTGGTGTGCCTGCAGGCAAGCTCTTGGGTTTTCTGGTCTCAAAGAGGGGTATTGAAGCTAACCTGGCGAAGATCAAGGCTATCACTTCATTGGCTAAGCCGGCGTGTGTCAATGATGTCCAGCGCTTGGCGGGTCGCGTTGCGGCTCTAAGCCGGTTCATAAGCCTCCTGGGAGAGAAGGCGATTCCTTTATACCAGATGATGAAGAAGATAGATCATTTTGTATGGAGTGATGCTGCTGATAAGGCGTTTGAATCGCTCAAAAAGCAATTAGCTGAGCCGCTCGTCCTTGCGGCTCCCATTGAGAAAGAACCTTTGCTCCTGTATGTGGCGGCTAATAGTAAGTCTCTCATTGTGGCGATTGTAGTGGAGCGTAAGGAGGTGGGTAAGGAGTACCCAGTCCAGAGGCCGGCTTATTATGTTAGTGAGGTATTGATTGAGTCCAAGCAATAATATCCACATTGGCAGAAACTGGTGTATGGGGTGTTCATGGCGGGTCGCAAGCTGAAGCATTATTTTCTAGGTCATCGTATTACTGTGGTCAGCTCTTCTCCCTTAGGAGACATTATTCAGAATAGAGAGGCCACATGCCAGGTTGCTAAGTGGGCAATCAAACTTGGACCTCATGGTTTGAAATATGTGCCAAGAACAGCTACCAAATCTCAGGCTCTGGTGTATTTCATCAATGACTGGACAGAGTTGCAGACGCCTGAGGAGAAGCCTGATAACACATATTGGACGATTCATTTTGATGGGTCCAGACAGTTGGAAGGCTCGGGGGCTGGAGTTATTTTGACTTCCCCACGAGGTGACAAATTTTGTTATGTTTTAAGGCTAATGTTTCCTTGTACTAACAATGCAGCCGAATATGAGGCTTTACTCCACGGCCTTCGTATGGCCAAGGAGATGAATTTAAGCCGGGTCAGGTGTTTTGGCGACTCAGACCTGGTGGCTCAGCAAGTCTTAGGCACATGGGATTCCAAACACCCGCTCAATGCGGCTTATCGCCGGGCGGTTGACAATATTGCTGGTCACTTCAAAGGCTACCAGCTGGAGCATCTTGACTGAAGGAAGAATGAGGCGGCTGATGCCTTGAGCCGGCTTGGGTCTCAACGTAAGCCGGTGCCTCCTAACATATTTCTTGACGTCTTGCATTATCCTTCGGTCAAGTTGCCATCTGCAGAAGATCTTGTTGTCCCTGACCCGGAGGCACAATTGGTGGTGGCTCTCCATGCTATTCCTGATTTGACGCTTCCCTACTTGGCTTATATGACCCGGGGCGAGTTACCTGAGAATGAAACTTTGGCAAGACAAATCACGAGGAGGTCTAAATCTATGACTATTATCAATGGCGAGTTACACCGATGCAGTGTGATAGGCGTGTTCCAACGTTGTGTTTCTCCTGAAGAGGGCCGTGAGATTTTAAGAGAGATCCATGAAGGTGATTATGGTCATCATGCCGGCTCTAAATCTTTAGTGGCTAAAGCCTTTTGTCATGGGTTTTATTGGTTGATGGCTCATGCTGATGTGGAAGATATCGTCAGTAAGTGTGATGGATGTCAGAAATTTTCTCGATGAGCTCATGTGCCGGCTCAAGAGTTGAGGATGATTCCAATTACTTGGCCGTTTGCAGTCTGGGGGCTTGATATGGTTTAACCTTTCAAGAGATCCAAGTATAAGAAAACCCACCTCTTGGTGGCGGTTGACAAATTTACCAAGTGGGTTGAAGCAGAGCCGGTTAGCAAGTGCGATGCAGTAACCGCAGTTCAGTTTGTTAAAAAACTGATCTTCCGTTTTGGTTACCCTCATAGTATCATCACTGGTAATGGCACTAGTTTGTCTAAGGGTGCTATGGAGGAGTTCTGTCAACGAGAGCATATTCGTCTTGATGTTTCTTCTGTGGCTCATCCACAGTCTAATGGTCAAGCTGAGAGGGCTAACCAAGAAATTTTGAGAGGAATCAAGCCCTGGCTTATGGTTCCTTTGAAATGAACACCGGGTTGTTGGGTTGAGGAGTTACCTTCAGTGCTCTGGAGTATCAATACCACCCCTAACAGGTCAACAGGCTATACGCCTTTCTTCATGGTCTATGGTGCAGAGGCGGTTCTTCCAAGTGATATCCGTCATGACTCGCCCCGTGTGGCGGCTTATGTTGAAGCTGATAATGAGATAGCACGTCAAAACGCACTCGATGCTTTGGATGAGGAGCATGACCTAGCGGCGGCTCGTTCAACAATATATCAACAAGACTTGCGTCGCTATCATAGCCGCAGAGTTAAGACTCGAGCGTTTCAAGAGGGCGACTTGGTGCTCCGGCTGATTCAAGATCAGACTGATATGCACAAGTTATCACCACCTTGGGAAGGACCCTTTGTGGTCAGCAAAACCCTGAATAACGGGTCTTATTACCTCATTGATATACGAGAGCACAAGGATTCACGCAAGTCGGAGGAGGAGACCCGCCGGCCATGGAATATTGCTCATCTTCGGCCTTACTACACCCGAGCCACCGGCTCTCGTCTTTGTACATACATTTGTCAGTGTATATATCTTTTATGATCAATATAAAGCCGGCATCCCTAAAAAATTCAGGGCCTCTATCATTTCATTTCTGTGTATCTGAGTCTTTATTAATTGGTCATAAGGTCACTCGGGGGCTTCCAACCCACCGGGTTTAGCTTACATACCCTATTGACCAGGCATGAGACGCCAAATTATGAGTTATCCTGCCTGTTTGCAACTTGCTACTCCGCCAGGTGACCCGCCGAACTCTTAACAGTCAATCTTTTTTAAGACCCTGAACTTGTTAAGGTTAAAATGGCGGCTTGTGTCACGTGAGAGCCTGCTTACAGTGAGCTAGGATAAACTCAACGGCTGTGCGGCCTTGAAAGCACAAGGCCTGTGAGCCAACTTGTTTGGTCATGTCTTGGAAGACGGCCTAGCAAAGATTTGAGTTTTGTTGTATTTTTCTTTTTGATTTTTTCTGATATTCTTTAAGATTTTGCTTTTGTGCAAATTTTGGTTACCCATGTCGTGAGACTACGGGTTATGAGTCTCCTATTTGAGTATTTTTTGGGTTGTAACCCGCCCTGGCTTTGGACTTTAAGTCGCCAGTATGTTTTGATGTCAACAGCCGTAGTTATGAGACTACAATCTTTGGGTTGTAACCCGCCTTGGTTTTGGACTTTAAGTCGCTAGCATGAATAATTTACATAGTTGAGGCTATGAGACTGGGAATCTTAGGGTTTAGTAACCCGCCATGGTTTCTGGCTTTGAGTCGCCAGTATATATGATGATCGGGTTTTTGCAAAGTATATAAGACCTCAGGTGCTAAATATGGTCATCATGCAGTTCATATATCTGGTCAAATGAAGTAGGCCACAAAAATCAACTGTTGGACCAAGCGTCAAGATAAAACATGCACGAAGGCATGACATGGCGGCTCAATGTTTTCAACTACCCTATTACAAGGCTTCAAATGAGCCCAAAAAGTTTGTGAATCAAGTGTTTTTGGGGCTGCACCCCACGACCCGGCTGAGAGCTCTCTGGCTCGTCATTTGATATGATCAATCCTCTTCAGGATGCGTTGATGACTCCGGGTCATCCCGCGCCGGCTCTTCCTCGTCGATCATCTGAAGATCAGCCATTATCCAGTCGATGCCGGTTAAAGCTTCGAAAGTGGCTTCATCATTTAGTATAATGGAATGATCAACATCAGGGGCAAAGATATGCTTACGCTGAGGAGGAATGAGACTGACAACATCATGAGCTGGCGGCTTAATCTTCTGGTTGTTGTTGTCATAAGTCAGCGTGTACTTGTTTAAGTTCAGCTCTTCAATGAGCTTGCAAGCCACGAGCCGCATTTCCCGGACACATTGATTGAAGTCTTTTTCCTCAAAAGCAGACTGGTCATCCTTGAATTCCGGGCACCCGGTGGCTATTTCCTCCGGGTCAAGCTTAGATTGCCATGCTTTGGCCAGGCCTAGAGCAATGATGTCTCTGGCTCAGGCAGTGGATAATCTTTGCTCTTCAATCTGGCTCGGGACCGTGGAGAGATGATCCAGAATAGTCTTCATTTGACTTGGCGGCTTTCTGTTACCTCCTAAGGCCACAAGACTGCGGAGAGTGCCGCTGTATAACTGCTTTGTTAAAGAATAAATGCCCTTCAGCTTCAATAGCATGTCTTGACCAAGGCTGGCACTCCTGGGGCCTGTTAAGAGGTTATATAAGAGTCGCCAGGCGAGTTAGCACTACATATATATATGAGAAGCCAGGCGGGTTACCGGATTTGAATGCATATTATACTTACCAAAGATGGCGGCTGTCATTTGAATAATTTGTTGTTTTAAGCCGGATAACTCTTCTGCATCTTCGGCCTTTTTGGCTAGAACAGCCTTGTCAGTCTCCCAGGTGGCTCTCTCCGTAACAAAACCTACTTTAAGCTTTTCAATTTCTTCTAACGAGGCCTTCAGATCTAACTTGGCCTTGGAGGTTTCGGTCTGCTGCATCTTCAAGCTTTTTCTTAAATCACCAACTTGCGATTCCTTCATGTTCAATTCGGCCTGAGATAAACAAGGAAATGATTATAATGCAAAGAGCAGGATTGGTGAGATATGGTTAATTAAGTTCCAAGCACATTGCAAGCAATATACTTGGCACTTGGGGGCTAATGTAGGTCGTTTCAAAAATTTTGTGACCCGGCTCAACTTGTCAGTTTAAGCCGGCCCTTGGGGGTTACATATTTGGATTTCTGAAGTGACTATAAGTCCTGACTCATCTTATTAAGTTAAACCGGCCCTTGGGGTCTACGTATTTGATCATAGAGCTAATTATCAGTATGGCCCATCTTGTTACTATAAATTAATGGTTGAAAAGCTGTACAAGGTTCATTCAATATTAGTATTTGAAGACCCGGCTCATCTTGATAAGATAAGCCGGCCCTGAGAGGCTGCAGTTTGGACATTTTCATCAAGTCTACAGCATACTCAATATTTTCCTATACTCTAGACTTGGCAGCTATATAAAGGCATATGGAAAGTAGTTAGCAACGTACCTCATATCGTTCCTTCATAAGGTTCACTAAGCCGGCTTCCAGATCACGGCTAGTATGAAGGCGGTTCAGATAACCAGTGTGGATGTCACTTGCACTGAGGGCAACATAAGTTTCCAGATCCAGCATCGCCTTGCCTTTGTCCAAGGAAGGAGATTCTTCCTTGGTACCATGCTTGGCTAACACGGTGGAAGCCCCTGGCGCAGTGTAAGCCGTCCCAGTGATGGTCACGTCATCAGAGTCCTTCTCAAGAGGGATCTCTTCAGCTGGCTTCGGAGTCGGCGGCTTAGGGCTCGGCGGGTCATGGCTTGCCGACGGGTTAAGTTCAGTATCCATCTGTTGAGGGATGGTAGCACTAATTGATTGTGGGGGGTCATTAATAGGTTCTTCTAGGTCTTGAGTGAGGGCCTCAGAAGATTCTGCTGTCTGTTTCTCTGGTTCAGCAGCCTTGGGATCCTTTGCAGACCCGCCCAGTTTTTGCTTCCTGCTTGCTTTGGCAATACCTCTGCAACAAAGATACAAAGTATATGAGTATGTCATTACAAATCATTGATAAACAAATGGAAACACTTACCCTTGGGCAACTTTGAAGATGGGCATCTGGGTTCCGGAAGAGTCGCCAGACGACGGAGGTGTCTTCTGATAATTTGAGTTAGAAGGATTAAGAGGCTGACGTATGAAGCCGGCTAATGGATAAAGAGAGTCTGGATCATGTGGCACCTCATGTTGATGCTTGCGAGGAACATGCGTATTTGGTAAGCCAGAAATAAGGTCGTGAGAACCGCTGCTCTGGGTTGGGCGCCCTTCTTCATGTTGCTGTTTCTTCAAAAGAAAGTTGGGATCCAAGTAAGGAAGAGGATGAGAAAATTTCACCTTCCGGATGATCCACCAAGTTTGCTGTCTTGCCATGGGTTCTGAGTCGGAGGAGACATGGATTACCTCTGCTGCATCAGCTTGACTTGTTTCCGCGTCGTCCTGAGAAGATTCGGCGTCAATAAGTTGCATAAAAAGACGACCAAGGGAGTCAAGTTCTACCTCTGACTCATCATCAAGCTTGAGCAGCTCTTCAGCGGATGGTTTCTTGGGACGACCCGGACCTCGAGTTTTTGTTTTGGGCTTCTTGGTTGGGGCTGCAGCAGGCAGTCTTTTCTTCCAAAAAGGAGAGTTGGCCTATTTAAACATAGACATGAAAAGTAAGGAATATGCTGTACAGGAAGTAAACAAGCAAAAGGAAAGATGGTGTAAAATACTTACAGCCGGAGGTGGATTGAGTTTGCAGAAAGGGTTCAGTCCCACTTTGCGGCAGTTGTCCATGGGCTCCCCGAGCAGTGTTTTGACTACATCATTAACATCCTTATCACTCAAGGATGTCTGATTAAAACACTGCGGATCTTTGGTATCTCCAGTATATTCACACATTAAGCCGCTGCGCCGGCTCAAAGGTATTATCCTCCAAGCAACCCAGCAGCGAGTTAGATCCACTGCAGTTAAGCCGTTGGCTACCAATGCCCTTATTTTTTAGAAGGTGGGGGCATATTTAACGCGCTCTGCGGCGGTTAACCGGTCTGGAAGTTTGCTGTGGGTGTTGAGCCGGAAGGGGCGATAACCCAGTAAATGATTTTCATCGGCCGGAGAAGTGTCTCTGCAATAGAACCAAGTGAAATTCCAATCCTTCGGGTGACTAGGCAGCTTGGCTTCAGGAAAAATTATGTCTCTCCGCCGCTGAATAGAAATTCCTCCAAGTTCCAAGCTGGGTCCATCAGTCATCTCGGTTAAGATAAAAATACTCTCTGAAGAGGTCAACAGTAGGCTCCTCTCCAAGATACACTTCACTGAATACTTGAAAATTGCACAAGTTGGAGACGGAGTTGGGACCAATATCTTGAAGATGGAGTTGGTAAAAATTCAGAGCATCACGGAAAAACTTTGACCCGGGCGGGGAAAAGCCGCGGAGGAGGTGGTCTGCAAAAATCATGATTTCGCCCTCTTGAGGTTCTGGAGTTGTTTCAGAACCAGGGGCCCGCCAGTGTATGACCTCTTTGGATGGTAAAATCCCCATATCTACATACTCCTGTATTGAGAGTTCAGAGACTTGGGAGGTGACCCAGTCGCAAGAAGTGGGAGCCTTGGTCATTGTTGGCGGGTCAAAAGCAGCAGTCTGAAAATTTAAGGTGTGGCGGGTTAAAATTAAAGTGATAAATTGCTTAAGCATTGGCAAGGATAAATCAGTGGCAGTGAGGTGGTTCTATATAAGGGATAAATCCTTATAATGAGAGTATGAAGGAATTATAAGCCGCCCTGGTGAGGAGGGAGCGGTGACTCTTGGTTGAAAAATTAAAGTATGGCAAGTCAGAATATATCTGCTAAGCCGCCCAAAGAATGGCAGATGACAGAGTTTATTATTTAAGCCGCCCAAGTAACATTAGCACGACAATCGACTACGGATCTGGGGTTGGCGAAATTTTGCTAAGTATGGGATGAACAAGTTTTGCAGAGTATGCCCGCAAGTTTGGATCTACGACAACTCAAAAAATGAGGAATAAATGCTAAACCTAAAGCATAACCGTGGAAGAACTAGAGAACTGAGTATTGGTTTATCGGAAGATGGGATCTATTCTGGATATGAGTAGAAGGCTAAAAACTACTATCATGCTGCTTCTTCTTAGTTTTGGATTGGACTACATGTGCTAAGTAAAAGATGGATGAACTAGGTCGATTTGCGAAGAACTTCGACGAACCCTATGAACAGGATGGAGTTAATGTGGATCTGAGATCAGAAAAAATGAGTACCTGGGAGTGTTGATGCAAAGCAGGTGTGCGCCGCCGTTCTCTGGTCCAGTCAGGTTGATGCAGCGGCCTTTTGTTGGAGTCGCCGGAGAAGAACGGCCGGAGCAGCGGAGTGCTTGCGTAGCGGAGGTCGCGAGGAAGAAGAAGAAGTGGAGGCGAAGGGGGTAAAAGTGAAAAAGGAGCCCCCTGTGCCTATTTATAAGGGAAAAAGTGAACAGTAAAATGACAGGCGCGGAAATCAAGGAGACATCATGATTATCTCAACACTAGAGGCACCTCGATTCTCGGACGACCCTTTAATGTGAAAAGATCCATTGTGATGTCATATGTTTTTTCTAGATTTTTTCCACGTGACGTCATGGCGGGTTACAATAATTTGTTCAAAGCTAAACATTGGAAAGAAGATTCGCCAACTGGAAGAAGTGAAGATTGACATGAACAAGTTCAAATCAATTTGGGGCCTAATGTTGGGGATATAATCCCGCGGTATGAAGCGCCCAGGAGGGGCCGGGTCACACTGTTGGTGACTCAATGATGAAAGGCTTCGATGGGCCTGAGGAGACGTGAAGACTAGTGGCGGCTTATGAGGCAGGCCTGTTGAAGGCCCAAGGTCCGGAGGTGTGAGCCGCCAGATGGTGACTTGCCTAGTACGGCAAGGTGATTTAGAAACCGATTTGGTCACGTTGTGTGATCCAACTTGGACTCTTATAAGCCTTGGGCCTTGACCTGTGTATATAAAGGCGAGACCCGGCGGCGGGTTATATTAAAAAAACAATTGATCAGGAACTAGGTCAAGCGATTCTGCTCCCTTGTAATCGATATTCAATTTATAGTCAACAAAAGCAGGAGTAGGCTTTTACCTCGTTGTGAGGGGCCAAACCTGGGTAAACCTTGTGTCCTTTGACCCGTTCAACCCCTTCGAGCTAACCTACGTTGCGATGGCTCCACACCTAAGTCCTTGCACAAGGGCATCTACCATGTTAAATCTATGACAAAATCTGAGAGAGAGAGAGTTGAATGTTGGGGAGACTATCATTTGAAGCACAAGAGCAAGGAGTTCATCGTCAACACACCGTCTATTACCTTTTGGAGAGTGGTGTCTCCTAGATTGGTTAGGTGTCGCTTGGGAGCCTCCGTCAAGATGTGGAGTTGAACGAAGAAGTTTGTAAGGGCAAGGAGATCGCCTACTTCGTGAAGACCTACCCGAGTGAGGCAAGTCCTTCATGGGTGATGGCCATGGTGGGATAGACAAGGTTGCTTCTTCGTGGACCCTTCGTGGGTGGAGCCCTCCGTGCACTCGCACTGCCGTTACCCTTCGTGGGTTGAAGTCTCCATCAACGTGGACGTGCGATAGCACCACCTATTGGAACCACACCAAAAATCTCCGTGTCTCCATTGCGTTTGCAAACTCCAATCCCATCCTGTTGAGGATATAACTCTGAGGTATGACCCGCCCAGGAGGGGCCGGGTCATACCGTTGGCGGCTTAAGGCGAGAAGGCCCAACAAGACTGAAGGCCCAAGACTCGGAGGTGACTTAAGGCCCGAAGGTGTGAACTGCCATGTAATGACTTGTTCTGTAAGGAAGGTTAAGTTAGAAACCGAGCTGGTCATGTTTCTGTGAGCCGGCCGGGACTCTGTAAGCCGCCGGGCGTCGACCTGTATATAAAGGGGTGACCCGGCAGCGGGTGAACTTAAGAATCAACAAGTCGAGAACTAGGTCAAGCATATTTGCTCCCTTGTAATCGAAACCCAAGCAATACAACTAAGAGCAGGACGTAGGCTTTTACCTCATTGAGAGGGGCCGTACCTGGGTAAATTCCTTGTGTCCTTTGTCCCGTTCAACCCCTTCAAGCTAACCTAGTTGCGATGGCTCCACACCTAAGTCCTTTTGCTAGGACATCTGCCGTGACAAGTCCACGACAGTTGGCGCCCACCATGGGGCTCTTGCACGGTGGTTTCGAGTTCTTGAAAGGCAACTTCTCAGGGATCAAGGGATACGCCGTGGGCTGGATAACCAAGAGTCGCCGCGGCAAGATCTACATCGACGACGCTGGATGGGGTGCGGAGGCCGATTCAATCGAATACGGGTACCGGGTCCCCTTTGGTGGTATCCACATTTTCATCGGCAAGATTGGTGAATCTGAGCCTTAGCCGGAAGTCTGTGCTGACACCATTGAGATGGCTCGGCGTGCGAGACGCGCCAGGGTCCAACCCGCCAAGATTCAAACCGCCCAGAAGCATGTTTTCGTCGGCTTTGTCCATGGAGCGGATCTCAAGGAAGGCTATGTGTCCGGTGGTGAGACGGCCATTTACTCAGGTGATGAGTCCTCAACCGGCGAAACTGAGTCGATCTATCAACTGCAAGATGGTGGGCTTGGGGGCTGTTCCGATGGCGACAGTATTCCGGACTCCTATGAGCCGCCGAGCAGGGCATCTATATTCATGGCCGGGACGCAGCAGATGGTGCACTCATCAACCGCTGCAGCGATGACTTCCGGTTCAACAGCTGCTGCAACGGCTGGGGCGAGCGACTCTGCGTGTCCGCCGGCTCATGTTTTATCCGAGCTCTTGGATGCTTTGGCAATGTTACTAGGGGCAGAGGTGACCCCGGCGACTCAGGCACAGCATAATGCGGAAGTGGCAAAGCTAAGGGATGAAGTAGCTCGGGCTAAAGAGGAACTTAATGCTGAGAACGTCAGGATGGCTGCGGAACGGACCGCCCTAGAAGCTGAAACACAGAGGGTAAGGGCCGAGGCTTTTCGCTTAAGTCTGGATCAAAATGCGTCAAACACTGTGATGTGGAGGAGGCACCAGAGCCGCTTGCCACCGCAATTCGAGGGGAGGAATCTTTTTATCACACCCGGAGCAAGGCCAAGTAACCCGCCCGGTGAGACCCGGGCTGATGAAGCACCAGCAACCGGGGCGGCGGCTCAACCTCGTATAGCAGATCCGCCCTGTGTGAACTTGACCCCTCCTCAGCAAGTGCAGACACCCCCGGGTCATTACTCCAACCCACTGGATAATATGATTGCCGCAGCCTCACGGCTGGCGGCCCTCCCAATTGAAGGTGAGTCGCCAGCTGCGATAGAGGCCCGGAACGCCGTGGAACTTCTTAAGACGGCGGTGACCCAACAAGCGGCTTATTCCTACAGCCATGAGCGAATTCATTCAACTCCACGTCAGAGCCGGAGCTATAGCCAACGTATTGAGTCGCCGGCGGTTTCCAGCAGTGAATGGCGTCGTAACCCGCCCCAGGGGCGAGACCCGCCCCATGGCGATGATGATGTTCAGGTTCTAACAGATCAAGCTAGAGCTCGCCAAGAGGCGGAGCATGGCAGCTCAGTTAGCGGCTCTTAGACAGCCTCAGTTAAACCCTTCTATGTCTGTAGAAGCGGGAATGACCTCTCGGTCAGTCGGAGTGCCCTGTCTAGTGCCGGCTCTACGCAATGAGCGTTTGCCCAAGGATTTCAAGGGCCCTCGAAAAATACCCAATTACACTGCGGATCAGCCTCCGGATGCTTGGATTGAAAGCTCCGAGTTGGCTATGGAGATGTTGGATGTTAACGATGCTGTGTGCGCCAAATATTTCACCATGATGTTGGATGGGCCAGCTCGCACCTGGCTAAAGGGATTGCCCCTAATTCCATCAACTCATGGACCGAATTGAAGACACGTTTCATTCAGAATTTTAAGGACACATGTAAGCAACCTCTATCGATTATCGACCTAGACACTTGCATCCAGTGTGAGGATGAGTCAACCGCCCATTGGGTTCGCTGGATCTCAGCTATTATCCACTCATCGGATAGTATCAACGCTGGTTGTGCTGTTTTAATTTTGGAGAAA
This sequence comes from Thinopyrum elongatum, assembly GCA_011799875.1. Classification (NCBI taxonomy): domain Eukaryota; kingdom Viridiplantae; phylum Streptophyta; class Magnoliopsida; order Poales; family Poaceae; genus Thinopyrum; species Thinopyrum elongatum. Next base: position 225,238,086 of record CM022302.1, on the reverse strand, counting down.
AATTGCCGGTTTATTCCTCTCAAACAGAAGCTAGGGCGGCTTAAACGTCATTGCAATGACATGGGAGAGCTCATGGCAGCTCTTATCAAATATGCCAACTCTGATAATACTAAGGATCCGGGGTCCGATGAAGAGAAGTCCAACAAGGGGAAGAAAAACGGTAATGGGAAAGGGCAGCAGTCCAACATGCCAGGTCATAATCAAGGTAATAATGGTAAGTGCACACAGCCCGATGGCGGGTCAGATTTTGTGGCCAATACCAATGCCCAAAATAACGGTCAACATCGAAGAGGGAAACCACCCCCCTGTACCGGAGGGTCAAAAGTTAACCTTGAGGCAGAATTGAACCGGCCCTGCCCAAAGCATAGTTATCTGGAAAGACCGTCGACCCACCTGTGGAAAGATTGTCATATCATGAGGGAGTATAGGAATTCAAACTTTCACCAGGACCACAATAACGGTAATGGCCCGCACGGCGGGTCATGCTCCGGCTCTCACGGGCCTGGCTTTGGAGGTGGCGGCTCAAACTCTGGATTTCAAGGTCAGGGCAATCAGGGTGGTTTTAACCAGCAGCTCAGTCAAGGTAATCAGCAACAACAGTCAGGATATCAGAGCAATCCAGAGCAGTTAAATAGTGGTCAATATCATGTTTTCACCACGAACTTGTGCAAACGAGATCAGAAGGTTCACAAGCGAGCGGTTAGTGCGGTTGAGCCGGCGGTCCCTCGATACTTACGATGGTCAGAGCAGCCAATTGTATGGAGCCGTGAGGATCACCCGCCCCGGGTTGACAATCCAGGTCTTTTGGATTTGGTGGTGGCCCCTCAAGTTGGAGGCTACAAGTTCACTAAGGTGCTGATGGATGGAGGCAGTAGTATCAATATCCTTTATTATGATACTTTTTGCCGGATGAATTTGACTGACAAAGATCTTAAGCCGTCCTCTACGGTCTTTCACGGAGTGATGCCTGGTAAATCGGCCTATCCAGTAGGAAGGATAGCCTTAGAGGTGGCCTTTGGCAATGAACATGACTACAGGGCTGAGACATTGCACTTTGAAGTGGTTAAAATCAAAAGCCCCTATCATGCTCTATTTGGGCGGCCGGCTTATGCCAAGTTTATGGCGCGGCCGTGTTATGTATATTTGCAGCTTAATATGCCGGGTCGCAAAGGAACCATCACGGTTCATGGTGACAGGAAGATAGCTTTGGAATGTGAAGAAGGCCATGCTGCTTACGCTGAGTCTGCTTGTGCAACGGAGGAGCTGAAGTTCTATAAAGATAATGTTGACCCGACTGATATGAATCCATTGAAGAAGCCAACTACAGAGCATGACCCTTTGTTGAAGTTTAAATCGGCGGATGATACCAAGCAGGTTGACTTTGTCCCTGGCGACTCATCTCAACAGTTTGTGATTAGTGCTAATATGGATCCAAAATAGGAAAGCGCGCTCATCGAGTTCATCTGTGAGAACCGGGACATCTTTGCATGGAAGCCTTCAGACATGCCGGGTGTACCGAGAGAACTCGCTGAGCACACTCTTAATATTGATCCTAAGTTTAAGCCGGTCAAACAGTTCCTTCGCCATTTTAACGAGGAAAGGCGCAAGGCTATTGGAGAAGAGATGACCCGGCTCTTAGCAGCCGGGTTCATTGTTGAAGTTTTTCATCCTGAGTGGTTGGCTAACCCGGTGCTCGTGCTTAAGAAAAACGACACTTGGCGCATGTGTGTGGATTACACAGACCTTAACAAAGCTTGGCCGGCTGATCCTTTCGCTCTTCCCCGTATTGGTCAGATCATTGATGCTATGGCGGGTTGTGAGCGTTTGAGCTTTTTGGATGCTTACTCTGGTTATCATCAGATCAAGATGGCAGTTAAGGACCAAGAGAAGACGGCTTTCATCACACCTTTTGGAGCTTTCTGCTATGTGTCTATTCCCTTTGGCCTCAAGAGTGCCCAGGCGACTTATCAGCGTTGTGTTCAGAATTGTCTTCATAACCAGATAGGATGCAATGTTCATGCTTATGTGGATGATATTGTGGTGAAATCCAGAAAGAAGGAGTCTCTGCTAGATGATTTGAAGTAAACCTTTGATAACCTCCGGGTCTACAAGATGATGCTTAACCCGGCCAAATGCGTTTTTGGTGTGCCTGCAGGCAAGCTCTTGGGTTTCTTGGTTTCGTAGAGAGGCATTGAAGCTAACCATGAGAAAATCAAGGCCATCACTTCATTGGCTAAGCCGGCATGCATTAATGACGTTCAGCGTCTGGCGGGTCGTATTGCAGCTTTAAGCCGGTTTATAAGCCGCCTGGGAGAGAAGGCTATTCCTTTGTACCAGATGATGAAGAAGACAGATCACTTTGTTTGGAGTGATGCTGCTAACAAGGCGTTTGAAGCACTTAAAAAACAGTTAGCTGAGCCGCCGGTTCTTGCAGCTCCTGTTGAGAAGGAGCCTTTGCTTTTATATGTGGCTGCTAACAGTAGAGCCGTCAGCGTGGCCATTGTTGTAGAAAGGAAGGAAACAGGAAAGGAATACCCGGTTCAGAGGCCGGCTTATTATGTCAGTGAAGTTTTAATTGAGTCCAAGCAAAGGTACCCACATTGGCAGAAGCTAGTCTATGGGGTGTTCATGGCCAGTCGCAAGTTGAAGCATTATTTCCAGGGTCATCCCATTACTGTGGTCAGTTCTGCTCCCTTAGGGGATATTATGCAAAACAGAGAAGCCACCGGCCGGATAGCCAAGTGGGCCATTGAGCTTGGACCTCATGGTTTGAAATATATGCCAAGGACGGCCATCAAGTCTCAAGCTCTCGTGGATTTCATCAACGACTGGACAGAGTTGCAGATGCCTGAGGAGAAGCCAGATAATACATATTGGACTATTCATTTTGATGGGTCCAGGCAATTGGAAGGCTCGGGGGCTAGAGTTGTTTTGACTTCCCCACGAGGTGACAAATTTTGCTATGTTTTAAGGCTGATGTTTCCTTGTACTAATAATGCAGCCGAGTATGAGGCCCTGCTCCATGGTCTTCGGATGGCCAAAGAGATGAACTTAAGCCGGGTCAGGTGTTTTGGTGACTCAGATTTGGTGGCCCAGCAAGTCTCAGGAACTTGGGATTCTAAGGACCCGCTCATGGCGGCTTATCATCGGGCGGTTGACAGTATTGCTGGTCATTTCAAAGGTTATCAAGTGGAACATGTTGATCGAAGGAAAAATGAGGCGGCCAGTGCTTTAAGCCGGCTGGGGTCTCAGCGTAAGCCGGTACCACCGAATGTTTTTCTTGATATACTAAATAGCCCTTCAGTGAAGTTACCAACAGAGGAGGATCTTGCAATTCCTGACCCGGAGGCACAGTTGGTGGCGGCTCTTCATGCTACACCCGATTGGATGGTGCCGTACTTGGCTTATATGACCTGGGGTGAGTTACCAGAGGATGAAACGGAGGCCAGGCAGATAACCCAGCGGTCTAAATCCATGACCATTGTCAATGGCGAGTTGCACCGATGCAGTGTCACAGGCGTGTTCTAGAGATGTATTTCTCCTGAGGAGGGCCATGAGATTCTAAAGGAGATCCATGAAGGTGATTGTGGTCATCATGCCGGCTCTAAGTATCTGGTTGCTAAAGCCTTCCGGCATGGTTTTTATTGGTTGATGGCTCACGCTGATGCAGAGGATCTGGTTAGCAAGTGTGACGGTTGTTAGAAGTTTTCTAGACGAACTCACGTGCCGGCTCAAGAATTGAGGATGATTCCAATTACTTGGCCGTTTGCAGTGTGGGGGCTGGATATGGTTGGACCTTTCAAAAGATCTAAGGACAAGAAGACCCATCTCTTGGTGGTGGTTGATAAATTTACCAAGTGGGTTGAGGCAGAGCCAGTCAGCAAGTGTGATGCGGCAACGGCGGTTCAGTTTATTATGAAGGTGATTTTCCGTTTTGGTTACCCTCACATCATCATAACTGATAATGGTACTAATCTGTCTAAAGGTGCTATGAAAGAGTTCTGTCAGCGAGAGCATATTCGTCTTGATGTCTCATCAGTTGCTCACCCCCAATCCAATGGTCAAGCTGAAAGGGCCAATCAAGAAATCTTGAGAGGCATCAAACCCCGGCTTATGGTCCCTTTGCAGAGGACGCCAGGTTGTTGGGTTGAGGAATTACCCTCAGTGCTTTGGAGTATAAATACCACCCCCAACAGATCAACATGTTACACACCTTTCTTCATGGTTTACGGGGCAGAGGCGGTTCTCCCAAGTGACATCCGTCATGACTCGCCCCGTGTGGCGGCTTATGTTGAAGCTGACAATGAAAAAGCACGTCAAGATTCTCTGGATATGTTGGATGAGGAACGTGATCTCGCGGCGGCTCGTTCGGCGATTTATCAACAAGATCTGCGTCGTTATCATAGCCGTCGGGTTAAAACCCGGAGATTTCAAGAAGGCGACTTGGTGCTCCGGCTCATCCAGGATCAAACAGATATGCACAAGTTATCCCCACCTTGGGAAGGGCCTTTTGTGGTCAGCAAAAACTTGAACAATGGGTCATATTATCTTATTGATGTTCGAGAACACAAGGACTCACGCACATCGGAGGAGGAGACCCGCCGACCGTGGAACATCGCTCATCTTCGGCCATATTACACTTGAGCCGCCGGCTCTTGTGTTGTACATACTTTCTTCAGTGTATATATCATGATCACTATAATAAAGCAGGCATCCCTGATAATTCAGGGCCTCTGTCGTTTCATTTCTAAGTATCTGAGCCTTTATTGTTTGTTCATAAGGCCACTTGGGGGCTTCTTGCTCATAGAGCGTCGCCTACCCTCTTGGTCCGGCTTACATGCCACCACATAAGGCCACTTGGGGGCTTTTTCGCTCATTGAGCATCGCCTACCCTCTTGGTCCGGCTTACATGCCGCCTCCTATGGTCAGTTGGGGGCTCCCTGCTCATTGAGCATAGCCTACCCTCTTGATCCGGCTTACATGCCGACCCCTATGGTCACTTGGGGGCTCCCTGCTCATTGAGCATAGCCTACCCTCTTGATCCGGCTTACATGCCGACCCCTATGGTCACATGGGGGCTCCCTGCTCATTGGGCATAGCCTACCCTCTTGATCTGGCTTACATGCCGACCTCTATGGTCACTTGGGGGCTTCCTGCTCAATGAGCATAGCTGTTCACACCCTCTTGATCCGGTTTCCAAGCCGAATTTGAGTTAAACCTGCCTGTTTACAAGATGCTACTCCGCCAGGTGACCCGCCGAACTCTTAACAGTTACTCTTTTCAATAAGACCCTGAACTAGTCAAGGTTAAAACAGCGGACTTTGTCACGAGAGAGCCGGCTTACAGAGAGCTAGGATAAACTCACCTGCTGTCGTAGTCTCTCCGCCATGTGGCCCGTTCGTACTCTTAACAGTTACTCTTTTCAATAAGACCCTGAATTAGTTAAGGTTAAAACGATGGATTTATGTCACGTGATAGACGGCTTGCGGGGTAAAAACTAAATTTTTTCAAAAAACAGAATAGAGGTAGACTCTTCTGGACCTGTTAAGCTTCCGGCTTATAGACATATATCCTTACAGCATCATTATGATATTGGTTTACAGGTATGACTTCATATTTGAATAAATACTTCGGGTTTTTTAACCCGCCCTGGTTATAGACTTTAAGTCGCCAGAACATATCATATTGGATATTATGACCCGCCCTAGCGTAAACCGCTAGGGTATATGTTGTTTACTGTGTGCAGGAACATTGCAAAACAAATACGATATTCCCTGCAAAGCTCATCAGCGGCACATAAACATACTTCAGCAGTTTTAAGGCTAAACATGCACGATGGCATGGCAGATCATTGTTTTAACTAGCCTATTACATGGCTCTCCAAAGCCCGAATAATGAAGAGTTTTTCAAAAGGAAATGCCGTGCCGCAGTCGGAAAATGGCCTGTTGAATCAGTTGTTCTGGTCTTGGCGAGTTGAAGCCTCCGGTGATCCTGCGCCGGTTCTTCTTCTTCTCCCTCCGTCGTCTGGAAGTCAGATGATGTCCAGTCGATGCCAGTTAAAGTTGTAAATTCGGCTTCATCATCTATAAGGTCGGACGGATCAATATCAGGAGCAAAAGTGTGCTTACGTATTGGAGGAATGAGCTCTACAATCTCATAAGCCCGCGCTTTCACTTTCTGGTTCTCCTTGGTATGAGCCGCCTGATACTTAGACAAATCTGTCTCCTCAGCCAATTTACTGGCCAGCGGGTGCATCTCTTTTACACATTTTGTGAAGTCGCTGGCACTGAAGGGAGACCCGTCTTCTTTGAAGCTCGGACAGCCAGTGGCCATCTCCTCCGGGTCCAACTCCGCTTGCCATGCTTTAGCCCGGCTCAAAGCAGTTATTGCACTGGCTCGAGCTGCGGATCGCTTGATCTCTTCAATCCTTTTGGGCATGACAGATAACTTGTCTAATACATCCTTGATAAGTGCAGGGGGCTGTTTATTTTGCGAGATAACTGCTAGTGACCACTATGTGCCTGTGTACAGCTGTTCCACCAGAGTGTAAACCACCTTGAGCATTACCAACATATCTTGGCCGAGGTTGGTACTTCTGGGGCCTGTTGAATAAGTGCACAAATGAGTCGCCGGGCGAGTTAAGGTTAAAAAGTGTAAGTGGGCAAAACATCCTGAGTTGCTTACCGAAGATTGCAGCTGTCATCTCGGATATGCGGTGTTTTAAACCGGTTAATTCTGCAGCCATTTCCTTCAAAGAAGATTCGGCAGTTTCTGCTCTTTGAACCAAGGCGGCCTTCTCCTTGTACCAGGTGGTTCTTTCTGTGGAAAACCCAGTTTTGAGCTTCTCGTTCTCTTCAAGATTAAGCTTGAGCTTGGAATCAGCTTCACGTGTCTCCGCCTCTTGCCGCTCAAGCCGGGTCTTCAAATCGGCCGCCTGGGTTTCGGCCTGGGTTAACGCATCCTATAAATAAGAGTTAAACAAAATTATATACATAGTTGCCAGGACACAATTTATGGACAAGTCTCAACCACGTTGCAAGCAAAGCACTTGACACTTGGGGGCTAATGTGTGCGGAAGTTCTTTTTCCCACTTATATTTCTTTTGAACCGGCTCATCTTTATCAATATAGCTAACCCATGAGGGTTATAATCTGGAGTTCTTTCAAAGTAATGAACCGGCTCATCTTTATTACGATAAGCCGGCCCATGAGGGCTATGGTTTAAAGTTCTTTCCATATAAATGAACCGGCTCATCTTTATCAAGATAAGCCGGCCCATGAGGGCTACGACTGTGAAAGATTGAAGCAACATATGGATAAAGTATTAACTCTACTCAAAGTATCTTTTCCTACAGATAAGACTTGGGGGCTGGATGACTATATATGTAAAGGAAACAAATGTTCATACCTCATATTTTTGGCGCAAGTTTTTGACCAAGTCTGCCTCCAGATCACGACCAGTGTGCAGCTGGCTCAGATAGCCAGAGTATAACTCATTAATGCCCAAGTGTGAGTATTTGGCAACATCAAACCTGGTCTTGTTATTTTCAATCAGCTCTTCCTTGGCAGAGTGCTTGGCTAGAATGGTGGGGTTCCACGGTTCAGTATAGCCAGCACCAGTAATGACAACGTCCTCTGCATCTTGCTGCGAAGGAGTTTCATCAGCAGGTCTTATGGGACTTGGCGGTTTAACACTGGATGGATCAACATGTATTGGGTCTACCGTGACTTCACGAGTCTCTGGTGGCAGGTCATCAGCAGCAGCCTCAGAGTTGTGATGAGAAGCCTCAGATATGTTTTGGATTTCCAGTTCATTAACTTTGGGGTCTTCGGCCGGTTTATTAACTTTCAGCTTTTTGCTGGGCTTGGCTATGCTACTGAAAGTAAGACGTATGAAGAGGTTAATATGTCAGTTGGTAAAGTGTTAAAGCAAAGAAATTAATGTTCTCACCCGGGAGCGACTTTGAAGAGGGGAATCTGAGTCCCAGTTGAGTCGCCGGAGGAGAAGTGAGAGGTTCCCTGATAGTTTGAGTCGAAAGGGTTAAGCGGTTGACGAATAAGACCGGCCTTTGGAAAAGATAAGGTTGGATTCTGTGGCACCTCATTTCGGCTTTTCTGAGGAACCAACGTGTTGGGTAAGCCAGAGGAAAGGTTTCCATAGCCGCTGTTCCGGGTTGTGCGTCGAGCTTCATGCTGTTGTTTCTTCAAAATAAAGTTTGGATCCAAGTAAGCTAAAGGGTGAGAAAACCTTACTTTCCGGCTCACTTGTCAAACTTTCTGTCTTGGCAAAGGCTCTGAGTCGGAGGAAAGGATAGTTACCTCTTCACCGTCTGCATGGATGGCCTCCGCGTCATCCTAATAGTAATCAGCGTCAATAAGATGTACAAAAAAGGAGCCAAGGGAATCAAGTTCTACCTTCGACTCATCGTCATTTAGTGTAAATAGCTCCTTTGTGTCTGTTTTCTTCTTAGCAGGCCTCTTGGGAGCCTTGCTCTTTACCCTGGTCTTTTTGGCCGGCTTGTCCTGAAGTTTCTTGCTCCAGAAAGGATCATCAGCCTGAGGAAAACAAGTAATAGTAAGAAGGCAACATATAAGAAGAAAGAATAAGATAGAAATGAGCCTGAAGTACTTATAGCCGGAGCTGAGTTAAGGGTGCAAAAGGGATTCAACCCCATCTTGCTACAAGTTGCCAAGCTTTCATTAAGCAGTGTTTTGGTCATCCTATTGATCTCATCATCGTTCAGTCGCACTTGGCAGTAACACTATGGATCTTTGACGCCACAGGTATATTCACACATTAAACCGGGGGGGGGGGGGGGGGCGGCTCAATGGTAAAATTCTCCAAGCGACCCAGCATCGGACTAAGTCAACTCCGGTTAACCCGTTGGCCATCAAGGCCCTTGTTTTTGAAAAGATGGGCATATACTTAGCCCGTTCTTCGGTGCTGTTCCGGTCTGGGAGGGCATGTCTTGAGCTAAGCCAGTTCTCACGGAACCCCGATAGAGGATTCTCATCAGCCGGAGATGTATCTTGGCAGTAAAACCAAGTTTGGTTCCAGTCCTTCGAATGGCTGGGAAGTGCGACGGTAGGAAAGACAGCTTCTTTTCATCTCTGAATGGAAATTCCGCCAAGTTCTAAGCTGCGGCCGTCTGTGAACTCTGTTTGGTGGTTCAAATAATAAAATTCTCTGAACAAATCCACAGTGGGTTCTTGTTGAATATATACTTCACAAAAGACTTGGAAATTGCAGATGTTGGAGACTGAATTGGGTCCAATGTCTTGCGGATGAAGTTGAAAGAAATGCAGCACGTCACGGAAATTTTTTGAGCCAGGTGGGGAAAAGCCCCGGAGCATGTGATCAGCAAATACTATGACCTCGCCTTCCTTTGGGGTGGGTATGGCCTCTTGACCCGGAGCTCTCCAGTGGATCACATTTTTTGCTGCTAAGATGCCTTCTTTAACATATTCATTGAGAGTTTCTTTCGTGACAGTGGAAACGACCCAGTTGCATGAAGTGACGGTCTTGGTCATTTTTGTTGATGAAAGAACCTAGAGAGGAAAATATTGCCGGGTCAAGATTATGATGTTAAGCCATCCGATGATCAGAAAGCAAGTGTATCATACAAGATCAATTTGTATGCAAGGAATATGTGTATGAAGATTGGCATGATTAAACCAGTAAGACACCGTTAGGTGATGCAGACACTGAATATATACTGGCGGTTTAAAGGTTCAGAAATAAGCCGGCAGGCGTTTGGCGGATTACAAAAATTCAGTTAAGCCGCCCCCATGGCAGTGATGGGACGGTTATCTACATATCTGAAGTGGAGTAAAATTTTGCTAAGTGCTGGATAAACAGGTTTTACAAGTTTTGCTTATGATTTTGGATCTATGGCCGTTCGGAAAATGAGAATAATTCATAAACCTAAAATCACGGCGGAGGAAAGATTTGCAAACTAAGATTGAATCTTGGGCAGAAGGGGTATTTCTACAGTCGGAAAATGGCGTTAAACTGTTTCTGCGCGACATCAGTGCTATTTTCAGATCAAGCTGAGCATTCTAGAAGGAAGCTTCGACGAACAGTGAAGAACACCGATGAACGACCGAAACCCTAATGCAGATTTGGTGTGAGTGGAGATGAGTGCTTACTGATGTTGTGGAACAGCGGAGGAGCATCGCATTTTTCTGGTCCGTTCAGGTCGATGCAGTGGCCGGAGCTGACGTCGCTGGGAAGACGGTGGCGGCGGAGCTCGGTTGCGGTGTCGGCGGGAGGAAGGAGACGAAGAGGAGGCAGGGGTAAAAAGTAAAAAGGGGGACCCCTGTCTCTATTTATAAGGAAATGACGAGATGGCATGCGCGGGAATTGAGGAGGCAAAAATGATTATGCTGGCAAAGTGGGCGCCTCGATTTTTGGAAGGTCCATTAAGATAAAGATCTGTTGAGGTATCCCGAGTTTTGTGCAGAGTTAATGCGCATGATGTCATGGCGGGTTACCATGGTTCTGCTATGTAACGTCATGGCGGGTTACAGCAGGATGGAAAGAAATTGATAATGGAAATTGTGCTAAGTCAAGTAGCGGAGATTGATGTGAACAAGTTCAAATCAACTTGGGGCCTAATGTTGAGGATATAACTCCAAGGTATGACCCGCCCAGGAGGGGCCGGGTCACACCGTTGGCAGCTTAAGGCGAGAAGGCCCAAGACCCGGAGGTGACTTAAGGCCCGAAGGTGTGAACCGCCATGTAATGACTTCTTCTGTAAGGAAGGTTAAGTTAGAAACCGAGCCGGTCACGTTTGTGTGAGCCGGCCGGGACTCTGTAAGCCGCCGGGCATCGACCTGTATATAAAGGGGTGACCCGGCGGCGGTGAACTTAAGAATCAACAAGTCGAGAACTAGGTCAAGCATATTTGCTCCCTTGTAATCGAAACCCAAGCAATACAACTAAGAGCAGGACGTAGGCTTTTACCTCATTGAGAGGGGCCGAACCTGGGTAAATTCCTTGTGTCCTTTGTCCCGTTCAACCCCTTCAAGCTAACCTAGGTGCGATGGCTCCACACCTAAGTCCTTTTGCTAGGACATCTGCCGTGACAAGTCCACGACACATCCCTTTACTTTCTTGCAACTTGCATGCTTTACTCTTTCCGCTGCATATACTCTTGTCATGCTTTCTTGAAATGTATTGTGAATGCTTTAACTTGTGATAAAACTGAACCTTAACTTGAAGAAATTAAAAACTGCTACTTTTGCTTGTTACGGGTCTAATCACCCACCTCTAGACCCCTCTTCCCGATCCTCTCAATTGGTATCAGAGCATTGGTTTCCATTGCATTGGTTTAATCACCATTGGAGGAAGATGAATGAGTCTACTTTCGGGAGTATTAGACATAGAGTGCCTATTCTTGATGGGGAGTTTTATGGTTCTTGGAAAAATGAAATGCTTGTGATTTTCAATGAATATAATTTGAACAAGTACATTACTAGCCCTTATGTGCCTCCCATTGATCCTTTGCATCCTACCCCCGATGAGTATCTTGACATGGTTCACAATCTTAGGACTAATGATCTTATCATTAGATGATTGCCTAGAAATTTGCTTGTGTGCTTGCCTACATTTGAATGCGCATATACTATATGGAATTATCTTGAAGAACGATTTCCGAATTACTCCTTGAAAAATCTAGATGAGATTCTTCAAAAGTCTATTGCTTTTCAGAATATGGAACCTAGTGATCCTAAGTTTGATGAATGTCTATTTGAGCTCCGTGATCTTATGCGTGCCAAAGGAAATGTTGGAGTTATTAGTAGCATCATTTCGGAGACAATTATAATTCATAAACTTGAACATTGGCATGGTCATAAATCTAACAAATCACTTGACCTAGGCGATGATCATATGGATGATGTTGGGCATGGTTATTAAGATGAAGACGAAGATAGTGATGCCGACCTTGAGGAGTCTATGAGGCATTTTGGTCTCATGGCTAATCTCCTTTCCGTATCTAGACTAGCCAACTTTGGTTTCAATGTTCTATTTACCGAAGTAGATTGCCAAGTGTTTCGAAGAGATAATCATAATATGGTCTTTACCGGTATTCGTAGAGGTGATCTATACATTGCTGACTTCACTAAGAGAGCCAAACCTCACACTTGTTTAATTGCTAAATCTTCTAAAGGATGGTTATGGCATAAACGGTTAGGTCATGTTGGCATGCGAAATCTTGATAAACTGATTAAAGGTGATCATATCCTTGGTGTTAAAGATGTTATATTTGACAAGGATAGACTTTGCAGTGCTTGTCAAGCAGGAAAACAAGTTGGAGGAAGTCATCCCGTGAAGAACATCATGATCACGAGAAGACCACTTGAGCTACTTCACATGGATCTTTTCGGTCCCAATGCTTATAAGAGCCTTGGTGGTAACTCTTTTGGTTTGGTCATTGTTGATGATTTTTGAAGATTTACGTGGGTGTTCTTTCTTGATGACAAATCGCAGGTCCAAAAGATCTTCAAGAACTTCGCCAAGAAGGCCCAAAACCAATTTGAAGTGAAGATCAAGTAGGTTCGAAGTGAATGGAACAGAGTTCAAGAACGCAAATGTGGATACCTTTCTTGATGAAGAGGGGATTTCACATGAGTTCTCGGCTACGTACACACCTCAACAAAATGGAGTTGTTGAGAGGAAGAACCGAACACTTATCGAGATGGTGAGAACGATGCTTAATGAATAGAAGACACCAAGACACTTCTGGGCGGAAGCGGTTGAGACAGCTTGTCATGCTACGAATCGACTATATTGTCACAAGCTTCTCGGCAAGACGTCATACGAGCTACTCACCAGTAACAAACCCCAAGTTGGATACTTTCGAGTATTTGGCCCAAAGTGCTATATTCTAAATAAGCATCGTTGTTCAAAATTTGCTCCTAAATCTCATGAGGGTTTCCTACTCAGTTATGGCTCAAACTCTCGCACCTACCGTGTCTACAACAACTTAACCCGAATTGTTTTTTTGCCACGACTTCCACGAATGTCATTCCCTCATGAAACTTGGCAAGCACTTAAAACATTTGCAATTCTTTGCCACCAAATTTTTCTTGAATTTTTCGATTTTTTTTAGATTTTCCTGTTCATGGTGGTATGATAAGAGCTAAAACTCGGATGTGCACTTACCAACACTTTTATCATGAATGCAAGTGACATTAACATACAGGTGATGTTTTTCCAAACATTTTGGTATCTTATTTGCATTTTTTTGATTTAGTATGAATTAGTTATGAAGTTTTCAAAGTGACGGTCAAACGGTCAAAGGGCAAAAGCAAAAGACGACAAAGTGGGTTGGGCAAGACCACATGTTTTCAAAAACAAGGGGCAATTCTGTTGAGGGGGACACAACTAAGGGTATGAATACAATTATCCCTTAATTCATACACCAAACTTTGGCATTTGGTATCCTAAGAGGTCATCTTTTGATCTTGTTGGCTATTCCGACTCGGATTATGCCGGTGATAAGGTTGATAGAAAGTCCACTTTGGGTACTTGTCAATTTCTTGGTAGATCTCTTGTCTCTTGGTCCTCCAAGAAACAAAACTCGGTATCCTTATCACTACAAAAAGACACATCCGTGACATTTCGGGCCGAACGAAATTTTTTCTGTCATGCTTATGACACTTCTACGACGATAATTGTGACAAAAGCACGTATCATCATAGATGTGGTGGGCTCCTACTTCTATGACAAAAAATCATGACAAAAAATGGGCTTTTCATCCTGGGCGGGCCGGGGACGCACCTGCATGACATTCTTTGGGCTGTCCATGACGGGAAAAACTCGTGGTAGAAGCGAGGGCGAGGAAAATATCGGGGAGTTCCCGGTTACGGTGGGTGGTCGGGGCCGAGCGATGCATGGAGGTTTGCGCGTTTCTCTTGTACACGTACGCGTGTGTGTGCGAGGCGTTGGGCTCTAACCGAACCCAAGCGATCGATCCCTTTTGGCTGTTAACTGAACCCGAGCGATTCCTTCGCTACTGCTGCTAACTGAAGCCGATCGAACTTGCCTCTTGATGAACAGTGACCGTTGTTGGGGGTTGGATTAACAGTCCCCGATGGGGGTTGGATGAACAGGACCCCGTGGTAGTAGTAGGCCGTTGCCACTGGATGAACAGGACCCCGTTCGAGGAGGTGGGGTGGATGAACAGGACCCCGTGGAGGGCTGGTTGAACAATAGCCGGTGGAAGCTGGATGAACAGTAGCCCATGGATGAACAGTAGCTGGTGGAGGCTGGAGGAAGTCGAGGGTGTATGAACAGTAGCAGGTGGAGGCTGCAGGAAGTCGACGGTAGATGAACAGTAGCCCGTGGAGGCTAGAGCGAGACAGTAGACGGTGGATAACAGTAGCCCGTGGAGTCCCGTGATACGTTTCCAACATATCTATAATTTTTTATTGTTCCATGCTATTATATTATCCATCTTGGATGTTTTATATGCATTTATATGCTATTTTTTATGATTTTTGGGACTAACCTATTAACCTAGAGCCCAATGCCAGTTTCTGTTTTTTCCTTGTTTTTGAGTTTTACAGAAAAGGAATATCAAACGGAGTCCAAATGACCTGAAAATTTACGGTGATTTTTTATGGACCAGAAGAAGCCCCCGAAGCAAAAGAGTTGGGCCAGAAGAGCCACGAGGCCTCTACAAGGGTGGGGGGCGCGCCCTACCCCCCTGGGCGCGCCCTCCGGTCTTGTGGGCTCCTCGTGGACCCCCCTGACTTGTTCTCGACGCCAAAAATTCCTATAAATACAGAAACCCCTAGAAATAAACCTAGATCGGGAGTTCCGCCGCCGCAAGCCTCTGTAGCCACCAAAAACCAATCGGGAGCCTGTTTCGGCACCCTGCCGGTGGGGGAAATCATCACCGGTGGCCATCTTCATCATCCCGGCGCTCTCCATGACGAGGAGGGAGTAGTTCACCCTCGGGGCTGAGGGTATGTACCAGTAGCTATGTGTTTGATCTCTCTCTCTCTCGTGTTCTTGATTTGGCACGATCTTGATGTACCGCGAGCTTTGCTATTATAGTTGGATCTTATGATGTTTCTCCACCTCTACCTTCTTGTAATGGATTTAGTTTTCCCTTTGAAGTTATCTTATCGGATTGAGTCTTTAAGGATTTGAGAACACTTGATGTATGTCTTGCATGTGCTTATCTGTGGTGACAATGGGATATTCACGTGATCCACTTGATGTATGTTTTGGTGATCAACTTGCGGGTTCTGTGACCTTGTGAACTTATGCATAGGGGTTGGCACACGTTTTCATCTTGACTCTCCGGTAGAAACTTTGGGGCACTCTTTGAAGTTCTTTGTGTTGGTTTGAATAGATGAATCTGAGATTGTGTGATGCATATCGTATAATCAAACCCACGGATACTTGTGGTGACATTAGGGTTTTGGTTGATGTGTGTCTTAAGGTGTTATTTTAGTACGAACTCTAGGGCTGTTTGTGACACTTATAGGAATAGCCCAATAGATCGATCAGAAAGAATAACTTTGAGGTGGTTTCGTACCCTACAATAATCTCTTCGTTTATTCTCCGCTATTAGTGACTTTGGAGTGACTCTTTGTTGCATGTTGAGGGATTGTTATATGATCTAATTATGTTATCATTGTTGAGAGAACTTGCACTAGTGAAAGTATGAACCCTAGGCCTTGTTTCGAAGCATTGCAATACCGTTTTCGCTCACTTTTGTTACTAGTTACCTTGCTGTTTTTATATTTTCAGATTACAAAAACCTATATCTACTATCCATATTGCACTTGTATCACCATCTCTTCACCGAACTAGTGCACCTATACAATTTACCATTGTATTGGGTGTGTTGGGGACACAAGAGACTCTTTCTTATTTGGTTGCAGGGTTGTTTGACAGAGACCATCTTCATCCTATGCCTCCCACGGATTGATAAACCTTAGGTCATCCACTTGAGGGAAATTTGCTACTGTCCTACAAAACTCTGCACTTGGAGGCCCAACAACGTCTACAAGAAGAAGGTTGCGTAGTAGACATCATCCCGTTTTGCGGTATGCCACACCCCTCCCGATGAACAGGACCCCGTTTCGATCGTAGGCGCTCCAACACAAGTCCATTTCCTCCGTTTTGCGGGATACCACACCCCTCCCGATCAATAGCACCCTGTTTCAACCGTAGGCATTTGAACAGAAGCCGTTTCCTCTGTTCTGCGGTACGCCAGACCCTTCCCGATGAACAGGACCCTGTTTCGACCGTACGCGGTCGAACAGAAGGCCGTTTTCCTCCGTTTTGCGGTACGCCAGACCCCGTTCCGGCTGTTCCGTCCAAGCCGGTTGGCTCCCGATGAAGAGGACGCGTTCCGACCCAGTGGCTTCGCTCCCGATGAACAGGATGCGTTCCGACCCAGTCACTTGGCTCCCGGTGAACACAATGCTGTTTCCTCCGTTCTGACCCCCCGGTTAGCTGCCGACGTCGCTGCCGTCCGTTACCTCTCCATGTACACGAGCCCTGGCCGTCCGTATGAGCGAGTACGCATTTTGAGACCCCGCTCGTATGTACGTACGTGTCCGTATTTTTTGGCACATGGCTGTATGTACGTGTACACGGTTTAGACATGACAGCCTGAACTGCTACGTGGGGGCCTCTACTATGACATGTGCTGCTACTTACTCGGCCACAGTTCATCGTTGTAGAGTGACCGATCGACCAGTATGTACGTACACGTTCGCGACAAGACAGACAACGCTACGTACGCTTCGACCGGGTGGGTCCCAGCTGTCAGGGAGGACAAGGACGCACTTCCTTGCGTGCGAAGATATAGCTGTTGGGGCCCAGCTGTCAGGGGGAGGAATCATTTTTTCCGCGTAATAAGGAAGCACTTCCTTGCGTGCGAAGATGTAGCTAGTGGGTCCCAGCTGTCAGTGGGAGGAATCATTTTTTTCCGCGTAATTAGGAGACACTTCCTTGCGTGCGAAGATCTAGTTGGTGGGTCCCAGCTGTCAGGAGGAGGAAACATTTTTTTTAGCTTAATAAGGAGGAACCTTCCTTGCGTGCGACCATGGACCTCATGGGTCCCAGTTGTCAGGCTCTCCATGTACAGTCCTCTTTCGATGACTCTCGTTTGTTGACCA
The DNA here is from genome assembly GCA_011799875.1 of Thinopyrum elongatum. Taxonomy (NCBI): domain Eukaryota; kingdom Viridiplantae; phylum Streptophyta; class Magnoliopsida; order Poales; family Poaceae; genus Thinopyrum; species Thinopyrum elongatum. The sequence continues at coordinate 225,220,939 of CM022302.1, read as the reverse complement.
CGCCGCGCCGAGCGCAGCAAGGCGGTGGACGACGGCGAGGCCCCAGGCGGGAAAGACTCGGAGATGGGAAGACGCGGCAGTGGAGTCGCAGACGGAGAGGAGTACAAGGGTTATAACTGGTTTTGGTGTGGCATGGGGCTGCAGTCGGTGGAGAATAACAAGAGGTGTGGAGGGGTGGAGGGATAGCCTGGCCGGCGATGCGTGCTAAGCAGAGCCGCTAGCCGCCGGAGGCCGGAGCAGGCGGTCCCGGCGACGCTGGAGGAAGAAGACGAGAGATTGAAGGTGCATGTCGGCCGTTGGATATAAATCCAATGGCTGTGGATGTTAGAATCATTTGTTGACTAAGTTGACAACGCCTTGCGTAGGCTTCGACCTATTGGCCCACATGTCAGCCTGCAAAAATGTGGCATTTATTTAACCCATGTTTTCTAGAATTTACAGTGCATTTGCTGGGCTGGGTGAACAAATAATTTAGTGTCAATGCGGCCTATTTAATTTTTTTCTAAGAAATCACAGCCCATTTGCAATTTCTTAAAATACACGAATTAGCTGGGCTTGTTCTATATTTAATGTTAGGTTAGAAGGAGCAATTAATATCAAAAAATAAACCAGAGCTACACATTTTTATTATATATAAAATTAACAAATTAGCGAGTTATTGCTCAAAAGAGAAATTAGCGCGTTATTATTACATTGGTCCTTAAAATCTTCGCAAGCTTTTGTACGCAATCACCAGGATTTTCCTTGCCTGAGAGTCAAAACAACCAGGATTTTCCTTGCCAACTTCTGTTAAATATTTATTTTTATAAGTTAATAAGACGTGGGGTGTTTTTATAATGTATATATAAGTTTCTATTAAATATACGATAATAGTAATAATATAGGTGGTTAGAAGGGAAAACATAATTTGGACACTGCATTATTATTCTTATATATAGATAAATAGAACAGAGATTTGCGTTTATTAAAAAAATACATTGGGTTGCCGATGTTTAAGAAAAAGTAAAACCTACGCTGGGAGGCCCAATAGCCGGTACGTACATGATGGACCTCAAAAAATAAGTTGAAACCACTGTCTCGGTATGTCATGGGCTACGCATGTTAAAAAACAAAACCTAGGCCTAACTGATACTTGTTCGCCCTCTAAAAAAATGATACCAGCTAGATCCCCGATACCCCTAAAAAAGCTCCCCGATGACAGCCATTGTTGGAAATTTATTTCGTTTATTGACTAGGTTGACAAACCCGTGGGCCCCAACGTCAGTATACAATTAGGAGGAATCTTTTTTTTCCAATGAGGCACTTGCTTGCGTATGGCTTGGACATGGTGGGTGCCCACTGTCAGCCTCTCTGCGTACAATCCTCTCCGGATTCCTCTCGTTTGTTGAGCATGTTGACAACGACATACGGCGGCGCCACGGCGAGCGCATGCGGACGGGAAAGAACCGGAGCCGGGGAAGACGCCTTCATCCTTTCGAACATAACGCACTAGCCCTGTGGCTACAGCCCTTTCACCCAAAAGTTACACTGCCCAGGTTCGATTCCAACTGGTGCAGTTGAAAAATATCTAACACTTGCCAAAATTTCGTCCCTAGTTTACCCAGTTTTTCGCACACTCAACATTGTCTTGCCATTTTGAAAATAGCATATCTTTTTGACTTTGCATGATATGAAGATGTGCTATACATGAATGTTGATCAGCATGATGTTAACTTGTTGTTAGTTCCATTTTTTACCATGAATACGATTTCCAACATTCTGTTATCCATGTTTGAAAAGTGTGTGTTGATTTAAATGCTCTGCCTCTCAAACATGCAGTTTCTTATCTGAAAATCACTTGGACAAGCAGCCATCGCCGGTGTTGGATTCGATACCGCGCTTCTTCAATCCCCCAGTAGCGCGAGGGGGAAATAAACTTTCGACCCGTGCTGGTGGTTGGGGAATAGAGCGAACTAGATTAAAGAGGGGGTCGGCGGCGCGACTGAAGAAGCACATCAGACGTGATTTTTTTTCAGTGGGTGGCTCCCGATGGCATTTTTTTACTTGCCTCTGCACCATACAACTTGTATTTTTAGCCTCACAGTCCATGGTGGACCAGCAACCCATTTGCTAGGCGGACCAACCTATAGAAAGCAACACTGGATTTTTCATCAAGGCCCAAAAACAGCGCAGTACTATGTTTGTTTTGAGGCCGAAAACATTATGGCAGGGGTTGAGCGGGGGAGGGGGGAAGACAGAGCAAAAAGATAAAATAGTGCTGATGCGCCGTTGCTACCCTAACAAGCAGGTGCAATTCTTCTCGGGAAGAAGGTGTGCCGTTGACACTCAAACGTCACAATCCCACAGTAGACATTCTAACAAGTTCACACACAAGTACAACAGAAAAGGTAAACATTCGTATCAAACTCAGTTTCACAGGACACGTTCATATTCATAGCCAACATTCACAATCAACAACTCAAAAGATTCATATATACACAAGTTCAGCATATCTATGCATCCAAATGATTGATAGATCACAAGAAAATATTCATAGATAACATTCACAAAAAGATTCAGATATACACATGTTCAACATGTTTATGCATCCAAATGATTGAGAGATCACAGCCAATATCATCCATGGACAAACTTTAATTACCTAGGGTACAGAGTGGTAAATGGTGTTCACTCGGTGGTACTTCTTGCTAAAATTAATGCTTGTACGAGCAAACTTTCGAGTACATAAGAGGCAACACAGACAATCTGAACTTTGCTTGTAGATTTATCCTCGAGATATTGGCCTCGATGCCGAGGGAGGTTTGAGCAACTTGGCCACTACTTTCATCCAACTAGTTTACTGGCTCATCTTGGTCCTGTAGCTCGCCAAAATTCTACATTGCAGACAAGAAAGGAGGCGGTCGATAAAATGAACCACCCAATTTTTTTGTGCAGTTCAACTGAAATGGAGCATCCCTGGCGTGCAGACTTATTAAGTGCCAGATGAATATACATGTCAACCAACTTATCTAGAATCTTTATACTCCATGCCATACAGTTCGCTACCATATGTGCCGATAACCAAAAGGCACAAGTTGGACCAAAGACTGGACTGCGTTTTTCTAGCCTATGCGCCAAGAAATATTGTTGGCGTTCACTCTAGCACTTCTTCTTGTCAACATCGATGCTTGTCTGAGTGAACTTTGGAGTACATAGCAGCAGCATAAGTATCTGTCCGTCTGATGTTTTTGTGTTGTTCTACTGAAATCGCCCAATGTAATGATTTGCCTGCGAGTTCAGGCTCCAAGTTACTCCTTTATGAAATCGGCCAACAGTAGCACAATACCAAATTACCAATACATATGACAAGCACAATAATCAGGATGAAGACCGGTACCAACCTGTGTGAGGAAGCATATCAATTACTATTTTCTTTGACTGGAAGCCGAGATAAGCGACTGACAGGAAAGGAAGGATGCAGTCGAGGCAATGAAGCACCCAAAGTTTTTGTGTAGTTCCACCAAAATTGAGCATCCCTATTGGCACATATATTGAGAGAGTGAGATTACTGTAATAGTGGGACTAGTTCAGATGAAACATACACTAACAAATACAAGCACCCTCATTATCTTAATGGGTAAAGTTAGCAACATAGTAATCTTGCTTAAAGAGAGGTATTAGTTTATTTAATCAGTGCCAATTAGCTCAACACTCAAAGCATTGCCATGTATCATAGGTTGCAAAAATTTAACGTGCAAAGATAAAGGAGTTTCTCATGACAGTAGAAACATAGTAGCACGATACAAATAGAGATGACAGCAAACTAATATGGATGAAGGCCTTAGGCCGGTACCAACCTGAGCAAGAAGATTATTCAAGTAGTCCCACAAGAGATGATAAAGCACTCACTGGAATCATTAAATAGTATATATTTTTGTGCACTTCAAATGTATGGTTGACATCATTCTTGTTTACCAGTGGTAAGATTATATCAAAAGATTTTCAAGAACTTCCAGCAGAGTTAAAGCACTGGCTGGGATACAGTTCATTGTATTCTCTTGTGCAGTTCCACTAAAATGTACGATTGGCACAACATGATCCCTATTTGCACAAGTAGGAACAAGGTGAGACCTTCATTAGCTTAGTGAGAAAGGATAGAAAGACATTAGCATATTACTTTAACAGTAGCATCAAATTCATGATGGACAATACGGTAGCAAAACATTGCCTCATTGAACCAGTGACAATAAATTGACATGCAAAACAATAGCATTATTATGTCACGACACTACCAAGATCCCCTCCCTGCTCCACCACATGGTTCACCTCCACAGACACACATACATGCGTACATGATTCAGCATAGGGTGCTACTAAAGATTTGTTTAACTCCGACAGGAAAATTAGGCAGCAATTAATTAGTGCTACTTAAGTACTCCTAATTGATTAAGTGACTTTGCAGGAGAGACAATAGAAGTGGAAGGGCTCCTGGAGGATCATCTCACATGTAAGGGACGTTGCCGGAGCCCTTGAATGGCCTCGACTGAGGCCTCAGTTTCAGCAAGATCACCTTGGGACTGTTGATCGTGTAGAGCTGGGTCACACATGCATCCAGAATCCAGTTAATTAGTATGATGTGTCATCAAGCCAAGTACTACTCTGTTACATACTACAAGTGCATTTCTTCAAGTAAATTAAGACTAGTAGCAACACAGCAATACAATACCACTAGCAAGATGTCAGGATAACATAGGACGGTACCATCATGTGATCTTCTTCATTTCCTTCTTCTTCTTCTTCTTCTTCTTCTTCTTCTTCTTCTTCTTCCTCTTCTTGCTCTGTTTCTCTTTCTCCTCACCAATTGGTGAAACCAAGTACATGATTGGCCTTCTATTTCAGTTTTGGTTTTGTCAGTGAGGGAGTACAAGTGTACTAGTAAACAATAGCATTATTTTCTCATGGCAGTTGCAAAATAGAGGTGAACACATGCATTAAATATCATTCTTACCTAAAGGAAGGTTATGGTGCCAATATGGAGGATGAAGATTGGAACATAGATCTCCCTTTGTGCAGTTCCACCGAAATGAACCAACAGTTCCGGTGTGACATTCCAGTTAAACAACACAAAAGTCACTTCTTTTAAGAAGTGTTTTGTGCAGTGCACCAAAAGGCCACAATAGCAACGAGGTGAAATGGATATCCCTGTTTGCACAAAAAGCTATAGAGGAAATAGTCAGAGTCTCAAACAATTACTGGGAAAAACAATTGGTTAAACTTGTCATGACTTATAACAGTGGCATGGCTTCATTCTACCAAGGGCATTAGATTAAGAACAGCTAAATATTTGCTATAAGGGCATGGGACAGTGGGTGCACCAGCAGTCCAACACCATGTACCTAAACTGGGGCATAAAGTGGTGATTCAGAGTTTGTTGCCCCGAGAAACAAACATCCAAGCAACATATCTGGGTTGGTCCCATTTTTGTTCACTCTAGCCACCTATTCGTATGTGTGGATAGCACATCTAGTCCTGGTCATACCACTATGTACATCGTTTCCCCTATATTTCCCTTTTCGACCAAGAGACTGGTTGGATGACCAGTCTGTACTACTTTCACCCTCTTTCTTTCCTGTTTGTACCAAGTTCGATGTACATACTAACTTTCCCCCCTTTATTTCTTGTTTGAACTAAGTACAAGATTCGACTCCAGGAAGTAGCTTTACCTCTAACAATAGAAAAAAAAATTAGGTCACGTTGGACCATCCGATCGAGCCTAGTGATACGTCTCCATCGTATCTATAATTTTTGATTGTTTCATACCAATATTATACAACTTTTACATATTTTTGGCAACAATTTATATGATTTATTGGACTAACCTATTGATCCAGTGCCAGTTCCTGTTTGTTGCATGTTTTTTGTTTCGCAGAAAATCCATATCAAACGAAGTCCAAACGCGATAAAAATTTACGGAGAATTATTTTGGAATATATGTGATTTTTGGGAGGTGGAATCAATGCAAATGGGGGCCCACAACCCCCAAGATACACCAGGGCACGCCAGGGGGTGCCAGGCGCGCCCAGGTGTCTTATGCCCTCCTCGTAAGGTGGTTGGGGCCCTTCTTCTAGCACAAGAAAGATAATTTATGTAAAAAATCATGTAAAAATTTCAGCGCAATCAGAGTTACGGATCTCCGGCAATTTAAGAAACCGTGAAGGGCCAGATCCGGGGAACGCAAAACAGAAGAGAACAAAGAGGGAGATCCAATCTAGGAGGGGCTCCTGCCCCTCCGCCACCATGGAGGCCATGGACCAGAGGGGGAAATCTCCTCCCATCTAGGGAGGAGGCCAGGGAAGAAGAAGAAGGAGGGGGGCTCTCTCCCCCTCTCTCCCGGTGTCGCCGGAGTGCCGCCGGGGCAAGGATCGTGACAGCGATCTACATCAACAATCTTGCTACCGTCAACACCAACTATCTCCCCCTCTATGCAGCGGTGTAACACCTCTCTTCCCCGCTGTAATCTCTACTTAAACATGGTGCTCAACTCCATATATTATTTCCCAATGATATTTGGTTATCCTATGATGTTTGAGTAGATCCGTTTTGTCCTATGGGTTAATCGTGATCTTGGTTGGTATGATTGTATATTTTATTTATGGTGCTATCCTATAGTGCCCTCCGTCTCGCGCAAACGTGAGGGATCCCTGCTGTAGGGTGTTGCAATATGTTCATGATTCGCTTATGGTGGGTTGCGAGAGTGACAGAAGCTTAAACCCGAGTAAGTGGGTTGTTGCGTATGGGATAAAGAGGACTTGATACTTAATGCTATGGTCGGGTTTCACGACCTTAGTGATCTTTAGTAGTTGCAGATGCTTGCTAGGGGTCCAATCATAAGTGCATATGATCCAAGTAGTGAAAGTATGTTAGCTCATGAATCTCCCTCATATAAAATTACAACAATGATTACCGGTACTTGTTATCGATTGCCTAGGGACAAATGACTTTCTTCTTGACCAATGCTATCCACTTTTATTACCTTGCAATTTATTCATAGTTTTTTTCTCGCAAAGTACTCATAGTTTTATTCTTCCAAAATAGTTTCATACTTGTTTTAGGTAAAGCAAACGTCAAGTGTGCGTAGAGTTGTATTGGTGGTCGATAGAACTTGAGGGAATATTTGTTCTACCTTTAGCTCCTCGTTGGGTTCGACACTCTTATTTATCGAAGAAGGCTACAAATGATCCCCTATACTTGTGGTTTATCAAGACCTTTTTCTGGCGCCGTTGCCGGGGAGCAATAGCATGGGGTGAATATTCTCGTGTGTGCTTGTTTGCTTTATCACTAAGTAGTTTTTATTTCCTGTTCTAAGTTGTTCTCTATCTTTAGTTATGGATATGGAACACGAAACACCAAAAAATTAGTTGTACTTGCTACTCATGGAGATGGGGAACCTCCTAAAACCCTCGATGCTCGTTATGTGAAAAATATTATGCAATACTTTGATAATCCTGAGAAAACCCCGTTCAACTTGATAATGGGAGACACGTTGGATCAACGTGAATACTTTAGGGATTATCGCTTGACACAAAAAGGGAAACTGTTATGGGATCAAATTCATATGTTGAAATGGTATGCTTGGAATCTATGCTCTAGACATGATTATACTTGTTGCTCTAGGATGAATGCTCCGCACCTTCCCTTTTCTTGCAAATTTAATGGCAATGAAACCTTAGCTTCTTATGCTAATGGTAGATATGATTACTATGATGTGGAACGAATAGAAGAATTTGTTGCTTTTAAGGGTGCTTATGAAATTGAATCTTTGTTTGAAAAGTTTGAAGATTTTGATGATTCAGTTTATAGACCTGAAAATTTTGCTATCCTTAAATATTGCTATGATAATTACAAATACAATTCCAATATTGACATATTTATTGAGAAAGTCTCCGTTGTCCAAGAAGAGACTAATATTTTGCAGGAGTCTATGGAAGAAGAAATTGATGAAACTGTGAGCTCATTGGATGAAAAAGACAATGAGGAGAGCGAAGAACAAAAGGAGGAAGAGTGGATTAGCTACCCGTGCCCACCTTCTAATGAGAGTAACTCTTCAACTCATACATTATTTAATTTCCCTTCATGCTTACCGAAGGATGAATGCTATGATAATTGCTATGATCCCGTTAATTCTTTTGAAATATCCCTTTCTGATGATGCTTGCTATGCTTGCGGCCAAGATGCCAATATGAATTATGCTTATGGAGATGAACTTTCTATAGTTCCTTATGTTAAGAATGAAATTGTTGCTATTGCACCAACACATGATAGTCCTATTATCTTTTTGAATTCTCCAAACTACACTATATCGGAGAAGTTTGCTCTTATTAAGGATTATATTGATGGGTTGCGTTTTGCTACTACACATGATGATTTTGATGAATATAATATGCATGTGCTTGCTGCTCCTACTTGCAATTATTATGAGAGAGGAACTATATCTCCACCTCTCTATGTTTCCAACACGATAAAATTGCAAGAAACTGCTTATGCTATGTATTGGCCTTTACTTGATGTGCATGAATTGTTCTTGTATGACATGCCGATGCATAGGAAGAGAGTTAGACTTCGTCATTGCATGATATATGTTGCTTTGTGCTCACTACTAAATGTCGAATCATTGTTAATTAAAATTGGCTTTGATATACCTTGGGATCCGGGTGGATCCACTACTTGAGCACTTTATGCCTAGCTTAATGGCTTTAAAGAAAGCGCTGCCAGGGAGACAACCCGGAAGTTTTATAGAGTCATTTATTTCTGTTGAGTGCTTTTATAAAGTTTAAAAACAAAATAATATAGAGGGGAACTTAAAACTTCACAAAAAGAAAAGTGAAAGTGAGAGGGACGAGCATTGTGAAAGTGGGAGCTAGCCTTGAACTTTTTCATGCCCATGGAAACTTTGTGAATCTTAATTACAGAAACTTTTCAACAAAAATAATTACCCCCTTGTACAAATCCATTGTATTATAAAAATAATGTGCCAAGATTTGCCTTTAGGATGATTAGATTGCTTGTTGGTATGTGCGGTGCAAAAACAGAAACTTTGGCTGTAGTGCGGATTTTACATTTTTTTACTGGAACGTCGAAAGTTGCTGAAACTTTTTGCACAGTATTTATATACAATTTTTTTATTTTTTACTAATGTTTCAGAATTTTTGGAGTAACAGAAGTATGGTAGGTGTTCAGATTGCTACAGACTATCCTGTTTAAGACAGATTCTGTTTTTAATGCATTGTTTTGCTTGTTTTGATGAAACTATCGATTTTTATAGGAGGTATAAGCCATGGAAAAGTTATATTACAGTAGCTACAATGAAAAAACAAAATATGAATTGGTTTGCAACAGTACTTAGAGTAGTGATTTGCTTTATTATACTAACGGATCTTACCGAGCTTTCTGTTGAGTTTTGTGTGGATGAAGTGATCAAAGATCGAGGAGGTCCCGATATGAGAAGAAGGAGGAGAGGCAAGAGCTCAAGCTTGGGGATGCCCAAGGCACCCCAAGTAAATATTCAAGGAGACTCAAGCGTCTAATCTTGGGGATGCCACGGAAGGCATCCCATCTTTCTTCAACAAGTATCGGTATGTTTTCGTCTTCGTTTCGTTCATGTGATATGTGTGAATCTTGGAGCGTCTTTTGTGTTTATTTTTCACTTTTTCTTTTATGCACCATGCTGGTATGAGATAGTCCATGGTTGATTTATAGAATGCTCATTGCACTTCACTTATATCTTTTGAGTATGGCTTTATAGAATGCTTCATGTGCTTCACTTATATCATTTGAAGTTTGGATTGCCTGCTTCTCTTCACATAGAAAACCGTTATTTGTAGAATGCTCTTTTGCTTCACTTATATTTATTAGAGCATGGTATTTTGTAGAAAGAATTAAACTCTCATGCTTCACTTATATCTATTTAGAGAGTCAACATGAATTGGTCAATTGCATGGTTAGTCATAAAATCGTACATAAAACTTATGGATCACTGAATATGATATGTTTGATTCCTTGCAATAGTTTTGCGATATAGAGATTGTAATATGTGGGAGGTACTAGTAAATGGTTGTGGTTAGTAGGAATATTGGTGTTAAGGTTTGTTATTCCCGAAGCATGCACGTATAGTCTCTCGTTATGCTATGAAGTTGGAGCATGATTTATTATTGATTGTCTTCCTTATGAGTGGTGGTCGGGGATGAGCGATGGTATTTTCCTACCAATCTATCCCCCTAGGGGCATGCGTATTAGTACTTTGCTTCAAGGGCTAATAAACTTTTGCAGTAAGTATATGAGTTCTTTATGACTAATGTGAGTCCACGGATTATACGCGCTCTTACCTTTCCGCAATTTGCTAGCCTCTACGGTACCGTGCATTGCCCTTTCTCACCTTGAGAGTCAGTGCAAACTTCGCCGGTGCATCCAAACCCCGTGATATGATACGCTCTATCACACATAAGCCTTATTATATCTTCCTCAAAACAGCCACCATACCTACCTATTATGGCATTTCCATAGCCATTCCGAGATATATTGCCATGCAACTTCCACCGCTTCCGTTTTCATGACTTGAGCATTCATTGTCATATTGCTTT